>OX421963.1:17145170-17745170 GCA_949128115.1 Anaspis maculata | reverse complement strand
AAGAGCACACGCGGCCCTTCTAGATTGTTCGATCGCAGTGTTACGAGTTGCGAGAATCTAGTGCATTCGAGAACATGGCGATTCTTTGGACCATTTGATTTGCATGGAGATATCAATGGGCGGGTAAGATACAGATACATCTGCCCAATAGGAGCAATTGCATGATGTTGGTTCAGCTTGTCGCCACTTGGTGGCTTTGGTTGGGCGACACAGCGCGCTTGCGCCAGATCCGGATTATCGCGATTCGTTTCGTTTGTTTATGTTCTGTAAAATGCAAATGGAAGTCAAGCATGTCGAGTGGGAAAGAAAACAACGACCCATCGCTTCTTTAGGGCTTCATCCGCGGAGAACTTGTGGAGTTTCATGCCATTTTTGTTTCTTGAACTCTAAGCGCAGTGTGGCACACAACATTTATACGGCATTTTTCAGCGTCGACAATATGGAAAGATTAGAACAGAACTGATGACAATGAGCAATTGGTGAGGCGAGATAAATATTAGGTTATTCAAGTGCCAAAATGAAGCGAATGACAGTTATGACACACGATTTGACGGTTTGCAATACCAATTGATAAACCTAAAATCCTCAAGTGGCAAACGACGCCGCAAGCGTCCCCTACATGCAATCGCCCTATTGTCGGAGGCGTCGCTGCAGAACACATTGGCAATGCACACGAAAGGTGTTGGATTGTTCGAGAGTCGCCTCGACGCCAAAACTTTCAGAATAACAGTCGGAGGTAAATAAGCACCGATGGATCGGCCGACAGACCAGTTTTGAACCCAAAGCGACAACGAGCGGATAAAACAGCGAATAGTAATCGGCGATGTACCCAAGCGCGAATAATAATTGACGTGTTTAATAAACAGTGCGAGTTTGAATGTCGTCTCAATTATAAAAGAGCCCAAACGTGAGACCCCGAAAGTAGCTATAATCATTAGATTGTACTGCGCTAAACTATTATTATTGTAATTCCATTCCACATCTACCCCTTATTAGGCACGAATTCTGTCAACTTGACATGCATCTATTTCCCGCATGATTGTACGAAAAAGAATGGCTCGATTGCTGTAACTTTTATTATACAAAAACTAGTACATTCAACAGGGAAACTACTTTTAATAACTAACGTCACATCACAATAATTGCACAAAGTTTCTAACATGATGGTGAAAATATTCGAGAGATTTTATTAACATGACAAGACTTTGTACATTTATTTATTTGAAAAAAACTGGGTATTTTCTACTTCATGCCATAGGTAGGTAATAACTTAATGCACATTCTTCCACTATAACAGACTCAATAACTATTATACCTTACAAAAATATTTGCAGTAAAAATATGCAATGCCAAGACATTTATTCATTGTTATTATATTATGCGAAATTATTCTAATTCAAAAATGGACAAAGAGTACACTATCAAGTATAGATATTATTATTACATTTTAATTTACCTTGTTGAGGGATTTGGATGTTTAAATTGGGCGGCATAAATTCAAACCCACAGCCTTGCTTACTTCTCCTATAAATTGGTAAGCAGCACTTCTTTATGGAGTTTTTTTGCTTATATAAACATCGATTTTGCAAGCATGTCTCAAAAATTGTCCGTCTGTTAATTTTCAGTGTGATAGGTAAAAAGGTATCTTTTGTTTCAGGTGATAAATAGAACCAGGTACTCAGATTTTGCACTTTGGGATATGTCGGTAACTACTCTATTACATTGAAAGCTATAGGCATTAACAATCCTATAATGGACGTTCATGTATTTTTTCATTTAGATAAATCAACAATAAAAAAACAATAAAATCAACGTAAGAATATAGTAGAAAACTTAAAGAATATTGCACAGTGACTGCTAGTTTCCGCGAGATTCGCCAACGACCACGCTTTTCAATTGCGAAAAAATACTTCCCTTCGCCAAGCCAAACTTAGGGCCTTTGCGGAGGTCCGCGTTCGAACCGCAGGCCTGATAAGACCTGCTTCCCAACAATCCGGGATTGGGACCCTTGGCCAATTTCTGCGAACCTTTCCACAGCTTTGTGTTTGGACCTTGCCACTTCACGTAATCCTCCCTGTAAACGGTGATTATTGCCAAATCAAATTGAATTGATGTAAAAAAGGAACTTACAGCAGGATTTTCTCGTTAGGTCCTTTGATGAGGTCCGGATTAGGTCCATTGGTGTTTATTATGTTCGACGATTTGTAATCCATGTTGGATTCCTCAACTACTCTACAGAATACGTTTTTATTATCTATCTTATCAGATTTCAACAGCGATTTTATTGATTGTCGGCTTTGTGATATCGGCATGGTTGATAATTTAGAATCGATTTCATTAATGGTGGCGTCTCTGAAAATGATTTGTTAATACTTTGCTGCAACAGACAAAACAATGAGCATACTCTTCGGTTTCTTCTTCTTTAGCAATGGTATCTTGGGTGTTCTTTTCGGTGTCCTCTTGCACCATGATTTCCAAAATTTGATTAGCCCGATTTTCGTTGAAGTCCACGCTTTCTAGAGCGATATTAATCAGGTGCTCGGCGACGTCCTTGTATTTCTCTGTTAGCTTCTGTTTGACTGCAAGAAACACAAACGATAACTAGGCGCTTTCCTTTAACCAAAATCTCACTTCGCCTTATCTCAGTTAGAGAGAGAAAACCGAGAAATTACTAAGGGGCAAGTAAGACACTACCAATTGAGGTGAGAATATCTGAGATTGATGGCAAAGGAACACATCAGTAATTGAATCTGAAGTGATATAATCGATATATGTATGTACAGGGTGAATCACAAAGGTGCATAAACTCCCCAGTACGTTGTGGAGGAGTCACTAGTTATTAGTCATCGCTTGAAATCAATTAGGTACTAATATCTTACTTTCCTGCCCCCCTACCAAGATGGAAGGGAAAAAACTGTTATCAAGCAGAAAAAAAATTCGACGAATACATCCATTTTGAGGTCCCCCAAGACGATTAAGACCATTTCTAGAATGAGGTCTGTCTGTTTGTCTGTAATCTTCTACGATAACTGCCGAACCGTTGATCCGATCGACTTGTAATTTGGTATGCAAACATGGTTTTATTGTCGAATGACCTGATTTATTTTTGGCTGTCATCTGTCAAATAGAAGTGACACTAACAAAAAATGACAGAAACAGATACCTCACAGAACTTGACATGCAATATATCACTTGGCCATTCAATTATTCAAAATCTGTGACGCTAATGCTTTGGTAGCGCGCACTCTCCTCGACTTTGTCGAGGGTGGGTGGCTAGTTAGGTGCTCGGACGCCACCACGTTTAGTGGAAAACGTAAAACGTGGGAAATGAAATGACGAGGTTCTGTGGATTCTTTTATTGCTAAATAACAGGGGGGCGATTCGGGATTTCTGCTCAAGAGTCGAGGGACGTAGACGACGAGATTTAACGGCGAAGGCGGTAGGCGAGTCCGTGTAATGCCCTGGACGTGGGTGTATGAAGGAGAGTCCGTGAAGGTTGGTCACCAGCACGTTGAACTCGTATGGTAGAAAGGAGTCCGTGGAGGTTCGCCACCAACACGTTGGACTTGCAGTGGAACAGCCCGTACGGTTGTCACCGGCACGTTGGATGGGTATGGAGGCGAGAACCCGTGCGGTTTTTCACCAGCACGCTGGGCGCGTATGGGGAGTAGAAACCCGTGCGGTTTGTCACCAGCACGTTGGGTGAGCTGTACAGGAGCCCGTGCGGTTTGTCACCGGCATGCTGAGCGCGTATGAAGAGGAGAGCCCCTGCGGTTTGTCACTAGCACGTTAGGCAGAGTAGTCGTCTTAGCTGAGTTCCTTGCGGAGCGTAGCCAAGTGATAGGCTAGCTAGCTGAGTGTTCTGGATGACTCCTACTGACATCGTACTGAAAAGTTTATGCGCAATTTCTGATTCCCCTTGTGTAAATAACAAAAATGATTGGTATCAGTCACGAAAGAAATCAATGAATAACTTGGTATAAGACGTAGAATGTGGATGTGCCGATCAAAAACTGGACATCTTCCTTAAGTTGACATTTTAATTTTACAGTAGGGAAATATGAGCAGGAAAGGACTGGAACGTGTGGATAGTGGGAGAAGCGAAAAGGAAAACAATAAAAACATTTTGAATGTGATGCTACAGAAAAAGCACGATGAAAAGCAATAAGGAAGTAATGACGAAAGTTGGCAAGATGATTATTATGATAATTTTAATCCATTCAACGTTCAAAAAATCATTTATTTATTCAACATTCAAAACATCAGAAAAGAAAGTGCGATGGCAAATAGGTATAATATAACTAGGTCAATGGAAAAAGAATTAGAAATAGGAAAGATGAATACAGAGGCACATGTATTGCTTAGCAAAACTCACCGGCAGCTTTTTCTGCGTTCGTTTTCATCTTGGGCGGCAACGGTGGGGGTTCGGCCCTTTTCACTTCGTCCTCCTTGTCTTTTTCGATTTTAGCCTCCATCTTCTGCTGCGCCACTTTCACGGTATCCTTCCTCTGAAAACCCATCTCCTTCAGATTTTCCGTAGTCTTCTGGATGTTGCTCTCGTTGTTGTACAACACCTCCAAGATGACCGTTTCTTCGGCTTGAGGAAACATGGACTTCATGTACCTGCAACTGCTTAACATTACGACAATGACTGCGAACAAGGATGAGAAGTGGACCATGTACAAAGAATAAAAGATAGGTAGGTACGATAATACTCGGCATAGCACTATTTTGGTAGGTAGCTGTAAAAATAAACGATAATAAAAAAATAAAATAAATATCTAAAACGACATGCTCATGTACAGATGAAACTATACGAAGGATTCTAAAAGTATACGATTTGGTGATGCTAAGCTTTTATACATTTTAACGGTAGCAAAATGAAATTTATGCCAAAAGATTAGCACCACATGCGGATAAATGTAAAACGACAACGATAAACATCAACAAGGACGATAGACTCTGGTGTTCTGCCATCAGCACTAGCGCATCAGCAAGTTACTTAGAAAGGGAATAGAGATAGACAGAGAGGTGAACAAGCTGAGGACCTTAGCTTCAGTTTGGGAGAAGAATGGGGTCTCGGCGAACTCCTGAAACCGTCTCCGATGCGCGGAGAGCCCGTGTAAGTGCTGTTCGAGCCCGATCCTGGACGCAACACCGGACTGCCGCCCCTGGAGCTGTTGCGCAGCCCGAGGGGGGGCGTCATGTGCAACACGTGGTGATGCGCAGGATGATGCTGCTGAGGCACGACCCCGCCGGACGGATGCTGGATGTTCCGCTGGGGAGGGGGAGTCGCAAACGGACCAGGTGTCGTGATCGGATTTTTTTCCACCTGCAATGCGCTTATCACGAGCGCCTCTCGATTGTGATACCTAGAATGAAAGGCAGAAAAGCAAAATATGAACGGCGGTGTGTTAGCAATATTAGTACAATGGGATGGCAGGTATGCAAAAGAGACAGAAAAGAAGAGAGATAATCAGAAAAAGCATTTCGTTAGTATTTACAAGATTAGTGTCGTTGCATCAAAAGAAAACACACAAGTAAAAAACAACATTAAAACCGTCCTTCATTTACAGCTCTAGGTGTGAAAAGAATCATAAGAATTCCTCGTCATACCTACTACAAAACATTATCGTAACGCTTCAAGAGAAAAAAAAGTATTTATACTTTATGCTCTCCAAGTAGATGTGTACACCGGGTCACGTTGCACAATACTTTAATTGTCGACTTTATAGGGATGTTCCCGCACACTACGGCGCATGCTCAAATAGCCACAGCTGATCGGCAATTGCACTGATTGCAAAAAAAAACGGCGCATTCTTCCCTCTCATGAGGAGCGCAGGAGCAACCAACCTATTATCGTTGAATATTACGAAGATACACAACCGGCGACATCTCTCAAGCTGGGCTAAAACAAGTGACACCTGACACAATGTAGTGTTCCAACTACGGCTTTATGCTTTATGGTCAAACCACGATGATAAGCTCCATTACAGGCTCGAGCCTTACCTTGGCGCTTCGAGTCTCGGTTTTGTACCATGCCCTTGTCTGTAATATATGAAGTTTCCCAACTCGTTATGTAATATACCGTATGATCAAAAACTTTCCTCCTCTACGCAGGCTGTGGCCTGGCCAAAATCAGCCTCGTTTGCCTGCCAATGACTAGACCACAGCCTGCCTAGAGGAGGAAAGTTTTTGATCATTCGGTACTATACAGGGTGATTCAGCGATGGTAGCGACGAAAACCTATATACCATTTTGCAAAGTTCAGCCTAATGACGAAGATACAGCTCTTTAAAGTTCACTTTTTTCGGAATTCAAAAATTTGTAACTCAGGAACGTTCTGGCGAAATTAACTTAAATTTACCATAGACTGTTTTGTCGGACCTATCTACCGACCTACCTATTTGTAATCAGAAAAAAGGCTCCACCAAATAACGGAATAAAATATAAGGTGTTGCATTTAAAATAAAAAAGTTACATATCACACCCTATACATATAGCCCAGGCATTTTAGATTAAAATTGACCAAAACCTGGAAAAAAATAACGTAAGTCTGAAAATTGGTAGAACGCTTCCACTTCAACCACTCAACCACATACTGAAAGTCCTAAAAAAACCTATGTCCGCTTCATCGGTTTTTGGCGGCAAAAAGGTGTAAGTGACAATAATTTCGAAACTATCTATTAGAATACGCGATGACGCTTCGATACAGCTGAAAATTGCTGAAAATGGTCTCCTCGGCCAGTTGAACAACATATTGAAAGTCCTAGATAATCCTATATCCGCTTCATTGTTTTCTTAGCGGCAAAAAGGTATAAGTGACATTGCTTTGCAAACTAATAATTAAATCATGCGTTGAAGTTTCAGTACAGCTGAAAATTGTTGAAAATGGCCTCCTCGGCCAGTTGAACAACATGTTGAAAGTCCAAAAAAAACCTATGTCCGCTACATACTTTTTTTTCCAGCAACAAGAAGGTATAAGTGACATTGTTTCAAAAACAATTGAATTAAACACGCGGTCAAGTTCCAATACATCTGTAAATTGCCGGAAATGGTCTTCTCGGTCAGCTCAACAACATATTGAAAGTCCTGAGAAAATACTATGTCCACTTCCTCGGTTTTTGGCAGCAAAAAGGTTCAAGTGACATTATTTTGGGTTAAAGTTTCAGTACAGCTGAAAATTGCTAAAAATGGTCTCCTTTGTTAGTTGACTGCTAGTCCGAGTAGACTATTTTCAGCTATTTTCAACTGTATTGCAGCTTCAACACATATTTTGAACAATAGTTTCAGGAAAATGATCTTATATCTTTTTGCCGCCAAAAGACGATGAAGCGGACATAGGATTTCTAGGGATTTTCAGTATGTTGTTCACATGATCAAGGAAACTAGTTCCAGCAATTTCCAGAAGAATTGGAACTTCAACGCCTATTTCAATAAATAATAGTTTCCAAAACAATGTCACTTATACCTTTTTTCCGCCAAAAAACAATGAAGCGAACAGGGATTTTCCTAGTATTTCTAGTGTGTTGTTCAACTGACCAAGGAGACCATTTTCAGCAATTTTTAGCTGTATCGAAACTTCAACCCGTATTTTAATAAATAGTAACAAAAGAAAATTTCATTTATACCTTTCTGCCGCCAGAAACAAATAAAGCGGAGGGAAGATTTTTTCAGGACTTTCAATAGTTGCTCAACTAATCAAGGAGAGCATTTTCAGCCATTTTCAGCTGTATGATACTTGACCGCCTGTTTGATTGAACAGTTCCCAAAACAATGTCACTTACACCTTTTTTCCGACAAAAAACAATGAAGCGGACATAGGATTTCTCAGGACTTTCAGTATGCTGCTCAACTGACCGAAGAGAGTTGATATTTTCACCTATATTAAAACTTTAACCCGTATTTTATTAAATAGTAACAAAAAAAAGTCACTTACACCTTTCTGCCGCCTAAAAACAATGGAACGGACATAGGATTTTTGAGGACTTCCAGTATGTTGTTCAGCTGACAAAGGAGACTAGTTTTAGTGATTTTCAGCTGTACTGAAACTCCACTCGTATTTCAATAAATAGTTTCCAAAATAATGTCATTTGAACATTTTTGCCGCCAAAAACCAATGAAGCGGAGAGAGGATTTTTTAGGATTTTCAATAAGTTGTTCAACCGACCGAGAAGATCATTTTCGGAAGTTTTCAGCTGTAACGAAACTTCAACGCGTATTTTAATCAATAGTTTCTAAAATAATGTCACTTACATCTTTTTGCCACCAAAAACCAATGAAGCGGACATAGGATTTTTTAGGACTTTCAGTATATGGTTAAGGGGTTTAAGTGGAAGCGTTCCACCAATTTTCAGACTTACGTTATTTTTTTCCAGGTCAAAACCTAAAATGCCTGGGCTAATATACGGTACCAATTAGAATTTTTCAAAGGATCGATGAGGGATGAGGTCCCTGTGAAAAATCGTGAAGAAAAAGTTTTTAGTTCTTCAAAATATCTCAAAGGGGAATCTCCTAACTTCTCGTGTCATTCCCGTTGCTTATAAGGGGTGTTTCATTTTTTCCATTTTAATTAACGTCGGCTTATTTTTGCAAGGGGTCTGAAACCGACACGACGCCGTAAATGCTTTCCTCCACTGTACCGGAAATTTTCCCGAAACGGAACCTTGTGTGTTTCAACACAGGGTAGGGATTTTTAACGACCACTAACATCGCATGGAGTCGGCACCATCGTTCATATTTTACATGCTATGCGACACACATGCGAGCCTTGCATTTAGCAAGCATTCCAACTAAATCAGGAAATTTGTTTTCGGGACGAAAATCCGACCGCCCCTGGTGGGGATGGAACCCACGTCCCACGTTGACATGGCAGTCGGACACGCTGATTACCACACCACAAGCTCCTTAGGTGTTTCATCGATGGTACGGAAGACTTTAACTGGAGGAAGAGCTCGGCAAAATAAAACGAAAATCTTTATTTCACTTTTGCAAAATTCGGCTCAGTGACGAAGATACAGGCCTTCAAAGTTCAGTTTTTGGGTTTTCGGAAATTTGTAGCTCAGGAACGTTCCGACAAAATTGGCTTAAATTTAACAAAGGTTGGTTCGTCGAAGTTATCTACCTATCTGCCAAATTTGAGAAGAATTTTTGGAAGTATCCAAAGAAAAGTTGACTTTCGAATCTTTTCTCAGATCGAATTCTTTAAAACCGAAAAAAGTAAACTCTGGAAGACTGTTTCCATCATAAGACTGAATGGTGCAAAGTGATGTAAGATTTGTGCTTTATTTTGCCGAGTTCTGCCTCCAGGCTAAAATTTTTTGTATCAATATTTCAGTCATGGTTTCGTTTGGTATTAAGTTTTGTGAAGCTACTGCTTCGGTAGCGCGCACTCTCCTCGAGTCGAGGGTGGGTGAGTGGTCACGTCCTCGGGCGCCACCACGTTTTCTGGAAAATGTGGAAGAAACGACGAGGTTCTGTGAACTCTTTCATTTTATTGCTAAATAATAGGGGGGCGATTCGGGATTTCTGCTCGAGAACCGCGGGACTTGGATAACGGGACGACAACATTTATCGGCGAAGACAGTATGCGAGTCCTGGTAGCGCGCTGGACGTGTGTATATGAAAAAGAATCTGTGGATGTTGGTCACCAGCACGTTGGACTTACATTGGGAGAGAGCCCGTGCGGTTCGTCACCGGCACGTTGGGCGTGTATGAAAAGGGGAACCGGTGCGGTTTGCCACCAGCACGTTGGGTGAGTCGTAGAGGAGCCCGTGCGGTTTGTCACAGGCACGCTGGGCGTGTATGGAGAGGAGAGCCTGTGCGGTTTGCCACCAGCACGTTAGGCAGAGTAGTCGTCTCAGCTGAGTTCCTTGCTAGCCAACACCAGAGTAACGAGACTGATCGTCCAGTGGCCGTGCGCGCCCAACGGCGCCCGTGCGGCAGTGTGCCGGACGGGAATACATTACAGTTATTTTCTAAATAATTTCAGGTTCTTGACCATTTTAGTTCTTGTGAAAAAAAATGAAATTTTCAACAATTTCTCTTTCAACACTGTTTACAAGTGCCATTATCGTTCATGAGATAACCATGGTAAAACTAATCCTCAAGTTCTTTCTGAGGCCACAACGGCGGAGGTACACGCCGTATCCTTGAGGATCCCTGTATTTTGTACGAACTGAATGTGAACTTGGTTTCAAGGACGGAGCTAAATTGGTTAAATGAGCCGTTGCGAAATCAAGTGCTACGGGCTTATTCCTTGGCAGGAATATATCACTTAGGTCTTTTTGGAAAGCTACAAAGATGTACTTTAGTTTGAGTCGATTGTGCATTTCCGAAATCCATTTTTTTTTGGGAAATTTCAACATTTGAAAAAATTATTTCTGGATTTTGGTATGTATCAAACCAAAGTACATCTTTGTAGCTTTCCAAAGCAACCTGAATAATGAATTTCTGTCAAGGAATAAGCCCGTAGCACTTGATTTCGCAACGGCTGATTTCACCAATTTAACTCCGTCCTTAAGTCGCCTTTGTTTGGCGATCTGTCAGTTCCTTTATCGTACAAATCGGCAGAAGAACAGGAAGTCTCCATAATCAAGTTGATATACGATTTAATCTGGGACACTTGTATTTTCGAAAGAATATGAATTTCAGAAATCAAAATATAGAACTTTTAATTATTTGGTAAGGAGCTCGTTAGCGCGGTGCGTTAACGCGTCAATCTGCTGTGTCCAGCATGGACGAAATGCGGTTCGAATCTGCTTCAGGCCGAAAAATTGAGCTCCTTGATTTAGTTTGAGTGCTTGCTAGATGCAAGGGCGCGTCGTGTGTCGCATAATAGGTAAAATTTGAACGATGATGGCCAACCTCATGGATGTTGGTGGTCGTTATAGATGCCTAGCCTGTGCTGGAGCACAAAAGGAATTTGGCAAATTATCGGTATAGTACCCAGAGGAATGCATCATAGGTGTTGGTGTGAGTTCTTGGCAGCGCAAATAGGCCGACATTAATAATGGATGAATGAAAAATAACGGTGATAACTGAAGCTTGAGGCAATATGCCCACTGCTCTCTAGAGCAATTACATCACTCAATTTATTATGCACATTATTCTCCACAGCGCGTCCTTGGAATTTGAGCCCCCCCCCCCCCTTTCGTTTCAATCAATATACTCTATTAGGCTCAATCATTTTGAGCTCAAACCCTTTAGAACAATATGATAGAAGCTTCAATTATTACGAAACCCAATACAAATCCTCCTTCATTAACTGGATTAATGCTCAGGGTTGAATTTCTAAAAATAACCCTGTGTCACCCTTCCGCCAAGTTATGTACAAACTATTGATTTTCTGGAACTTGTTACGCCACCCTCATAAAATTCAGCACTGCAGTAAAACTGCCAATTATTTTTTTATTCAATTTATCAACGCTTTTCATATACTTACTTCTTCATCAACATGCGGATGTGGGTTTCAGAAACGGTCGGAAACATGGCGCTGATTTTGGCAATAAGCTCATGGTCTGTATCGACTGTTGTGGTGAAAGAGCTGTCTTGCACCTTGGAGCCCCGCACGGCCAACGGGCTCATGCGAGAAATACTTTTGATCTCCTGCAAACATTTTTATTGAATACTCTCGGCGTACTTGTAAAAAGTGTTGAGAAAACTGAACGAAACATAAAACGCGCATGCAAAAACAACAAAAGAAATGAACAATACTATACACATCATGGTGATTATTGTGATGTGTGCAGACTGGTTGGTAATTCAATTATAACAACGTGTCAACGTGAATACCTGCAGGGCGTTTGATTTGGGGCTATGATGCCCGGGCATTTGGAATGCCGGTATGGGGGAGGTTTGGCTGGGGTAAACGTAGTTTCGTCGCAAATCTGGTGATCCGTGCTATATAGTTTTTGAGGTACATAAATCCAAGCAGCGTGTAAGGTAAAGGCACACAGGTTAATATTACATGAATGTTGGTAGGGATCATGCTAGTGGAATTAAATCACCTGCATGGGTATGTGTTCGACATTCATGTTGGAGAAATGTTTCTGGGGAAGCGGTCTGTGGCGATTACGGGGGTCGTCCCAGGTGGTGATTTTGGTAAAGTGGTTGACGAAGTAGCTAAAAAAACATTGATTACAACAGGTGGAAGGTGAGAGGCACATCAAAGCGTACTATCGTCCGGTCAGCATGTCCATTTTGCAGTCCCATCCCGGGGGCAGCGTGTCTTGTAGCTCCGCCATGGCTCACCAACCCCAAGCACTCACAAAGTGATGAATTTTGCAATAGGAGACGAAATATTGATTTCCGTATTTACAAACAACCTTCACAATGACATCCTGTCAAATGTGACGTCTAGTGTCATTCGTCATTCTAGTGTCATTTCATTATTCGAATTCTGGTGACATTTTCTATTATTGTTATTTTCATGGTGGTAGTCCTGGAAATTTCCGAAACACCCGAAACACGCCAAAACAGCTGTCACACGTCACACGGCGAGCTTTGAGGTTACTTTTCGTGATTTTCCATTTTTCGGAAGAATTACAAGGCATTTTCCACGAACGAATAACGGTGTTGATACTTCAACGGAATGGCTGAAAGTGCAGGAAATTGGTGTTTGATAGAAAGTGACCCTGGCGTATTCACTGAATTGATCCGTGAGTTTGGTGAGTAGTGCCCCAAAAGACGCGCCACATTATTTTAACCTAAAACTCTTTCATTTCAGGAGTAAAAGGAGTTCAAGTTGAAGAGTTATGGAGCCTGGAAGCTGAACAGTTCGAGCATTTAAAGTAATACAACTACCATTCTTTTTGTACAAGTAATTATTCGATTTTTGCAGGCCAATTCATGGACTTATTTTCTTATTTAAATGGACAAAAGACGATGAACCGTCAGGTACAATTGTACAAGACGGCAGGCTGGACAAAATATTTTTCGCTAAACAAGTCATCGAAAACGCTTGTGCCACTCAAGCCATCTTGAGTGTGTTGTTAAATTGCCGGCATCCTGACGTCAAATTAGGGCAAACCTTACAGGATCTGAAGGATTTCTGTACTGGTTTTGATGCCAACATGAAAGGCCTCACCATTAGCAATTCGCCGGTGATCCGCTCAGTCCACAACTCCTTTGCCAGGCAGCAACTTTTCGAGTTCGACCCTTCAATGAGCCAAAAGAACGAAGACGTGTTCCATTTCATCGGATACGTGCCAATCGACGGCAGGTTATACGAGCTGGATGGACTGAAATCAGGCCCCATAGATCTGGGAGCCATAGGCGGCGACATGGACTGGGTGGACGTTGTCAGGCCCATAATCGAAAAGAGGATACAACGGTACAACGAAGGCGAAATTCATTTCAACTTGATGGCCATAGTGAGCGACAAAAAGATGCTGTACGAAAGGCAAATGCTGCAGTTGCAGAAGCAAATCGAAGAAGGCGGTATGGAAACTGATTTGCAACAAACAGAAGTGGTCAGACTTCGTAATTTGATCGAAGAAGAGGACAACAAGAAGCGCAGGTACCAAGTTGAAAACGTCAGGCGCAAGCACAACTACATCCCGCTCATCGTCGAGATCCTCAAGATCCTGGCGAAGGAAGGCAAGCTGATGCCTTTGTATGAGCAAGCCAAACAGCAAACCCTGCAGAGCTCCAAGTTTTCCCCCTGATTTGTAATTTGGTAGATTCTGATAAATGATGTAAGCCTCTGGAGGTTATTGTGGGAGCTTTTTTAATTTATTCAACTGAACAATTTTCAAATATAATATAAAATTAAGTACATACATCTTGATAAATAAATATTGCTTTGTTTTATTTATAAAATAAAATAATACCGGTGTATAAGAATCAGGAATGAGTGGAACCCGTTACGGAAATGTGACTGGTGCGGCTGTGTGAATGCTTCAGGCTGGACCTCCTGATGTTCTTCAGCAACGAAAATATGGTGTCCGAGTCCACTCCCATGTTGAGCAGTTGAACCAGGATTCTGGAAGTTGTCAATTATTAGTCACTATTATTATTATTATGAGGTAACAAAAATGTATGAAATACATAGGACAGGGAAAAGAGGGAATCAACCAGATGGAAAACCTAAGAAATTAAACAAATTGTAGATTGCTAGAAAGACTTCGAATGTAAGGATCGAGAACGTTAGACGAACGGGGCAACACCAAGAACCCAAGAACGCTGGACAACAGGTATTAGCCCAGGAATTTCACACAAAAAATTAACCACATTAACAAATAATGTAATCTCAAAAAACTGGCGATTTGTTCAGAATCAAGTGACATACAACCAGGGCTGGGCGGTAATTCAAATACAAGTATTTGAAATACATTTGAGTATTTTGTATTTAAATACATTTGATTGAGAAGTATTTGTATTTTGTATTTTGGAATAGTTCAGGCAGATAGTATTTTGTATTTAGAATACATTTTTTGGGAAAGTATTTTGATTTTCAAAATACAAAATACATTTGTTTCCCACGCTTTGTAGTCTGTTGGGGCTTAGATTGTTTTGATAATACTATACTTCACCCCATTGCTATTTCTTGCTTTCGCACACTATCTGGGATCGATGATAAGTTCAACTACTTCTTTTACGTTTTACTGGTGGGTGCATCCTGTCAGCCACGAGAGGTGTTCCATGTCGGATGTCGGACAATATTTTGGAAAAGCTAGTTGTCCTTGAAGGAAGCAACATTTGTGATTTTGAAGAATTGATAAATGAAGTTGAAAATAGATTTGGATATAAGGTTTTCTTTACTTGATGTTTGTTTTATTTGTCTTTTTATAGTTCATAATAATTTACTCATTGTTGCGACTAAATCATTGAAATACCTGCATTTTCCGTTTTTTTAACAAAACTGTTAAAATACGTATGTATTTTGTATTTTGTATTTTGAAATACCTAGGTTGTATTTTGTATTTTGGAATTTTTCGGTTTTCCAAAATACGTATTTTATATTTTGTATTTTGAAGACATTTCAAAGGGAAGTTTGTATTTTGTATTTGGACTATCTTGGATCGTGTATTTTGTATTTGAATACATTTTTCGAAGTATTTTGCCCAGCCCTGCATACAACCAAGCATACCATACAACATGCCCAAAATTCAAACATGTGAAACCCCCCGCCTTTTTTGATATTTTGTAGCCGGTGATGCAAAAATTACCGTCATTTAAATCGCGCATGTTTACCGAGCGTTCATAAATTAAATGGGTCAAGGGTGCCTGTGACTTTGAAAACATATATCGGAACTAACGTGTGATCAAATGAATATGCGATATTCAAAGGCACGACTTGCGCTGTAGGTTCGCAAAGCTAGGGGATGGAACTCATGCGTCTGCGCGAGCTAGGAAAAGTCAAAACCTGCAGATTTTTAGCCATCGATTCAACAAAGGAAAATAGATGACAAGAAACTCCTGATTTCCATGCTAGATTGTGCGGAATGATGTTGTCCGTGTGCATTGCTGTCGAAAAAATTAATTCCGCGCGTATAGTGCTCCGAAAAGAACGAAAAAGCCGTTTTCAGTGTATAACTGGTTGCCTAGAAGGTGATGTTTTTTAGGAACACATGAAATGGAACTGTAATGTTCTTTTCGTACGGTTTTTGCAGCCAGGCACTCAACAAACTGCCTGTCATTTTTGGAAAAAAAAAACAGAAAACACAAAACCTCTGATATATTATACATATAACCCGATAAAATTTTAGTTACCATTTGTTTACATGCAGTTTCATGCCATTGACAGACAGGACGGCAACCGTAAGGCAGAGAAGAATACTAGAAGTAGGGCGGTATTTTCAAAAACACACCAACTGATAAACACGTCACCATATTTTCGCTCCTTGTGTATCTAAAACTGATCCATCATTGCTGGTCTTGAACACAATGAAAGATCAAGAAACACTCTTTTTTCCATAGCTTATTTGAAAGTTCCATTTACAGCCGTTTCAATAATATACAATGTTGAAATTACGCTTTTTACATGTGTTAGCATACGGCACTATTCTCAAATCCCCTAGCATGGTTGCGCCAGCGCAGAAATGGCACTGAATTTCGCCTATTCTTATTTTAGGTAGGCTGTGGACTAGCCGAGCGCAGCTTCGCACCCCTGAATTTGACCAGGCCACAGCCTACCTAAAATAAGAATTCATTTGATCCATATACCTATTTGATCACACGATAGCATCGTTCATTTGATGTCTGTAATTTTTTGGTTATCGTAATTTGTCAAACCAGTCGCAGTTTTTGTTTTCGAAACATTTTAGATGTGGTTTTCACGGCAGGGCACAAAACCTACATGATCGAGGAGTATTTTCGAACTTGAAGTATTCTCGTGCATTTATGGCAGATCAGAGATCAATAATATGGGACGTAACTTGTCAAAGTTTGACAAAATTACAAAAGGATTACACTAGTTTCGACAAACTTTTTGAATTCACAGGCACCCTTGATCCATTTAATTTATGAACTCTCGGTACAATAATAATAATAATTCCTAGTATTATTCAAGCCATGAATGTGGGTAGGTACTCTAAAGGCAGGTTGGAAATTATATCCGTCAGGAGAGAATCAAAAAAAAAAAATAAAAGATGAACAATTTCATCGGAAAAAGTCTGCAATAATACCGTGCGATCAACATAAAAACCATTTTGGGTTGGCTATGAAAACAAAATATTCATCGATATTATCGATATATTCATGGACAGGATGAGTGATCGAATTTTTTTTTACACGAAAGCCATCTTTGTCCTGTAATCTGTATTGCAATCCCGCTGCCGACCGGCAGTATCACAATGAAGTCATATTGGACTCACCGGAGTCCGGAGCCGGAGCACCATAGACCACGGAGCACCCTTAGATGCCGCCACCGACACAGCGCACAGCGAGCACCAAGCGGCGATCCGGTATCCACCCCACCTCACCAGTGAACCGGCGCGCGCGGACGGCCGTCTATAAAAGACCGCGAGCGACGTCTAATTTTCAGACTCGTGACGGCTGGTGCTCCGCAAGGAATACAGCTAAACGACTCTCTCGGCCTAAACGCGCTGGTGCAAACCTCCGCAGGCCATCCTCTGCCTACGGCCCCACGTGCTGGTGACAAACCTCCACAGGCCAACCCCAACCATCCTCGGCTCACGTGTTGGTGACAAACCTTCACAGGTCATCCTCTGCCAACGGCCCCACGTGCTGGTGACAAACCTCCACAGGCCATCCTCTACCTCTAGCCCCACGTGCTGGTGACAAACCTCCACGGGCCAACCCCAACCATTCTCGGTCTACGTGCTGGTGACAAACCTTCACAGGCCATCCTCTCCCTACGGCCCCACGTGCTGGTGACGAACCTCCACAGGCCATCCTCTACCTATAGCCCCACGTACACAGCGACGGCCACCAGGCCAATCTCACGGAGAGCCACGGCCACCAGTCCGCCACCACCCACGGCAATGGCTACCAGGCCAAGTTCGCACATGGCGACGGCCACCAGTTCACCACAAGCGACGGCAACGGCCACTGGATCGCCCCCACACGCAGAGACAGCAACCGAACCAACATCAAGGAGGGCGCTACCGACGGCAGCGACATCACCGAAACCAAAACACCCGTGTCCAACCTGTGGGTGCAAGGGCCAACACGCTCTAAAGAAGCGCAAGGCTATACGCATCAGGCTTCCGAACGGCCAAATGAAGAGAGTCCATTGGAACACTGCGCCGTAAGGACTTTGAAAGATGTGCTTAGCTAAGAAGTTATATTTTATTTGTTATTCCTAAGAATTTGCTCTTTTTAGTGTTCGACGTAGGCACCTACCGAGATTTTTTTGTACCAAGATTTTTTACGTTAATTTAATTGTGCACTTTATAAGAAGACTTGATTAGTTGAATAAAGCATAACACTGTTTGTATACGTTTTTAGTTCAAACCCACCCATTCAAAAAAAAAGTCCCAAAATTTACTTCGCTTGAAAACCGGATCAAAGGAAGATTTTTCTTCACAACGAGGGAGATAATATGTAATGTAATCTCGCCGCAGACCGTCAGTGTCACCATTGGAGCATCGCTGTAGCGAGCATCAAGCGGCGATGCGACAACGACAACGCATCTCCATCAGACTTGTAGCCAGATTCGTGACGGCTGGCTGCTGCTCCGCGAAAAACGGCTAAACGACTCACTCTGCCTAAACGCGCCAATGCAAACCTCCGCAGGCCATTCTCTCGCTACGGCCCCACGTGCTGGTGACGAAGGGCCACGGGCCAAACCCATACTCGGCTTGACGTGCTGGTACCATATCCATATCTACGCAGGCCCTCTTCGTCTCATCCGACATCCGACTCTTAAGTGAATCTCCTCACAGCAGAAATGACAATTTTTCATCAAGTACCTAGCCTAGTGTCCTGAATCAACATTGGATTTTTTCCTAAACCTATTATAGGATAGTGTGTTGCCTAGGAAAGTTGCCTATGCTCATCATCTGTGAAACTTGTCCATAATTATCAAAATGCTCATCAAAATGTCATCAAGGTACCAACTAAATTTCAAAATGATAACACAGGGTGAAAAAAATTGGGTTCGGAGGGCCTCTCTTCTAGTTTTGTTATTGCAAAAAAATGAGGTAATCTGTTGGTGGCAGAATTATAAATAAGAAGTATCAATCCACATTTACCATCACGTACAGGGTGATCCCGCGAGAATTCACCCTCTACTGGAGGCTTCCCCTTCAAGATAATTTGAAAGGGAAAAAACTTTCCTTGGACAATTTTTTCCCTTTCAAATTATCTCAAAGGGTAAGCCTCCAGTAGGGGGGTGAATTCTTGCGTGATCACCCTGTACATCGTACATTAATTCAGCTCATCATGAGAACGCATACCTGCAGAGCACGGTAATTTCAATTTTGACGCACGAAGTGTGACTGTCAATGGCAACTGTCAATCAATAATCGAAATGTAAACAAACATAACCGCCTCACCATTCAATATTTAATATTGTTCAGAATGAAATGTTACGTGCCGTATGGCAAAAAGACGCAGAAAAGATTCAAGTTATACGAAATACAACGAGCTGAAAGGCGAACACCGAAACAAGAGCGTTATTAGGTTAGGTCTGTCGAAACGTCAAATCGACGTCAAGCGTCAAGCGCTGTCAGCTGCCATTTGCGTGACATTACACACGCACACCGTATTATGGCGGCTTTACAGAACTTCGTATGTCGCCGGCGACAATCCCCCACTCCACTGTAGTTGAATAATTTGAACGACACGACGTCAGAAACTTGTGTCGCGGGAATTATGGAGGGAGGTAGGGGAGTACAGGCAGATCAAATCCTATTGGCCAGCGACACTGTCGCCGGCGACATACGAAGTTCTGTAAAGCCGCCATTACAGTTACAGTGTTGTCAATTGTTGTCGTGATATGAGATTTTAGCTGCGTTCCTTTTATCATCTGAACTGAGAATTCTCACTTCAATTGCTAGTTGTGTCTCTCTCCCTCTCACGCAATTCTCGCTCTTTCTCTCTCTAACTGAGGTGAGATTATCTGAGATTTCGTGTAAAAGGAATACAGCTATTGTGACAAGAGGTGACTATCCCCCCTGCACGAGGGCGAGCAATAAAACTGAGTGTGGAAGTGATATGCGAGAATTCGGTTAGCAACCGCAACGAGTGTAAGAAGTGGGAAAGAGTACGAACTGGAGTTCGCCCCATCGGATGATTGTGTACCTAAAGTAAGTACTGTAGATTAATGGATTGTAGTTATATCGAATAAAGAGTATTCTCGAGAGTATGCTGTATCAAAGCCTGTGGTCTTTACCATCTTAGCCCCCAAACTACCCCCCAAGCTAGAAGGATCAGCCCTTCTAGCACAGTCTAAGGGGAGCCAGCAACAGCGGCTTCCCTTAGACGTGACAATATGGCAACGTCCTACTTTCACAGGTATGCGCAGAAGCCTTTCAGGAAACGTGGATTACTGGCTTACTAGATTTTTCTTTATTATACAGGTGATTCAAAATAAGTGTCGGACCACCTTAGAGGTGTGTAATATGAAGGTGTAGTAGAGCGCTGAAAAGTTGTTGAAAAAATTCTGTCTTTCAATTTTGAAGTTATGGAGGGACAAAAGTTGGTCCTTAGATTGCTGCTATTTTCGTTGTTTCAAAAGATTTTAGTAGACTGTTTATGAAAAAATAATGAGCACTTCGTTTGTATTTTTGTCCTATTGGATGATATTATAGTTCGGCGAATTTTGATTTTCGTTGTGCGTTAACTAAGAAAAAAATTTTACTCACTGTCCTTAAACCCTCAAAATTCGCCGAACTATAATATAATGAGTACTGTGACCGATCACATCCCACCCCACACAAAATTGAATGTGGCGGGGTGCGATCGGTCACAGTGGTGACGTGATCAGGATCCTAAGTTTTAAAAAGAGCAGCTTCGCGGGGGTGTCTGTTAGGCGGAGACTTTCTTTCTTCCTTCTACTTTCTCTCTTACTTTCTCTACATCGATTGCAATTCGAATATATAGGGTGTCGCATCAACAAAAAAAGTTTTTTGTTGACACCTGTATATTATAGCTTGTGAAATATTACAAGTCCCAATTTTGAAATCTACAGAAAAAATTGCCCAAGAAAAGTTTTTTCCCTTTCAAATCATCTCAAAGGGGAAGCCTCCAGTATGGGGGTGAATTCACGCGTGATCACACTGTACAAAAAGATGTTGCATTGTTTTCTTCGGTGATTTTTACTCAAGAGTAGTAAATATTCATAGACTGTAGACTGCCTATCAGACACAACCTGATAAAACGGCCAATGCATTACACGATGACCCACTTAGTGCGCAAGCGCAGAACAGGTTTACTACGTCAACACTTCATCAGTATTCCAGTTTAAACTTCACCCATTCCCGCCCAAATTTTCAACATTTTTTTGAAAAAAGTAGGGACTATTGACGAACTGTTTTTATGTCTGTAGAGGTATCAGTTTGTACTTTGTTTTGAACAAATGAAAAAAAAAGTATAAAACCCTACTAGCTTTTTTTTTATTGGCCTTGAAATTTTAAATGGTTGCCAATAATGTGATTACAGAATGATGTAGTAGGAGTTTGCTAGATTTGAAAAACGCGTTTTGTGTGAAACTTGCTAAAATTTGAAGGCTGTTGAAAAAAAATTCAGTCAATCATAAAGCTGATTTTTGAGCGTTTTGACCAAACCCCTTGAAAATTTTAAGGGTGTGTATACAGGGTGATTCAAAAATGGCGCATTTCCTCCCGTGTACGTTGTGGGAGACGTTGAGGGAGCACGGAAAAAATAGTAAAAAAAAATTGGCTCATTTATCCTTCGAGTTATGAAGAGGTGAAGTTGAAAATTTAACTTCTTCAGTTTGCACGATTTTAAAGCAAAGCATTGTTACTTGCGAAGAGTCACATGTCGTTAGTAGTTCCCGATTGAAAATTTTTCTTGCAATTGAGATTTGAGTCGTATTTTCAAATTTCAAAATTCGTCTTTTACCTCAAAAGTGCCGTGAAAATACATTTGGCAAGTATGTTTGGTATGGTCTGGCAGGTCCTACGGAGTTTCTAGGGTAACAATACAATAATGCTATTGTGATGTACTCTTTGATCTAAAGGTGCCAGGTAGGTACTAATGCGATGCTGCCAGATTGGAGAAATTTGTTTTTGTAATAACTTGCACATCAAAGCCAATTAATTTTCTTTATTATTTTTCCCATGCTCCGTTAACGCCCACTATGACGTGCTCGAAAGGAAATGCGCCATTTTTGAATCACCCCGTATTTTGCAAAATTGCCACTATTTTTTTTCTATGCAAAAAAGTGCTTCTAGAAAGTTTTAATAAAATTTAGAAGAAAGGCAACATTTCACAAAGTTCAAGTGATAACCGCTCAAAAATTGTTAAAGAGATACCAAGATGTGCTTTTCACCAATCTATTACTTACTCTTAAAAAAATAGATAAAGAAATCCTTTTTATCTATCTGTCCTAGAAATAGGCGAAACCTCCTGATTACAAGCTATCTGGGACAATTCAGTAAGTGTACTAATCCAAATTTCAAAGAACCCAGCCATACAAAGCTGCGTATTAGACCGAAATTAATCTGATTGCCTACTTCAGCTTGTCATTTGTCCCCGTTTCGGGGCCCGCGCGAGTCGAGTTTGTGTCGGCGCTGTTTGGTCGTCAAAAAAAAAGCATCCCGAATGCTGTGAAATTCGAAAGAAGCTCGTGCAGTTTTGGAGCCTCCTCAACGATGCTTACACGTTTCTGCGGCCCCCGAGTCGCCTTTTCACGCATGACGCACTCAATTTTTCAAAGATTTCAACATTTTCCATGTCAGTTTGACACGGCAACTTAACTTTTGGACAAGCCAGTTTCACACTAGGCAACTAGAAAATTTGCCCAGGTCACTCGTCGCTCGAAAATTCGAATCTCCTATATCTACCGCCTCTATTTTTTGGTACCTACTTACAGCAGCACCGGACGAAAAGGTACATGCACAATGGACGGAAGGTAAATATAAGATACAAGTCAACATAAGTAACAGAGAGTAAGTAAATGAAAAGTACCGACGGGGGACAAAAGACGAACGTCACGAACGAACACCCCCCCCCCGAACACCGATAACACGATTGTTCAGATACGTTCGAAAAGGTGAGACAAGTACGAAAACAGTGAAAACACTGAAAAAACGGGAAAGGTGCAGGATCATATTGGACGAAAGGTACGGGAACCTGCAACCGTCTCCAACTCACCTGAAGACTTTGTAGTCCACGTGAATCCCAGCTAACTCCCCTAATTGTTGAAATTCATTTTGATAGGGCTGTAAATCAGACGTTGACAACACTGACATTCTTGACGGTGTCTCGGAGTTTTTCGTTGGCATTTTTCAACGTAAACAACTACGCAATTTCTTCAACTTCTCCTTTGTAGGACATCACCAATATTAAAACTGCACTTGGCGCACCACAACATCAATAAATTCTCTTCCCTTGTCCCTTTTTTTTTGATTATTTTGGACAAAACTGCCGATCTAGCAGCCGGATTGTTTGGGTTTGTTCACTTTGTTTATAGGGTGCTTTCAACTGCCAGAGGTCGGTCGAATCGACCAATCACCGCATACCTAGCCAGGTCCAAGCCAATCACGTTCGAGAAACGCAACTTTGCAAGGCGCCGTGTAGACGTGGTGGACAAGAATCGACCGCTTTTGACAGACATCAAAAATGTCAAAATTCATGCGTCACACGTAAAACGTCAAACGGCGAGGCGAGAGCGAGAATCCTCCATTCACGTTTTCGGCACCCATTTCGTCATTTTTCATTTCAGATGCATTAACATCGACGCATCGTTAGAAAAATCCTCGAAAAATCAAAGTTTTGTGTAATTCGCAACGAAAATGTCTGCTTTGGACGAAAATTACGGACAAAATTACAGTGGAGCGATCCCAGGTTGGTTTTGCGTGTAGTTATAACCTTAACGATTACATAAATTTCCCCGTGTCCCTGCAGGAGGTGCATACAAACCGTTTTCGTCGCCATATCTGAACTATGACCCCAACTATCTGCCGACGCCACAGCCCGAATTCATATTTCTCGAAGGGGGTGGCAAATCCCAGCGAGGGAGATTCGAGCTGGCATTCGGACAGATCGGGGCATCGTGCATGATCGGCGCCGGCATCGGCGGTGCGACAGGGTTCTACAACGGTCTGAGAGCCACGACTTTGGCGGGACAGAGTGGAAAGTTACGGAGAACACAGTAAGGTTTTTCCAGTTAAATTACCAGCACTCGTACTGAAATGCATGCTTACAGATTACTGAACCACGTTATGAAAAAGGGAAGCGCCACAGCAAACACACTCGGTTCAGTAGCAGTAATTTACTCAGCGTTTGGAGTTATTCTGTCGTGGGCCAGAGGAACTGATGATGACTTGAATACCATAGTTGCTGCTACGGCTACCGGATGTCTGTACAAATCTACAGGTATAATAACTTATTTATATTATGTATGAAGTGTCCCAGAGAGCTTGTAATCAGGGGGCTTCGCCTATTTCCAGGACAGATAGATACAAAAGATTTCTTTATCTCGTTTTTCAAGAGTAATAGATAGGTGAAAAGCTACATCTTGGTATCCTCTAACAATTTCTGAGCAGTTATCACTTGATCTTTGTGGAATGTTTACTTCCTTTTAAATTTTATCAAAACTTTCTAGAAGCGCACTTTTTTGCATAGGAAAAGATAATAGGCAAGGCAATTCTGTAAAATGTACACACCCTTAAAATTTTAAGGGGTTTGGTCAAAACTCTCAAAAGTCAGCTTTATGATCAGCTGAGCTCTTTCAACCGCCCTCAAATTTTAGCAGGCTTCACACAACGGATTTTTCAAATCCAGTTAACTCCTACTACACTTTTTCAAAAGTCCCTGCTTTTTTCAAAAAAATGTTGAAAATTTGAGCGGGAATGGGTGGAGTTTAAACTGGAATACTGATGAAAGTGATGACGTCGTAAACCTGTTCTGCGCTTGCGCAGTAAGTGGGTCATCATGTAAATCATAATTATGCATTGACCATTGTTGTCAGGTTGTGTGATAGGCAGTCTACAACTCTACAGTACAGTCTATGAATATTTACTACTTATGACTGAAAATCACCGAAAAATAAAACAATGCAGCGTCCTTTTGTATACAGTATTGTGGAATCTGTACAGGGTGTCCGTTTTTCGAGGCTAAGCATGAGTATCTCGCTTATCTTTAGAGATACAAAGTCGGTTAAATTAGAAAAAAGTTGCGAATTTTCATGACGATCATTGATCCAAAAAGAAATTTGACTTGTCAGTTTTGATTTTCGAGATATCGAGAAAAAACAGAAATTTGTAATTTTTGTTCTATTTTTTATTTGAAAAACGGTTGAAGGTAGCCTTTTCTAATTGAGACATTGTACAGGCACTTATCCAAAGGGAATTCATTGTTGCCAAAATCTTCTTTCCAGCTTTCAAAACAACTGAGATATGACATTCAACTTTTTTTTCTCTTATGGGCGCCATATTGGATTTTGACATTTTTGAAAACAATATTTTTTTCTGGTTACAACGATGTGTCACATGCCACTGTTGAATTCATGCTTTTGAGCAAAAAACTATTTTTTTATTTTTCAAAGAGTGCTTTGGAAACAAAATCAGCATCGACAATAAATAAAACGTGAATGTTGAACATTTATTCAACAGTGACATGTGGCACATCGTTGTAACCAGAAAAGAATACCGTATTCAAAAATATCGAAATCCAATATGGCGCCCATTAGAGCAAAAAGTTGAAAGTCGTATCTCGGTTGTTTTGAAAGCTAGATTAAAGATTTTGGCAGCTTCGAATTCCCCTTGAAAAAGTGCCCTGACAATGTCTAGATAAGAAAAAACCACCTTCAACCGTTTTTTAAATAAAAAATTTTAAAAAAAATCAAATTCCTGTTTTCTCACGATATCTCAAAAACTAAAATCGATACGTCAAATTTCTTTTTGGATCATTGATCGTCATGAAAATGCGCAACTTTTTCCTAATTTAACCAACTTTGTATCTCTCAAGATAAGTGAAATACCTATGCTCAGCCTCGAAAAACGGACACCCTGTATATGTATTAGCAAGAAAAAAATTTTTGTTTCTGGTGGTAGTTCACTATAAATCTGACAATCATGCATCAGAGAATCGGAAAACGTTGCCAGATTTACCATATCAAATTCTCTTCATGCCGTGTGGTTATGTTCACATGACATCTTCGCCAGACTCGTGTCTTTTTGTTTTCCCCGGTTCTCATGTGAGAGTGTCGTAAGTGATATATTTTCAAGGACCGCCCCAACATTTTCATTTCTACTTCTCAAAAAATAACTGCGCATTCCTAGATCGTAACTCTAAGAAATTAGGTGGCTCGACGTGGCTTTATGGTCAATAGCTATGAGACAAAGTGTTGCACGCCAATAGAAGGACGATGATCAAAACAACTTGCTACATAGATCATTTCAATGTACCATAGTAAAATACCGATCATTTTGGCTGGCGTTTTTCTTACAACTCGAGCAAAGTGAATCCTCTTGCCTGCGTCGGGTTGACACAAGCAGGAACTTGACACAGGTCTGCGAGCAATCAGCATTTCTCCGGCAAAAATTATGGACCACGTCCGCATCACGACCTCTGGGACCTCTGGGGGATTTATCCTGCTTAGACCTTATTATTTGTACAGCAGCATCGTTTCGAACACCAAACAGCAGACTGACACACGCTTACTGTTTCCCCACGTTCATGTGGCAACCCGGTACTGTTTTTGACACGCTTTTTCACTCGATTTGAGCGGATGGACCGTGATAATTTTACTCACTCAGGCATCGACTTACGCCAATAGAATCGTATTTTGTAATATTGTATAAGGTCCCATTATTAAGTAGATTTCTGAACAGTCCAAGTGTAGGTGGTGGATCTTTGAAAAATTTCAATGAGTTTTAGTGTTACAGAATTGCCACTGTGATGTCCCTTTAAGCTTCTAATTTTTATTTCATCAGCAAACAATTACTTTTAAGAACGATATTGATGAATGTGCTGCGTTTTCCCCTAACTGACCTCGAAATAGAGGAGAAACCCCCTGATTCAAAACAAGCAATTTGGAATCGTCGATACACATGGTCAAGTTTGCATTTTTAATCTTTTCTTAAATCCCAGCTGGACTGAGAAGATGCGGGATCGGTGGAGCTGTGGGTCTGGGTCTGTCCGTTGCGTTTGCCCTATGGAACAACAGGGACAAGCTGTCACATCTCCGGCAATTCAATCCAGCGTAAGCTTTAAAAACTGAGTTTTAAAATAAATTTTTAACTTAGGTTTTAGGATATTTTAAGTACTGATTTGGCCTGACTACTAAGCGAATTGAGCGAGCGAGAGAGCAAGAGATAAAATAAAAACTGTGTTCTGAGTTGACAATTTCTTACTGCTATAGATACTTATAGTACAATTTAATGTAGAGGTGCGCAAGCTTGTGCAACCAAGACATTGTTACTATTTATATTGGCTGGACAAGCGGAGCACAAAGAAAGATATGAAGCGAAACTATTTACGTTATTTTTATATACTTTCACTTATAACTGACCATTTTTTTTAGTGTTTGTAATTGTGCTGTGACCTTTATTATTACAATAAAATTGAAAAAAAAAAAACGAAAAATTTCTGTTGAAGTGGTGTTATTGATTTCTTTTTTCTTTATGTTGACAGGGGAAGGTAATAAAAAATCCATGCGCTCACCCACTTTACTGAAGGCTGTTGTAGTAGATCCCAGGAAGTCAAGTGTAAATATATTTTTTTTGAGGTCTTAGGTAATAAGTAAGAGTAAAACTTGTAATTTTTACGAACATGCTAAAATAAAATTTGAATTCAAAGCGAAATTTATTTTAAAATGTTGCATTCACAAGTTAGTAATGTTCATATTTTTCCACTAGAAGCGAACCAGTTTTCATCCATTTAGTTTCTGCTATATTGTGTTGAAATATTTTGTAGTGAATAAATAATTAAATGATAAATGTAGAAGGGGTGGTTAATAAAAAAAAAGCCCGCGGTCCATATAGTTCCATTATTCATGATCCAGTTTTGATGATTCAAGATTAACCTAGATGGTTCGTCAAAAACTCCAAAATGAAACCAATTTAGATTGGTTCTAATGAGTATTTTGATGAATTGTTACATGCTTGTTGCGTTATAATCAGCAGGTCAGCAATGAATTTTAAATGCTTTCATTAAATTCATTCATTCAATTCGATCATCACCAGCCGTCCCCCTGGTAATCCCACATCATCCTGCTGTAGAGCTACGCATCCCAATGCAACCCTAGCAGCACTATAACGGGACTCACCCCTTTATGCGTGACATGGTGGAGGCACCCCTCCCCATGACAAGCTGAAAGCACCGCTTTTTGTAAATGTGCCGCGGTATACATATTTTTAGTGTTTCCACAACTCACACATACTTGAAACGTATGGACGCAGACTGGCCTCTATGCTCAACAACCATTAATCAACTCATTTTCCAAGTTTCATGTAAAAATTGCTTTTAGGGTTGTAAGAACACGAAATAATTTCATACGTTGAAGCCATATTAGACGGTCACAATTCTTGGATATGAATATACAGGGTGTCCCGAAAATACACCGACAACGTTCTAGGACAGCTTTCTCTCATCAAAACAAGAAAAAAAGCTCATATGAACATGGGCCCTAAAACGCTTCCTAAGGGAGCTACAGGCCCCTAAAGGTGGGACCCTGAAGATGGTGTTTATTTAATATTTCCGAAGCCCTTCAAGGGAAACCAATCAAACTTGACACATTTAATAACTTTCTTATGTTCTTATCTTAAGTTGCTTTGAAATGGTTTTTCTTTCGCCTTGAATCAGCATTACTGACCACGTTTTCATACATTCAAACTCAAATATCTCGTAAACGCGTCTATAGAGGTTGACTTTTTTTTTGTAGAAAACTCCAATATTTCATAATTTTTTGTTAAATTTGAAAACAATTCACATTCAAAAGAGGGTTATTTTTAACCCCCCACCTCAGCCTGACTTATCCCTGGTTAATTATTTTGAAAATCTTGCCTCATTTTGTTGGGCACAAAAAGGTTGATGGATATGTCAAGTTTGATTGATTTTTCTTGAACGGTTTCGGAGGTATTGGATAAAAACCATCTTCAGAGTCCCACCTTTGGGGGCCTGTAGCTCTCTTAGGAAGCGTTTTCGGACCCATGTTCATGGGAACTTTTTTTCTTGTTTCGATGAGAGGAAGCTGCCCTAGAAGGTTGTCGGTGTATTTTCGGAACAGCCTGTATAGATATACATATTTATAGTAAAGGTGCGTTCAGTCAGCTTATTTAGCCGCAAGTTTTAATTTTAGTCGTAAGCGCTGCATCGCTCATTGGCTGTTCTGAGGAGGCTGGTTCATAAGAGCCAATGGGCGTCTCTGCGCTTGCGACTAAAATTAAAACTTGCGGCTGAATAAGCTGACTGAACGCACCTTAAGATATTTGTCACCGTTTCATGCGGCAAGAGTTTTCTTGTCATAAAATATGACACAGTTTTGTGACCAAATGCAGTTCGAGCTGGCCCATCACATCGCAGGATATGTGATCACGAAATGGAGTCTAATAGTGCTAATCTATACAAAATTTAAAATAACATTCCAGAAACGCCCTGTTATGTAAAAAATCCCGTCAGCCATTGGCTAGAGCACTCTGAATACCAGAGGGACCTGAGGGCGGAGCCTAACTGCGCGAACTGAGTTCATCTAGTGGTGCAACTAGATTTGCAGTGGGATTTTAGATTCGCCTGTGACCTGGTAATGGTCCACCACTCCAGCTGACGGTGTTGCTTCCCCTATTTCAACACACGGACTTGTCCAAAACGATTTTTGTTTTTCTGTTCAGCCCCGCTCACAGGTCCCTCTGTGGTGTGCCGTCAACTCTAATAACAGCGTAACAGAGCCTTTATGGAATGTAATTTTTGAGAGAATCGCACCACAATTCCACTTTTTTTTTGTACAAAACAAAGTAGAAACTGAGATCACTACAGGCATGAAAATATTTTATCTCAAAGTCCCTATTTTTTTCAGAAAAAAATGTTGAACATTTGAAGACAGATGGGAAGACGCGTAGTAAACCAGTTCCGCGCTTGCGCACTGATTAGGTAGGTCATCGTGTCATAGGTATACATTGACCGTTGTTTTCAGGTTGTGTCTGATAGGCAGTCTACAGTCCATGAATATTGAATATCCATTAAGTAATGGGGCCTTGCACTGCCACTTTTACACACCGAGGGCGCCACGACCGTTGGGGGCAAATCCGACGATTTTGACGGCGTTGACGCTTCAGCGACCGACGTCCGTCATTTTATGTCTTGATTTGAAATTTGGATAACCTCTGTTTCTTGCTTGACGTCTCCAGTCACTGTCAGTTACTGGTCAAACTACTCAAACTCCCCTGTTTTTCGCGTCGTTACGGTCGCTTTATCGAAGTAGGCGCCCCCTACAGTAGTGGCGACCTCACGTTGAGTTTTTCGATTGCAAGGCCCCATTATGATTGAACATCACGGAAAAACAAAGCAACACAATGCAGCATCTTTTTGCATATTGTAAGATTTATGATTTTTATATCAGCAGGAAACAATGCACCTTTCCCACGAGAGTTTCACGCATACCTGTGAGAGCAGAACTAGCCGTATGTAGTAGCCGTTTGTACTAGCCGGAGTAGTCGGAGTATGCGCTCACAGGTATGCGCGCAAGTGATTTCTCTTATTGGAAAGGTGGATTATATTGCCTGTTTTTGGCGGCAGTTCACTAGAAATCTGGCAGTTATGCATCAGAGAACCAGGAAACGTTGCCAACGAGTGTCCATTATGTCAAATTCTGTTATGCTGTGCGGTTATGTTGACATGGCATCTCCGCTAAACTCTGTGTATCTCTCCTATTTTCTTTTGTGTTCACGTGAAAGTGTCGTCTAAGTAATGCGCCTTTAACAATTGCGCCTTCCCAGATCGCAAAAAACTAGATGGCTCGATAAGGATTGTGGTCAATAGCTACGAGACAAAGTGTTGCACGCCAATAGAAGGACGATGATCCAGATAACTTGCTGCAGACAGAGATCATTTCAATGTATCAAGGTAAATTGCCGATTATTCTAGCTGGTATTCTTCACTTGAGCAAAGTGAACCTTCTTGCCCGCGTCAGGTTGACACAAGCAGTAACTTGACACAGGTCTACGAGCAATTGGTATTTCCCCGACAAAAACTATGCACCACGATCTCTGGGGGCTTTATCCTGCTCAAACCCGATTATTTATGCAGCAGCATCATTTCGAACACCAAACAGCTAATATTGATGTTGACTTTCATGTGGCAACCCCGGTACTGTTTTTGGCAAGCTTATTCACTCGATTTGAACGGATAGACTGTGATGAGCTGAATTGCTATTTCCTTTCTTGATGCCACAGATTTTTCTAGTGTTTTCCCATCTAGACAGCATAGTTTGGTTAATTTTATTTACTCAGACATCAACCTGCGCTTATGCGGTTCATCTTTGACCTGCAGGTAATATTTCTCTTTAATAAAAAAGGAGCTCTAATGGATCTATAACAGGAGTGAGCTGATTCATAGCAATATCGTGTTCGTTTTTTCGCTAATCGAATAGGTAGGTATTATCTAATTTGGCTCGATACACGGCATCTATTGCATTTGAGGCGATCGGTCAACTCGTAAACATTTTTATCACAATAAATGTGTTGGTAACTATATCTGAAAGAACTTATCACCGGATTTTAACATTTCAAATCTCTATAGTGCAACACTTTTCATGAAAGGAGTTTGTAGGTACTTGTACTTGAAGTTGAAGACAAACGTAACGCGTTTGATTCCACTGGTGTTGGCCGGCGTGCGTGTTGCGTTTTCGTGGCTGTGGGTCTTGATCGTACGATATTTGATGGAGACTTCGACTAGCGGATAAGCTACAAACCCGCATAATTGGCGGAGGAGCTGTTCGACAGCTTGCCAAGTTCATAAGAATAAGCGATACTGCTGGGACGTGTCTTGGCAGAAGTCCTTGTCTATGGCAGCAGTTGGAACTTACTCCGGAAAGAAAAACCGTCCTCAAATTGACGTGCGACTGTCTTTTTTTTGACCGTGTATCTGCAATTAGCACAATCATACTTGCACGTCATAGTCGCACATAGTCATGGGTCCGTATTCATAGTCAGATCTTATGTCTTAAGACGACCTTATTCAATTTTCAGGAGCCAATTTTCAGCAAACACAACCACGAGAAGATGTAATTGTATTTGATTATAACATACAATATTTACAAGGATATTCTTATACCTATACAATCATCTTAGCCCAAGCCTGGGCCTAAATACGCATGGTCTTAAGACCACCTTATATTTGAGATTTGACTATGAATACGGGCCATAGTCCTTCATAGTCGCACGTCAACTTGAGAACGTTCAAATTTCATGAGTTTGAAACTTGTGGACCATTGTGAAAAATGTAAAAAAGGGAAAAGCGGTATTTTCCATTGATATGCTTGTATCACTGATTCACTGACCTAGTTAGAACGGTTGAGTGACCGTAAAAGAAAAATTAAAGAGCCAGCAAAACCTTGCTTCGCATAACTGGTTGCATACCCGCCGATTAAACGAGCGCAGGTGAGGCTCGAGGAGTGTCCAGTGTAATTAATTAAATAATAGAAACGGACACGGGGTGACTGTATAATAATTGAAGAGAATTAACGGCAAGACAAACACGTAGTCCACGAAAATGATCTCAGAGAGTCAAGACTGTGTGGCACGCCAAGTACTTTACAATCAATTTTGAACATTTGAATTGATTAATAATTGAAAATCAAAACAACTTGGCCAGTCCTGCGCACCTGGGACAGGTATAACTGTAAATAATCGAAACGCAGTGGGGTTCTTATGGCGAGTTGTGTTGTTTACAAACAATCGGTCTTCTGGTAATTTCTCAGGTAGGTAAGTAAGAGAATCGGCATCTTAATACCTACCTTCAAGTGCTTATTAGCCACCTACCTCTTTATTGAAGCAACAACAGCCTTTTTTATTTGCATTACAATATTATTTACGCACCTTTTTATCTTATCGAGTTTCGCTATCAAAAAAAATGACATTTTGAAACATTGCGCATAGTTATCTGATCTCATTCCCAAGCCAAACCTAGATTCACCGGATCTTCCGCAAGTGCTTTTATTTCCATTCAACATTGAAAGCAAAGAGTTGACTAAGTATTGGTTCATATCCACTCATATTATCTAAGTGCGAATGGTGCGATTTTTTTTGTATAGGTAGGTTGTACCTATATAGGTACAAAGACGCTGTAGATATATTTTTTAAATCTTACCTACATAATTCTACCATTCAAGTTTTAGGTACCTAAACCGACCTACTCACTGAAGATAAATGACGGAACAAGTGGCAACAGAGAGAAGGCTGAGCCTGACTTACGTTCTTTTGATCGTGGTCGGGGCTACAGCCAGCATCACTTCAGGGATCGCATGGGGCCACTGGAAAGGCACCCTTGACCAGTGCATAGGCGCCATGGGTGCTCGAAAAAACTGCAGTTGCATCCTCTATGGTCAATACACACCAGCCAAATTTTTGGGTAAATAATTCACGAGTTAAACTCTGACAATCATTACATCAAAATTCTGTTGGACTGCATGAATTGTTAATGGGTAGAGATACCTTGAGTGTTAAAGAGTATGGTTGATGGTGAAAAGTACCTACGGGGTTTATTCAGCAGATTAAGCCCGTTCCATCACAAAGGCGATGGAAAACCGTCCACTACGAGGTCCACTATGAACGGTCAGAACCACTCGCACAAGTGTTTACAAATATAAGATTGAACAAGAAAATGAGAAATCACTTGTGCGAATGCTTTTGACCATCCCGGAATCCAGTGGACGGTTTTGGGGCATGTTGGGATCCTATTACACGAACTTTTGCAATCATCATCGTTTGCACCTTCACGGGTCTCGGGTGATAAGAAAATTGAGAGAATATATCGGCCACCTTTGTCTCCAGATATGAATCCAATCGAGCATTCTAATTCCTAATTACGTACTATAAGCAATGCTGCATTTAGTTTTAGTCAAAAATCAACGTAAATATCGATAGCGTACTAATGACTTGATCGAATTCAGGTGGTGACATCTCATCATGCATTTGGGTGTCTTTCGGACCTCTGATCTACATCCTGTATTGCATCGGCATGGCATGTTTCCACGGCTACAGAGTTCTGTTCAGTTCTAGATCGACGAGAACGCGAACTGTTATGAGCAAAAATGAGTAAGTTCTACCAAAACAAAACCCTTTTCATCTAAGTGAATTTTTTGATTGTAGCGCTGGCGAGATGGTCGAAATCCGTGCAATTCAAGTGGACGACACGGATCCCTTGCCCAAATTCTTCTGGTACACCGTGTCCGTCTTCGCCGTGTTCTTCACGGTGTACTCCATCGTCCACTTCGCCATATTCCTCGACGGTTTTTACAAGACCTGCAACGAGTACAGGAAAGTCCTGGAAAAAATCCTCGGCATCCACGGCACGGCCATACCGGTGATACACGGCCGGTTGTCTTGCCAAGGCGTTTTCGATTTCATGGACTACATGCAACCGGACAGCGCCAACGCGTACAGGGACGGTTTCATAAACACCGGAGCGGATCTGATACTCGGGGTCGTGGCTTCGAGTTTTTCCTGCTTGTTGTTCTTTGTCGCTTCTTTTCTTAATATCAGACGTGCTATTAGCGCATCTAAGGCGTGAATATCTCTCTTTGTCTTTTAATGTGTCCATATAAATCGTGCCTTGTGTTCATTCAGTACAAAATAAAATATATATGGTATTGAAAAAGTAGAGCTTTAGACGTCGTATATAGGTACACAATGATTTTATTTATGTATGCATTTTACAAAAGATAAGTTACAAAAGTGCAATTAATTTTTTAATAATAAAATGCTATTTTATAAATAATAGAGGGAATGTTTTATATTACGAACAATACATTTTTTTATAAATAAATATTTTTTTATAAATGAATAACTCTACACTTTATACATTATAATAATTATTCACTACAAAACAATTATAAATACACAGTAGAAGCGTTTTACAATATAATTGACTTTCCTATTCTTACGTTTTTCTTTCATAATGTGCGTACAACGGAAGTTCAGTTTCAAATGTGTCATAATTAGTTGAAATAACAGAAACTTAATAGGCAGTCCTAGAGGGGGAGGTCCTACCGGGCTTCTCGACTTATTGTTCATAAAAATGATTTGGATATTTCTAACGAAACGGAAAATCCCAAGTAACCACCTACTGACATTAAATATCTCGGGATTTTATCAGTTTGAAAAATATCCGAAATGATCTTGTCAAACTAAAGAGTGATGAAAAAAGATCCAGCTTGAAGTGTGCCTTGGTCTTCTCGCTAGCCATGTTTTTCCATTCACCAGATTTTCATGGATTGCGAGGCGATTTCGAGAGAATGTTGAATACTTTAGGTAGGTCTTTATAGATCAAACATTCAGGCACCACATTGTGGCTCGGTAAGTCCGGCTAGTCTGGGAAGGGGTACAATGGGCCTACTAGCGAGACCTACGTGCCAGGTGGAACGAAGTTCCATCAACTCTCCCCGATAAATCCAGAATCCAAATCTTTATGGAATGATGAAGCACAAGGAACAATAAAACAATGTTTTGTAACAGCGGGGCGAAATCTAGCTTGCGCTATTCTACTGAACCCCTATGCGATACTTGAATTTCACGTTTCAGCAGTGAGGATGCGTTATACTGCCAAGCAGACGTTTCGAATTTTTTCTCATTTGTTTCTGTCTTCTATTTATTTTTCAAACTCAAAAGGTACCATTAGTGCTTTTCTTGACCTATTCTCTTGCATTCTAAGGTAGTAGAGCAAAAAAGTATTTAAAATCAGCAAAATACCTGAATTTGCTTCAAGTTCGAAATACCATAGCTTCTAAATCACGCCCAACGACTAAAAAAATAATTTTACTTCTGTAGGTTGTACTTACGCAGTCAATATTGATACAGGATTCAATAATCATTCTGGTCTAATTGTGGATCATCATAACCCTGTATAATACTAGTTTGGCTCTATATCTCATTGAGGGACTAGGCCTACAAAGCGGAAGGTTAGAGCTTCCGTTCTTTGTGTTCACTACCCGGTTGTCGCGGACCCCTGAAGGCCCGAGGTGATGGGGTAAGCATCACGCCTTAGACAACCGCCTTATTACCCCTTGTTCACACAGAACGCAGGTACCCAATCATTTATAGCGACTGGGTTGGTCGCTTGCCGGAAAGGTCAACGACAGCAGTAAATTTTTCATCGCTGCTGCCGCGTGGTATCGAACTCACTTCCTTTAGGTTCGCAGTCCAGCGCTCCAACCGCTGAGCTACCGCCGGCTCAAATCACCCTGTATAGGGTGCGATAATTTTATGAATGGAAAAGATGAGATTCGACTTTACATACGAAGCCACTTTACATACTTTACTCCACGAGCTTGTGCCCTTTTACCCTACCGCAACTGACATAAAAAATTTGACGTTACAAGCATGCTACAAGAGGAAGCGACCGTATTATCACAGGGAGCGAGCATTTATCACTATTAGCGCATTCTTATTGGTTATTGTCAATTGATTATCGCGGTAATTGTACTAGTGATTGGTCAAAGTGAATATTATTTCAAGAGTCTGAGATGTGATTGGTCTAAAATTCAAATTTAACAGACGAATGAAATATAGTTTCTGCCATTCCGACGAATCAGTGTACACATTTCAGACTGAACAACCCTGTAAGCATAGGAATTACTTCAGTTGCATTTTTCTTCCTTTAAACTTTGGTTTATCATCAATAACGGACCATAATAATTCTTGTTTTAATACAAAGGCACCTAATACTTGACGCAATTTTCATATTTCAGCCTTTAAATTATCAGGTATAGGTAAGCAGTAACGGAAACAAGAGGACTACGTTTAGTGACTATATAACAAAGAATTGCATGATCCGAAAGTAGGCACTAATAGAGAAACGGTAATCGTAAATTTAGAATAATGTAATCTAGAATTTAGACACCGGTGAGTAAGCACGGTAACTAGACGTGCGGCGCTGAAACAATAGCAGGGTAATAGTAGCTGAAACAAATACGAACCGCAGCCGATCACAGCGCTGGAATAAAGCCAATTCAAATACGCGCGATTATAATTTATAATTATAATTGAGATAAAACACAAAACAGTTCTTGTCAATTTGGCCTTATATGATTCTGAATATAACGTGGTTCTCTATCAGTGCCTACTCACGAGCAATATAGATTTTTTGAATTTTTTCAACAGTTTACTACTAAAGGAAACCTCTACACACAAGCAAAACTGTTTTCTTAAGTAACTCTTAGCACAGTCTTCAGGATAAGGGCTCGCGCGGAATTCTACTTAGTAATACATCGTACCGAAATATCATTTTCCATAAAATGCAATATTATAATCACTATAAAACTTAGCTAGTAGTTGCCAGTTTCCGACATATCACATTCAAGGGGGTAAAAATTAGTTTGAAAGTGAGTGGTGTGTGGTTGTTAAACATTACAATAAATAACATGAAAATAACAATAAAAAATGTATAGGTGTATAAATAAATAGCTGCTAGCGATTACCATATATCACCATCATTCGAGCATCATTTCGTACTTTGAACCTCAAGAAAAAGGGTTGCCGATTCTCTTGCTTCCAAATTTCTTATCTTCCTGCTCGGGACTCCTCAGCACCTCGAACGGCATAACGGAGTGCTCGGCCCCGTCGTGATCGTCCGAAGAGAAATCCTCGAAACTCATGTTGCTGAAACCCAGCGATTTTGATTTCGGTTTGACTTTGATTTTTCCAGCTTTCTTGTGCGAGTTTTGCTTGAGAATTTTCGGGAAATTAATACTGGGACTGTCGTCGGAAACGCTGTCGTCGATCAAATGGTATTTCGACTTGTTTTCCTTCTTCTTGTCCTTCTTGGGTTTGGCTTCGGCCGGCTTGAAGGCGTTGGGCGGCGAAAAAGCTTTCTCTTCCGGAAAGTAGGCCGGTTCGGGAATCGTGACGTTTTCGTAGATGACTTCCGAAGGCCCTTCGCCGAAATTCGGTGCGAAGTACCGGTCGACTTCGGTGAAGTTCGACTCGAATCGCGTGACGTTGAAGTACTCGTCCGGTTTCCCATTGGGCGTCGCCGGGATTTCGATGTTGATGAAGTTCGAATTGACTGTGACCGTGCCGTAATTTGACGTGCTTTGTACTATCGGGAAATCATTGGTCAGGAAAGGATTCAGACTGGTGCTTTGCGCGAGTTCCGTTTGAGGCACCGGTTCCGTTTCGGGCTTGGGTTTGGGTTTGTTGAACGGAGCTTGCGCGAAAACATCGGAGTCGTCTTCGAAAGAGCTCGAAGGCGGTATCCACAGTTCGCTTTCTTTGTTCTTGCGAGAAGGCCAGGTGTTGCTATTGAATTTAACTTCGCAGTCCGAGTCCAGTTCGTCGTCCATCAGCAGGGGCTTTTCGCCGAACTTGTGGCCGACAAACAGCATGTCTTCGTCTTGGATAACGTTCTTCTTGGCTTCTTCTTTGATTTTCATCCTGATCATCCGGCTGGCGCAGTCGTCTTCGTGCGTGGCCATGCTCTCGCATTCCGCGTGGTAAGCCGAAGAGCCGCAAGTTTTGATGCTCTCCGAGATAGTTTCGCTGACCGCATCCGTTTTGACCTGCTCGACGTCTTCGTCTATCCTCAGATCGCTGGCCGAACCTATGGAGTCGTCCGAATCGATGTCTTGGTTTTGATTGTTCTTCTTTTTCTTTCGTTCTTTGCCTTTCAAGTTCTTGATGGGAATTTCGACGGTTTTGTAAACGGACTGCAGTTTTTCGGGCAGGGTGATCTTCCGTTTCTTCTTTCTGTCCAGGGCGGCGGTGTGTCCTTCATCGGAACTGTTGGAATCCGAGCTCATTTCGTAGTTGTTTTGGGTTAGCTTTTCGTATTTAGACCTGTCTTCGAGCGGTGCTTTGACGTAAGGAGGCGAAGTGACTTCAGGAGATTCAGCGTCGGCTTTGCCTATCAAAGGAGCTTCGCCTTCTGAAGACACCACGTTGATGAGTTGGTGATGGTGCGGCGGTGAGGAGTAGAACGGCGATAATTGACTTTCGTGCTTGTGCTCTTTGATTTTTTGCTTATAAACTGGAATAGAAAAAAGCAAAATCGTAGTGTTTTCAGAAACAACGAAAAAACCGAAACCGCGACCAAATTACCCAGAGTTAATTGATTTGACACACATATTGTGATGGTGGATACCACTTTACTGCCCCAGCAGCAGAATGGTTATTTACGAGACATACCTGGGAAGTCATACTTCACTACTTCACAACATAAATAGTAGCCAGTGCTCAAAAGCCAAAGAGTGCAGTAAATAGTATATTGTAAAACTAGTGTTACAATGATGACTATTGTAATATAAAGTAAGCAATCCACGAGTATTACAAGGAGGAATTGTAACACGTATTTTTCATACTACTTTGTCTATGCCATATGCTCTATTTGCAGTTAGACAAAGTAGCACTTTGTGACACTGTTTTTGAGAAAAACAGTGCTACGAAGTAATATAGTATAACCGAATTAGACAAAATAGGGACTTTTCAGTTTCCACGTTAAGATCATGCACTGTTTTTTTTTCTACAACCACGCCACTCCCAAAAGAACCGTCAATAGTGCGGAAATTACAAATTTTAAAATGGTTCTGTCAAATCCAAAACGTTCACAGTAAACGTGCGTAAAATGCTGCCAAAGATAACGTGCAGTTATTCCTAAATTAAATGGTGATGTGACGGCAAGGATGGGTCAGTCACTGCCAGTTCCAGCAGTGGTTCCTTCTTCCTGTCCGATACTGGTTGGTCTATTCTTTTTCGTTACTTCTTTGGTAACGCTTGAAGTTACATCAGTCTATATAATTGGCTCAAAAACTGAAAAATCACGTGGTACATACTGAAAATTTTTGAGTTGAGAAAAATTCACTTTTGATATGGCCATAGAAAATGAACTGCCAAAACAACAGGCCAGGCTAGAAAGCATGTGATACTAATAAAATTTGTATAGTGAATAACTTACGTTTTGTACAATTTTGAAAAAACCTAAACAAAAATCTACAATGCAATTTGAAGCATACTATTCAAAAATCCGATTTGCAGTTTTTCATCCTGCACATTTAAATTAACTAGCATCAACGAACGTAAAAGGGCTGTTGCACTAGAAGATAGTGGGTGTGATTTCTACATAATTAATGACAAATCAGACACCAATTTATAGCCAAAAATTAAAACAAAAAGTTAGTAATACCCCACCACCATTCTGGAACAGCCATTTTTAGAGATATTTTGTCAATAATTATTGTATAGTGCAAATGAAAACCCTGAAGTCCGAAATTTTCATGTGCACACCTTGAAGGGAAATAAATAGATGAGAAATTAACATAAAGCAACTTTATTGCTGCATAAAATACAATATTATATAGCTGTACAAGAAATGTTATTATATACTTTTTTTTTTGTTTAGTTAGTAAGACAATCACAATAACAAATAATGTCCAATACGCAGTTATTTACAAAAAAATGAGAATTACAAACCTGCGAAAAAGTTTGATTATAACAATAGGCTAGTAGAGAGAGAAATATGGACAACAATAATAAAAAAGACAGAAAATGGAAGTCTCGAGAGACAGAAAAACACTGGGAGAAAAAAGGAAAAGAGTCTGTGTGATATTTCTAAAAATGCTGTTCCAAAATATCATAAAAAATAAAATAATGTAAACTAATCTTGGATACGTGTAAATTCTACTTAAATTTAAGGCTAAATCCTAGAATGATATGGCGCAAATAAAATTTTCTAATAGAACTACTTTTTTGGCTTTGTCCTAAGTGACTAAAATGAAAAGTAGAACAGTTTTGAGCAAAAATGAGCATGATATTTTTTTGTAAATAATAACGTGAAACTAATCACACCCAATAATTACTGCTTCAAAACCACTGATTGCAACAAAATAAAATACTGCACCTCAATAATAATTATCGATCAATAAAAATAAACAAGGTTCTACTTTTGACTAGAGGATATTGATTAAAAATGACTGTATAGATGTCATGGATTTATATACAATAGTTCTCCCCCGAGAGGCAGTAATCACTGGGCAATTTGAATGAAAGAAAAAATAAGCTTTATATTTCTTAAATTACCATACTGGTTTTAGCAACTAAATCGGGTGTGAACGGCGCGAAATTTATTGAAGCATTTATTCAAAAACATTTCGTGACATTCACTGCACCCCTAAACACTAAACTATTACACCATGCAAAGCAGTGTACAGTTTACAATGAATAGCGAATCGAAACACAAAAATACTTTCATATAATCTAGATTTCTGCATTTTATTGTTTGTTTGTCTATGTAAGGGGATAAGCCCTTTCGCCCTTCTCGTTCATAAATCACATTTTGTTATTATTCTTTACTCATGATTTTTTTTTATAAAACAATACTATAATAAACACTAAAAAAACCTGACTAGGAAATAATTGTCTTTTATACGTTTTTTGCTTTAGATTTAAATTTTGGAATGATAGAGAAAACTAAAGATCTTAAGTACACAGTAATTTTTTACAGCGTTATTGCACACACACCGTCATTTATTTTAATTAAAAATCCACGAAACTCAAAAACATTGGTCCACGTAAACACAACACTGAGAATATGTTTAGTGTGACATACGCAGGTCAGCGTTTTTGATAATATCACAAAATCTACGATATCCACACACTTTGTACCAGAATGAATTCTCAGTCAATTTCGTTGCGATCTAAAACTTGGAAAACACTGACCTGGCTATAAATTTATTTTTAAACATCGAACTCTTTTTGATGAAACACGAGAAGTAGGATGAAGAGAGAGAAATCTAACAACGATTTATGTCAAAAATATTGATCCTAACTAATATCGAATTTTCTCGCTATTTTATTAATGCAATAGGCAATCACGTATAGAATTGATACAATATGCTATTATCATTTTTCAACTTTTCAAAGGAAAAAAAGTCAGCTAGTTGGCCCATCAAACAAAGTAATAAAATATGCTATCAATTATTGTTTTATGCTATGAAAACTACCGATTGAAACCATAACGTGATTTGTTAAGATTCATTACCTGAGGACTGGAGTTGTTGGGTTTTGCTGCTGGCGCTGTTGGCGGTGCTCGCTCGATCCCGGGATCTCACTGGAAGACTGAACGGCGCTGAACTGAACGGATCTTCGGACACCGACATCACCAGGCTCTCCCTGGACTTGACGCCTTGGATACCTGCAGATGAGTTGAACATTGAAACATGTTTTTTTCCGAAGTATTTTCCAATTGAAATCAATTTTTTTTTCACGTCGTCAAGTTGTAAGAACACCCACTATGTTGCCTAATAGCTTGAAACTACATCATTAGCGAAAAGCATCATTACTGGAACCAATAAACCCACTAGGGGTGGGGTCCGCTATGTGCATTCAGTCGAGTAGCGACATCTCGCAGCCGAAAATAGCACGAATCGGCATCCTTCAGTTTCGTAAATCACCACTTTGAGCACTGAGTCGACTTCTCCCACTTTTTTGGCGAACGCACATAGCGGATAGCTACCAACCATAATTCTTTGGTGAAAAAATGTTTTCGCTATGATATCATTATTGAGTTCACTTGCTTCAGGATGAGGATTTGCGCCAAAAACAACTGGCAATTCAACATTACGTACAGCGAAAAAATCTCAAAGAGACTATTATTTAGATCCAACATAATTATTGTTAACAAACCAGAAGTTGCATTCTCAACACTATTTGCACAAATACCGGTCTTAATAATAATTATTATGTGTTAATTAAACGTGTCAGAAAATTAGGTTTTTTTTTAAATGGAAACTAGGAAATAAGATGTTCATACGAGATAAGATAAAGTTCCAAAGTTTCATGACAATCGCTCCACTAAAGAAATTTCAATATGGATGGCGGCAGAGGATCATTTGTCCAGAATCGACTGTCTCTTAAGGTGCGTTCAGTCAGCTTATTTAGTTGTTGTTTTAGTTTTAGTCGTTGTCGTAACAGAGAAGAGCGTTCATACAGCAAGATTTAGTCGTAAGAATTGACCAATAGGAGCTCGAATGATACTGCGCGAACCTTCATCTTCATACGGTCCGTGTTCATAATGGGTAGTATTAATATAAAAACTCGTAAAAAAATAAGCATAAATGAGTATTTGCTTACATTTATGAGGAGTGCAACTCCTCTGAAATGGGAGCAAATGCTTATGCTATTTTTTTATTAATACATACAACCCATTACCATCACCATCCATGCTCATACCTTATACCGGTAATTACGCAACCTGCAAGTCGGCATCATACGACAAAGTTCGGAATTCTTACGACTAAAATTAAAACTAAAACTCTGTATGAACGCCGCGCATATGACGCGTGCTTTCTACTTTCAAATTTACGACAACGACTACGACTAAAACTAAAACCAAGCTGACTGAACGCACCTTTAATGAAGTTCACATCGCCTGCAAATTTAACTAGAATCGGACCACTTTCAGAGAAATTCAAAACGACAGATCAAAGGCCAAGTGCCAAGTGACAAAAACCATTGGTCAACTTTATATGGTGGACACGTACGCATTCGATTGGCGTTTGCACTACATCGGTATCTCTTTTCGTTGAGACAATTCTCCTAGTTCAATCACTTAAAAACATGTTCATTATGGAGAATACAAGATGACGGCAGAGCATAAATTGTCGAAAATTGGATTCATCTTGATGTGGTTTCAATTGCCTGCAAATTTCATTCCAATCGTATAACTTTTAGAGAAATTCAAAATGGCGGATCAAAGTAACAAAAAAACCAACAGTCAATTTGACATCCTGAACATATTATGGCGGCTTCACAACGCACAAAAGATCTTATAGGTCGCAGTGCAGAAAGGATCCTCCGAGACCAAACGACCACCTCTAATCTACAATGGCGGCTTCACAGAACTTCGTATGTCGCTGGCCAATAGGATTCGATCTGCCTGTACTCCCCTACCTCCCTCCATAATTCCCGCGACACGAGTTTCTGTCGTCGTGTCGTTCAAATTATTCAACTACAGTGGAGTGGGAGATTGTCGCCGGCGACATACGAAGTTCTGTAAAGCCATCATTATGCATTCAGCTTTTATTTGCAACAAAGCAGGCGAGTCTAGTTTGACAGAATCCACCCTGTAAGAGCGCTTGTCAGTGGAATGCCACAGTTTGGGTTATGCATTATTTTCTGGGGTTATCGTTTTACTTCAAAATCCACAACAGTGTTGCAAGTTAATTTTTGATTGGGCGCGTTCAACAGGATTTCTGGTGAGTGCTACCCATAGACGCTACCGGTGTATAACGCATGCGCGTATTCGAGTGGTAGCAGCTACCAGTCGCCATTTTTTCCACCACAATTTATTTGCGGTAGCTGTGGTAGCGGTGGAATGGTGAGCTGTTTATGACAGTTTATGTCAGTTTTTCTGTGGAAAAAAGGGGGGAAATAGAGAGCGATTCAGAATCGCTCTCCATTTCACCACTCATTGGGTATGTTCATAAACTGACTAAAGTGTCATAAACAGCTCACCATTCCATTTTGGCAGACATGATGTTCCGCAAAAAAAAACGTACATGTGTAATGTGTAGCAGAAATGTGCGTAAAATGCGTTCAAAAATGGGCCAGACGACATCGCGTGTTGTCGTCAATCATCATGCCAAGTGACACCAGTGCAACCAACTGCAAAGTTTTAAGGATCTTCTGTAGTTTAGATATGAATAAGCAACAACAAAATCTTCCACGTCACTCGAATCACAGCTCTGCTGGACGTGTTATAATATTGGCGAGTAACATTACCGATGGTGGCGCTGCTGATGCGCTTCGCATGTAAACAAACATGTCGGATAGGGCACGGATTGTTGCCCGCGCGTTCAAAAATCTTATCAGTAGTAAGCGGTTTTTAATGTCCTCCAGACGTGAAACGTGGTTAATTAGTACCTATTGCGGTAGAACTCGAAAATGGCAGAAGCGATTTGAGTGTTATGAAGATTTTCAATCACTGGATGGCCTCAAGCCTCAACGGATTCTCGATCTATCGTGATGGGATACTGATGGGAGAGGAAATTCTGAAGTCACAATTTCTTGTGTTGTATGGTCGAAAGCGAACCGAATCAAGCTTCAGTTCAAACATAGACATATTTGGATTGTGTTTACAAACAAGCGCATTGTATGAATCTCCTCACGAGGCAACTGAGATTGTAATTAAAAGAAATAGTAGTAGAAGTTCCTGCGAGAGTTCCTGTGAAATTGGAACGTTTAAATGCACTTGCAAAGCAGGCCAGTCCGGGACATGCAAACATATCGCAGCTGTGCTTCTTCGATGCAGCCATTCAAAATTCCTATTTTCAGCACACTTCTCAGGCTATTCTCGTAGTCATATTTTCCACAGTGCCAAGTTTGTTTGTCATCTTGACTACCCAACTTGCGTCTTTCGCTTTCGACGGGAAACGGTGAAAATGTAACTCTTCCTTTTTCCGGTTTCCACAGCGCGACTCGCACTCGGAAACGCAACAAATTCTCCGCCACTTTTTGTCACTATGACAAAATCACAAATCTTACCACCTCCCATTCTGATGCCACTTTTGCTTGCCAGTCGTCGTACACGTGCCACTCTTATTTAAAAATGCAATGCTTTTGCAACCGACGACACCTAGTATATTCAAGATAATGAAACGTGCGTGGCTCACGTACTTGTTGAAAAAAATCAACGCCGCGTTAAGTCAGATGGAATCAATTAAAGTCACCAGACACCGCAACGCTCATAAGAGCCCACACAAATCTGCGGTTGATCCGTGCACAAACGTCGTTTACACGTTGGCCGTCAGAAGGCGTATTCGATCTTGAAACTCGCCAATAGTCTAGCCAATAGAACGGACTTTTTTGAATTTCAGTGATGTAACCTATAGCAAACAAAAGCACCAAAGAATGTAACAACATAGATCTATGCAACATAGGCGCGTTTGGAACTAATATTAGTTTTGTTCGGTTGGTAGTCTTACCCGGGCAAATTATTCCTACGCCAAGCCAATGGCATTACATTCAGCGAGTTTGATACTTACGTACGATTTCTAACCTCCATTTCTCTATGATGTTTGTTATTTTCATTCAACTTTTTTAGTCGGCTCGGCTGTTGTGAGTGTTGTGTAATAAAATCAGCTTCATTCAAAAATATTATTTTCTCATTTATTAAAATTGGTATTAAACTGGTGTCATTTAAAATTACCATAGCACTTAGCTGTGATTAGCGGAAATAAGCACCTCTTTCCAACTGGAATTTTAAATTTCGCGGGTAACGCTCGGGACTACTTTTCAAGCGGAGGAATCTGGTGGTCCTTTCTATCAGTGTATAGAGTATAGCTACATAATGCTGGTACTGTCACAAATTCCAGTACTGCGCTGTCTAGTGAAGTAGTTGAGAACGCAACCTGAAGCTTCACTTAGTATTATGGGGTGCGACCACATGTAACTCTTCCAGAGTATTTTCCTTGTGGAGCTGAGCAAACTCACAGCGCGTCATTTAACAAGCGATTTAGACACTGCAAGGCGTTCCCCTAACTAAGCACCTCTAATTTGCTAAACTTACTGCTTTGACTACCCCTGCGGATCTTGTCGAATTCCGCGCCGAAGATGTGGTCCTCCGTCATCTGACTGAACGGCGGTTCCTCGAACGGGTTCCAGTCGGCCACGTCCGCGGAAAGCGACCTGCTGTCCGGCGTTATCGGATGGTTGATGTCGGCCGTCGACACGGAGGAGCCCGGAGGCGCCATGGGACCTCTGCTGAGTCCGTCCGTCTGAGTCGGCGAGTCGCTGCTGCGGCTTTTCATCGACGACTCGTACGGCGCCAGGAACTGCGAGGTTTCCGTGGCGTACACTCTGTCGATCATTGCAAAATTTAATAAAGTGATTTCGGAGCCCGCGGCGGCACTTTTTTTTTCTCAAAGATCGTTTCAAATGCACAAGCGCAGGCGGTTTTATTTTCGGGCTCGCTACGCCAAATATTTAAATTGAGAATTTATACATAATTCGAAGGAGAAGTTTTATAAAGTAAATATTATCACAATGTTTGGGTGTAAGTAGTACACCGTCGTTATCTGTTATTTTAAAAATTAGTCCTGCGGAGTAATTTAAAACAAAATAGTCCGCTGGCGAGTGTGGGTTTGAAAGTAGATCTTGGAATACAGTCTCTATTGTGTAGTCTGTATCCGTATCAGGTGTTTTGTGTGTACTGGTGGCACAGAGCATATGTACCGTCATGTAACTCATGTAACGACTATATGATGGAAAAATGATTCGATTGTAACTTTGCATGGAAAAATCATTTCAAACTGTATTGTGTAAAATTGGGCGATTTCGAACATCTTGGTGTTGGGCTTTTGGAGCTGGACGCTTCAGCACTAGTGAACTCTTCACAAGGACGAGACATGGAGTTTCGGATCTGGACGCCTAAGCACTATTTTGTGCGTGAATACTAAATGATGTTCAAGGTACGGATCATGTATTCATCTACGTTACGAAAAATAGAACCGTGAAGTAGTCGTCGTGAGAAAAACTGTATGGAATGAAAACCAGGACCGTCTTTTTTTTTGGTTTATTTGATTGAATGTATACAGGATGTTTTAAAATTCGCGCCTTTGAAGTCCAGGGCAGTTTACGGAAATGGTCAAAATGTCAGAAAAATACTGAGAAAAATTGGGTTTTTATTTATGAAGATATGGAAGGTCGAATTGGTCAAGCAAAAGATCACACGGTTTTATTTAATGACCCACCCTGTATTGTGAATGGAAATCTGGTATGCACCCAGTGATTGACATTTTTTATTCATAATTCTCCCACAAACAGATAAGTTAAATCTTTCGGAATAACGAAACTATAATCACTTTCACGGCTTTCTGCATTAGAGCAAGCTATGGAAAAAATGGGTTGCGTTAGTACGAATGGTACGTTGACGACTTGTTGGCAGCTAGCTGTCTTCATGTGCAATTTTAATTTTCAATGTGATATTGTCGCCGCCTCGGGGAATCATGTACGCTGAAGTGAGAATTTTCGAGAATATGCTGACAGTAACACGGTTCTGTGGTCCCCGAGTGGCAATTCTACGCATGATCAAGTCGCACTTCTACGCATAACAAAGTCGCATTTCTACGCATGACTCGGTCAGCCTTTCAAATTTAAAAATTTTGATGTCAGTTTGACAGACAAAAACTTGTGGACTCGCCAGTTTCACACCAGGTAAGAAGGCGGTAGGCCTACAATTAGTAATTAACAAAAAAAAATGGTTTTTTCAAAGACCGTTTTTCTTAGAGCAAAAACCGTTTTGCATTGGAAAAGAACAGTTTCTTTTTTCTCTCCAAACACGAATGCAGCATGTAAAACCTAGTGAATTATTATTAGTTCATAGTTCAAGTATTTCGGTGCTAGCGCTGGAGCACAAAGAAAGGAGGTTGATCTGATGGCGCAATAATTGTATTGATGAGCACCAGATGCGTAATAATTTTATACTTTTCTTTCATTTTCTTCATTCATTACATTTTCTTCAATACATTTTCATTCCATTTTCTCTAGTACATTCTCATTCCATTTTCTTTGGTACATTATCATTCCATTTTCTCAAGTAATGCCGTGCTTGGCCGATTGGGCATCATTTTCTTCAATGACCACCGCTTACTTAGCAGCATTAGCGAGGAGCCGCCATGTATGTTGTAGATTTTCTAACATTATACAACCTTTAGCTTTAGATTTTTGGCTCTAGTTACGGTACCTCCATCTTTTTCTAGACTTTTGTTGGTAACAAAACACATCACATTGACTTCTACAGACATTTTAGGTCTATGAGGGCGAGGACGAATGCTGGAACACGTTCCAATTCCAAGATAATAATTTTATTGCGTCGTACTATTTCTTCCAGCGCATGTTATACAGCACCATCAAGTGGTGCGTGCTCCCTTTCCCTCCCCCCCTCCCCAGACGGTTTATTACTATTACTATCACAGTAAAACCAGGAGAACAAAAGACTGTATGGATGGTCCGCAATTTTTATTTCAGATCTTTCTTCTAGACATCATTCTGAGTGGTTTGTGATTTTGTTCGATAGTACTGACCCTTTGACCTGCTCCAGGCAAAAAAACCGCACCAGCCCCTGAAGGATTATTGGCAACATTAGAAACGCCCTGGCAGTCTGCCTTCGTAGCAGGATTTACGTGTGAAAAAGATAATAAACCCAAATTCCAGAGAGCCCAGCTATTCAGAGTTACGTACAGGACCAGAATAATTTTTTTTTTATTTAATTGTCTTATTTTACGAGGCGGCATTCAGCTATAAGCTGCTCTACCATGCAACCTCGGGGACAGCACAAAATATCCATGGATGAAGTGGGATTCGAACCCACACAGGGCAGCGCGAATGGTTTGGCTTGCCATCACCTGTACCACTCGGCTACCACCGCTCCACCGCTTCAACACGAATTCCGAATGCTGAAGGAACTCGAAGGGGACTCATGTGTTTTTGGTGTCTAAACGACGGTAACACGGTTCTGTGGCCCCCCCGAGTCGCATTTCTACGCATGACCGAGTCGCATTTCTACGCATAACAAAGTCGCATTTCTACGCATGACACGGTGTTTTTCAAATTTCAAAATTTTGATGTCAGTTTGACAGGCAACAACATATGGACTCGCCAGTTCCACACCAGGTAAGAAGGCGACAGGCCTACAAGAAGTGATTAACAGAATAAGTGATTTTTTCAAAGACGGTTTTTTTTAGAGCAAAAACCGTTTTGCACTAAAAAAGAACAGTTCATTTTTTCTCCAAACACGAATGCAGAGTGTAAAACCTAGTGAATTTTTATTAGTTCATAGTTGAAGTATTTCGGTGCTAGCGCTGGAGCACCAAAAAAGAAAGAGGTTAATCTGATGGCGCAATAACTGTATTGATGAGCACCAGATGCGTAATAATTTGTTTCTTTTTCTTCATTTTGTTTATTCATTCCATTTTCTTCAAACATTTTCATTCCATTTTCTTGAGTACATCATCATTCTATTTTATTTCGTACATTTTCATTCCATTTTCTCAAGTACTGCCGTGGTTCGGCTATTAGGCATCACTTTCTTCAATGACCACCGCTTACTTAGCAGCATTAGCGAGGAGCCGCCATGTATGTTGTAGATTTTCTAACATTATACAACTCTTAGCTTTGGATTTTCGGCTCTAGTTACGGTACCTCCATCTTTTTTAGACTTTTGTTGGTATCAAAACACATCACATTGACTTCTACAGACATTTCAATTCCATGAGGGGGATGACGAATGCTGGAATACGTCCCAGTTCCAAAGTAACAACTTTATTGCGTCGTACTATTTCTTCCAGCGCATGCCATACAGCACCATTGAATGGTGCGTGGTCCCCCCCAGACGGTTTATTACTATTACTATCACAGTAAATCCAGGAGAACAAGAGACTGCATGGATGGTCCACAATTTTTATTTAAAGGTGTGAGTGGTCAATTTTGAGTGGTTTGTGATTTTGTTCAATAGTACTGACCATTTGACCTGCTGCAGGCAAAAACCACACCAACCCCTGAAGGATTATTGGCAAAATTAGAAATGCCCTGGCAGTCTGCCTTTGTAGCAAGATTTACGTGTAAAAAGATGAACCCAAATTCCAGAGACCCCAGCTATTCAAAGTACAGGACCAAAATTAATTCAACACGAATTCCGAATGCTGAGAAATTTGAAGGAGACTCATGTGTTTTTGGTGTCTAAACGACGGTAACACGGTTCTGTGGCCCCCGAGTCGCATTTCTACGCATGACCAAGTCTGATTTCTACGCATAACACGGTCAGTTTTTCAAATTTCAAAATTTTGAAGTCAGTTTGACAGGCAACAACTTATGGACTCGCCAGTTTCACATCAGGTAAGAAGGCGACAGGTCTACAATTAGTGATTAGCCAAAAAAAAAAATGGTTTTTGCAAAGACCGTTTTTTTTAAAGCAAAACACCGTTTTTTATCGAAAAAAAAACAGTTCCTTTTTTCTCCAAACACAAATGCACAATGTAAAGCCTAGTGAGTTATTATTAGTTCATATTTGAAAGTTTAAAGTATTTCGGTGCTAGCGCTGGAGCATAAAAAAAAGAGGTTAATCTGATGGCGCAATAATTGTATTGATGAGCACCAGATGCGTAATCATTTGTTTTTTTTTCATGTTCTTTATTCATTCCATTTTCTTTGGTAAATTTTCATTCCATTTTCTTTGGTACATTTTCGTTCCATTTACTTTGGTACATTATCATTCCATTTTTTCAAGTTATGTCGTGCTTGGCCGATTGGGCATCATTTTTCTTCAATGACCACCGCTTACTTAGCAGCATTAGCGAGGAGCTGCCATGTATATTGTAGATTTTTTAACATTATACAACCCTTAGCTTCGGATTTTCGGCTGAAGTTACGGTACCTCCATCCTTTTTTAAACTTTTTTTGGTAACAAAACACATCACATTCACTTCTACATTTCAAGAAGTTTCAACATTTTAAGTCCATGAGGGTGACGACGAATGCTGGACCACGTCCCAATTCCAAGGTAATAATTTTTTCACGCCATACAACACCATTAAGTGGTGCGTGGTCCCTTTCCCTTTTCCCTTCCTCTATTTGCTTCCTTCCCCTCAGACGGTTGATTACTATCACTATCACAGTAAATCCAGGAAAACAAGAAACTGCATGGATGGTCCGCAATTTTTATTTCAGGCCTTTCTTCTAGACACCATTCTGAGTGGTTTGTGATTTTGTTCGATACAATTTGAGAGATGGAGTTAACGTAACCGAACCCAAATTTTCTTTCATAGTTCTAGTGATGAAGCCGCGGGGAGCGCCTGGCGTGTGTACACCGCTCCAGCCGGTTGATATCTCGACAGCAGCAACGTAAAGTCGGACCAGAACTTGGATGGGGAACCGCCGGGAGGTGATCTAGTGGGCGAGTCACATCTGATTCTGAGCTGGCTGATAACTTCCCCTGGGCCCTGGGCAAACCCCCGAGCATTTCCCTTGCAACCGGCAGTACGGCAATATGTAGAGGAAAATCGACCGCGTAGTCAGGAAGACAGACGACATCAGGAACGTACTGGCGCGGGCGTTCGCCAAGAATTACGGAAGGATGGACAACCCGGTATAACGTCACAAGGACATTCTTCATCCACGCAACCAATACACGCAAAACACCTGGTAAGGTAAAGATACCTTTGTAAACTGCACACGCATTATACAGGGTTATTCAAAAGTCCGGAATAAAATTCATAATTTTTTTCTATATTTATTTCGGAAAAAACGCCCGAACCGGTCGATTTCTAAAAACGGTAAGCTGTTTTTTCATGACACGTGTCATGTTCTACCGTCAACCCCCTAACCCCAAGCCACCCTCAGTATTTTTTTTCAAATGGCACTCTACGGCTTGTGGGGGCTCGTTGGAAAGCTTGTCAAAAACTCTATTCAGATCTACCATTGAAAATTAGATCGGACGCTTCACCATGAAATTTTGAGGGACCCCAGTTTTACTCAACAGTCCGGAATAAAATTCATAATTTTTTTTCCATATTTATTTCGGAAAAAACGCTCAAACAGGTCGATTCCTAAAAACGGTAAGCCGTTTTTTCATGACACGTGTCATGTTCTACCGTCAACCCCCTAACCCCAAGCCACCCTTAGTATTTTTTTTTCAAATAGCACCCTATAGCTTGTGGGAGCTCGTTGGAAAGCTTGTCGAAAACTCTATTCAGATCTATAATTGAAAATTAGATCGGACGTTTGACCATAAATTTTAAATTTAAAGGAATACGAACGAATGCGTACTGGAGATTGCTGTTGATTAATTGGTAACCTGTATGGTCAAACATCCGATCTAATTTTCAATAGTAGATCTAAATAGAATTTTTGACAAGCTTTCCAACGAGCCCTCACAAGCCATAGGGTGCCATTTGAAAAAAAATACTAAGGGTGGCTTGGGGTTAGGGGGTTGTCGAACATGACACGTGTCATGAAAAAACGGCTTACCGTTTTTAGAAATCGACTTGTTCGAGCGTTTTTCCCTCGGTTTTTCCCGAAATAAATATGAAAAAAAAAAAGAAGTTTATTCCGGACTGTTAAGTAAAACTGGGGTTCGTCAAAACTTCATAGTGAAGCGTCTGATCTAATTTTGAATGGTAGGTCTGAATAGAGTTTTTGACAAGCTTCCCAACGAGCCCCCACAAGCCATAGGGTGCTATTTGAAAAAAAATACCAAGGGTGGCTTGGGGTTAGGGGGTTGCCGGTAGAACATGACACGTGTCATGAAAAAACGGCTTACCGATTTTAGAAATCGACCGGTTTGAGCGTTTTTTCCGAAATAAATATGGAAAAAAATTATGAATTTTATTCCGGACTTTTGAATAACCCTGTATATTTATGAGAAATGTGATTCCAGAAAGTGTTTGGAAATTCTTTTTGCGGAATCACACTGATGCCTATTCTTACTTGTTAAAGGCGGAAGTGTCGCTCATGTTGCGCCTGTGTCCTTTGGGCACGGCAAGCGTGGGAGTGGTGGGCGGCGTTCCCGAACCGGCAATGTAGCTGTTGGACTCCGTCAATCCGCTGCCCTTCTGACTAGAAATCTGGTTCGAATTCCCAAAGAGCGGATTTTCGGACGCCCCCGGCGACAACACCGCGGCACCCTCGGCGTTCGGTTCTTTCGTTGGAGAAGACGCGACGGCACCGACCGTGCTGCCGCTGCCACCGCTGCTCCCATCATCTCGAAACGGATCCGGATAGATCGAAGATTGGAACAGCGAATCCAAATGCGGAGCGGGCTGTTCCGTTGGATTAGAAGGCGGAGGTGCGGCGGCGGCAGTAGCAGCAGCAGCGGGCGGCGGTGGCGGTGGGAAAAAGGCTTGAGGAGTGACGCCGCCGCCGCCCGGAGGTGCCGCCGGGAAATCTGGAACCGGCGAAAAATTCGGGGTGACCGGAGGCTGAGGCTGCTGCTGTTGCTGCTGCGGAAGCGGTGGCTGCGGGAAAGATTGAGGAGGGTAAGTTGGGGGTTGCGTGAATGAAGGGGCGACAGGACTTTGGGATTTTTTGCTGGTGGTGGGGCTGGGACTCAAGGTCAGCGGAATTTGGCTCAAGTTCAAGGGCGTGGTGGAGCTGCCCTTGGGGCGCTGGCGCGGCATGACGCTGGTGCCTTCCACTTGCGGTGCGGCGGCGGGCACCTTGCTGTAGACTTTGACTTGGGCCTGTTGCTTTTTGAGTTCGGATTCGAACGGCGGCACGGGAAGATCATCCAGAGCCGGTGTTGGTGTACTCTGGAGTGGGGAAAAACAAAAAATAATTTTCAACAACCTTTGGAACTGAACACTTCTCATTTGAATGAAACAAATTCTATCATCATAAATTCACACTTTATGTAAGAATGGTGTCAAGTCAGATATCTTCATTATATTGTCTTTAATTTTAAGCCTGCAGCTATAGCCCCCATGCCCATATCTTCAAAAATGAATGTTATAATTTTTTTAAATATTTTTCTCGTGCTTTTTAGTGAATTCCATATATCGCTTTGGACTCGGATTGCGATACTTTTGAGACACCTTGTACAGCTACCGAATACTGTTCTTATTAATACTAATACTTGTTACAAATGAAAACTTTTATTTCGAGAAAAAGCGAGAGAAAAAGCAAGAGAAAAAGCGAGAGAAAAAGACTTATGAATTTGAAATATGCTTTAGGTATTCGAAAAAAAAAATGCACACCCTGTACAGGGTGTCCCAGCTAAAACAATCCAGCGCGATTTTCTCAGAAAATATCAAGGCAACACAAAAAAAAAATTAATTGGGGGGAAGCCTGATCTTTTAGCTTTCTTTCGAGGGGGCGCCGATGCTTGTAGGTGTTCTAGTTTCCAAGAAAATGCAAGTTGAATCTGGAAATTCACAAGAATTCGAAAATTCATGACCGACAAAACAAAATACTTCAGATGAAACAAAATCCTCTTTCTCTCTCCTAGCTTTCTCTGGGCTTTCCATTGATGTGTCGCCGTTGTCAGTACCTAGCCTAAGAAGCCAGAAATTCTGCCTCAAAGTCCAGCAAACACAATAATCGGAATTCATAACGACGTCACCGATCACACACTTGTTGATTTTCACATCAGTCAGTATTCATTGCTATGGAGAATCCAGGTATGTTAAGTGAAAAAGTCGTAGTAACGGTAACAAGTGTGTGATCGGTGACGTCACGGATTCCGATTATTGTGTTTGCTGGACTTTGAGTCAGAATTTCTGGCTTACTGGGCGAGGTACAGACATCGGCGACACATCAATAGAAAGCCCAGAGACAGAGGATTTTTTTTCATCTGAAGTATTTTGTTTTGTCGGTCATGAATTTTCGAATTCTTGTGACTCGCCCGATTCAAAGTGCATTTCTTGGAAACTAGAGCACCTGAAAGCATCGGCGCCCCCTTAAAACAAAGCAAAAGATCAGGCTTCCCCCAATTGGAAAATGTTTGTTGTTGCCCTGATATTTTCTGAGAAAATCGCGCTGGATTGTTTTCGCTGGGACACCTGTGTATTATAAAATCTCAACTTTTTTACACGAATTCAGCGATGAAGCTTCATAGTTAATTACGAAAATTGTACAGGGTAGCTGGGTAACGTATATGAAACATGAAAAAAAATCCAAGCCAGTTGTTTCATCGTTTCAAAAAACCTACAGCATAAAATTACTTTCAGTTATACGGGGTGGTCCAGGTTATAGTAGCAATAATTCACCATTCGATGGTCCATCGAAAACTAGATCGTAATGCATAATTTAATTTTTTTTTCTAAAACGCTTCCTGAGAGATACAGCCCTTCAAAGTTCAATTTTTTAAATCTTTTTGTTTTTAATAACACGTCATCAGAGCGATTTCGACCAAATTTGCTACAAGTAATTATAAAATAGATCCCCATCACTTGACGCAAACAACTTTTGTCAAAATTGTCCAGTGGCGTATAGGGAGTTGTTTCACTTTTTCCACCCCATTTTCTACGCCACTGGATTTTTGACAAAAGTTGTTTGCGTCAAGTGATGGGAATCTATTTCATAAGTACTTGTGGCAAAGTTGGTCAAAATCGCTTTGATGACGTGTTATTGAAAAAAAAGATTTAAAAAATTGAACTTTGAAGGGCTGTATCTCTCAGGAAGCGTTTTAGAAAAAAAAATGAAATTATGCATTACGATCTATGGGGTGATTCTGTAATTTCGTCATAACATTATGTTGTTACAACATTCTGTTGGCTATAGTCTGTACACCGATAGAACGGACTTTTTTTGAATTTCAGTGATGTAACCTATAGCAAACAAAAGCACCAAAGAATGTAACAACATAGGCGCGTTTGGAACTAATATTAGTTTTGTTCGGTTGGTAGTCTTACCCGGGCAAATTATTCCTACGCCAAGCCAATGGCATGACATTCAGCGAGTTTGACACTTACGTACGATTTCTAACCTCCATTTCTCTATGATGTTTGCTATTTTCATTGAACTTTTTTAGTCGGCTCGGCTGTTGTGAGTGTTGTGTAATAAAATCAGCTTCATTCAAAAACATTATTTTCTCATTTATTAAAATTGGTATTAAACTGGTGTCATTTAAAATTACCATAGCACTTAGCTGTGATTAGCGGAAATAAGCACCTCTTTCTAACTGGAATTTTAAATTTCGCGGGTAACGCTCGGGACTACTTTTCAAGCGGAGGAATCTGGTGGTCCTTTCTATCAGTGTATAGAGTATACATAGCTCTGTTGTGCTTGCTACAACATAATGTTGTTTGGGGCGTATTCTGTAAGAGGCAATGTTACTGACGCAACAGCAGAGTCCCATCAGATAGAAAAATGTTGTTTTTCGAAGTAATGGCTGCAAATGGGGCGTGCACATAATGTTGCGCATGCGCACCTATCAATTCTGTCGTGTGTCGTGTGTCTGTCATATCTTTGTTGCGAGTGTTCGTCCATATCTTTGCTGCAAGTGTTCGTATATCACATTTGTTATCACATGCGACATTCGTCATCGTCATAGGCAGTTATAGTATAGGCATTCGTTTACTCCATTGTCGTTGTGCAGGTTGTGCAGTGTAACAATAAACCAATAGAATTGAATTGTGCAGGTTACAACCTCAAAACGTAAAAACATGGGCGATGATTTTGCAAGTCCTTCCTTGTGATATGATATAAACACTTGCAACACTCTGAATTAAAAAATGGAAGGATTGCTCTACCCTGGGTATATTATTATGTGGTTGCTTCGTAATGGTAACTGCAGATTACCTAGCAAAATGCCAATATGTGCGGCTCCTAAAAAGTACAAAAATATTGCCAATATTTTCTATTACGAGCTTTAACTTTGATTACTGTTTGACTCCTACGCAAATATTGATGCAAACATTTGGAACAGTAGATGTGTTGAAAATCTGTTTTCCAGTCGGGCTTGTTAGGACGATCAGAGCATGAAATTACCATGCAAGGTCCTTCTGCAGTGTAGGATTAAAGGGCAAGCTGCTTTTCTAAGCAAATCTCTTTCTGTTTTGGCATAACCTTAGGAACATATGTCAAAAGCTAGATAACATTTCTCTGTTGTTACTAACATCGAGGCGGGGCCGCACTGTTATTATCAACAGAATGTTGGCAACAGAGCATGTTGCACTTACAGAATCGATACTTCTCTATTGCTAAAGGTGGGTTCAGTCAGCTTGGTTTTAGTTTTAGTCGTAGTCGTTGTCGTAAATTTGAAAGTAGAAAGCACGCGTCATATGCGCGGCGTTCATACAGAGTTTTAGTTTTAATTTTAGTCGTAAGAATTCCGAACTTTGTCGTAAGATACCGACTTGCAGGTTGCGTAATTACCGGTATAAGGTATGAGCATGGATGGTGATGGTAATGGGTTGTATATATTAATAAAAAAATAGCATAAGCATTTGCTTCGATTTCAGAGGAGTTGTACTCCTCATAAATGTAAGCAAATACTTATTTATGCTTATTTTTTTAGAGTTTTCATATTAATACTACCCATTATGAACACGGACCGTATGAAGATGAAGGTTCGCGCAGTATCATTCGAGCTCCTATTGGTCAATTCTTACGACTAAATCTTGCTGTATGAACGCTCTTCTCTGTTACGACAACGACTAAAACTAAAACAGCGACTAAATAAGCTGACTGAACCCACCTTAACATTAACAGAGCTGCAACATAATGTTGTTCACAACATTTCCTTCATTTCCTTACAGAACCACCCCACCAGTTTTCGATGGACCATCGAATGGTGAATTATTGCTACTATAACCTGGACCACCCTGTATAACTGGAAGTAATTTTATGCTGTAGGTTTTTTGAAACGATGAAACAACTGGCTTGGATTTTTTCATATTTCATATACGTTACCCAGCTACCCTGTATATTTTTCGTAATCAACTATGAGGCTTTATCGCTGAATTCAACGATGTTCAACAAGTTACCATTTCAAATATCAATCGAACACTACGTCACAGATTGGTACGTTTTCCAATAAAAACCACTTCCAAAGATAAAAATAACCATGTTCGTCCAATCATTAACGAAACCTGATTCACAGAAATATTAACGCTCAATTAAAAATCGGTTTCGCAGATAAGATTACAATGGATGAATCACTGGTCTCTAGAAAGGTAACTTTGGGCTATTTAGGAAATCCGGTTGCGGTCAATAAAAATTCGACACTGGAATTTTCTACTACAGGCAGGCTGCTATTAATATTACAGTCTTAAACATTTACTGAAGTGGGATTTTTCTTATCGCACGTTATTGGACTATACAAGTATTCCACGAGCGAATGAATATTGCTCAAGAGAAGTCGATCTTTTTGAGGCAAATCAGGATCTGACGTCCTGATTCGTCTAAAAAACAAAAACGACTTACTCTTGGGGGGATTTTGCTATGAAACTGAATCAACATGAACGATTTTTCAAGGAAAATAAAAAATCGGAAAACTTTCAATGATTTAAGTTGATGTAGTAAACTTAGCGTATTTGGTATTCAAGCAACTTTTTTTTCAATTTTTGCGCTCCTCTGAATAATGCAATGTGACGTCACAATTTTGCAACAAAATTAGTTCTAAATTCGTGACGATTTGTAATTTTTTCATATGGCTATTATTACTAAAAATTATTAAAAAAAAAAATCAGAGCAATTCCACAACAATAATAATTACCTAATCAATATATTGCATTTTTTCAAAAGTTCAATAACACTGAGCAAATAGGCGCTTGCCTTTTATCCAAAATCTGATATTCTTGAGTCAGCTCAGTTGTCGAACTAATAGAAACGCTTTTCAAGTGAGATGAACTGTGATTTTTGGGTGAAAAGAAAGTAACAATTTTCACTTACCATTAAATTTTTGACTGGATTGTCTTTAGCTAGTAACTGGAAAGCTATACAACTAACTTGGTAAATATCAGGCCTTTGGTCTGGATCAACTTCCAGCATATATCCTGCGAAGCAAAATTTTTGTCAGCGAATCTTTTGTTATGCACACACTCGTCATCCAACTTACTAATCAATTGGTGTAAGCCTTTTGAATATTTTGAATTGTCAGGAATGCTAAAATTGCCACTCTGTATGGCCAGCGTGCTTTCGCCAAACGGCAACGTGAAGAAGCACAGTCTGTACAGCAGACAGCCCAAAGCCCAGATGTCGGCTTTGGTGGTGATCCGCTTGCCGCAGTACATGTCGACCATTTCGGGCGCCCTGTAGCTCAGCGTGGTGTATTTCTTTATTTCTTCGTCGACGCTGACGACGCCCGATTCGGTGGGATTCAAGACCCTGGCCGTGGCCGATCCGAAATCGCATATCACGTAGTTACCGTTTTCGCCTACTAAAATATTTTCTACCTGCAATGAGCAAAACGGTTTAGCGTAAGTTAACTTTTCTAAATACAAGGTGATGTCCGTTTTTCGACCAGCAGAAAGGGGCTTTAGTTAAAGTGACCACAGAAAATACCCAAGATTTTGGGGTTGGTTGAAGGGGCTATGTTCGACGCAGTTTTATTGAAAAACTGGCGTAACATTCTGGCCGGTTTTAAATTTTCGTCAATAAACAAAGAAATTAAAGTAGCTTGTGATATTAGACAGTTGAGAAAAATACGCGCACCAACCCCTGAAGAATTATTGGGAAAATTAGAAACGCCCTGGTAGTCTGCCTTCGTAGCAGGATTTACGTGTAAAAAAGTTTAATAACCCAAATTTCAGAGAACCCAGCTATTCAGAGTTGCGTACAGGACCAAAATTAATTCAACACGAATCCCGAATGCTGAGAAATTCGAAGGGTACTGATGTCCAGGCGGGCGTGGCGGGCTGGCACAAAGGGCGTCGATGTGTAGACCGGAGTAGCTTCCGGTGCCGGGGGAAGCGCTGGGGCTTCGATAGCGGGCGATGCCCGCTCGGCGGGTGGTTCTGGACGGTGGCCCCCGAGGGGGCCGGTGCTTTGGCCCTGAAAAGGGCCAATGGTTTCTTCATGGTTGGCAGGAATCATGGCTGCGACGCTGCGAATGATGTCACTCTTGGTTCGGAACGAGAGGACTGCTTCGGTTAAGAACCTCGGAAGGACTGATCCCGTTCACTATATAGCACCGGCTTATATAGTGAACGGGCGACGAGGACTGGCTCCTCCCTCCGGCCAATCCGGTAACAGTACTCATGTGTTTTTGGTGTCTAAACGACGGTAACACGGTTCTGTGGTTCCCGAGTCACATTTCTACGCATGACCAAGTCGCATTTCTACGCATGACAAAGTCGCATTTCTACGCATGACACCGTCAGTTTTTCAGATTTCAAAATTTTAATGTCAGTTTGACAGGCAATAGCTTATGGACTCGCCAGTTTCACACCAAGTAAGAAGGCGGCAGGCCTACAATTATTAGTGATCAACAAAATTAATGTTTTTTTACTCAGTAAAAAAAGAACCGCTTCTTTTCCTCCAAACACGAATGTAGAATGTAAAACCTAGTGAATTATTATCAGTTCATGTTAAAGTATTTCAGTGCTAGCGCTGATGGAGTACCAAAAAAAAGAGGTTAATCTGATTGCGCAATAATTGATTGATGAGCATCAGATGCGTAATAATTTGTTTCTGGTGCGCATCATTAGCTTCTATTCCGCATCTTGTCTAATAATTCACGCATAATATTAATAATGCCTCCAATCATTAAATTTAAATTGAATCAATTTTTTTATTCTCTTTCAAAACAGGTATAGCAAAAGACTTCCTCCGCATCCTCAGTCCCTGCCTGATATGTTTTAAGTCCGTTTATGCCCAATAACATGAATTTTAGGCGCAATGATGGACAGTTATTGCGCAATTTTTATGCAGCTGTGGGTGAAAAAATCACAGAAGCGTCAAGTGGCGTGCTGGCATGGCTTTATGACTTCATTAAATTTCATATAAGTATCTACATACAGACTGAAATTCAGAAGCCATTGTGTCAAATAAAAGCCTCATAACTGATGTGCAGTAATGTGTGTCTGAAGCATAAAGAAATAGGTACAGTTATTCGGCAATCGTTTTTTTGTAGATTTGAAGCCAATAATGTGAAGGTATTTAATTTTTTTTTCAACATTCATGTAGATTTGACGCGCATGAAGTGTTTTTGGATGGGAACTGATTCACAAGCGTATTTGATGCACAATACTGCGTATTTCATTCAAGAGAAACATTAAAAATTAACAACTTTTTTCTTTTAGAATGTCATGAGAATATTGATCAGCTTACACATTGGCTACTTTGCGCCCTCAATTAATCTTTTCCATTTTATTATCCGTATCTATTTAAGCAAAGTTTCCATTCTGCCAGTCGAAAAAGGGATACCCTGTGTAACGGTACAGTACCTTTAAATCACGATGAATTATTGGAGTTTTACAATGATGCAATCGTGACACAGCTTCACACGTATCACAGAAAATAGTTAAAACCTCGTGCTCTGTAAAATTTGCTTTACCACGCTGTTTCATAAGACCAAAAACGTTTTCTTGACAGTAAGGCATTAACAACAGGACCTCATAGACACCACCGCCCATGGCAGTCAGACTGGAGTCGACATAGCCGATGATGTTCTTGTGTCCGCTTAGGCTGCTCTAGAAGCGCCAAAATACAAGATTAAATGCGGATTTTCCGATAAAGAAAAATTGGGACTTACAGCGATTTGAATTTCCCGTTTGCACACCCCGAGGTCCTGGTCATTGTTGACGTACATGCGCTTGAGCGCGTACCGGGTGCCGTTGCTGCTCTTGACCAGGTACACGATGGCGAAACCACCTGGGAAAAGAAGTGTGTCAATTGAGCCTGGACGTACGCCCCTCGGGTCTCACCTTCGGCCAAGACGTCTTCGACGGTGACGGCCTGCCGTCCCACCGTGAACACTTTGCCCACATTTTTGTTGACTTCCGTCGAAGTCGTGTCTATTTTCGTTTCGATTTTAGAAAACAGTTTTTTCATGGTGATTACTGGAGGTGGTGGTCGTGGAGGATGGCGGTTGATGGAAAGTTGTGACACATCGAGCTCACCACGACGCGATCCGCTGGCTTATTCCATCGGCGGCCGGAAAATCGAAATTCAAAACATCAGACCAACTAGCTTACGATTAAATTATTTTTTTAATTATTGATATTGTCCGCATATTAGTACTTGGTAGGTAGTTAGTGACGTTCTGACGTTTACAACTGACGTTCGATTGACAACTCGAACTGACAGCTCAGAGGTTTCAGCGAAGCGAAGCTGGCTACGTGTCAGGCGGCAGGGGTGTCAACTCTGAGGTTTGAAAAACAACCTAGTTTGAAAGTCGTTCAAAAAAAGTTTCCAAAAACCGGTTTTGATAGATTTATTGTTCTGAAAATCAGTAGGAGCGTTTCCTTCGCAGATTCTAACGAGAACGCTATTTCTTTCAAACCCAAAGAAGCTTGTTAAAAACAGTACAAAATTTGAAACTCGCGGTGTATTACTGGTTGCCTATACACCAGTAGAGTAGCAGTAACACACTGCTGAATTTAAATTATGAGCAAAGAACGTTCTTTGCTAGGAACTATTTCTGCTCTAAAAGCAGTCGTTGGTGCAGTTTTTAAGGATTTCAGGTGCAAAAGTAAAGTACAGCTAGCGCTAGCTTCGACCTTATTCGCAAAATCAAAATCCGCATTTTGGCATTTCGCAAATTGTGTCATCCGCTAACTTCAGTCGATGACCCGCAGGGCTGCAACATAAAAATCAAAATCGATAAAAGTTCCCTCCCCTCTTGACAACAATTGACATTTGTGTTTTTTTCGCGTTTGACTTTGACAGATCGATAATAATAAATGGGTTGTTCGGGGCTATCAGCGGTTCATTTTTGAATAAAATGGCTTTCCAGTTTAACAACCAACCTCTAGGTAAGCCCCCCTCTTCAATTGCTTCTAAAAAAAAATAAAAAATAAATATTTTCAGGAAATGGGGCCATCATACCTGGAAGCGCTCAGACGACCTTTGTGTCACCGGACCCGAGCGAATTCGCGCTCTTTTCTACCGCGGGCCTCAACGACTCCCCGCTGGAGTTCAACATCAAAACCGGCAAAGCCCCCCAACGCCCCCCCAGCGACCAGTCCAAAGATGAATCGAGCCAGAGCCCGAACAACGACAAGCGCGACAGACGGCGTTCGGAACGGAAGGAACGCGACAGACGGGACACGGACAAGTCCAGGGACGACTCCGATTCGAACATGTCGAATTCCCAAGACGTCATTCCCGGCGGCATCCAGAACGGTTCTGGCCTCGGGCCAAACATGTGGGGCGGAATGATGGGAATGGGCTATCCGATGGTCGGCATGAACGTGATCATGGATCCGAACATGATATCGATGAACAATTACGGCATGATCCCGCCCATGATGGGGCCCGATCCGAACATGATGACCCCCGATCCCGGAATGCTCATAAATCCCGTCAAGGAAATAGTACACTGCAAGTCGTGCACGCTGTTCCCGCCGAATCCGAACGCTCCGCCGCCGACCACGCGAGAACGGCCGCCGGGTTGCCGGACGGTTTTCGTTGGGGGGCTGCCGGAGAACATGACCGAGGAGATTATAACGGAGGTGTTTGAGAGATGCGGGGAGATTACCACTTTAAGACTGAGCAAGAAGAATTTCTGCCATATCAGATTCGTGTACGAGAATTCCGTGGATTCGGCAATTTTCCTGTCTGGCTACAGGATCCGGATCGGATCTAATACCGACACGCCGAATACTGGACGGTTGCACGTTGATTATGCACAGGTAAATTTTAAAGTTCCAAAAAGCTATTGTGGTTGAAAATCTTACTTTATCCAAGAAGATACTAGGTAATTTATTTGCCATGAAAAAAATTATATTAATATAAACAATTAACCCCCCTTCCCCTTGTTCTCAAGAATATAATCATGAAATAGCTAATTAGGGGTTTCCTCTGGTAAATTCTAGGTCACTGCTTATACAGGGTGTCCCGAAGTAAGTGTTACAAAATTCACAGGGAGATAGAAAATTGAAAAATAAGTGGATTTTTCTTGATAAACATATCGTCGCAAACGTATAATAACAGAGATACAGGCCTTCAAAGTTGTTTTTTCAAAGAGTTTTTTTCGCGTAAGTTGTGAACTGTTTAATCGACTTTATTCAAATTCAAATCAAAGTTTACTAAAACAGATCTCTATTGAACAATAATAACGCATTCTATGAAACATTTTTATGGGCGAAGATAATAGGGGATATCCTCCCCCTTTTCCCCCTATTTTCAACCCCCCAGATATTTTCAGAAATGGTCTCAATTTTTGAATTTTACGTTCAATTCTAAGAAAAAAGTTACTCTTGCAAAATTTTGATTAGATGCTTCATTTTCGAGATATTTGCGAGGATATTTGGGTTTGAAACATTGGAAAACATGACGAAATCGCCGCTTTTCAGGGCCTAAAAATTAAAATTCAAGAAAACTCATGATTCGTCAACTGGAATGAGTTTTCTGAGTGGTTAAAGTTGATAAACTTCCATTTTTGCTAAGAAACATGGGAGTTTTTCCGGAAAAACAATTAACACAACAGGAAACACAAATATCAACAGGAACTTGATGAAAAAGTTGGAAAACCTTCGAGAAAACCTTTGTTTTCCTCCCAATCTTTATAGTTGAATTGTTAAAGTCCCATCTGGTTGGAAGAAAACAGTTTGTAAGGATTTCTGGTCACAACTCTGGGGTTCTCTAAGTTTTGTCGGGGGATCCGCAGGGACCTATGCTGGGTCCTCTCCTTTCCATAATTTTCAAAAATTACTTTGGGTTGAACTTCAGGAGCTCGCTCCTACTCTATGCTAACGATGTGGAATGAACCACCAAACACTACCCATTTGTTCTTGTTTGTTGATCTCTTGAACGTCATTTAAGTTATTTATTTTGGAATACAATACACTATTAATTGTTGAAGAAAATGCAACATTTCAAAGGTAATTATTATTATCTAGGATATAACTAAGTTTTAAATATAAAAATCCAATGTTGCTCTTATTCCATACAAGGCGCATATTTCGCTATGTGAAAATAACTGGAATTTCGGTTAGGTGAAAAGGTAGTTAGAAAGCTAGTCCTATTTTATGACGGAGATAAATTTTCAACCGCGACGTATTACATAAGGCTGTATTCTCAGCAGGCCAAAACTATTTTGAGCTCAATTTTGAGGATTTCTCCCTCAAAAATGGAGGTAACAACTCAATGTCTTTTATACGGTGTACTGAGTGTATTACAAAATTGAGTGCAGAGCGTTTTTTCAATTATGTGAAAAATTTTTTTTTCTATTTGTTGGCAACTTTTTTCAAAAAACGGCTCTGTACTCAATTTTCTACGTCTCTCAAAATTATAAAACAGTTGATAATTTTTTTGTTTGTCAAAAAATGTCCCAGTAATCCTTTAGAAACTTTCCTAGTGTTTAAGGGCTATTGGGCTCCTAAAAAAATGTGGGATAATCCAAACGGAAACAAGGTGGACAAACATTTAATGGAATTCCATCGAAATCTGTATACAGGGTGTCCGTTTTTCGAGGCTAAGCATGGGTATCTCGCGAAGTATCTCGCTTATCTTGAGAGGTACCAAGTCGGTTAAATTAGGAAAAAGTTGCCCATTTTCGTGACGATCCATGATCCAAAAAGAAATTTGACGTATCGATTTTAGTTTTTGAGATATCGTGAAAAAACTGGAATTTGAATTTTTGTTTTTATTTTTTATTCAAAAAACGGTTGAAGGTGGCTTTTTCTAATCTAGACATTGCAGGGCACTTTTTCAAGGGGAGTTCGAGGCTGCCAAAATCTTTCAAAATCAAAAGCGCGGCCCGATTTATATGCGCGGCTGGCAAGTGGCAAGGCAACTGACAGATGCATGTTATAGTTCATTATGTTTGTATGTGTGGTTCATTATAACTTTTCTTGCAATTTTTTAGTACCTTCCATTTCGCTTGCTTTTGCAAAATTTCACATTTTTCACGACGGACGTTCTGGAAACCTATTCCCTCATCAATAAATTCGATTTTGCCAAAGCTAGAGTACCACCAACCGATACTGTGCTACAAGTTCGCAATGTTCGTATCATCCAACTCTCGCGAACAGGTGCAGGCGGTCATTTCTTATGTGAAGCGAGGAGATTTTCCAATTTTTTTTACGTGCTTATACGTGCACACTACGGGAATTAATACCTACCTGTCTCACGGATACTTACGGGAACCCATCTCCTCATCAATAAATTCGACTTTGCCTAGAAATAAAGTGCCGCCAATCTATATCCTGCTGCCCGTTTGCAGTGTTCGTATCATCCAAATTCCGCGAATAGGTGGACATTTCTTATGTTTTTGGAGTTTTTATTTTTTCGTACGTGTTTATACGTGCACACTACGGGCATTATCTCATAATTTGGTACAAGAGATGTTGTTGCAAGAAGCAAGACACAAAATCCAGTTCCCCATTCCAAAAAATACGTGTCTGAATGGCGTACTGAAATGACGGACTTGGTGACAAATGACAGATATCGCGATTCATTGCAGAAAAGCTGGCCAATGGTATTCAAAAATCACGGTGATGATGCACGACCACCGGCGATTATTCGGCGAATATGGTTACTCCTAGTTAATGACCATTAAGGTCCTAAATGACGTTCTAAATGATCATTAAGTAAATGACGTCGTGACACACTGGTCATTTATATCGTAATTTACGCTTAATGATCATCAAGTTTTCCAGTCTGTCAAGGGTATTAGCCTCGAAAAACGGACAGCCTGTACCTCTTTATCTTTATTTTCGAGGGAGAAATATTGACAGCCTGCGTATACAGCTTTAAGTCGTTGCGCTGCCCATTTCAAAATTGTTCCATGGTTTAAAATAGTAAATCGGATACCTACTTGAAGATTATTCGCCATATTTTTTTTACAGGCCAGAGACGATCAGTACGAATGGCAGTGCAGGCAAAGACAGCTCCAGAGAGAGCAGAGGCACAGGGAGCGCATGGAGGAGGAACGCCTCAGGCCTCCTTCGCCCCCTCCCGTGGTTCATTACACTGATCACGAGGCCATAGCGATTTCCGAAAAAATCAAGCAAGACGATACATTCACCAAAGCTGTCTTGGTAAGTCAGTTTTTCATCATTGTAATTACCACCATCATCAGTGTAGTAGTTCAATAGTTCATAAATTGGTTGAACGCTCAAGTCCATCCTTTCCTCTTTTAAGTTGACCTACGCCTTTCTCTGAAAGGGGTATCTTGAATTAACCAAGCAAAAACTCAGTTCGAGAATATAATAGTAGTTTTCATCAGGTCTAGAGCGCATGCTCACGTTCCTTGCCAGTCGGCAAAAATTCGACCTTCGCGTGCTTGCCAGACTCTCGCAGCTCTGTAATCACTCTCCTCACTCTATACCTCTGGTGCTAGCTGACCCGAACTGTCAAATCTTGCGCATGCCCATCGAAACACAAAATTGTCATGAAAACTACTATTAACCTTCCGGTAGGGTTTGCTTGAGGGTGATACACGGCATTTAAAATTATGCCCAGCACTTGATTCTTGTTTTTCGAACATGAGTTTTTTAAGTAGATGTCCTTGGTATTGTACAATTTCAGTTTGCTTGTACACCGTACCATTGGGCGCGGGGAGGTACAGAGGCAAGCTGAAGTTGCACACTTTGAAAGAAATTTCAAATGTTTAGTTTTCTCTCGGGAAACTCTTTTTTTTATTCATATTGCTTTGTATAAAATTAATATAAATGAACAATGCAGGTGGTTATAACGTGGCTTGAACGGGGCGATTGCAACAAGAGAAACGCCAATAATTTCTATTCGATGATCCAGTCGACCAATTCCCACGTCAGACGACTGCTTGGTGAAAAATCTCAGTACGAAGACGAACTTAAAAAAGCCAAAGAAATCATGAAGGGACGCATGCAAGGAATCCTACTCCAATGTAAGTACCGTTTTGTTTATTATATCGAATTCAGCAAGTTTTTAGTAAGTATTGGAGATTTAGACCTAATCGGGAATTAACTTGGGAATTCAAGCACATTTTGAGTAACTATATTGGTGTTTAGGATTTACTTATACAATCATAAAAAAATATGTCTTGTGCTTGCAAAAACTAGAGCAAACTTGAAAATTGACCATGGCCTTCTTGGTTTTCATCCATTATGAGCTTGCATTTTGATTAGGAAGAGCTGAAGGAGTGTTTCGAGTGAGTATTATCAGAAAAATCATTTCAACATGTCATGCAAAGGTGAGATTTTACAAGAGGCGATGGTCATTTTTGGTTTTGATTCTCACACACGACATATTTTCATAGAGTTCTGTGGCCAGTGGTTAAATTTTTGGTCTTAGTATCCTGTCCCATTCATTTAATCACTCTGTACAATAGTAAGTCGAAGAATGGTAAAGTATGTCTTATACTGTACCCAAAGTCCACTTTTTATTTAGTTCGTAATAGGAAAGATCGCCACCATGTCTCTGCGGATGGTAAAGAGCGGTATAGGAACGAGGATACAGTATTATAAAATTTGTAATGTTCTCTTTATAAACTTTAAAATTGTTGATCATCTTGGTACTGTGGTTTAATTTATATTTGCGTGTGCCTGTTAGTCAGTCAAATTGAGCGATTGTTCTTGGCGGCCTGTCACAAGAAGGTTTGGGACCATTTCACCAAAGCTCAAAGAAAGAATATTGAGACTTGGAAAAAGCTGTCAATGGTACGTACCACCTTGGACTTGAAGCAGAATTGTTTTTTTTCTTTGCTGTTGATCAAAAGGTCCGAAATTTGCACGCCGTACCGTTGAATTTTTAGTCATACACCATTTACTAATACTATTAGTCTAAATTTAGTACACCTAAACTACATTTTTGTATCACTTATTCGCCAGCTAAAAATCCATCAATAAATTTAAAAAGTCACTTGAACAGAAACTCAGCGGTCGTGTTGTTTGGTGTCTCTAAAATTGGCAATTTTGTGACCTTAATCATTTTGTCTCGTCCAAGGTTTGCATGCATTCTAGAATAGTTCTATTTTTTCGTTGGTTTATACTTGATACATGTACTTCTTAAAAAATGATACTTCCTACGGCGAATTCAGTGAATAAAGCGAGTACCTACTACGTGCCTAAATAAATTACTAAAATTAAATCCGGAGAGGTAAGTCAAGGTAAGTTTTGAAAAAGTGAACTTCGTTGGACGGCGGCCACCGGAAGATCCACCTAAGCAATACGAGATGTTTTGTGTGTCAGATGTAGTGCATTTTCACACCGTTTCTCTGTTCACCTCAACCGGTTAACTTTGGGATTGATTTACACGGTTTGTATTTTAGATCTAGAAGTACTTGGTATCTAACATCTCTTGCGCAGAAATTTCCGAAATTAATTACTATTGGCAAATGAATTGGCTTTACCGCAAGGAATCACGGTTTGGATAAGGTTTGTGTATTTTTTTCCTATGCAAAGTTAGGAACCGTCCAGGCGGCGACTTCTCTTTCTTTTACGAAATCTATGCGTGCCGAGTATATTTTTCATGTAAATGCACGGTAAGTTTCCTCTTTTCTGTGGACTTGATCTCAAAGTTATCCTGTATTTCAAACACTTTTACGATGATGATCGTGTGAAAGTGCGCTACGTTTGGTTTGAGCTCAACAAATTTTGTTTTGTGTATACGTAGTTTGGCGAATGAGAAGCGCTCTCGAATTCGGCACAATCTAATCTGTACCTTGTGTGTGGGTTATAGGAGATCAAAAATGTGCAATTGGACGAACCGAGCCCAGAAAAGACCGATGACGAAATGGACGTGTCCGATGAAGACGAACAGCCCAGGAAGAAGCAGCACCGCAGCGAAAGCTTCACGGACGAGCGGAATACGTTGAGAGAGGAGAACGAAAGCCTGAGGTGTCAAGTCGAAGCCTACAAGAACGAAGTAAGTTGCATGTTTTCAAGACTAGCGAAATAGTACGCTATGCGATTTTACGACAGTACGACGTAGCGCTCATGACGCAGTCGTAACGTAAAAGAAGTGGACCAATCACTGCCGGCAGCCAGCCGCGACTCCTCCCCTTTAATCACTGGTGACTGGCATTGTCTTACGTTACCATAGTTACGTCAAGCTATGGTTCGATGAAATCTTTACGATCTGCGCTGCATGCATGTTGGACACTATTTTGTTCATAGTTGCAGTGGTACCATAGACATGTACCTAAACTGGACTGATAATACCGTACATTGCCATGGACCCGAGTATAAGGCAGACATGGTAGCCATTCAGAGACTTTTTGATACAATTATTGAATTTAATCATACCAGACATAACAATAACAGAATATTATTATTGAAAAATTGTTATCACTCTGAATTTGAATTGGACGCAAATGACCGCAGACACATCAGCGCGACAGGTCATAAACACGCGACAACTGTTTTTCTGATTAAAAATCTAACATACCGCGCACTTGCGAAGGCTGTGAAACAGAAGAGCCAACCTGGCGCAGCTAAATTGGCAGACAGTGGCTCTTGAACCTTCTACACCTCTTATACTTACAATTCGTTTTTCGAAGTCAAATAAACCTGATGGCAAGTTTAAGCGCTTTATTCGTTCTAAGGAATAACAATTCAAGTTTGCCGTTGCTATCTCTTTTTCTTGACGAGATACATTTTTCCGCAGATGGAAGTCGTGAAAATGGACTTCAAGAAAGAGCTCGACGACAAAGACAAGCAGTTGAAGATGCTGCAGCAAACGCTGCAAGGCATGCAGCAGCAGCTGATCGAAGCGAGGCGGAAGCACGCCGAAGAGGAGACGCGCGTCAAAGAATTCCACTCCAGAGTCAGAGCGTTGGAGTCGAAGCAGACGGCCATCGATCCGAAAGAAATAATCAATCTGGACGATAACGAAAGCAACCAGACGGACACGGCCAGCGTGGCCGAGTCCGCTTCCGATCTGCAGCGTTTGAACGAGTGCGATGCCAAGCTGGTGGGCATCATATCGGCATTCCTCAACGTCCATCCTTTCGGCGCCGGCCTGGACTACATCTGGTCGTACGTCAGCAAACTGGAGGTGAACCTGCGACCTTCCGACATCGAACTGCTCATGAACCGATTCCCGACGGTCTTCCGGCAAGAGCTGGTGGGAATCGGCGCCGACATTGAACGCAGGTGGATGTTCAACGCGTACAAAAGCGGCAGCAAGATCGATTGTTAGTAGTGTTTTATCAAAGAATCTTTTTGGAATATCACAATTTATCCCAGTATCGGAGCGCAGTGCTAGTGTTGTAAGTAGTTTTTTCGGAATTATGGATCTATTTTACGTTGAAATTTTTAAATAAAGTGTTACGTTTATTATTGTTTTTACACGTTAAAATACAACTATTTACTTCTTCTTTTTGCCGCTTCCTTTCTTTTCAGATTTCTTGTCGGATTTCTTTTCACCTTTTTTCGGTTTCTTGTCTTTCTTTTCGCCTTTGTGTTTCTTCTCTTTTTTGCCGCCTTTGCCCTTCTTGCCACCCTTTTCGTCTTTGGTTTTGGTCGGTGATTCCGGTTCTGTTACTGGTTCCGGGTCGGGTTCTTCCAGTTCCGGTTCGGGCATTTCTTCCACCAATTCTTCCGGCGGTTCCGGACCTTTGGTTTCCATTTCTATCGCATAGAAGTACTCCTTTTCAGCTTGGATGACGTTGGGGTCGGCCCAGTTGGGTTCAGCAGGGCCGGCAACGACTTCGCCTTCTTCACCTTCGCCTGCGGCTGCTTCGCCGCCTTCAAGGCCTGTCATGATGCTTCCATCGTCGGGGATCGTTTCCACTGCGATGGCGCTGCCTTTGCCTTTCAGCTTGAGTCGTATCTCGCGGTTTCGCGCTTCGAGGATCTTTTCTCTTCTGCCTTCTCGTTCAAACATCTGAAAGTTATTTTTCTGAAGTTACCATTCTGCTTTTGTCACAAGAAAAAGTTCAATTTAGTATGCAGGCATACAATAAGGCGATTGCATGGAATTCGTTCACCTGATTCCGTAAGGAAGAAAGTTTTCCATCGCTTTCCCATAGAGGTTGGGGGCGTCACAAGATACCATCCGAAAACCTAATTTTGCCTGAAACAAATGTCGTTTTTTTCGTTAGACATTTCATTTTTTATTGACAAAAATCGACCAAAATTCTCAATTTAGCGAGAAATGGTTGATGTGGATTCAACGCCTGGTGGTTTTTAAATAAATTGGGCATGTTTTTATTCATAGAACACGATTTGAACCGTCAAACTAAAAACAAGCAGCTTAGTTATGACCAGGTGGAGCGGGGTGAAACTTTCTGACCGGGTAGCACAATGGAAACGAACCTGACTTTCAACCAAAAGATCGAGAGTTCGAAGTGCAGCCATGCCGATTTTTTTTTCTCCATAACACCCAAATTGTGATTTTTCAATTATTATAAGGAGAAAACAAAATTCAAATTCGGTTGCTTTACTCATATAATTTGAAAAATCACAATTTAAGTGTTTTTGAAGAAAGAAGTTCGCCACGGCTGCACTTCGAACCCTCGACCTTTTGATTGAAAGCCATGTTCGTTTTCATTGTGCTGCTCGGTTGATAGATTTCGGTTCGCTTCACCTCGTCATAACTAAGTGACTTTTTTTAGTTTGACAGTTTGGCGTTTCAAATCGTTTTGATGAATAAAAACATGACAAATTCTTTCAAAAACCATCAATCGTTGAATGTTCATCAACCATTTCTCGTCCAGTTGAGAATTTTGGAAAATTTTGGTCCAAATAAGACTTGAAATGTCAAACGAAATAGCGACATCAGTTTCAGCCAAAATCAAGTTTTCGGATGGTATCTTGTGACGTCACGCATAAACTGGATGAGGCAACCTATAGTAAAAAATAACGTCGCCCAGTCTTGGGCTGCTTGGACAGCCGTTTGGGAGACGGAATCATTCGTCACCCTCTTGACACAGTGCCTTATCTCAGTTTTGGTACTTTTCGCATGTCCTTTTTCGAAAATTCTTCATGCTTAACTGATGATATTATTTGGCATTCGGCCAATTCGACATCGAAAATGACGAAAATGGCTCATTTTCTTATTATTTTTGATACACATTTGCCAGATAATGGCGCCAGTTTGGCGTAAAGAATTTTTGAAGAGACAGTCGAAAAATACCAAAACTGAAATACGACAGCATGTCAAGAGGACGATTGATTGCTCAAGCCCGGTCACAGCCGGCGCCGCTGCTATGGGCTATGTCGAGAGCTATGTGCGAGGCAGGTAGCGCCGCGTAAAGTGAAGCTTTGGTTGTATATTGCCTAGGTACACAAGAAGTACGCCGGCGTGATGCGAACACCCTAAGCATTTTCCCACTCTGCCAGTCCCATAAGTGGTTCTTGTTTTCACCACCATGGGCTCTGTTTGTCCTACGCCTTGATAGCTGAAGGTCATGCACGCTCCCCATAGCAGCGCAGCCGATGTGAACTGTACCTAGAACGCTGACTTACGTGTGTCAGTAAATGCTTGTCATTCTTGCTGGAAGTCTGCAAATTCTCGCTCAGCTCGACCAAATAGGTTGTTCCTTTTTTGTTACCCACGGCAATCAAACGACCCTGCTCGTGCGTCCTCAGGCATGATAGTGCCTCGTCGCAGACTTTCACCCCCAAAGAAGCGTGCTTCTGTTGTTGCAAGATGTCCCAAACGTCCAAAACACCATCGCTTCTCGTGACGAAAAAACATGATAACCTGTAAAAGTGAAAGGTCATTTTTTTTCTATGGTTAGCTACATCCCTATTCACTGGCGAACCCGGCCGAGCCGAATCACGTTTTCAAACTCGCTTGAAAACGGGCCAACCTGGGTGGCCTCGTGTTGGCGCCAACGACACACCAAGAAACATTTGGCGAACACAATCACGTTGTCCGACCGAGTTCGCCAGTGAATGGGGACCTCAAGGTATGAGTTCATCGATATTTTCAGTTTCGCTGCCGAAGTCTTTCGTCCGGAACTGAGCTAAAGATATGAAAAAAATGGTCAGACCTAGTCGGACTCCACGCCCCGTCGGTCAGCATGGCCTTGTGGAAGCTGGTCCACATTATCGAACTCTCCCTGCAATCCTCCGCCCAGATCCTGGCCGTCCAGTCTCCCACCGACAAGAAATTCTTGACGAAAGCCGGATTCCGCTGCAGCGCCAGGACCGGTCCGAGGTGCGCCTGGAATTTTCCGACGACCTTCTCCTGCGGCGTCTTTCCCTTCCTGTTGCACGACAAAATGACGCCCTGTTCGCTTCCCAGCATGAATCGCGTCGGGATCGTCGATTCGTATTCCAAAACCGAAGCCCCATAAGCACCGGTAATGGACGGATCGTCTTTGTTGATGGTGAGAACGAGAGTTTCCGTCGGTTCGTTCATTTTGCGCAGATCCCACCATTTGACCTGACCGTCGGTCGACGAACTGAAAAACTCTGTGCCCGACTTCGAATTGATCCAGAGCACGTTGTGCACGGGATCTCTGAAGCTGACGTCGAGCGGACTGAGCTCCACCGGGCTGTGGCCTTTGCGGACGTCCCATATGGCAACTTGCCCGTTGAATTGGCCGCTCACCAACGAGTTCGGATCTTTCTGGTTGTACTCCAAGCAAACGCACGCGACTTCCGGCTTCAGCGTGAGGAGCGGAACGTTTGGGTTTTCTGCGGGACAAAAAGTCAGTTCCTGTAAGTTGTGGAACTTGGGGACGCTCATTTTTGCCTTCTAAATTGCTAAAGCTAAACGCACGCATAGTGTAGTGAAGGGAGCGCACAGCTTAGTGAACATCGCTCGCTGTGGGAAATAACCTGCATGCAGCCACATGGCTGTCAGCTACTTTCTGGATGGATGGCTCCGCCGCGAGTGAGTGAAAGCGCTTGGGCGGACATCAAAAAAGGTGGTATCTGTGCAGATACTACCCCCGGTAAGGTATTGGCCAACACCTTCCGGGTTACTACCCGCCCCGAGGTTACATGGTGGAACAGCAAAGCGTATAAGCTAAGCTGAATGTCGCCTCGTGGAAGAAGAGAATTTGTTATCTAATATTATCAATAATACCGTCATATAATGTACCCTGCCGCTATGGCTCGATCACTTCCAATACGTGCCTGTTAAGGTGGCTATCCACTAGCTATACTGCTTTCGTGAAAATTTCTAATTCTGCTCACCTACTTCCCAAATGTATGAATACATAGTCTGATACGGAACGACCGCTTGAAAACTCATGTTGCAGTGCGAAACGGCCAATTTGGTTTGATTGTCCGGCGACCAAGAAATGTGCGTGACCGGTCTCGTCGGTTTGCTTTCGTCTTGGTACACGTTGACGGTTCTGGCAGAGCTTCTTTCCACCACTGGCGTCTCTTCTACGTCCGAAAAGTACTGCTGGTAAATGTTGATTGCGTTGTTTTGCAAGATGCAGTTCTCCATACTCTGTAATTGCACAGTTATAGTAGGTACTCAAAACTTACGTTTCTGGTTTCAAATATACAGAGGTCGTAAGTTTGAAACTCCCGCGGCTCGATACCAAGTTGAGGTTCAGACCAGACCAGCCCGTAAATGAGGACTTGACTACAGGGGTTGTACTGGAGGTGAAGGCTAATAAGATGCCTCGCTCAACAAAAAGAAAAAAACATTGCGTTCGTGGGTACCTTGAAAAGCTGCATGCAAGTGTGGTAGTATCCCTCGTCTTTTTCCACTTTTCGTCTGTACCTCTTCGTGTGTTCCTCATCGGCAATGTTGACGTCTTTCGGCCATCCGCCTTCGGTATGGTTCATCAGAGTCGATGCGTATTCAGCTCTGGTGGTATTGAGGTAATGTTCGGCTTGTTGCGGAACATACTGCGTATCTCTTGAAACTGGATCTCTGAAATCGCACGTCGAGCACACAATCCACCTTTGGCAAAATCGGTAACTTTTTACCTGAGAATGAAATTGTGCAACAATTTCTTGTCCGACGGATAGTTGTCGATCAAATCCGGGCCCTTGTCGGAAAACAAACATTGCCTTCCGAATTCCGATCGTTTCTTCTGGTAAATGAATTGGATTTCCATTTTTGTAATGTGAATGACGTGTAAAACTGTGTCAGTCTAGCTGAAAGGTCGGTAAGTCGAAATGCCAGCGCGACACTGCCATGGTGATCTTTTGTTATTGATCTAACAAGAGTTTTGTAACACACCTGTTTCAAACATCTAAAGTGAGGTCAAGGGTGAGGTAATAAAGATTCCAACAAAAAGATGCGCATTATCCAAGAATTGAGAGCAAAGAATTTTAATAAAGAATAAAAAAGCTTGATAAAAATATGTAAATTATTCAATAGATTTGAGAAAATTGGTCCTGGCTGGGACTTCCTTCTCCAAATTATCGATCATTTTTCCATAGCTGTGGTAAGTTTGAATTTTGTTGAGGACGGTACGAAAGTCGCCACCCACTTGGAAGTCTGATAGGCGCTTCATGGTGGTGTTGCTTTTTCTCTTGGATGGAACGGATTTTGAAGCAGAAATTTTCGTTGAAGTCGAAGAGCTTGTTTTGGTCAGAGCGTTGTGACTTGATGGTTCAATTAGCTTTCCTGGAATGGATTTTGAAGTAGAAATTTTCGTTGAAGTCGAAGAACTTGTTTTGGTCAGAGCGTTGTGACTTGATTGTTCAGTTGGCTTTATATCTGAAAAATATAAAATAAAAATTGAAATTTTCATCAGATGAAAAAGCTCCTTTTCAAAATGCAATTTTTTTGGTATGCTGATGATGATTTTTTTTAATTCAGTGCTGTGCGTGTATGTAATACAACATTACAACATTGTAAGCAGAGTAAAACTATTTGGGCAGTACTAGGCAGAGTACTTGAGCTGTACCTACTGGGCAGTACTAACAATACTCGTCAAAAAAAAAATATTGAGACACCTCATCAACCCACCCCTCATCTGTCAAAAGTTTATTAAATAATAACAAAGTTTGATTAAATAACTAGAACGCTATCATGAATTTGGATCATACGGCAAAAAGCAAGGCAACACAAAAGAAAGTTTTAGTCAGCAGTCGGGGTTTTCCACCATTTCCTAATCAGGCGCTTCGAATTCTCAAAGATTGCGGAAATGCTTTTCTTGGTCGAAATCACTTGGAACGGTCGGACGCTGCGTTTCTCGCCACATACATTCACCGTGGTTACGTGGCAATTCACATATATATGCCGATCACGTTTAAAATTCAGTAGAAATAAAAACGCGGTTGGCCATGTTCCCCAGAGTGTAACGGACGCTGACAGACCAAGTTACGTGAAAACGGGCTTTTTGTGGCGAAGTCCAGTGAGGTTAGGAAATTTTGACATGAAATGCCAATTCTGGCGTCTCCTTGCATCATATTCCGCTACAGTGTTGTCTTGGCTGTTATGACTGTTATCTTGTCAGAGTGGCAGGTAAGTGACAGAGTGCCGAGCCGTTTACGCCCAACCTGAATTACAGCTGAAGAACTCCATACTGCAGATTGCGAGGTGAAAAGACACTGGAAGGACATATGGGACACTGAAGCTGCAGTCAAAAACAGAGCATACATACAATCTTGCAACAGCGCTGTACTCGATTGACAGTACGAATTTAAGGTCGTCTGGGGAAAAACTGATCCAACATTACAAATTTGAACATCCCCAAATATCGCAGAATTGCCAACTTGGCGTGCAAAAATTACCGTTCTAGTGCTGAATTTAAAAGCTGATCGGCATATACAGGTGTCCGTTTTTCGAGGCTAAGCATGGGTATCTCGCTTATCTTGAGAGATACAAAGTCGGTTAAATTAGGAAAAAGTTGCGCATTTTCATGACGATCAATGATCCAAAAAGAAATTTGACGTATCGATTTTCGTTTTTGAGATATCGTAAATAAACAGGATTTTGATTTTTGTTTTTATTTTTTATTCAAAAAACGGTTAAAGGTGGCCTTTTCTAATCTAGACATTGTCAGGGCACTTTTTCAAGGGGAATCCAAATCTGCCAAAATCTTTATTTCAGCTTTCAAAGCAACCGAGATACGACATTCAACTTTTTTCTCTAATGGGCGCCATATTGGATTTTGATATTTTTGAATACGGTATTCTCATCTGGTTAGAAGGATGTGCCACATGTCATTGTTGAATAAATGTTTGTCATTTACGGTTTTTTTTCTTGTCGATGCTGAATTTGTTTCCAAAGCACTCTTTGAAAAATTTAAAAATTTTTTTTGCTCTAAAGCATGAATTCAACAGTGGCATGTGACACATCGTTGTAACCAGAAAATAAAATTGTATTCAAAAATATCAAAATCCAATATGGCGCCCATGAGAGAAAAAAAGTTGAATGTCATATCTCGGTTGTTTTGAAAGCTAGAATGAAGATTTTGGCAACATTGAATTCCCCTTGAAAAAGTGCCTCCAGAATGTCCTAATTAGAAAAGGCTACCTTCAACCGTTTTTCAAATAAAAAATAAAAACAAAAATTACAAATTTCTGTTTTTTCTCGATATCTCGAAAACTAAAACTGACAAGTCAAATATTTTCTTGGATCATTGATCGTCATGAAAATTCGCAACTTTTTTCTAATTTAACCGACTCTGTATCTCTAAAGATAAGCGAGATACCCATGCTTAGCCTCGAAAAACGGACAGCCTGTATACAGGTGTCCCGTTTTTCAACGCTCACTATGGGTATCTCGGAAACGGTAAGAGATACAAATATGTCAAGATATCCAAGATATCTTTGGTCATTTCTGAAATATCCCCAAAAAACTGAAATATGCCGAATTCGAAAATTTCAAATCACTCCTTTATTATGACAGCTATCAATTTGAAAATTGGTATTCTGACATTTTTGAAGGTCCTTGATCGACTGACGGTCATAATTTTTTTCCTACGCCCACTAATTTTTGAGATATGCAGTTAACTTCATTTTTTCTTATGGACACCATATTATTTCTCCACCCCATAAAGCTCACCTTTTCTTTCTCTTTACAAAGATACGAAACACTTGTAGCATTTTTGTCAAAATAACCTATAAAAATTGTAAAAACCATTTCTGGGGCGAAAAAATCTAGTTACCGGTTCGGTTGCCATGCTCTCGTGACATATTAAAATGGCATTCGATTGCCATGGTCGGTTGATTTTGGAAAAAGTTGGGTTACATTCCGTTTATATGTATTTGATAATGATAATAAATGAAAATAAAACAAATACAAAACCAAGTATAACACAAAATAACATCGCAATAGCAATAAACATTTATAATTTACAATTACTCGAAATGTTGTCTATTTTGCGAAGAACGCTCCAAGATCGCATTTATGGTTCATGACAGAACATCCCAAAGCAACCAAGAGCTGGAAGCAAGGAGTTGCTGATGCGTTCCAGTAAATTAACCCGCACGATATCAGCGCAGCCGTTGAAAATATGGCTAAAAGGCACACAACTCTGCACAGAGAAAAATGAACTCCAATTCGAGCAATTGTAAATTATAATTGTTTATTGCTACTGCTATGTTATTTGGTGTTATACTTGGCTTTGTATTTGTTTTATTGTTATTTATTATTACTATCAAATACAAAAAAACGGAATGTAACTCAACTTTTCCCAAAATCAACAGACCATAGCAATCAAATGCCATTGTTTATATGCCACAAGAGCATGGCAACCGAAGCGGTAACTAGATTTTTTCGCCCCAGAAATGGTTTTTCCAATTTTTATAGGTTATTTTGACAAAAATGCTACAAGTGTTTCATATCTTTGTAAAGAGAAAGAAAAGGTGAGTTTTATGGGGTGGAGAAATAATATGGTGTCCATAAGAAAAATTAAGTTGACTGTCATATCTCAAAACCTAGTAGGCGTAGGAAAAAATTATTACCGTCAGTCGATCAAGGACCTCCAAAAATGTCAGAATACCAATTTTCAAATTGATAGCTGTCATAATAAAGAAGTGATTTGAAATTTTCGAATTCGGCATTTTTCAGTTTTTTTTGGGATATTTCAGAAATGACTAAAGATATCTTGGATATCTTGACATATTTGAGATAGTCATAAAATTGCGCAGATTTTTTGTGATTCAACCGACTTTGTATCTCTTACCGTTTTCGAGATACCCATAGTGAGCGTTGAAAAACGGGACAGCCTGTATGCCGATCACGTTTTAAATTCAGTTGAAATTAAAACGCGGTTGGCTATGTTCCCTAGAGTGTAACGGACGCTGACAGACCAAGTCACGTGAAAACGGGCTTTTTGTGGCGAAGTCCAGTGAGGTTAGGAAATTTTGACATGAAATGCCAATTCTGGCGTCTCCTTGCATCATATTCCGCTACAGTGTTGTCTTGGCCGTTATGACTGTTATCTTGTCAGAATGGCAGGTAAGTGACAGAGTGCCGAGCCGTTTACGCCCAACCTGAATTACAGCTGAAGAACTCCATACTGCAGATTGCGAGGTGAAAAGACACTGGAAGGACATATGGGACACTGAAGCTGCAGTCAAAAACAGAGCATACATACAATCATAGACATACAATCTTGCAACAGCGCTGTACTCGATTGACAGTACGAATTTAAGGTCGTCTGGGGAAAAACTGATCCAACATTACAAATTTGAACATCCCCAAATATCGCAGAATTGCCAACTTGGCGTGCAAAAATTACCGTTCTAGTGCTGAATTTAAAAGCTGATCGGCATATATGTGGTTCAATGTTGAAACTGATTCATTTGACAGGGCTTTGTCAGTGATAATATCGTTTTTGTGTCAATTTTTACTAACTTCCAAGTTTATTTTGGTTTTTAACATCTATTACTAGTTGAAATTCTGCAGCAGTGCAGAAGAACTGCCCACCGACCGTTCACGTGGCACGCTCGAGCATAACAATTTCGGTGACTACCTGCGTGTCACTTGGCACTACAGAAAATACCTTGACTTCGGTTCTATACACGTTTTGGTCGTGCTTGGTCCATGATCGCAGCAATGCCTTAGTAACCATTACGATGATTCTCTCATGGAACTCGAAAAGGTAACCCGCCGTTATTGTGAAGGTGGGATGAGAGGTGGTTTTGAAAGAGGGTGGTCGATAAAAACCAAATTTCCTCTAGGTGTTGAGCTCTAGGTTAAGGTTCTGCAGCCCCCTGATTTAGTCAACTCCTCAGTAAACTCTTTTCATCAGTCCAAAAAGCAATTTTTTCAACCTTTGAATGTGTTTTGTAATTTTGTTTAGTGTACATCAGGGTGTGAGTCTTGAATCCTATTTTTTTTATGCTCGTGAGAAGTTCTATAAAGCTGATGTAGAGCAACACATAACACTAATAGTTCCCATATGAAACTTTCTGCATGCATTTTTGAAGAAAACTGGATTTTAAAGATTCAAGATTCACTCTGTATAGTAAATAAAATTATGGAGCACATTATTCAAATAAGGTCAAAAAACATTGCTTTTTGGTCTGTTGAAAATCGTTTACTAAAATCTTTCAAAATGATGAAAATAGAAGAGGGGGTCGAAGAACCACCTTTTGACCTCCCATATACAGGGTGTTTCAGATTTAAATCGCGTCCTTCCAGGAAGTGATGGGAAACGTCAAAAGAAGTAGACTATCTCAAAAAAATATATGGACCTCCCATATACAGGGTGTCTCAGATTTAAATCGCGTCCTTCCAGGAAGTGATGGGAAACGTCAAAAGAAGTAGACTATCTCAAAAAAATATATGGACCTCCCATATACAGGGTGTTTCAGATTTAAATCGCGTCCTTCCAGGAAGTGATGGGAAACGTCAAAAGAAGTAGACTATCTCAAAAAAATATATGTCAGAAACGAATAATAACGGAGATATAGGCGTTCAAAGTTGAACTTTCAAAGTCGATTTTTCGTCATAACTTTGAAACTTCTCAACCGATATTTTGTTCAAATTTGAACCGAAGCTTACTGAAATAAGTCGGTATCTAACGATAATAACGCGGTCTACTGAAATTTTTCAGGGGCGTGGATAATGGAGGATGCCTTTGCTTTCTTACCCCTATTTTTTACCCCTCAAGATATATTTGTAGATTGTTCACATTTTTTAATTCTCAATTCAATTTCAAAGAAAAAATTATCCTTGCTGAATTTTGATTAGAGGCTTCATTTTCAAGATTTTTGCGTTTGAAACTCCGGAAAACACATCAAAATATCCACTTTCAAGAGCCAAAAAAATATTTTCCCTGGAAACTTCTCGTTTCTTAGAAAAACTCATGATTTAGCAACTTGAAACACCTAGAAAACCTATTCCGATAAAGGAATCATTAGTTATCTTGGATTTTAATTTGCAGGCCTTTGAAAGTGGTGTTTTCGAGAGGTTTTCCGAATTTTCAACCTCAAATATCTCGAGAACGAAGCCTCTAATCAAAATTTTGTAAGAGAAACTTGTTTTTTCGAATTGAACGTAGAATTCAAAAATATGACCAATTTACCAAATTACCCGAGTGTTGAAAAAATAGGGGTATAAAAGTGGGGGCACTCCCAATTATCCACGCCTCTGAAAATTTTTGATAGAACGCTCTATTATTGTTTGATACAGACTTATCTCAGTAAGCTTTGATTTAAATTGGAACAAAATCGGTTCAAGAAGTTCCAAACCTATGACAAAAAAATCGATTTTTAAGGTTCAACTTTGAACGTCCATATCTCCGTTATTATTCGTTTCTGACATATATTTTTTCCGAAAAAGTCTACTTCTTTTGACGTTTTCCATCACTTCCTGAAAGGACGCGATTTAAATCTGGAGCACCCTGTATTGTCAAAAATTGAAGCCCTAAATTTTTTCCAAGTTTTTCCCTAACTGCGGTTTGATTTTCTACGCCAAGTTTGCAAACACCTCTATAAAGGGTGTTTCACAGGGTGTTTCAGATTTAAATCGCGTCCTTCCAGGAAGTGATGGGGAACGTTAAAAGAAGTAGACTATCTCGGAAAAATATATGTCAGAAACGAATAATAACGGAGATATAGGCGTTCAAAGTTGAACTTTAAAATGTAAAATTAATTTTGTAGATTGTTCACGTTTTTGAATTATAAGTTCAATTCCAAAGAAAAAGTTATCCTTGCAAAATTTTGATCAGAGGCTTCATTTTCAAGGTTTTTGCGTTTGAAACTCCGAAAAACACATCAAAATATCCACTTTCAAGAGCCGAAAAAATATTTTTCCTGAAAACTTCTCGTTTATTGCAAAAACTCATGATTTAGCAACTTGAAACACCTAGAAAACCTATCCCAATAAAGGGATCATTAGTTATCTTGGATTTTAATTTGTAGGGCTTTGAAAGTGGTGTCTTTGAGATGTTTTCCGAAGTTTCAACCTCAAATATCTTGAGAACGGAGCCTCTGATCAAAATTTTGCAAGAGTAACTTTTTCTTCATAGAATTGAACGTAACATTAAAAAATATGATCAATTTACCAAATTACCCAAGGGTTAAAAAAATAGGGGGAAAAAAGTGAGGGCACCCCCAATTATCCACGCCCCTGGAAATTTTTGATGGAACGCGTTATTATTGTTTGATACAGACTTATTTCAGTGAGCTTTGATTCAAATTGGAATAAAATCGGTTGAGAAGTTCCAAATCTGCTATGACGAAAAATCGATTTTTAAGGTTCAACTTTGAACGCCCATATCTCCGTTATTATTCGTTTCTGACATATCTTTTTTTAAGAAAGTCTACTTCTTTTGTCATTTTCCATCACTTCCTGAAAGGACGCGATTTAAATCTGAAACAGCCTGTATATGAGAAAAATCATGTGTAAAAATAAAATGGTCATCTTTTTTTAAGACTGATTTGTTTCAGGAAATTTTGGATAGGTGATATTATAGTATATGTTCACTTGTACCGTGATTCTAATCGGCTGTGAGATTTTGTTTTTAAGTTTCCAAATCTGAAATATAGAAAATCCCCACTTTGCGGTTGGCTGCTCTGGCTTCATTTGGAACAATAATTCACGAAGAGACACGAAGTCGTTCGGACCACTTTTGGAACACATTTTTTACGCATTTTCTCTGCAGATAGACGAAACATTTTTGCGAGACGTGATGTTTGGCGCTTTTTTTTTCCATTTTATTGGAAAATGTAGTAATTTTCCGACCTGTTTTTAATTTTCGTCAATGAACAAATAAATCAAAGCAGCTTTGACATTTGACAGTTGTCAAAAATATTTCTAACCTCTCGGAGCCGGTCTAACTTTACGTGATTCAAACTAAAAAAATACTATAGTCCTCTCCGTCCAAAAAAAAGGGGCTCCCATGGAATCATCTATCCTTTCACCTCTTTCAGTCGAAAAGACACGCCGAATCATGAAGAACTATTGGCAAGATAAGGAACATCCCAGCAGGCCTGCTGTTGCAGCAGGATTTACGTTTTTACAGAAGAGAATGATCCAATGATTGATTAGCTATGCAAAGATTTTATGCATTCCCCATGGTCAACCTGCTATGTATAGGATTGGCCAGATTGAAATCCATTCAATCTCGTATTAGCGTAAATGCGTATAATTTTTTTGGTACAACCCAGGGTCAAAGAAATAAAATCTAATAGAAAGTGTCCAAATCATCCCTGGTCTCCCCTATTTTTAATCCATTTCATTCTGTGCCATTTCTCTGGTGGCTGATGTAATAATGAAAAAGTTATTGCGACATCTTTATGGAAATGATCTAACTCTTTGAATGAGTTATCAATCAAATGAAGCTCTGAGCGACAAATGGTCTGTCTCTTCGTCTTCGGTACTTAGGTATACAACGAGTAAATTTGTGGAAACTCGGTACACCCTGCTTATTTTTGATTTTCAAATATAAAACCACAGAGCCTCATCATGCTCCAAATAGACAACTTAAAATAATAATAAACACCTGCTTGTTTTTGTAAGACAACTTGCTGCAGCTCTTGGTAAAGAACCTTGTGTCTGAAGCAGTTATATTCAGATTGCTCCAATTCCTTGACGTATTTCTTCAAGCTTCTGAAACACAAGCATTTTACCAAAATATGATCAGAAATGAAGACATTTAATACTTATGATCGTGATGGTCCATCGTTTTCGTTCTATTTGTTTTATCTTTGCATTAGTGGATTGCGATTGTGGAGCAATGCAAATGACATGCACGAAAATTCCTGGCAAAACACAAATGACATGGCGGGAAATTTGACTGTCAAGCACCCCAACATAACCGAAGCAAACACCCTAGGCTCGGGCCAATGAAATCGCTTCGTTCTTATCTGACAACCGTGTCATCGAAACGTCAAACTAGATGTCAACGTACCGATAAAAAAATAAGACTTGAGACGGTGTGGGTGCTGGTGCTGCAGTAGTTAATTTTTAGTCAAATTTTAACTTTAGGCTTATCCAAGGCTGGAATTCGCGTAGACTGACCAGAGTCCGCGAATAAAATTTTACAAGGTAAAAGAATTATATCAGAAAACTCTTGAATAGTCTCCAGATCCTTTGAAAGACACGCCCAATGAGTAATACAAAAATCTTTTCAGATGACTGAACAACACCGTTTCGGGACTGTTATAAGCCCTATTACGTGCCATGCTTGGAATAAAGACAGAACCCGTAAGCTTGCGCTAAATGCAAAAAGTTGAAAATGCCAATTGATTTTTTTCTTTTAGAAATCGCTCTTTCGCCAAACAACCATGAAGTCCACATTTATCAGAGAACCGGGTCCGAATGGAAGCTTATTGACGTGCTGAATCAGCATGACCTGCGTGTGATGGGAATCGACTGGGGCCCAAACACAAATCGTATTGTCACTTGCGCCGCCGACAGAAATGCTTACGTTTGGACCCAAGACAAGGAGAAAAAGTGGAAGCCGACGCTCGTCCTGTTGCGCATCAATCGAGCCGCGACTTGCGTGAAATGGTCGCCGGACGAGAACAAGTTTGCCGTGGGCTCGGGCGCCAGGCTCATCTCGGTGTGCTATTTCGAGTCCGAGAACGACTGGTGGGTCTCGAAGCACATCAAAAAGCCGATTCGCTCCACGGTGACCGCTCTCGATTGGCACCCTAACAACGTCTTGCTGGTCGCCGGATCCAGCGACTTCAAAGTTCGCATCTTCTCCGCCTACATCAAAGACATTGAGAAAACCCCTGAGGCGACGCCGTGGGGCTCGAAAATGCCACTGGGACATCTCCTGGCGGAGTTCGCCAACTCCACCGCCGGAGGTGGTTGGGTTCAAAGCGTAAGCTTTTCTCCAGATGGGAATAAGGTTTGTTGGGTGTCGCACGATTCGACCATAAACGTCGCAGATGCCACCAAAGGCAACGCAGTTTGCAAGCTGCGCAGCGAATTCTTGCCTTTCCTGAGCTGCACTTGGATCACCAACAAGTCGATCATTGCCGCGGGGCATAGCTGCATCCCGGTGTTGTACACCGTGAACGGCAACGGCCAGTTGGTGTTTACGGCGAAGCTTGACAATTCTCAGAAGAAGGAAACCGGCGGGCTGTCCGCCATGAGGATGTTCCATTCGCTGGACAAGCAGGCGAGAAGCGAGTCTTCCGACACTAATTTGGATTCGATCCATCAAAATGCAATAACTTGTGTTTGCTTGTATGCAGGCACCAAGGCGAACGCGACCAAGTTCAGCACTTCTGGATTGGACGGGTTGCTTGTCATTTGGGACTTGCAAACGCTCGAGCGAGCTATTCAAGGCTTGAAAATCGCTTAATTTAAGTAAGAAACAACAACAATCATAATTTTCATGTAGTTAGTGCTCATTTTATTAAATAAACGAATTATTGTTATTGTACATTCCACTTCAATTTTCTAATACATACAGGGTGTTTCAGCGATGAAAGCAAAAAATTTAACTGTAAGAAGATCTCGTCAAAATATGCGAAAATCTATGTACCATATTCAAAAATTTGTAACTCTGAAACGTTTTGACGAAATTAGTCTAAATTCAGCATCGACTGGTTTATCGAAGTTATTCATCAACCTGCCAAATTTTGAAAGAATGCAACCAGTTGCGTAAGAGTTATGAGTGTAATTAACTTAGCAGCATCCGAGGATTAGGCCGAACTTTGCAAAATGTATATATTATGTATGTATAGGTTTTCGTCATATTTTGACAAGATGTACTTTGAGTCAAATTTTTTGATATTTATTTATTTATTTATTTATTTATTTATTTATTTATTTAATTGACTTATTTTACGAGGCGACATTCAGCTATTAGCTGCTCTACCATGCAACCTCGCGGACAGCACACAATATTCATGGATGAAGCGGGATTCGAACCCACACAGTGCAGCGCGAGGGGCTTGGCTTGCCATCACCTATACCACTCGGACACCACCGCTCCTATATCACCGCTGAAACACTCTGATTAAGAAGTATCGTGCGTTAATATCCTGCAACATTTTGTTACTTGAATGGGATTTTTCTCAACTCAAGGTAGAGTAAACCTGGGATGGGGATGAAAATACTGGACCTTGCCGTAGAGTCGTTCTGAGCTACCTGCTTGTGTCCGCATTGTTTGGACTTATGTCCAGAGTAATTTTAAACAATGCTCTTGGCAATTTGAACTCTGCAGTCGATGATGACGCTATGGCAAATTGCAATGAAACAACAAAACAATCAAGTTTGCATTTACTTTTGGCGGCTTTGCTGTCAAAATTATTTACAAAGACCTTTTTCCTGACATTTGCAGTTTCAGTGTCAGATCGCTTTAGATCTCCTAGGATTTTCCCGAGAATTTATCTGAAAAACGCGACCTGTAAAAGTTTCATTTTATTGTAAATATTTTTTCTTGTAAATGAAAATGATGTAAAAATTTGAAATTTGACACAGACAGTGCGCTTGTCGCAAAAAGATAGTAATTTTAGTCCATCCAGTCACTTCCCTCCTACCCCACAACAATTTTTCAAGGCCAACTCCATTTAAAATTGTTGTTGCTGGAATGGAATTTTCAAAGACAGTCACTTTACCTATCTGCTGCTTCCCTGTCTGACTCTTGAAAAAAAAAAGACTTATTAAATTTGAAAAAAATTATTTATTTTCCTACTTAAAAATATCAAGTCATCAGTCTTAGATTACATTATGTACACACACATGATTGCTTTACTTAAAAATTAATCAACATTGTGTAAATTGGAAAATTAACTAACTAGTGACTAGTTTTTTAGTCGACTTCTTCGACCGTTGGTCCAGAGCTTCTCTGTCCACCAAATCCGCCGGCTTGTTGTCCACAGTTTCCAGGCATTCCTTGCGGTCCACCTTGCTGTTGGTAAAGCTTCGCCATTATGGGACTGCAGGTGGAGTTCAGCTGCTTTCGCTTGTCTTCGTACTCTTCTTTCTCAGCCAGAGTGTTGGAATCGAGCCATTGCAAACAACTGTCACACTCTCTTTGAATCGTGGCTTTGTCCTCTGCACTCAGCTTATCTCCAGTATCGTTGACAGCTTGCTTGAGTTGGAAGATGTAACCTTCGAGCTGGTTTCTGGCGGCTATCCTCTGTCTTTGCTTCTCATCTTCCTCCTTGTACTGCTCAGCTTCGTCGACCATCCTGTCGATGTCCTTCTGCGAAAGACGGCCTTTGTCGTTCTTGATGGTGATATTGCGAGAATTGCCGGAGCTGGTATCTTTAGCGGAAACGTTCAAGATACCGTTCGCATCCAGATCGAACGTGACTTCGATTTTCGGTACTCCTCTAGGCGCAGGTGGGATTCCAGTTAAATCGAAAGTACCCAGAAGGTTGTTGTCTTTGGTCATGGCTCTTTCACCCTCAAAGACTTGGATGGTAACGGCCGGTTGGTTGTCGGAATATGTCGTGAAGGTCTGCGTTTGTTTGCATGGAATCCTAGCGTTGCGTTCAATGATCTTGGTCATAACTCCGCCAGCAGTTTCTATGCCCAATGACAGAGGTGTAACGTCGACCAAAAGCACGTCTTGAATTTTGGAATCTGTTTCACCGCTGAGGACTGCCGCTTGAACCGCAGCGCCGTACGCTACAGCTTCGTCAGGATTGATGGAGAGATTCAGTGACTTTCCATTGAAGTAGTTCTGAAGTAGCTGTTGGATTTTCGGGATGCGAGTGGAACCGCCGACAAGAACAATGTCGTGGATTTGTCCTTTGTCCATCTTGGCATCTTTCAGAGCTTTCTCGACCGGTTCCAGCGTGCCTCTGAACAAATCAGCATTCAGTTCTTCGAACCTCGCCCTGCTGAGTTTGGTGTAAAAGTCGATGCCGTCGAAAAGGGCGTCGATTTCAATGGAAGCTTCGGTGCTGGACGAAAGCGTGCGTTTCGCTCTTTCGGCTGCAGTTCTCAACCGTCTCAGCGCTCTGGGATTGGTCTTCAAGTCCTTTTTGTATTTCCTCTTGAATTCGTCGGCCAAATGGTTGACTAATCGGTTGTCGAAGTCTTCGCCGCCGAGGTGAGTGTCACCGGCAGTGGCTCGGACTTCAAACAGCGATCCTTCGTCGATGGTCAGAATGGAAACGTCGAAAGTACCGCCGCCCAAGTCGAAAATCAGAACGTTTCTCTCACCCTTCAAGTTCTTATCCAACCCGTAAGCGAGGGCTGCCGCCGTCGGTTCGTTAATTATCCTCATGACATTCAAACCGGCGATGACACCTGCATCTTTAGTGGCTTGCCTCTGGGAGTCGTTGAAGTAAGCCGGAACGGTTATGACTGCATCTTTAACTTGCGTACCCAAATAAGCTTCCGCTGTTTCCTTCATCTTGGTGAGCACCATCGAACTGATTTCTTCCGGAGCGAATTTTTTAATTTCGCCCTTGTATTCGACTTGAATTTTTGGCTTGCCTCCATCGCTGACGACTTTGAACGGCCAGTGTTTGATGTCCTGTTGAATTTTTGGGTCGTCGAATTTGCGGCCGATCAAACGTTTGGCGTCGAAGACGGTGTTGCTGGGGTTCATCGCTACCTGGTTCTTGGCGGCGTCTCCGAGGAGACGCTCCGTGTCCGTGAAGGCGACATAGCTGGGGGTCGTTCTGTTGCCTTGATCGTTGGCGATGATTTCGACTTTTCCGTGTTGCCACACACCCACGCAGGAATATGTGGTTCCCAAGTCGATACCGATTGCTGGAGCTTTCACCATTTTATTCACTTTATTTCAACAATAAAATACTTTTTCAAATAAATTACAACTTCTGTTATTCACTTGTGTAGATTTAAAAAGCGTTCGGATAACTTTTACAGTCGCTTTGAACTTGCTTCTCTGCTTGTTTACACGTTGAAGTTTTGAATTATACTGAACTGGCGCCGGAGCTGCGGTCATATATATGAAACGGCAAAATCTTCCCGACCATGCGCGAATGCTCTCGAACATGATGGAAGGATCGAGGAAGGATCCGTTGCGTTCTGGTCGCTTCTACGCGATTCTTTCTGGATTTCTATTTTCTTTCGTACATTTACATTGCACACCGCAGTTATGTGATAATAAGACGAAATATTGATTTTAAAGTAAATGTAGGTACCTGAAAATTTTTGTTTCAATATCTCAGAGACGAATTATTGTTCTAAATTAGTTTTTGTTCGTGAATATATTAACGGCGACACATTTTTTTAGGATTATTTATATGTAACTACCTACCACTAGTATTAAACACGCGTCTTCACCGGTATTTACGTGAACTGGTGTAGGTATAGCAATACCTAAAGACATATTCTTAGGGCTAGTACAACATTTGAATGTGCCTTTACTGCCTTTAGTTTAAAGCTCGGTTGAAAGGTCCTTGAGGCATTTTAAACTGGTTGATGATACCGGAGGTGCATTTGGAGGTTGTTCTTACACCTTCGAAAATACATATCTTTATTTCGGTGGACCAGAGGAAAAAAATAGCCTATATAGTGCGGTCTATTATTTTTCACCACAAATATACTTATGTAGGTATATATACGTACCTATGTATTAGGAAACTACAATGAGAAGTAGAATTTAGGAAGCGCAGAGTAGGTAATGAAATATTTTTTTTGTTCGACACAAAGCATAAATGAGCGTTGTGTACGATTGCGTCAATAATGAAAAACTCCACTACCTACCAAAAAAAAGCTTCCAAAAAGTCCTTATACTTTTTGATTCGTGTTTTCAACATGTAGGTATGTAGGTATCATTATGTACTTATATAGGTACCCATTTTTGATTTTTACTTATTAACTCATTATTTGAGGGTAGTATATTATAGCCGAGGTATCAAGCAGTAGCAGTAGCATAAATTCGAGTAGGTAGATATAATTTTTAGGAAAATGAAGAACGCTAGAGACTGGAAAAAAGTACAATAAAATTGGCACAGAACCTAATATACTTATTGTACCTATCTCGAATTGTATTTTTTTTTTAAATGTTAGAAATTCTCAACCTGGAGTGGGTACCTATTTGGGAATAAAAATTAAACCTTCGATGGGTAAATAATCAGCATTTCAACAAAAGCACGTGCGGCTAGAATTAGTTTATTTTACATGTTCGCCTATAACTACACTTTTATCGAGTAAAGTCTGGGATAATTGAACTGTTATTGTAGGTATCTTACTCATAGACAATGCACATTGCACACTACACATAATTCCCAATATTTTGCCCATATTTCGGCATTATTCACTAAATATTCTATTTGCAAATCAAATAGTAATAATAAAGCTGAATTATTATGTAGAAATAATGCATGGAAGGTGGAAGGAATACGAAACAATCAGAATACCCTGGATCCTTCCACGAGATTCGAGAACATTCGCGCATGGTCGGGAAGATTTTGCCGTTTCATATATATGACCGCAGCTCCGGCGCCAGTTCAGTATAATTCAAAACCTGAACGAGTAAGCAAGCAGAGAAGCAAATCCAAAGCGACTCTAAAAGTTATCTGAACGCATTAAATCCACAAGTGAACAACAGAAATTCGGATATTTATTAAAAAAAGTATTTTATTGTTGAAATAAAGTGAATAAAATGGTGAAAGCTCCAGCAATCGGCATCGACTTGGGAACCACATATTCCTGCGTGGGTGTGTGGCAACACGGAAAAGTCGAAATCATCGCCAACGACCAAGGTAACAGGACGACCCCCAGCTATGTCGCCTTCACGGACACGGAGCGCCTCCTCGGAGATCCTGCCAAGAACCAGGTAGCGATGAACCCCAGCAACACCGTCTTCGATGCCAAACGTTTGATCGGCCGCAAATTCGACGACCCGAAAATTCAACAGGACATCAAACACTGGCCGTTCAAAGTCGTCAGCGATGGAGGCAAGCCGAAAATTCAAGTCGAATACAAGGGCGAAATTAAAAAATTCGCTCCGGAAGAAATCAGTTCGATGGTGCTCACCAAGATGAAGGAAACAGCGGAAGCTTATTTGGGTACGCAAGTTAAAGATGCAGTCATAACCGTTCCGGCTTACTTCAACGATTCCCAGAGGCAAGCCACTAAAGATGCAGGTGTCATCGCCGGTTTGAATGTCATGAGGATAATTAACGAACCGACGGCGGCAGCCCTCGCTTACGGGTTGGATAAAAACTTGAAGGGTGAGAGAAACGTTCTGATTTTCGACTTGGGCGGCGGTACTTTCGACGTTTCCATTCTGACCATCGACGAAGGATCGCTGTTTGAAGTCCGAGCCACTGCCGGTGACACTCACCTCGGCGGCGAAGATTTCGACAACCGATTAGTCAACCATTTGGCCGACGAATTCAAGAGGAAATACAAAAAGGACTTGAAGACCAATCCCAGAGCGCTGAGACGGTTGAGAACTGCAGCCGAAAGAGCGAAACGCACGCTTTCGTCCAGCACCGAAGCTTCCATTGAAATCGACGCCCTTTTCGACGGCATCGACTTTTACACCAAACTCAGCAGGGCGAGGTTCGAAGAACTGAATGCTGATTTGTTCAGAGGCACGCTGGAACCGGTCGAGAAAGCTCTGAAAGATGCCAAGATGGACAAAGGACAAATCCACGACATTGTTCTTGTCGGCGGTTCCACTCGCATCCCGAAAATCCAACAGCTACTTCAGAACTACTTCAATGGAAAGTCACTGAATCTCTCCATCAATCCTGACGAAGCTGTAGCGTACGGCGCTGCTGTTCAAGCGGCAGTTCTCAGCGGTGAAACCGATTCCAAAATTCAAGACGTGCTTTTGGTCGACGTTACACCTCTGTCATTGGGCATAGAAACTGCTGGCGGAGTTATGACCAAGATCGTTGAACGCAACGCTAGGATTCCATGTAAACAAACGCAGACCTTCACGACGTATTCCGACAACCAACCGGCCGTTACCATCCAAGTCTTTGAGGGTGAAAGAGCCATGACCAAAGACAACAACCTTCTGGGTACTTTTGATTTAACTGGAATCCCACCTGCGCCTAGAGGAGTACCGAAAATCGAAGTCACGTTCGATCTGGATGCGAATGGTATCTTGAACGTTTCCGCTAAAGATACCAGCTCCGGCAATTCTCGCAATATCACCATCAAGAACGACAAAGGCCGTCTTTCGCAGAAGGATATCGACAGGATGGTCGACGAAGCTGAACAGTACAAGGAGGAAGATGAGAAGCAAAGACAGAGGATAGCCGCCAGGAACCAGCTCGAAGGCTACGTCTTCCAACTCAAGCAAGCTGTCAATGATACTGGAGATAAGCTGAGTGCAGATGACAAAGCCACGATTCAAAGGGAGTGTGACAGTTGTTCGCAGTGGCTCGATTCCAACACTCTAGCTGAGAAAGAAGAGTACGAAGAGAAGCAGAAGCAGCTTACCTCCACTTGCAGTCCAATAATGGCGAAGCTTTACCAACAGCAAGGTGGATCGCAAGGAATGCCTGGAAACTGTGGACAACAGGCCGGTGGATTCGGTGGACAGAGAAGCTCTGGACCAACGGTCGAAGAAGTCGATTAAAAATTAAAACTAGTCACTAGTTAGTTCAATTCCCAATTATGTATTATAATAAAATGTTGAATAATTTTAGGCAAAGCAGTTATGTGTGTACATAATGTTTTTAAAGACTGATTTATTTATTGTGAGATGAGGGAAATGAAGTAGGAAAATTAATAAATTGATATTTATTTTTTAATACAAATCAAGTGTTTTTTTCACGATAGCATCGGTCTCAGTACTTAATCTCATTATTACATAGATCCTCTGCGTGAAAATAAAAGAAATAAGGAGGGTACCTATCTCGAATTATCAAAATTCAAATAAGAATTTGTGGTAGATTGGATCTTTTCAAATCTACCAGAATGTACAGGGTGTTCACGATAAAATTCACCCCCCCTCTAGGAGATTCCCCTTTGAGATATTTTAAAAAACTAAAAACTTTTTCTCAACGATTTTTTCTAGGGATCTTGAATCAATTATTTCAAATGCAACACCCTATATTTTATTACGTCATTTGATGAAGCTTTTCTTTCTGATTACAAAGATATATAACATTTATAATTCATTTCGACATGGAAGCTGTCAAAAAAATAATAAAATAGGTAGTCAAATAAATTAAAAATTGAAAATTACGCGGCACCTTCTATCAGGAAGACCATTTATCCATGCAGAGTTGAATTCTGCAGACAAAATGCTGCAAGAATAACTTTTTTTTAAGTGAACTATAGAAACCAAAGCCATCTTGCCGCGAAACAAAATCATTTGACTACCTATTTTATTATTTTTCCGACAACTTACTTGTCAAAAGAAATCATAAGTGTCATATATATTTGTAATCAGAAAAAAAGGCTCCACCAAATAGCGGAATAAAATATAGGGTGTTGTGTTTAAAATAAAAAAGTTACATATCACACCCTGTATACGGTACCAATTAGAAACTTTTAGAGGATCGATTTAAGGTCCCTGGGAAAAATCGTGAAGAAAAAGTTTTTAGTTCTTTGAAATATCTTGAAGGGGAATCTACTGGAGGGGGGTGAATTTTATCGTGAACACCCTGTACGTAATACATATTCAGAAGAGAACTTACTTTCTTATGGAAAAACGTAGAAAGTAGCAGGGGAAAATGGTGGGTACCTACTCCTGTACCTACTCCTATCAAGGGATGGCTCTACTTTTGTTCACCGCAAGTTGTTTTCTTTCAAATTTGCAAATTCAAAAATTAAAAAAAATAAATTAAAAACTCGCAGTGAACGAGTAGAACCATCCTCTTTTCAAATTCACTTCATCACCTCAACGATAAATTTCTGTTGAAATTTGAATGCCACCATTTAAAGTAGGTAGTTGAGGCTATCTGAAGACAACAGCGGACCTGACGAGACGACAATAAATATTGTTACGAAACTTGCTGGAGATCACGACGCACGAATAAGACACGCACCCACACAATTGGCGGAGGAGCCGCGTGCATCTGGAACTTGTCAGGATATTCTGTTGAATTAGAGTTGCAAGTGTAGTGCAGAACAGCAGCGATCCATCGTCTGCGATGATCTTGTTGGGGTGCTATTGCACGAAACCTGTGAAATTTAACCCCTGCGTCGTGTGTTTGCATTGGGGCATTATTTGCAGCAACTGGTAGTACTACTACTAGAGCGAAGCGTCGTGGCCGGATTCTGTTTTACTTCTTCTGAGTTAGGTACTGCAGAGTGGGCTGGAGCCGCCTCCTCTGACAAATGAAGCGAGGGGGCCCGGTTCCCTCGGAAGTCTGCCTACGCTAAGATATACCTATATCATGATTTTAAAATAATCTATTTTGCTCTCCACTCTGCAGCCAAGTGAAACATCAACATCAACAAAGTTGTTTTGTTTTACCACCATGCATTTTCTCAGGATTATTGTGTGATACTTGCTTCCGCTTGTAGAGTTGAGCTCCATTCCGTCTTTCAGTTTTTGTTTTTTCTTATTCTTTTTTGTTTCAATTGTGAAATATGAAATTAGAAAAACTCCTGTTTGAATTTTGGACACATTAAAAACAGTTTACCATTTCAAAAAAGGTCCTGGGTAAATTATGGTACGTTTATATCGCAGATCTAGATCCGCTCGAGCTTCGATCGGATCCAGAGTGGCTTCAGTCAGTCAATTCACCTAAGTATGGATGTTTGAGTGCGTCTTGGGGATTTTGAAATTTCACTGACTAAAGAGCATATCGATCTCGGAGGCCATGGAGGTGGGTATACAGACAGATTCAGATTCAGACCAATTATTCGGTCTATTAAAAAAAAGGTCAACTAAAAACTTTTGAATTTGAAGAGATCCATCGACAAATTGGCCAGAGGCTTTCCTTTTTTTGCCTATTATTATCAGAATTACTAGGTTTCGCTTAGGGGCCGCGAAGCTCCCCTAGTTCGCGGTCCTCGTTCGCTCGCGCTTCTCGTAGGGTGATATTTTCATGAGTGACTGCTCTGCATCTAACGGTGCTCATTCTACTTATTCGTTGGGAACGTCTACCGTACTTCGCGCTCTTCGACTTTTTCATGTTTTCGCTGTTCGTTTTTTTCTTTCGCCATTTTGCTACAGAACTGGCAAGATCTCCTCTTCCACGTTGGGCATTGTGTAAAATGTATATCATATCAACTTTTCACTAACAACTGGCAAGAAACAGGTGTTCAAAACCACGACGGATCTTGCTTTATATACCCCTACTAATGGGTAGCCCTACTCAAACCAAATAGAATGTTTCGAATGGACCACAACTTTCCAGAATCCACAACATTCGAGAGTGTTCTGGAATGTTCCTGGCCGAACGTTCCAGACTATTCCTGAATATTCCAGAATATACCGGAACGTTCTGGAATGTTGTGGAATGATCTCGAATACTCTCGAATATTCTGTACTGCACCTCTACCAATAGGTGGCCCCACACCAAAAAGGCTTCGAATAGTCCATAATGTTCCAGAAACTTTCAAGAGTGTCCTAGAATGTTCCACAATGATCTGGAATGTTTCGAGATGTTTTCGAACGTTCCAGACAATTCCCAAACATTCCAGAATATACGGGAACATTCTGGAATGTTGTCGAATGATCTTGAATACTCTCGAATATTCTGTACTTATTCTGTACTGCACCTCTACTAATAGGTGGCTTCACACCAAAAGGGCTTCGAATGGTCCACAATGTTGCAGGAACTTTCAAGGGTGTTCTGGAATGTTCCACAGTGATCTGGAATGATCCGGGATGTTTTCGGGAGTTCCAGACTATTCCCGACAATTCTAGAACATTCTGGAATGTTACAGAATGATCTCGGATGTTCCACAATGATCTGGAATGTTCCAGAATGTTTCCGAACGTTCCAGACTATTTTCGATCATTCTAGAACATAAATGGAACATTCTGGGATGTTTTCGAACGTCCCAGACTACTCCCGAACATACCGGAACATTCTGGAATGTTGTGAAATTATCACGAATGCTCTACAATGATCTGGAATGTTCCGGGATGTTTTTGAACGTTCTAGATGATCCCGACAATTTTAGAACATACCAAAACATTTTGGACTGTTATGGAGTGATTTTGAATGTTCCACAATGATCTGGAATGTTTCGGGATGTTCCATCTCTAATTCGAACAAACCTAACTGAACATGAAGGGTTAAAGCCCCAAGGCTCTCCATTCAAAGTATAATAATCTTTACCGATGTCACTAGCCAAAAGGACATACAGATTTACCTGAACTGAAAGGCAACTCTCGTACAAAGCGAAGCTTGAATAAATTGCATTCAAAGGTATTTTGTGTTTATTTTCTAATTTTATTGTGAGACATAAGGCTACGTCGTATCGAACTAAACAGCGTTGGTGTTCTTTCCCACTTGACGATTTCACGTGCCAATCCGGAGTAAGAAGTTCAAATAAGCGGGAAGTAAGTATTTGAATATGAATAATTATGCGGGAGAGGGTTAGCGAACTGTTACAGTAGTTTGGAGCTAAACCGAAATGGATTGTTTCATCCTAGCTCTGCTGAAGGGACGTCAAAAATGTTGCAACAGCTTATCTTTGATGCGTTTTGAAGGTACTATTTCGCACAATTATTGTCTTTCTTCCTGTCAAACCCAAACGCGTTATTTAATGATTCCAAAATCAGTTTCATGTTGTTGTCGGGTATTCCCTACGTCATTGCTTGCCTACCCTGAATATTCCCCCCAACAACACGGGGGTTTCGCGGGGAGGCTAGCGTGTGGGTATTCCACCAGTTTTTATTGACAATACGCTCCGCATAGAAACAGCACTAGGTACCCCCAGGGACCCCGGAAGTATATTCAGACAGCGGCTCAGATAGCGCGGATGTGGTACCACCAGCGGCGCTTCTATAGGTCATCAGGTGCAAGAACAGAATTTGGTTCCCAAGCTCCCCAACAGGCGCCGCAGGCGAATTTTTTTCGAAATAATAATCAATATATATAATAAAAGTAAGTGCCAAATCTTTGTGCCGCTAAAACTCAGAAACGAGTACCGCTACGATCAAGAGAGTTATATGGTATGGTAGCCCCATATCCCCCATCGATGAAGAAGGAAAATATTCTACAGGCCATTAGATTGATCTGTATTCTTCACGAAAATCATCCATTCGATCTGTAACTTTGTTTTTTGAGATAGAAGAAATCGATTTGAACTTTAGTCGGCACAGCCCGTCGTCTACTACTGACCAGAACACTACACCATGCATCTTTAAATAAAAATAGCCCAAACTATCTGAAAAATTATAACTCATCTTTGAAAGTTCGAGGATCTGTGCAGAACTGAATTCCCTATAACATAAACACAATCGTCATCAATCGCAATGCAGGGTATTGAGTTATTACTTGAAGGTGCATGCTGTAATGTTTTGGTCATTAGAAGACGCCGGGCAGTGCCGACTAAAGTTCAAATCGGTTTTTTCTATGTCGGAAAACAAAATTACAGATCGAATGGATGATTTTCGTTAAGAATACAGTTCAATCTAATGGCCCCTGAAATATTTTCATAGATGAATACCTCTAAGAGTAAAAAAAGTTTCGTGAAAATTGTCAAAGAAAAAACAGGTTTTCTCAAGTCAACTTGTTCGAACTTGTTTTTATCCAAATTTACATATCGGATTCAAGTTCAGGACATTGAATTTAGTCGGAAAAGGTACCAATCTTGTCGGGATCGATTCTCCATGGCCCAGGAAGAAAAACAGCCACCCAGCCGAGTTTCGCCCTTCCCCACGACCCCCCTTCTACAATGATCGACACTTTTTGTGCCAAAATTGTATCAACTGGTTGTGATGCGTCGAACTACGACGTATTTGCATCCATTTGGATTGACGGGTTCCATCGGGTTCTATACCTTTCATTTTGAGTTGTAATTTTTTACCCCCCCTCCATCAACTCGAAGCCTCGGGGTGCGATTTTTGACAATTTTAGATATGTAGTAGGGCACAAAATTCTGGACAGAATATCAAATTTTCAGGACGTTCATATCTTTGCCGAGGTATTGGCAATTTCTTTACCATGTTTCCTGTACTGAAACAAAGTTGGCCTTGAAATGTATTGAAACAACGTATGAAGGCAGCATTTGGAACTTTGTTCATGAAAATGTACTCCTCACTCATTTCTACATATAGTTTTAACTAAACAGAACTAAAAAATACCGACTGCGGTACCAGAGACCGGCCAGGAACCATTTTTGCAGAATTTACCCCTAGCAAGTATGTTAACCGCAATACAGTGTCTCTGGCGCAAAATCTCGCGTGGCGCCACATCTGGAATTGCGAAAGAGGGTCTTCTGAACAAGTATGCCGAATTTCATGCTTTGATCACAAAATGTACAGACCATTCCGCTAACCCCCCCCACTAAGATTTTTAGCTCTCTAGAAATGTCTAGAACAGTCCAGAACTTTCGAGAGTATTCGAGATCATTCAACAACATTCCAGAATGTTTTGGTATGTTCTGGAATGTTCGGAAATAGTCTTCAACATTCGAATAATAAAAGAAAGTGTACAGAGGTGTGTGCCGGAACTCAGAAACGAGTCCCAGTAGGATCAAAGAAGTTTTATGGTGTGGTAGCCCTCTATGTCCCATTCATGAAGAAGGTTCTTGGTTTTATTTGAAGGGCGGGTTTTTTTAAAGATAAAAGGACTGGAACTTTCGCCCTCTAGAATGTCTAGAACAGTCCAGAACATCCGAAAGTATTCGAGATCAATCAACAACAATTTAGAATGTTCCGGTATGTTCTACAATATCCTGGAATAGCCTGGAACGTTCGGAAACATCCCGGAACATTCCAGATCATTGTGGAACATTCGAAATCATTCCATAACATTCAAAAATGTTACGGTGTGTTGTAAAATGTTCGGGTATGGTCTGGAACGGTCGGGAGCATCCCGCAACATTCCAAATCATTGTGGAACATTCGAGATCATTCTACAACATTCCAAAATGTTCCAGTATGTTCGGGAATGGTCGGGAATAGTTTGGGATGTTCGGAAACATCCCGTGATTATTCCACAACATTCCAGAATGTTCGGGTATATTCGAGAATAGTCTGGAACGTTCTGAAACATTCCGAAACATTCCAATCCATTGTGGTACCTACATTCGAGATCGTTCCACAACATTTCAGAATCCAGGATGTTCCGGTACGTTCTAGAATGTTCGAAGCGGCCACGACGCTTCGCTCTAGTAGTAGTACTACCAGTTGCTGCAAATAATGCCCCAATGCAAACACACGACGCAGGGGTTAAATTTCACAGGTTTCGTGCAATAGCACCCCAACAAGATCATCGCAGACGATGGATCGCTGCTGTTCTGCACTACACTTGCAACTCTAATTCAACAGAATATCCTGACAAGTTCCAGATGCACGCGGCTCCTCCGCCAATTGTGTGGGTGCGTGTCTTATTCGTGCGTCGTGATCTCCAGCAAGTTTCGTAACAATATTTATTGTCGTCTCGTCAGGTCCGCTGTTGTCTTCAGATAGCCTCAACTACCTACTTTAAATGGTGGCATTCAAATTTCAACAGAAATTTATCGTTGAGGTGATGAAGTGAATTTGAAAAGAGGATGGTTCTACTCGTTCACTGCGAGTTTTTAATTTATTTTTTTTAATTTTTGAATTTGCAAATTTGAAAGAAAACAACTTGCGGTGAACAAAAGTAGAGCCATCCCTTGATAGGAGTAGGTACAGGAGTAGGTACCCACCATTTTCCCCTGCTACTTTCTACGTTTTTCCATAAGAAAGTAAGTTCTCTTCTGAATATGTATTACGTACAGGGTGTTCACGATAAAATTCACCCCCCTCCAGTAGATTCCCCTTCAAGATATTTCAAAGAACTAAAAACTTTTTCTTCACGATTTTTCCCAGGGACCTTAAATCGATCCTCTAAAAGTTTCTAATTGGTACCGTATACAGGGTGTGATATGTAACTTTTTTATTTTAAACACAACACCCTATATTTTATTCCGCTATTTGGTGGAGCCTTTTTTTCTGATTACAAATATATATGACACTTATGATTTCTTTTGACAAGTAAGTTGTCGGAAAAATAATAAAATAGGTAGTCAAATGATTTTGTTTCGCGGCAAGATGGCTTTGGTTTCTATAGTTCACTTAAAAAAAAGTTATTCTTGCAGCATTTTGTCTGCAGAATTCAACTCTGCATGGATAAATGGTCTTCCTGATAGAAGGTGCCGCGTAATTTTCAATTTTTAATTTATTTGACTACCTATTTTATTATTTTTTTGACAGCTTCCATGTCGAAATGAATTATAAATGTTATATATCTTTGTAATCAGAAAGAAAAGCTTCATCAAATGACGTAATAAAATATAGGGTGTTGCATTTGAAATAATTGATTCAAGATCCCTAGAAAAAATCGTTGAGAAAAAGTTTTTAGTTTTTTAAAATATCTCAAAGGGGAATCTCCTAGAGGGGGGGTGAATTTTATCGTGAACACCCTGTACATTCTGGTAGATTTGAAAAGATCCAATCTACCACAAATTCTTATTTGAATTTTGATAATTCGAGATAGGTACCCTCCTTATTTCTTTTATTTTCACGCAGAGGATCTATGTAATAATGAGATTAAGTACTGAGACCGATGCTATCGTGAAAAAAACACTTGATTTGTATTAAAAAATAAATATCAATTTATTAATTTTCCTACTTCATTTCCCTCATCTCACAATAAATAAATCAGTCTTTAAAAACATTATGTACACACATAACTGCTTTGCCTAAAATTATTCAACATTTTATTATAATACATAATTGGGAATTGAACTAACTAGTGACTAGTTTTAATTTTTAATCGACTTCTTCGACCGTTGGTCCAGAGCTTCTCTGTCCACCGAATCCACCGGCCTGTTGTCCACAGTTTCCAGGCATTCCTTGCGATCCACCTTGCTGTTGGTAAAGCTTCGCCATTATTGGACTGCAAGTGGAGGTAAGCTGCTTCTGCTTCTCTTCGTACTCTTCTTTCTCAGCTAGAGTGTTGGAATCGAGCCACTGCGAACAACTGTCACACTCCCTTTGAATCGTGGCTTTGTCATCTGCACTCAGCTTATCTCCAGTATCATTGACAGCTTGCTTGAGTTGGAAGACGTAGCCTTCGAGCTGGTTCCTGGCGGCTATCCTCTGTCTTTGCTTCTCATCTTCCTCCTTGTACTGTTCAGCTTCGTCGACCATCCTGTCGATATCCTTCTGCGAAAGACGGCCTTTGTCGTTCTTGATGGTGATATTGCGAGAATTGCCGGAGCTGGTATCTTTAGCGGAAACGTTCAAGATACCATTCGCATCCAGATCGAACGTGACTTCGATTTTCGGTACTCCTCTAGGCGCAGGTGGGATTCCAGTTAAATCAAAAGTACCCAGAAGGTTGTTGTCTTTGGTCATGGCTCTTTCACCCTCAAAGACTTGGATGGTAACGGCCGGTTGGTTGTCGGAATACGTCGTGAAGGTCTGCGTTTGTTTACATGGAATCCTAGCGTTGCGTTCAACGATCTTGGTCATAACTCCGCCAGCAGTTTCTATGCCCAATGACAGAGGTGTAACGTCGACCAAAAGCACGTCTTGAATTTTGGAATCGGTTTCACCGCTGAGAACTGCCGCTTGAACAGCAGCGCCGTACGCTACAGCTTCGTCAGGATTGATGGAGAGATTCAGTGACTTTCCATTGAAGTAGTTCTGAAGTAGCTGTTGGATTTTCGGGATGCGAGTGGAACCGCCGACAAGAACAATGTCGTGGATTTGTCCTTTGTCCATCTTGGCATCTTTCAGAGCTTTCTCGACCGGTTCCAGCGTGCCTCTGAACAAATCAGCATTCAGTTCTTCGAACCTCGCCCTGCTGAGTTTGGTGTAAAAGTCGATGCCGTCGAAAAGGGCGTCGATTTCAATGGAAGCTTCGGTGCTGGACGAAAGCGTGCGTTTCGCTCTTTCGGCTGCAGTTCTCAACCGTCTCAGCGCTCTGGGATTGGTCTTCAAGTCCTTTTTGTATTTCCTCTTGAATTCGTCGGCCAAATGGTTGACTAATCGGTTGTCGAAATCTTCGCCGCCGAGGTGAGTGTCACCGGCAGTGGCTCGGACTTCAAACAGCGATCCTTCGTCGATGGTCAGAATGGAAACGTCGAAAGTACCGCCGCCCAAGTCGAAAATCAGAACGTTTCTCTCACCCTTCAAGTTTTTATCCAACCCGTAAGCGAGGGCTGCCGCCGTCGGTTCGTTAATTATCCTCATGACATTCAAACCGGCGATGACACCTGCATCTTTAGTGGCTTGCCTCTGGGAATCGTTGAAGTAAGCCGGAACGGTTATGACTGCATCTTTAACTTGCGTACCCAAATAAGCTTCCGCTGTTTCCTTCATCTTGGTGAGCACCATCGAACTGATTTCTTCCGGAGCGAATTTTTTAATTTCGCCCTTGTATTCGACTTGAATTTTCGGCTTGCCTCCATCGCTGACGACTTTGAACGGCCAGTGTTTGATGTCCTGTTGAATTTTCGGGTCGTCGAATTTGCGGCCGATCAAACGTTTGGCATCGAAGACGGTGTTGCTGGGGTTCATCGCTACCTGGTTCTTGGCAGCATCTCCGAGGAGGCGCTCCGTGTCCGTGAAGGCGACATAGCTGGGGGTCGTCCTGTTACCTTGGTCGTTGGCGATGATTTCGACTTTTCCGTGTTGCCACACACCCACGCAGGAATATGTGGTTCCCAAGTCGATGCCGATTGCTGGAGCTTTCACCATTTTATTCACTTTATTTCAACAATAAAATACTTTTTTTAATAAATATCCGAATTTCTGTTGTTCACTTGTGGATTTAATGCGTTCAGATAACTTTTAGAGTCGCTTTGGATTTGCTTCTCTGCTTGCTTACTCGTTCAGGTTTTGAATTATACTGAACTGGCGCCGGAGCTGCGGTCATATATATGAAACGGCAAAATCTTCCCGACCATGCGCGAATGTTCTCGAATCTCGTGGAAGGATCCAGGGTATTCTGATTGTTTTGTATTCCTTCCATGCATTATTTCTACATAATAATTCAGCTTTATTATTACTATTTGCAAATAGAATATTTAGTGAATAATGCCGAAATACGGGCGAAATATTGGGAATTCTGTGTAGTGTGCGATGTGCATTGTCTATGAGTAAGATACCTACAATAACAGTTCAATTATCCCAGACTTTACTCGATAAAAGTGTAGTTATAGGCGAACATGTAAAATAAACTAATTCTAGCCACACGTGCTTTTGTTGAAATACTGATTATTTACCCATCGAAAGTTTAATTTTTATTCCCAAATAGGTACCTACTCCAGGTTGAGAATTTTTAACATTTAAAAAAAAATACAATTCGAGATAGGTACAATAAGTATATTAGGTTCTGTGCCAATTTTATTGTACTTTTTTCCAGTCTCTAGCGTTCTTCATTTTCCTAAAAATTATATCTACCTACTCGAATTTGAGCTACTGCTACTGCTTGATACCTCGGCTATAATATACTACCCTCAAATAATAAGTGAATGAGTAAAAATCAAAAATGGGTACCTATATAAGTAATGATACCTACATACCTACATGTTGAAAACACGAATCAAAAAGTATAAGGACTTTTTGGAAGCTTTTTTTTGGTAGGTAGTGGAGTTTTTCATTATTGACGCAATCGTACACAACGCTCATTTATGCTTGTGTCGAACAAAAAAAAAAAAGTTTCATTACCTACTTCCTAAATTCTACTTCTCATCGTAGTTTCCTAATACATAGGTACGTATATATACCTATACATAAGTATATTTGTGGTAAAAAATAATAGACCGCACTATATAGGCTATTTTTTTCCTCCGGTCCACCGAAATAAAGATATGTATTTTCGAAGGTGTAAGAACAACTTCCAAATGCACCTCCGGTATCATCAACCAGTTTAAAATGCCTCAAGGACCTTAAACCGAGCTTTAAACTAAATGCAGTAAAGGCACATTCAAATGTTATACTAGCCCTAAGAATATGTCTTTAGGTATTGCTATACCTACACCAGTTCACGCAAATACCGGTGAGGACGCGTGTTTAATACTAGTGGTAGGATAGTTACATACAGGGTGATTTTTTGAAAAGTTTCCACCCCTTGTTTCTCGCCGCCAAAATGTTTTACAGGAAAACGCCGAAACAGGTCAATTTTTGTTTCGAGGGGGTCATCTAGAGCACATATCACCAAATTTTTATCTTGAACCCCTTCGCCCCCGCCCCACCCTGCTTTAAAATTTCAAATAGCATGACCTACTTTGTGATACATCAAATTGAAGGCAATAAAATTTTCTTTCCGTTAAACATATTTCAAATTTATTTAGACCACCCCTCAACCCTTCTGAAAATCCTCTTTTCGTTAATGGAAGGACAATGTTCCCCCTATAAACTCTTGATTCCTGAGAAATAGACTTCCCAGCAAAAACAGGTCGATTCTTATTTCAATGGGGTCATCTTAGACACGAGTGGCCAAATTTTTATCTTCAACCCCTTCGCCCTCACCCTACCTTACTTTGAAATTTCGAATAGCATTATCTATCTTGTGATACATGAAATTGAAGGCAATAAAACTCTTTCCGTCAAACATATTTCTATTTTTTTTAAACCACCCCTTTAAAGTAGGATAGGGTGGGGGCGAAGGGGTTGAAGATAAAAGTTTGGCCACTCGTGTCTAAGATGACCCCATTGAAATAAGAATCGACCTGTTTTTGCTGGGAAGTCTATTTCTCAGGAATCAAGAGTTTATAGGGGGAACATTGTCCTTCCATTAACGAAAAGAGGATTTTCAGAAGGGTTGAGGGGTGGTTTAAAAAAATTTGAAATATGTTTAACGGAAAGAGAATTTTATTGCCTTCAATTTGATGTATCACAAAGTAGGTCATGCTATTTGAAATTTTAAAGCAGGGTGGGGCGGGGGCGAAGGGGTTCAAGATAAAAATTTGGTGATATGTGCTCTAGATGACCCCCTCGAAACAAAAATTGACCTGTTTCGGCGTTTTCCTGTAAAACATTTTGGCGGCGAGAAACAAGGGGTGGAAACTTTTCAAAAAATCACCCTGTATAAATAATCCTAAAAAATGTGTCGCCGTCAATATATTCACGAACAAAAACTAATTTAGAACAATAATTCGTCTCTGAGATATTGAAACAAAAATTTTCAGGTACCTACATTTACTTTAAAATCAATATTTCGTCTTATTATCACATAACTGCGGTGTGCAATGTAAATGTACGAAAGAAAATAGAAATCCAGAAAGAATCGCGTAGAAGCGACCAGAACGCAACGGATCCTTCCTCGATCCTTCCATCATGTTCGAGAGCATTCGCGCATGGTCGGGAAGATTTTGCCGTTTCATATATATGACCGCAGCTCCGGCGCCAGTTCAGTATAATTCAAAACTTCAACGAGTAAACAAGCAGAGAAGCAAGTTCAAAGCGACTGTAAAAGTTATCCGAACGCTTTTTAAATCTATACAAGTGAACAACAGAAGTTGTAATTTATTTGAAAAAGTATTTTATTGTTGAAATAAAGTGAAAAAAATGGTGAAAGCTCCAGCAATCGGTATCGACTTGGGAACCACATATTCCTGCGTGGGTGTGTGGCAACACGGAAAAGTCGAAATCATCGCCAACGATCAAGGCAACAGAACGACCCCCAGCTATGTCGCCTTCACGGACACGGAGCGTCTCCTCGGAGACGCCGCCAAGAACCAGGTAGCGATGAACCCCAGCAACACCGTCTTCGACGCCAAACGTTTGATCGGCCGCAAATTCGACGACCCAAAAATTCAACAGGACATCAAACACTGGCCGTTCAAAGTCGTCAGCGATGGAGGCAAGCCAAAAATTCAAGTCGAATACAAGGGCGAAATTAAAAAATTCGCTCCGGAAGAAATCAGTTCGATGGTGCTCACCAAGATGAAGGAAACAGCGGAAGCTTCTTTGGGTACGCAAGTTAAAGATGCAGTCATAACCGTTCCGGCTTACTTCAACGACTCCCAGAGGCAAGCCACTAAAGATGCAGGTGTCATCGCCGGTTTGAATGTCATGAGGATAATTAACGAACCGACGGCGGCAGCCCTCGCTTACGGGTTGGATAAGAACTTGAAGGGTGAGAGAAACGTTCTGATTTTCGACTTGGGCGGCGGTACTTTCGACGTTTCCATTCTGACCATCGACGAAGGATCGCTGTTTGAAGTCCGAGCCACTGCCGGTGACACTCACCTCGGCGGCGAAGACTTCGATAACCGATTAGTCAACCATTTGGCCGACGAATTCAAGAGGAAATACAAAAAGGACTTGAAGACCAATCCCAGAGCGCTGAGACGGTTGAGAACTGCAGCCGAAAGAGCGAAACGCACGCTTTCGTCCAGCACCGAAGCTTCCATTGAAATCGACGCCCTTTTCGACGGCATCGACTTTTACACCAAACTCAGCAGGGCGAGGTTCGAAGAACTGAATGCCGATTTGTTCAGAGGCACATTGGAACCGGTCGAGAAAGCTCTGAAAGATGCCAAGATGGACAAAGGACAAATCCACGACATTGTTCTTGTCGGCGGTTCCACTCGCATCCCGAAAATCCAACAGCTACTTCAGAACTACTTCAATGGAAAGTCACTGAATCTCTCCATCAATCCCGATGAAGCTGTAGCGTACGGCGCTGCGGTTCAAGCGGCAGTCCTCAGCGGTGAAACCGATTCCAAAATTCAAGACGTGCTTTTGGTCGACGTTACACCTCTGTCATTGGGCATAGAAACTGCTGGCGGAGTTATGACCAAGATCGTTGAACGCAACGCTAGGATTCCATGCAAACAAACGCAGACCTTCACGACGTATTCCGACAACCAACCGGCCGTTACCATCCAAGTCTTTGAGGGTGAAAGAGCCATGACCAAAGACAACAACCTTCTGGGTACTTTCGATTTAACTGGAATCCCACCTGCGCCTAGAGGAGTACCGAAAATCGAAGTCACGTTCGATCTGGATGCGAACGGTATCTTGAACGTTTCCGCTAAAGATACCAGCTCCGGCAATTCTCGCAATATCACCATCAAGAACGACAAAGGCCGTCTTTCGCAGAAGGACATCGACAGGATGGTCGACGAAGCTGAGCAGTACAAGGAGGAAGATGAGAAGCAAAGACAGAGGATAGCCGCCAGAAACCAGCTCGAAGGTTACATCTTCCAACTCAAGCAAGCTGTCAACGATACTGGAGATAAGCTGAGTGCAGAGGACAAAGCCACGATTCAAAGAGAGTGTGACAGTTGTTTGCAATGGCTCGATTCCAACACTCTGGCTGAGAAAGAAGAGTACGAAGACAAGCGAAAGCAGCTGAACTCCACCTGCAGTCCCATAATGGCGAAGCTTTACCAACAGCAAGGTGGACCGCAAGGAATGCCTGGAAACTGTGGACAACAAGCCGGCGGATTTGGTGGACAGAGAAGCTCTGGACCAACGGTCGAAGAAGTCGACTAAAAAGCTAGTCACTAGTTTAGTTAGTTAATTTTCAATTATACATTTTACTTTCCCGGCCCCCCACGAACTCGGAGGGAAAGTATTGTAATCGTGCAGAAAAAAAGTTTTGGGATTACGCCGGATATATCCATTTTGAGGTTTTTCAAGACGATTGAGACAATTTCCAGAATGATGTTTGTCCGTGAGTCTGTATGTCTGTAATCTTCCACGATAACTGCCGAAACGTTGATCCGATCGACTTGAAACTTGGTATGCAGACGGGGTTTCACCCTGGAATGACCGGATTAGTTTTTGGCTGTCATCTGTCAAACAGAAGTGTCACTATCAGAAAATGACAGAAGCTACATCTCACGGAACTTGACTTTCGATATGTCATTTGAAAGCCCTTGAAAAACTGTATTCAGAACAGTTCAAAATATTTCCATATCTGTTATCTGTCAAATTATAAAAAATATCAAAGTCTGAAACTTTGCCATTTAATTATTCAAAATCTATAGGACAGATGTGAACCAAACCCGGCAGGAAGCAACATTACCAAAAAATCAAACTAATGCTGAAGTTGGAGTTTCCCACCGTTTTCCGGACAAGCGCTATGAATTTTCAAAGTTTGGCCTGGCCGAATTCAGCCGGGCTTGCCTGTTCCTCGATTTTTGGCCTATTCAATTTTTTTAGCAACATGGCAACCAAACCGGTAGGTAACTACGTTTTTGTTACGAATTGTATCAATGTCAAAGTGACAACATGAACGCTGTTCTTGGCAGGTTTTCGGTGTTTTCTTTTGTATCTTCTTGCATCATTTGAGGCAACAGTGCGAACCGATCCTTTGTGTTGTTTGGGGCCCCGTAAATCCCCTTGTGTTTTCTGTAGCTTTAGCAACTTCAGAATGCCTATTCCATTGACGTATATGTACAAACTGTAAATGTGTGCAGTTCCCTTATTTGATTCGGTACCAGGGCTCCATCCCCATGGTGTCTGCTGTTCAAGGCCCCGAGGGGGCCCCCTTCTGTGTCTATCAGATTTTGCCGTTTCAGGCCAAAACTGCGGCCTTGTGTCTTCTTGGGTTCGTTGAAGCCCTTTAAGCTTCTGATGTCTACGGGTGTCTCTTGAAGCCCCACTGAGCCCCCCTCTTTTTTTTTCAGTTTTCAGAACGATCGTGCCGTCAGGTGTGGTTCGGACCTAACTTCTTGATGGGCTCGAAGTCTCATTTCACAGGTCACTACTTGAGGGCCCTGAATTGCAATTAATTAGAACTCTGCCCCAGATTTCCAATCCGCGAACTGATTTTCACCAGATTTTTTTCAAACAATAATTTAGGTTGCATCATTAATTGTCATTAATTGTAATCATTAGGTTGCATTGTGTAATCTCATCATCATGTCTAAAGTAGGAACAAAAATTTTAATATGGAACTAGCATTGCATTCTTGAGATATCACAACAGTTAGCTTCCTAGTTCTACCTTTCGAAATATTTCATCACCGTGAAAACCTAAGAGCCTGTCACTTGTTCTGTCGGCCCGACAATGGATGCAGGATGCTCGCTAAACGCTCAATTCACTAGAACTTTATCAATCAACTTCTCCATCAAGTCCCACTTTCCCGAAGGGACGCTCAGCCCAAAATCATTACTGACGTCCCTGGATACCGCCGGGAAAGTTTTGTGTCGCCCCACAACAGATTTTTCATAATGTAATGTTGATTAATTTTCAAGTAAAGCAATCATGTGTGTACATAATGTAAAATAAGACTGATGACTTGATATTATTAAGTAGGAAAATAAATTATTTTTTTCAAATTCAATACCTAAGTTTTTTTTTTCAAGAGTCAGACAGGGAAGCAGCAGATAGATAAAGTGTCTGTCTTTGAAAATTCCATTCCAGCAACAACAATTTTAAATGGAGTTGGCCTTGAAAAATTTTTGTGGGGTAGGAAGGAAGTGACTGGATGGACTAAAATTACTATCTTTTTGCGACAAGCGCACTGTCTGTGTCAAATTTCAAATTTTAACATCATTTTCATTTACAAGAAAAAATATTCACAATAAAGTGAAACTTCTACAGGTCGCATTTTTCAGAGAAATTCTCGGGAAAATCCTAGGAGATCTAGAGCGATCTGACACTGAAACTGCAAATGTCAGAAAAAAGGTCTTTGTAAATAATGTTGAGAGCAAAGCCGCCAAAAGTAAATGCAAACTTGATTGTTTTGTTGTTTCATCGCAATTTGTCATAGCGTCATCATCGACTGCAGAGTTCAAATTGCCAAGAGCATTGTTTAAAATTACTCTGGACACAAGTCCAAACAATGCGGACACAAGCAAGTAGCTCAGAACGACTCTACGGCAAGGTCCAGTATTTTCATCCCCATCCCAGGTTTACTCTATCTTGAGTTGAGAAAAATCCCATTTAAGTAACAAAATGTTGCAGGATATTAACGCACGATACTTAATCAGAGTGTTTCAGCGGTGATATAGGAGCGGTGGTATATAGGTGATGGCAAGCCAAGCCCAAGGAGGTAAGTGACTGGATGGACTGAAATTACTGTCTTTTTGTGACAAGCGCACTGTCTGTGTCAAATTTCAAGTTTCTATATCATTCACAAGAAAGAAATATTCATAATAAAGTGAAACTTGTACAGGTCGCATTTTTCACGGAAATAACTGAATTACCAGGAGCATTGTTTAAAATTACTGTTGAAATTACTTACTAAAATTTGCTCAAAAGTCATCAAAACGTGAACCAGATGATATAACAGTTTTGATTTTTAAATTTACATATGAAAAAAAAAATCATGCATTGCCAACCACTCAATTTATGATGTTATGTGATGTGACTAGGTGTGACTACCACAGCATTATTTGCGGTTTTGAAAAAATTGCTGAAGGACCTTCTTCTGTTCACACACAGAAAGCCCAAAATTCATGATAGAAAAAGGGTAAGGTAGATAAAAATAATGAAATGGGATGGATTATTTTTAATGTTTTGTGATAATTCTTTTAATAGTCACTTCGGATAGGTATGATTTCAGATAAGATAGGTCTTGAGGTAAATAAATATTTATGATATAAATAAATTATGTGCTGAAGATGTCGATCTGTCATGCCTGCCAATTGCAAGCCTTCACTACGATGTGGGATACTTATATATCCCGTTCACTTTTTATTTTCAGTAGAATGACTTTTTGAATAAAAAATAAAGTGACAAGCTGGACAGCTATGCTACGGCTGATATGGCACCTGCAAAGTTCTGGAGCAAAACTATCAGCGGCCATCAACCGTATCATCCCAGCGTTCCAGCTTGTCACTTTATTTTTGGTTCAAAAAGTCATTCTACCTACTGGAAATACAGAGTGAGTGGGATATACATACATGTACATACATAAGATGTGTCAAATTAGCAAAAAATGCTGAAATATTGAAGATGTTTTCTGCTACTGTAACTTTTGGGATATGATGCGACATGAAAATTCAGATAAACGCCAGGAGCTTTTTATTTTCAGCTAAAACAAGAGTAGGACTAATTTTTAGGAGACATTCGATCTAGTTTTTTTGGTTTTGTTTTTTTGGCGTGAGTTGAACCTGAATAGGCTCCAGCCTTCAGCGCTCATACAGGAACACAGACACAAATGAATCCATTTACGCATTCACCTCTGTAGTGAACAAAACCAGGTCTTGCTCTGCAGTTTTTATCACAATCACGCCAGCAAGTACTGCCAGGTGGAGGTATGACAATCGCTCTTTTTTCCAAACGCCCAGCTAATATTCAAAATGGAAATTAGGACAAAAATCGAGAAAAAAAACTAAGAAAGTTTTATTACCATCATCCAGAGGAGAAGCAGTGGTAAAATATGCACTACAAATTGCTGCCAACAAAAAACATACCAATAATTTATTCATTTTTCTAATTTTATTGTATGTTGCCACTTCATTCAAAATGAGAGAATTATTGATAGTAATGCACTGGTAGAAATTGCAGCTATTTATATGTACCAAAATAGACCTACATTTCCTTATCTGGTGTTTTCGGACTATTTTCTCAGAACCCAGCAAAGGAAATTAAAGGGGATTTACTGCATTGTGCAAATATTTTTCACGACATTCCCTAAAAACGAGCTGTTGAACTTCATCAATCCACACTTAAGGACGTAACAATTTTGGAGAACAATTATTTTTATTCAATTTAACAAACATTTACATGATATGTCTAGACAAGTTATGATATAATATAATATGTATAATAGATAATAATTTGCGTTTAAAATAATTAAATATAATTTTATATACAGATGTATGCCGTGATAAAATGTTTTTTTTCTTCAATAACAACGACGTCGATACAAATATCTATATAGTTGTGCAGTCTCGCTTTTAGCAGTGTGGTAATATCAAAAAAATATATCTTAAAAATAACTGATGCGATTGTCTATAAGCTTATACAAATAGTGATCTTTCTTCGCAGTTCGATAGAGAAAATGAGCATGTATGTGTGATGGTCGAGAGTATATCATATTATTATAAAAACTAAAGGATTGATGGGATTGAAATGAAGAAAAACGTTGGTTCAAACAATTTTATAATTATTCCAAATCAACAAAATAAACAAAGCTAGGAATGAAGCAGAATGTAATAATAATAATAATAATAATAATAATAATAATAATAATACCAAATCGAATGAAGAAAAGTCTGTGTGAGATGACACAACAAAAATTTATAATAAGGTATAACTTACTATCAACACAATTATATTCTCCCGCGCGGAAATAAAAGTGATTGCTACTCTTGATTTAGTATGCGGCGATTTATAAGTACAAACAACAAGGATTCTATCACATCAGGACTTCTAACAACATTATTCTCGTACAATTTATTGTAATAACAATTCTTCAATAAAAATTTCATACTCTTTGACAATAATACAAAATTTAGTTGGGTATTTATAGTACACAGTATTTGAAAATTCTGCGGTAATCCTAGAAATTCTAAAATAATTTAAACAGAAGAAGTTTACAAAAACGAAAAAGTCAATTCAAAGCATTTCTCTACAACATACTTCGACAAGGAGGCATACTAAATCCTACAAGATTTTTTCTATTCTCATTGAGATGCAAGAAACGTTTGAGTTGTTCCGATAAAAATAATTATTCACAAAGTAACAATATTTTTTACATCTTTTTTCTCTTAAAATTAATTTAATCACAGACAAAAATAAGCTTGGCCAGTCGTATAATCCCTTTTAATTTTCGTTTTCTGGACTCACCCCGCCGCTTTGAACAATTTCCAAAAATAAAAAATTAAACAACTTTTGTTTGGTTGTATTGTGCGCAATCCCATGGAATGTATAAGGTATTGAGGATTATTATAAAAAAAAAGCGTTTCGAATTTCAAAAATATCTTGCGAGTTTTGCTTTCGCACGAAACTGATAAAAGCAGCGAGGTGTTTTGTATATTGCTGAATTCATTGACTAATACCTCTAATTAATCCACAGTACACAACCCTTACTCGAAGTGTTCATGCGTTGTGTTCTTTTGATGGATGTTTCGTAGCCGCAATCTGATTGACGCATTTTTTAGAATCCATTGCGGATAGAAGATAAGGGCTTGCGTGGTCGTTAATCGTCTTATCTTCATACGAAAATAGAGCACCCCCAGATCTATCACTCTTGCGAACTTCAGCTTGCACTATACATGTAGGTAGGTAATTGTAGCGATTTTAAAATCTTCAAAAACTTCTTTTTTAGAATGTTATTATCTTGGCAAAAAAATAACAATGCTTTTTTGTAAATTTTTTAAATAGTCATATTTAGAAAATAATCACGCAATTGTTTCCAATGAGAAAGCACTTCGTTATGCACCATTATTAACTTTTTTTGCAGATGAGAACATCTTGCAGCTTGCTATTCTTCGTGGGAATTCTGGATGAATGTGACGCCGTGCTTCTGGATGATTTTCCATAACATGAGCTCTTGCATTCGAAGTCCTTTGGGTGGCTGGCCGTATCTGTACGCGTTAAATCTAGGGAATGGTTGAGATTCCTGGAAAGAAAAGAAGAATTAATAAACCACCTCGTAAACTACCTAGTTAAATTAAGGTGGTTCTAAAGTGATATCGAAGATACGTTTTTTTTGCATTGTTACGAAACTCACTTAAGACCGACCACGATGCGCGAATAAAACACCTGCGCAATTCGCGGGGAAACGTGCGTCGACAGCTCCGGGATATTCATCGAATCTTATAGGTCGCGGGAACATAACCGTCACGTTGCACCCGCTATGGCAACGTTGCAAGTATGCCTTACGTGGCAACTGAGCAATGCGCATCCTTTCCGACGTTGAATTGAAATAAAACGTTCGCGCAAGCGCAGACAGGGTGCCAAAGTACCACTGTAGAGATTCGTTTGTTTTCAACATTACGCAGACAAATCTTGAGTTTAGCACAATTATTTATTTGATAGAGTGGCAATTGTTCAATAAATCATCTATATAATTTATTACAACTGAAGAAAATGGTATTCACAAGTACTAGTGAAAATAACATTATACCATATACCCATCTTTAGACCGCCATTTTTGTTCCCGCGACCTATACCTGTTTTTGGCTCGACACCTATCGCACTGAAGAACGATCAGTGGCTACGTTACACCGGTGGACTAAAACTGGACTGACCCAAGCACTGACCCAAATTCCACCTAAAGTAATTAGGCGGATTTTAATTCTCTTCCAGCGTTTTCACCGGCAGACAAACGCGGCCGACCTATTTTAAAATATGAACTTAAACTAAATAAATATAAAAATAAATTTACTTTAGTCCACGGCTAACCGGAGACCTGACCCAAGCTACTTGGTCCTAATTTGGTCCTTGTCTACGGTCGTTTACACCACGTGGACTAAATTTATTTGAATCGAATTAAGTGCTTAGGTCGCGGACCAAAGCCACGGTGTAAACGAAGCCAGTAAGAGTTTATTCCAAAACTAAATGGTACACTCCTCCCTTCCCAAAAAAGTGCTCTATAAACGCGCCGCCTATGTTAAAGATTCTGTTGACTACTGGCTTTTACCCAGGAAATAGCAGCGAAATGTTTATGAAATGTTATTTATTACAGATTCGCACCCCATTAGTCACGTCACAACACAACTCACGACCGTGGTAAAAGTTACCTTGATCTCTGTACCGTTTAGGTTGGAAATAAACTCTAAACAATTTCCAACATCAAACATGCACATGTTCAAGTTTCGTCTAATTGGGAGAGCTCTCTAAAGTCTAAAGCTTCGCTACGAATCTGGCAGGAACAGAACAGCTCCTCCGCCAATTGTACGGGTTTCTGGTTTATCCCCGAGTTGGAGTCTCCAGCGGCTGTCTAGATGCGAGGCACGACAATATTATTTCCATACTTATCGCCCAATTTCATTCCATGGACTTTTCAGTTTACGAGTGTAATCAATTTGACGCCTTTTTACTTCCCCGACCCACCACCCAACGAGGCGGAAAAGTATTGTGAACGCGCTAAAAATTATCTGCGAGATTTCGACGGATATATCCGTTTTGAGGTCCCCCATGACGATTAAGACCATTTCCAGCATGATCTCTGTCTATCATCTGTCAAACGGAAGTGTCACTATTAAAAAATGACAGAAGCTATGTCTCACGGAACTTGACTTGCGATGTGCTGTTTGAAAACCTACAAAAAATTGTATCCATAACAGTTAAAAGTATTGCCCTATCTGTCATCTGTTGAGTAACAAAAAATGTCAAAGTTCAAAATTCTATCATTTCATTATTCAGAATATATCCAATGGATTGGGACCAAATTTGGCAGGAGGCAAGAAAACAAAAGAGTCAAATTAATTCTGCAGTTGCAATCTTCCACTATTTCCCGGTCGAGCGTTATGAATTTTCAAAATTTCCCCTAGCCGTTGCCACACGAGAGGGCCTCGCCCGTATTTTGACCAGGACGACTTGCCTTTGATGCAGGACTCCGCTCAAAAATTCATTTCTGCTCGGGGATCGACTTTTTTCGAAAAGGTCAAACCGATATCGAAAGTATGTTGCACTGGGCGTCATGTGTCGTGTAGACCCATTTTCCAAATCAGCACGGTTCCGGTTTTCCGACAGTAATTTTTTTTAAATGAAATTAGCAAATTCCATGAATTTAAAAAAAATGCAATGCAAACTTTGACATGCGGTGAGCCCCACGAAATATTCATTTCAGGTGTAGGGTGCGGACATGCTGGGAATGAAAGTTGGAGAAAAGATTGAATTAATTTAAATCTTTCCCATGGTTTCCGAGTTTTAATCTTTGGAAAAACTGAAAATTTGCCAACTTTCATGCCGTGAACAGATTTTCACCATTTTTTCTTAAACAAGAGATAACTAGCTCTTGAACATTTTCCAATATATTTTTTTCAAATTCCCGGGAATTTTCCCGTTGAAAATGTGAAACAAGCCTGGGTTATCGAAACCGGACTTGAATGATGAAGCTTACAGTTGAGCCGTAATTGACGATCTTCATAATAAGATGATTTGGAAAAATATTTGAGGTTTTTCCCGGAAAATTCATATTTTCAAAATTTTCAATTTCCTGCAAATTATTTTCAATCTTTCTGTGGTGCCAGTTACAGATCGTTCACCTTTTTCCATGTACTAATGCGTCCGACTGTCTCACTCGCTTTTCTTTCTACATAATTTGGTTCCTAATGAAAAGCTGCATGCAAATTTCTAACGTTTCAGCTTGTGAACAGATTTATACTAACGTTTTTTAAACAAAGGGTAATTGTTTCTTGAATATTTTTAGGCGATTTCTCTTAGAATTCTTCAAGTTTCCCGAGTTTTTACTTCAAAATGAGTAACCGGCCTAGCTTATCTAGACCAGACTCAAATGATGGAGCTCCAAATGAATCCCTTATTAGAGAAAATATCTCAATTCTTCAATCTTTTTCTGGAATTTTAACTTCCCACCCGAAGGGACGTCTCATAATAAAATTTCCATCCATTCCTTGCTACTCGTCGGGGAAGTTTTGGGGTGACACAACCGGTTTTTTATTAGAGTGAGCTGTCAAACAAATGTGTTGTGATAGCACAAATTGTACGATGCTATCTGGATTTTGCCGCCTTATTGATAGATGTGCTATGTATAATGTGACAGCTCCGCAGCTGTGACATGTCCCATTCCGACGCGATGCACCCGTACGAAAGACAATGGAATGAAAATGCTCACTGTCCCCAATGGCCTGGTCAACGGGGGACATCGTCTTTAGCATGGCTGATGGCTCCTCACTGATGCTGCTGGGTGAGCGGTGATCACTCAAGAAAAAGATGACCAAGCGGCCAAACGCGGCAGTTATGAATAAAATAGAATGAAAATCACTGAGTATAGTGAGCACTCCCTACTCTAGCTTTATACCTACTGAAACATCAAGCATGTATGAAGGAGATACATACAGGGAATGGGCAAGTTTCCGACACAGCGCACCCACGCGCGTCTCGTCTCGTGCAATCCAACTCTATAAAAAATTGCCTGTTGAGGGACGTTTTCTCAAACTCACAGGGGCCACTCGGACGGTAAGCATTTCCATTCCATTCTCTTCAGTGCTGTTGCGCTTGGTCATAATTCTCTTCAGTGATTAATGCTCATTTAACAGCATCAGCGAGCAGCCGTCAATCATGCAAAAGACGATGTCCCTTCTCGACCACAGCAATTTCCACTATGGGATAGGGAGCTCACGTTTTCCTACTTTCGCTGCGCAGCCTCGGAAATTTTCACTTGCGGGTGCATTGCGTCGAGATGACGGCGTCAGCTGTCACATCACACACAGCACATTCATCAAGGCGTCAAAATCAAGTTAAGGTGCGTTCAGTCAGCTTCTTTAGCAGCAAGTTTTAGTTTTAGTCGGAAGCGCTGCATCGCTTATTGGCTGTTCTGAGGAGGCTGGTTCATAAGAGCCAATAGGCGTCGACGCACTTGCGACTAAAATTAAAACTTGCGGCTAAATAAGCTGACTGAACGCACTTTTAGTATCGTACCATTCGTGCAATTACAAGAAATTTCCATAGCTTGCTCTAATGGAGAAAGCCGTGAAACTGCTTATAGGTACGGTTTCGATTCTAGGTAGTTGCCGGCGACTTTGCGGGTCAAACGTAATTATGTAACTGAGCATGCAGGACTTCACAGGACTCGCAAGCCTCCAGGATTCGTTGACGCTCGTTTTAAAACATGCCTACTCGTCTTGTAAAGATTCACTTTCTCCCTGATGACTTGAAACCTCATTTTGGAGCACAAACATTGCTCCACCAAAGAATTAACTAATCTGAATTACACTTGGGTATAAATAGTTAACCAGAAACCTATCAACACACAATCTGACATAAACTGAATGAAATGTCCACTTGGCAGCAAAAAAAGCGCCCGCTTGATTCATGATAAAGACGACTATTTGATTAGCCTGCTCTACTGCAGGTAGTAATAGTAGTAGCAATAGTACTCGAGATGAATAAAGCAAGCCTGGTTATCATTATACACCCCCTCAATGAACCATTCAAACAACAATGGTAAATGTCGACAGGGATCATGCTCGCCATTTTGCACCACTGTTATTGGACTCAACAGTTGTCAAGCATTTTTCTTTTTCAGTAATCAAGCTTTACACGTTGCATCCTCAACACACAGTGACTCATTTCATTGGGATCGTCAGTTTTATTCATCTCGAGTACATATAGACAATACAAATAGAGAAGACCATATGTTATCACCACCGTCGTCACGGATATTGGGGCATCAAAAATCAGCCAACCTTTTTTTGAATGATGGACTCACCTGGTTCCTACGCAACCGTAAAAATCCGTGACGACATGTGTCTTTTCTATTTGTATTGTCTATACCTACCTACTACTGTAGAGCACGCCAAGCAAATAGTCGTCATCGTCATAAGGGCGTTATTTTTGCTGCCGAGTGTACCAACAAACGTATACTAAGTACAGCAACAAATTTTCACAGACAATAACATTGAATGCTACCTTTGAATGCTACGAGGACGATTTGGGTCCTTTGTTGGAGATGGAGTTCCCGGACATTTGCCTGGGCGTCATCGCGGCGGCGGCGATCACCGTCGGCTGAAGCAGCAGCCTGGTCTCTTCGTTGGGCGAGCTGTCGTCCATCGGTGGCGGGGGCGGGCAAATGTACAACGGCACCTCACTGCCACTCACACTGTCATTACCGCCACCTCCACCACCACCACCACCACCACCACCACTGCACTCCCTTTTATTGGAGTCCATCGTCACCGGCTCCCTGCAAGATTGTTTTTCCCTGGCGCCTATTCCTATTATGTCGTCCAACAGGAACAACTGCGACTTTAATGTCCTCGCTCTGTCTATTTCGTGCTGGCTTTGTGGTTGCTGCTGTTGAGAATAGTAAGCAGAAGGCGGAGGGTTCTTGGCGAGGAGGGTGCGCTGGCTCTGGGCGCGGTGACGCAGCATCGGCGGCGAGGACAGCCGCTGCTTGTTGGGCGAGTACTCGCTGCCGGAGCCGGCGTCGTAGCCGGAGGTGTTGTCGGAAATGAGGCGTTCGCTTTCCGGATCGGCGTTGTTGCGGTTGCCGCTGCTATCCGACTTCTTCAGGATGGACTTGTTGCGGCGGTGGTGCTCCAGCTGGGGACTGACCCGACTGTCGATCGATTCCACCGACAGCGACGATTTGCTGCCGCTGTTCTTGCCTGTTACCACACAAAAATATTGAATTAGTCGACACAATCACTGACTGAAAAAAAGACTTTTCTAGAAGAGTCGTCAAAAGCTTGTTCAGACTATTTTACGGTCTCTCAAAGCGGCACTTATTAGTTGAGAGGATCTTTCTCAGTTTTCCTTTGTTTTTTCTTTTAGGCCCATTCAAACACAAGTAGATAGGGTCTTCGTATGACCTTCTAGGTAGGACGTTTCATGGAAAAAATGTTCTTGTTATAGCGTAAAAAAGGGACATCCTGTAGAGTTGGAAATAATTCAACGGCGTAGAAATGTTCAAATGGAAAATTTTGTGCATAAGACTTTTCTCTATCTCGTATAGGAAGAGCGCTAGGAAAGCCCGACACACTTGAAATTGAAGTATTGTCTCTTGAAGAGGAGTAAACCACCTTGGAAATCTGTTGTACACTTCCATGGAAATCATTGGAAATAATTTGGAAATCTGTTGAAAATCATTGGAAATCGGTGTACAAAATTTCCGTTAGTGGTTTACCCCTCGTCTCTCAAGTCAAAGGGTGCCTCAATAAAAACTTGTCGATTTGAATTTTGCCTGATTTTTGACCGGCTAAATCTAGAATGTTCATATTTTTGCATTGTCATCTAGAAACTTGGCAAATTTTATCATGCATTATTTTACACTGCAAAATGGTACAGCAATAATTGTACAAATTTACTATGGAAATTTGCGTTCCGTTGAACAACGGTTTTTCCAGACATAGTCACATCAATTGGCCGGTGGCGATCTAACGCCTCTTGATCATTTTCTATGGAGGTTTGTGAACGATAGAGCTTACAATAACCGACCTTAGTCGACTGATGAGCTCAAGAACAACAAACGTTGAGTTACTGGCGAAATGGAGCCGCAATTGTGCGAAATGTGGTCAAAAATTCCGCCAAAAAAGGCCATTTGAATAGGTCAATAAACAATGACTATATACACACTAACTTTTCTAAAAATTATGAGTTTATTCAAAATTTAAATTGACAACTTCTTATTGGAACACCCTTCGCGTACAGTCAGAACTTCTCCATGGCCCATACCATAGCCAAGCATTCTTTCTCCGCGGCACTGTACTACAAAAACTGCTCGGTAACTCCGGAACTTGCGGTCTATTCTGAATAACTATTATTTCCTGGATAGCTCACGTATTGGACTACAACATGTGAGCCATTTCTCATCCGAATGTTACGTATCAATTATACAGGGTGCTCAATCAGGTGATGTAAAAAAGGAAACGTTTGAACAGCTCCCATTTCGAAGACCTATACGGCTCTTGTTGAAGTTGAAGCCTCACGTAAGAAAGCTCGATGACGTCATATGGACCACTACAGGAGAGAAGCATTTGCCATTTGCCACACTATTTTTATCATCAAACCTGGAATTCGGTCTGATGTGCTAAATTATTGCCGAAATTTAAACGCTGTGTCTAGGTACACGCTAACGTGTACGCAAATTTAAAAATTAGGTGCACGCGAAACGTCATAGTGTGTATTATGACGTCAGCTTTTAGCGTGCACCAACTTATATTTTTAAGGTACACGCGAAATTATTGTGATGGCGTTTTTCGGGCGGGCTGTCATGTTAACAGCGGGTAATGAATGCGGTAGTCTGGAAGATCGGTACCTATGATGATGAAGTGTGGACAAACGTTCACATTGTTTTCTAAGTTTGCGGCAGCTCTTAAAAGCTATGAAACCGAAAATAACGAAAAGTTGGTTGTAAACGAAAGTAGTCCAGGAATTTAAGATGCTAAAATCGCAAATAGCGAACAAAAATGGAACCCTGTCGGATTTTTGTATATAAGGTCAGTTAACTATGTAGTTCAACATACTAAAAGTCCTCAAGAATCCGGTGTGACCTCGAGAAGAACTTGAGGATCAGTTGTTTGCGTTTATCTCATGAACGATGGCACTTGGGAAAAAAGTATCTGGGAAGAAACTGTTCAAAATTTGATTGTCTACAGGAAAGGTACTCGCATATTTCATCGCCAGTCCACTTCTTCTTCGCCAAAACACAATAAGAAAAGTAAAATAGTCCATTAGTCCAGATGCTTGATGCTCAATAAGACTGTATGTACCTCGAGTTTCATGATGGCGGGATGCCACTTGGTAGATGTGTTGTTTGATCCGTTCTTGATTGAAATTTGAAGCCATCAATATCAACTATGCTGGCGGCATATTCAGGGTGAAAGGAAAATAAAAAGTTGAACCCTGTATCTCAAGAACCAAAATAGGTGACTACATGTTAATAGCCAAAAATATTCCTAATTCATTCATAATTCGGTTTCATAGCTTTTAAGAGCTGTCTCAAACTTAGAAAACGACGTGAACGTTTGTCCACACTTCATCATCATAGGTAACGATCGTCGAGACTAAGACTACCGCATTTACCACCCGCTGTTGACTTGACAGCCCGCCCGCAAAACGCCATCACAATAATTTCGCGTGTACCTTAGAAATATAAGTTGAGGCACGCCTCGGGGCACGCTAAAAGCTGACGTCATATACACACTATGACGTTTCGCGTGCACCTAATTTTTAAATTTGCGTACACGTTAGCGTGTACCTAGACACAGCGAAATTTAAATGTCTTTCTATATTCACAAACATGATTTCTTTGTAGTATTTTCCGAATCTCTTCAATTTCAATTTCCCTGAAATACACCATCATCGTGATGAGACTGGAATATGGAACATTTACTTCAATACTGAAGCAGAACCTTATTATTATATCAGAACTTGAGTATCTACCTAGCTCTAGCAGAAGAAAATACAAACTCCGTTTCATCATACCTACCACTCAATATGAAGCAATAATATGTTCTCACTACCATGGAAAATGAAATATTCTGCAAAAATTTATTCCTGAATTATTGTGGACGAGGCGCAGCCGAGTACAGAGGTCACATAAATGCTTCAAAGGTGCTTTTATCGAATTAAGTAGGCAGTATTCAGTATACAAATTTTATGGCTTTTTTTTATCAAGAGTGAGCTATGGAAAAAGATTGATGTGTTCATACGAATGGTACAACGTTTAATTGATGCTAACGTCTTGGCAGCTAGTTGTCTACATGTGCTTTGTTTAATGTGACATTTTTCAGTTGATTTGCAGGAAAATCGAGGCAAGATACGCGCGTTAGTACACTGTGTCCATTTCCTGTATGTATCTCTTTCTTCATATCTGCTTGCTGTTTTAGTATACGCTGAAGTTGGTAGTATTCACTGTTCAGTGATGAGCATCAGCAGATGAGGCCGCTATGCAGTGAGCATTTCCATTCTATTTTCTTTACTACTGCCGCGCTTGGGCATAATTTTCTTCAGCGACCACCACTACCTAGCAGCTTTAGCGAAGAACCATCAATCAGTAGAAACGACAAACGTCACATTAAACATAGCACATCTATCAAGACGGTAGCAACAAGTTATCATGGTACCATTGGTACCAACACAACAACACATTCTTTCCAAAGCTTAATGATCTGTGAAACTGATTGAAGATTTACAACTACATTATTTTATATTTTTCATATGATTCAACCAATATCAAGTTTTTGATTACGTACATACCACCTATTACCTATTTACAAAACTGTTCAATTGAGTAACTACCTAATCAAAGATGTTTTCAGAAAACTCACCCGCGAACTACAAATACCTACAATAACTCACTAGGAAATATTAGCGTCCCCGACTTCCGGTTTATAATCGCCCCAAATGAGTCTCGACACAAAAAGGTATTATCCTGGAAATTAATTTCGTGCTCACGAATTCATGGGATGACTACATTTCAATTGTGGTTCACCAGATGCGGTTAGCGGCTTTCACCTCGCATTGACAAAGCGGAAAAGTTTACACGAGACTCCCTCTGAAAAGGTTAGACACTGCTGCGGTGGTAGTGGTGGTGGTGGTGGATGAATTTGACATTATTTTCTTGCCTGCACAACCGCCCTCTACTCCTATTAAGTTACCGTTATCTGCTCTGAACACTTTACGACATGAACACGCAATGATGATGGAAATAGAATTTCACGTTTCAACAGCGACTGCTACCACTAGTCATCTCCATCCGTATCCACATTATTCGTTCAATTGAAAAACAAATTAAAATTATTGAAGAAGAAATTTGAGATTTTTTTTGCTTTTTCGAAATGAAACCTATCAAATTATAATTAAATTAAAATATAAAAACTACATGCTCCTCAAAATTACTAATCTATTTCAATAGATAAAGACAGAACACCTATAAACTAGACAGCTTTAGAAAGAAGATAGGTGACTTCAACTTAATTCTTATTTATTTATTAAATTTTCGAGTAAATTTTTTTGCTTGAACATCGAAACGAATAAGGAAGACATAGACAGTTCAATCCGGGGAAGATATTCGAGAAGATATTAGAGATATTAACTCCTGACCAGTGAAAGACGACTACACAAAATGGCAGATGTCGGAGTTTCGTATTTTCGAGACATTAGTTTTGGTATGACAATTAGCTCAACATAACCATATTTGGCGTTGAAGTGTCATGTCATATGATTGACACGCTTTATAAGAAAAAGAAGATTTGGTGGTTTTTGATGTGGTTATGAATGTGATGTATGATGAAGAAAATCTTGATGTAAACACCGATAACGGATAAAAAATGAGGGTGCTCTCAGCTTTGCTTGACAAGTGACACTGATACTATTGACAGTCAAAACATACCTCCGACGTGAGCGCCCTCTACATGCGATTTCGGCCAAAAAGAAGTAGGACTACCTACTTTTTTTGGTACTTCGCAATACTGCGGAAAATTAATCAAAATTCAAACTAGGTTATTATTTTACCTGATCTGGATCCGCTGAGACTTTGCAGACCAAACAAATGTTGGTTGATGATCCTCGTCGCGGACGCCAGTCCTCTGGTCGGTATGAACGAAGTCTTCTTGCGTTTTGTTTCCAAGCTCTCCTGCGAGTCCCTCTCGAAGGCGTCGCCGAAACGGGTGCGAGGCTTGCCGCCGCCCTGTAAAAACCCAGACTTGGCTTGACTCTCCTCCAAAAATTACAGATACAACGCACACAAGCCATCAACAAAATCGATCGATTTTTTCCTTATACTCTGCGACCAACCAACGAGACAAGTTATTGTTATCAATCACTCGACGCTGTCATCTGGGGATGATGTTATGGATGTTATTTTCAAAACACGTTTAGTTTTGTTTGTGCACACATGCATTATTCATGTTGACCTCTTGTAATAGGTTTATATTTCATGAATAAATTTTCAACCTATACCAAATTGTTTTGTTTATTTCAAGTAAATATATGTATTGCTTCATAACTTGCAGATCAGCATCGTAGCAAATGTACATTATTGTCTTTTCATACCAAAAACTGGATGAAATTATAATTTCAAAATAACATAATATATGGAAAAAGCAAAAGGGAAAAAGTTCCATTCAAACTTTGTACTTATCACATGACAAGACAAATGTTTACCGAAATTAGAATCTTATAAACCGCATTTTCTGGGTTTTAATTTTCCCGTGTTGTTTCCGCAGAAAGGGGATAAATATTTGTTGAGAAAATATTCGACGCGACTTGCGCTTTTGCGGCAAAAGCCACGACCTTCCCTCCCCCAAACCCCGTTCCTCCCATTCCCATCTTTCACGTCGAGTTTCCCGCTACATAACAAACGTGTAATTAAATTTATCGTGCTCGGAAGTTGAAATACTACGAACAAAACTTGACGCAAACGTTGTAATGTGTAGGAGGCTCTGAGATAAGTAATAAACGGGCATTTTCTGGAGTCTGGCGATCCAGGAACAATTTCAAAAATTGGCTTTCACGTTTCAATTTGCGTTTCAAGCATCGTGTAGCTCAAGTGAGGTGAGAAAAGGTTTGCTGGGTTAGGACGACCAAAGAAAGTAGGTATCCAATACCAGGTGTGGTAAAAACAACAGAACTTGGATTATTGCAGGTAAACCTGGCATCTATTTTGGCCTTTCGTAGTGTAGGTAAATGCAATAGCAGCTAACAAAGTTTCAAAACTCGAAAAGTTGGCTAAAAGATGTAATAAAAAAAATCACGGTTCTTCTAATAATCTAAATAATCTAGTCAAAAATAAATGAGGCTTAACGAAGCCTAGAAATACAAACTGAATTGCGAGAGTGAGATGTCTTGAAAAGAAACGCAGTCAAAACACACAGAACACAACGCAATAATTTTCTAGCGAAATATTAAAAAAAACCCGCTAATAAGCTTTAGTTGTGCGAAATTGGAGCACGAGTTGAAGGCAATCAGGATCGTCCTGAATGTCCGGAGCGAGGTCCGGAGTCAAATTACGCAATGAATTCAGCTCAAAGCGAGCCCAGCTTAAGAGTTCTAGGCACTCAATTCACCCCAACACGGCAAAAAGATCGACAATCCGGTTCGAAGGACCAATTAATAAACGCTCGGGGCATCAAAAAACAAAGCAAACCAATAAGCAAAGGGAGAGCAGTGGCGTGCTGGTAGAGCCGCACTGAGTACACAGAAAATGAAAAAAAAATTAATAGGCTCGATACAGTTAATCCGTATTTTGAAAGGAAAAACAATTAGCAAAACAGTGAGGCTTGGCAAGAGAACGCCCACAGTCCCACACAAGGTGACACCACTGGATGAGTGGAGCGAAAAGGACGGCGCCAAAGTGGACAGCCGATATTGCGGCTGCCTGGTGGATGCACCACAGCGATAAAACTCCGACCGGGGTGCGACTGAGGGCTCCCTGATCAGAAAGCCTGCTGGATTGATTCCCGGGACTTTGGAACACAGCAGACGGTTCTTGAGAAGAATCGGTGCAAAAAAAGGGACCTTTTCGGGAGATTTTCGAAAGGCTCAAGACTCAAGATACACAACACCACTCTACTTGTCGGCTGACATTTTTCTTTTCTTCTGCCTTTGAACAGAACAACCGCGAAGAAAAAGGAGGCCGCAGTTGACAGGAATATGAGAAAACAGCAACTTCTCATCAGGAACACAGGAGTATTGTTGGTTGACTACCATGCACATCGTTCAGTTGTGAGATGGGCAATTATTTGTTGGAGAAATTGAATGAGGACGGAAAACACAGTGTTTATAAGGGTGTTTCAGTGATGTAGTTGCAAACTTCAAGTGTAGGTTCCCCATCCAAAAATCATGTCTCAATATATCGATGAATCGTGTCCGGAAATGCTTTGTCTCAGAGATGAAGGGTGTGAAAGTCTTTCATATCTACACCATTGAAGAATTCTCAACAAAATGTTGTCATAATTTCGAAAGAATATAGATACTTATTGTCCAATTTGAATACAGCGACGTGAAAGTTACTGGAAATCAATTTCAAAATCGCAACTTCAACTATCACAAAGCATTTCCGGACACAAGTCATGTATATTTTCAGACATGGATTTTGATGAGGAATCAACCTGTAACAGTAACACCATCACGGAAACAGCCTGTAGACTCAACTCGGTTAACAGTTGTTGGATCAACTGATGACTGACATTGACTGCGAAAGGACGAAATTGGAAGACGTAAAAGAAGTCAAACTGCGGGGTTCCGCAAGGCTCTGTACAAGGTCCGAATTTATTGAATTTTATGAGAATATCCCGAAATCGGTGGATTGAATTCGTCCCCAGTTTATCATAAGATTTTGAAAAATATAAACGGGAGACCATGAGACAGGCCAAAGAGCATTATCATGAAGGTTGCCGAGAGCATTGTGTGCTTTTATGCCGAATGTGGGTGGCTTCCGGAAAAAAAGTTGACAGGTTGAATAGAACGGCCCCCTCCATGTAAGAGAAATCCTTCAATCCAAGACCTGTGGTAGAGGGAAATTTGACGAAGGAACAACACAGCACTGGGAGAAGCAAGGAAGTGACCTTCACTTGGCTCTGTTTCTACTTACGGGTACGCCATCAAAAGTAAACTTTTGAACAAAACAAAATTAGACGAGGCGGCGTTACCTCAATACTCGTTCTGGTGAGCCGCGGTCATGTCAAGTCAAACAAATTGCTTGAGAAAAGAAAATTGATCAAGGATTCCGAAGGTCCTCAAGGTATAAAGAGAAAATGTGAGTGTCTTGTATTTCTTGTACTTGTGTCAATCTTGTATTTGGATCGCTAGACTATCTCTACCTTTTTCACCTCCCTGTCAATTCTGGTGGTTTTATTTACCTACCAATGCATTCTATTATGTTTCTATCATGATAGCCTCTTTATTACTTTTGATCCGTTTCCTCATTGATATAGACCATGGATGATATAGACACATTCTCATGAATATATTTAGAAGGATGGTTATTCACGATGGTTATTCAGAATGCCACTTTTTGAGCTAATCATGCCCTCTTACATGGAGGATGGAGGGATGTGATGGCCGTAACTTTTTTTTCAAGTCCAGTTGAAGATGTGTGTTGAGGGAAATCTGACCCAATCACATACTTCATCTCTCAAGATGGCATGATAAATTGAAAAAGTGACGTTTAGTTGTTCAGGTCATAACATTATGATTTCCGTTACAAGCGAATTGCAGTAGAATACGAGTTTTTGGCCACAGAATCAGACCGAAATTGTTTGTCCTGAACTGAACCTTCAAGTTAAAAGATGGACTGGATTACAATAATTTCGAACCGAGTGGTGAAGACAAGGATGTTAATTTCACACATCCTGATAAAATTGCATTGGATCTAAGCCAGGACCTTGGAGAAAGAAGCGAAATATTGCCACGCGAGAAGAAGTGCACGATGCAAAAAAAGCTGAGAAATAACAAATCGCTTGAGGGTAACGGTTTGGACACTGAACTGATTAAAGAAAGGGGCGAGGGCCTGCTGACCTGCATTCACAATTTGATTTTTGATTGAGAGATTCTGGAAGCAGGCCAAAATGTTAATAAGCTAGAAAACTCAAGGTACCTACCTACTCTGGGGACGCCACCTAAAATATGTGACAATTATTATTATATCGGCACTACCTACTACATTAACTCCCATTTATTACTCCGCAGCATGACTGCGCGCGTTAGAAATAGGTAAAAAGTTCTGAATATTTATATTGGTGGTTATTATTATTTCACTAAACACCAAACATATACATAATTTACGTATCTGGCAGACGTTTTATAGTGTTGACAACAACCCTATACAAATTTATGGCTTATGAGACAGTATGCCAGAATGAGAAAGGATGGCATTCAACAAACAAAACGGGGACGTTATGAAAAATATTTTCAGTATTAGGTGAGAATTCTATCAAAGTAGATTTTACAGGCGGATAAATGCTGGAGATCTGATAAAATACTTCTGGATTCTGGATTCCATTTGAGGAGTTGGTGAAACATAGTTTCACCTGGCACGTAGGCCTCATTATTGGGCCCATTGTACCCCTCTCCCAGACCAGCCGGACTCAACGAGCCGCAATGTGGTGCCTGGATGTTTGGTGGTCGGTCCATCCAAGCCTCGATCTAAGTACTGGGGCCGACAAAAGCATGGTTGACCTAGACTCCGTCTTGCACCCCCGAGCCGCAGGTGCGAATGTCTGATACATCCACGCTCCCTGCGCCGGTGTTCCTGACTTCGTCTGCCTCCCGATCACGCTGCCGGTTATCCTCTACATATTGCCGTTCCGCCGGCTGGAGGCATGCGTACTTGGGGGTTTGCCTAAGACCACCCGAGAAGAAGTTCCAGACCGGCTTCGAATCAGATGAAAGACGCCTTGTCTCTTGTCTCCCATCCGACTCTTGGCAGCGGCCAACGTTGCTGCAGTCAAGTTATCACCCGACTGGAATGGCCTACTACACGCTACGCCCTCCTCTGGTAAAATAATAATTTTGATCTTGTAACTTTCCTTGTAGGTAAGTGTTTCATTTTAATAGGTTACTGGAGGCGTGGAGAGCACAAAGAATAACGACACCCAGAAAAAAATAGTTTTGTTACAGAAGCCTGTTGGAACAGGTGCAGTTGGAAGGCCAAAAGCCAATTTTATGAGTACAAATGAGGAACAGTTCAAAAAAGAAAACATTATTAGCGTACTAAACAAAAAATTACCTGCTGGAATCTGGTCCTCCGGTTCTTGGGCAACGGCGAATCATTCAGACTAACCCTGCTGCCCCGATCCAGCGCCCCGAATCCTCTGAACGCCTCTTCCATGGGCGACGTGCCCAAGCTCCTCAAGGCTGTGTCCCCAGAAGCCGACTTTTTGACCCCACCAGTCCTCCCGGGAGGCGCAGCCGGAGTCACCGGACTGTTCTCGCCGCTCTTATCCAGAGGGTTCACGTACAAATTGCTGTCCATGCCGCACGTGGGATCCACTATGTCCGAGGTGAGGTCTCCCTGCAAAAATCAGCAGAAAATACAAGCAGCTAAAATGAAAAAAGGGCGAGGCTTATTGAACCGTGAAGTACCTGAGAGTTGAAAGGATGCGTCGTGCAGCTGGCAAACGTGTCCGAGCTGTCCATGCTGGCCAGGTCTCCGTTGTTATTGTTGTTGTGGCGGCCGTCGTTGGTCTTTTGTTTCAGATCCAGCTCGCCGAAGGACGTCAACGAGGGTTGGTGTTGTTCCATCATCTTCAACGTACGCATTTCGAGGCACACCGGATTGCGGAAGTCGCTTGTGGGCAGAGGCATGAGGTTTTCAGCGTCCACAAACTCCTTGAAATCCTGAGGTTCGACAGTCGGTTAGTTGAGGGAGCAGGGATGAGGGATGTGCGGGCGCAGTCAGAGTGGCTATTCATGTGTGCCCAGCGGGTTCCGGCCAAAGTGCGTTTGACTAAGATCGTAATACGGAGAGCAAGCGGAAACTTATCACGCCAACACTGCAGGTTCCACCAATATTATACATTGATCGCTGTTGAACGGTTTTATGCTATCATTGGTTGACCGCGGTCAATCTATGAAATCTTCAGATATGTACAGAATGAATAATTCCTCCCCCATCATCTACCGTCTCTCGCGCGAACGAGATCTATCGCTTGGCTTTGTTGGTGGAACCCAGTGCAACCATTTTTTTTTTAAACAAGTTTCTGAACTTAAACTACTCAACCAAGTATCGTTGAAATGACTCGAAGCCTGAAAACTTTGATAGCGAACTAGGACCATACGGCAAGACGCATAAAGGTGTGTTTAAATATCTTGATCATGCCTATCCTGTATCTCGTAACGACCTCGTTATGATGTGCATGCTATCTTTGTCTGTATCTATGAATCCTCTATACCTCTCTCTCTCTGTCTCTTTGGCATTAACGAGTCCTTACGAGATACAGGATAGTTCTGATATGATATTGGATTTGATATTCTACGACGTCTTGACGTTCTAAAAGACCGCGAGTGAGAAGACGTCCCAGACGTAAAAAAGACTTTAAATACGTGTGAAAGACGTCTTGAAGACGTCCAAAAACAACTTGGAGACAACTTGACGACGCCTTCGCACACGTATTTCACGTCTTCTCACTTTCGGTCCAAAGGCACCCGGGTAACTGGTTCCCAGACTCAAGTGCCACATTACCTACTTGATGGCAATAATTGTAAAGTTTTTTGAAAACAACAGCAAACTTTAAATTTCGATTGGAATATTTAGCTAAGCACTTAACGGTCAGGTGCGGATGTAATGATGCTGCCAAGATGTCTGTATCATCATGGACATTCGAAGATGTGAAGTACCTACCTACCTTTAGGTAATTAAATAAACTAAACTAAACTAGTACCTACCAAGAACTAATCTGGCTCACCTAGCTTGCTCATTTGAAAGAAGCGCCGGTAATATCGAATTTTTCAGGAAAATGCGTAAAAAAATCGATGCCGTCGCAGCCAGCATTTTCATGAGAGTCCTGAGCCAGGCATTTGAACCATTTTAATCTTCTCGTTATTTTGAATGTGGTCACCCCTCGGGTCACTCATTCTCACGCAAAATATCACGGTGGTATACCGATTTCCAGACAATGTAGAAAATTTACGGATTCACGAATACATGTGAGTATAATTCGAAAATTGAATTACGCAAAAATTAATTACACCGCTGCAATTTCGATTATCAAACCAATATAACCGCATGAATATGCAGCGTAACTTGGGAATCGAGTAACTCGAGAACTAAATTAATATTATAGCGAACAACTAATGGAAAATAAACTGCTTTTAGATTTCAATTTTAGCACCTAGGTACAAGCAAAAAAACCTGCTCGGCGTTTTCCGTCTTTCTAGGGAGTTAAAAACTCTTAGGCGACCAAGTTTCACGCTCCGGATATTGCAAACTTTGTTTACCACAGTGGCGTCATTAAAACTTCTCGAGCAATTTTGTTGTTCTAATCAAAAAATTTCGTGTTGTTCTTAGTCAAACGCACCCTTAACCCTTAACCCACAACCTGCCCTCTAGAGTGGACAATCTATAGGTATAAAACACCGGTTCGTGTCTAGCAAAGTGCATGATTATTGTTGCTGATACAATTTAGTCGTCATAATTTTTTTTTGGTTTGCTTTCATGAGTAATTTAGTTACAATAAATTACACACATCGACATACTAATAATCAATCATTAATCCAATAATATACTTCTAATAAGAAACACTGTCATAACAATATTCTAAATCTACACGTGCATCATCGTGTAGCTAAAAGCCAATATAGAAAAACAAGGATAATATTTAAAAATTATAGTCGTGCGTGCATTAGAGGGTGACCCTAAGTTATTAGCTTAGCGTGCATACCGCATATCTAGATAGGGTAGGTGGTATGTTACTAACCTCGTTATTTGGTTTTGTTTTGCCAAAAAATCGTACATGCCTATCAAGTTTTTTTAAAGGCGTTGTTTTTGTGTGCTGTGTGTTCAACTAAATTGAAATTTGAGCTAAAAATTTTGCTAAATTTTTGAATGCGATTGATTTTGTATCTGGCGGTTTTGTCTAACTTGGGTGTATGACTAAAGTAGGTACAAACAGAAATGTTTATTCGTTGATTTTCAAAATGTCAAGGTGCATTTCCATCCGATATTTTTGAAGTGACTTTGCATCAAGAATGTGTTTATTATTGCCGGTATTTTGGCCTTCATTCTATTTTAACAGTGCATCAGGAATAACTATAATTCTTTATATGATGCGCAAACAGAGCCACAGCAGGAAGTTTAGAAATTTTTGGTGAATGGTGAATAGTAAGTGGAGAAGCAGTACCGATCTAAGACATAATCAAGTGAGTAGGTATAGTGAGAATATAGGTACCAAAATTAGGAATAATCATGTAGGTACATAGGTATTAAGAAAATGGTAAAAAAAATGTTGGCACCTTGCCTTGGTAGGGAAGGAACGTACGGAATCAATCAAACAAACAAACAAACAAAAAGGTAATAAAACTGGAGACCCAGGCTAAGACCAGCTATAAAGAGGCATGATTGACATAGCAAAAGCTAAAGGAACTAAAAGATCCTTGCTTGCACTTTGTCACAAAAGTTGCGAATCTTGGCATCAACGAGGACATTTTTCAAACCAATGCCTTACTGGCAGGACCGAAAAATGTGACTTCATCAATTCATATAAACTTTGCTTCCAACTAAAACTCATAAACATTCCTGTATTTTTTTTTGTAGGAGAAATGCATTGTTGGACAAATTCTGGTCTGACGTTTGAGCTTTGGGAAAGTCGCACGCTTGCTTGCCGTATGGAACATTGGTTTATCTGGTTATAAACTTATGATAGGTTCTTTGTTCTTTGTATTTCGATACCGGCCGAAAGTTTGAGCAAATCTAGAGACTTTTCTATTCCAATACAGGGTGATTCACCACCAAATGGACATAGCTTGAGGGTAGGTCCAGTTTTTCCAGGCGAACCAGGATCTGGTTTTGAAATTTTTCTTACGCTGTTCGTTTCGAAGCTACAGGATGATTCATGTATTTCGTGGAATTTTTTGACAAACCGTATCTTCAGAACGAGGAAATGGATTCGATTGAAATTTCGTGGGTCAATTTTTTTTTGATAGCTGACACACATCGCCCTATCAAAAAGTTAAAAATTTCCAGGGCCGGCCTAAAAAAAGCTTCAAAGCTTTTTCCGAAAAAAGACATTCTATACCTATGCATATACCGGGTGGGCCATAAAAAACCGTGCTCGGAATTTTTTCTTCTATAATTTTTATTTCGCCACGGATTTCATCGAACTTTTCAGCATTGGCTAGCCAATTGAATTGGCAATCATTTCCGTATTTCAAAATGGCCGACATATCAAAATTCAAGATGGCAGAAACAATTGAAAATAGGCCTTCTTTTGTTCTCTTTGCTTTTTATTGAAAGTTACCAGAAAGTCAAAACCAATAATGTATTATGAAGCAATATAGACCTTTCTTGTCAATTCAAGACTACAACCAGTGAAATCGGGTCATCTGCTGAGGAGCTATTGCGAGTTGAAGCGAAGCTTACTTTCCGTTTTTTTCAATTCCTCATAATTGATCCAAATTTAGATATTCTGCCCGCCAATCCGCCATTTGCTCATTTCTCAACCGATTTTCTCAAATTTGGTATCAATGGCTAGTCAATTGGACAGGCTATCTTTTTCCTACGACAAAATGACGCACCTGTCAAAATCCAAGATGGCGGAAGCAATTGAAAATAGATTTTTTTTCCCTATTGATTTTTAATAAAAATTAGCAAAAAGTCATAACCAGTAGTTATTATGAAGGAATAGACAATCCAAGACCACAACCAATCAAATCGGGTCATCTGCTGAGGAGCTACGGCGACCTGCCCGCCATATCCTTATTTCCCAACCGATTTTTTCAAATTTGATATCAATGGCTAGCCAATTGGACAGGCTGCCATTTTCATATGAGAAAATGGCCAACATGTCAAAATTCAAGATGGCGGAAATGGGCCTTATTCGTCCTTGTTGGAATAGAGAAACGGAAAGTATGCTTCGCTTCAACTGGCCGTAGCTCCTCATCAGATGAACCGATTTGATTGGTTGCTGTCTTGAATTGTCGAGGAAGGTCTATTCCTTCATAATAATTATTAGTTTTGACTTTCTGATCATTTTTATTAAAAAGCAATGGAGACAAAAAAAATAATGGAGACAAAAAAAATTCGAGTTTCAATTGCTTCCGCCATCTTGGATATTGACAGATATGTCATTTTGTCATATGAAAAAGGTAGCCTTTGATACCAAATTTGAGAAAATCGGTTGAGAAATGATGCATATGGCGAATTGGCGGGCAGGATACCTAAATTTGGGTCAATTACACGGAAATGAAAAAAACGGAAAGTAGGCTTCGCTTCAACGCGCAATAGCTCCTCAGCAGATGACCCGGTTTTATTGGTCGTGGTCTTGAATTGGCAAGAAAGGTCTATTCCTCCATAATACATTATTGGTTTTGACTTTCTGCTTACTTTCAATAAAAAAGCAACGAGAACAAAAGAAGGCCTATTTTCAATTGTTTCTGCCATCTTGAATTTTGATATGTCGGCCATTTTGAATTCTATAAATGATAGCCTATTCAATTGGCTATCCAATGCTAAAAAGTTCGATGAAATTGGTGGAGGAATAAAATATTAGAAGGAAAAATTCAGAGCACGTTTTTATTATGGCCCACCCGGTATTTCTTGAAATTCATTTTCATATCTACAAACCACATAAAACATGCTATTAAAATCGCAAAAAATTGCTCGGTACCAGAGCTGTCAATAAAATTTTGATAATCCTGAAGATTTTTGAGGTTAGGATTTTGTAAATCAATGATTTGGAATATTAGCAAACGATCTACTATGGCCTCAAATTTCAGCCGTTACGTCAAAAAAAATTGAAAAAATGTCACGTTTTCTCAGTAGCAACAAAAAATTCCATCAGAATTTTTGAAAATTTTTGTTAAAATTATAATAATAATAATAATAAAGTTCTTTTATTTTTATTCGGTGAAAAAATAACGGAAACAAATATTTCAATAATAGAATAGAAATGGGGCGAGGTTCAGGTTCAGGTTGCCCCGTTATATCCCTCAACTTCACTTTTCTCCCACGGTGAGCTGAAATTGAGGGAAGTGACACAAATTTTTTGTAAATTCTGATAAAATTATTTGTTGCTATTGAGAAGAAAACGTGAAAAATTTTCTTTTAAAAAATTCGACATTCGAGATACGGCATATACGACAAATTCGACACATGAATCACCCTGTAACTTCAAAACGAACAGCGGCCAGAAAAATTCCAAAGCCAGATCCTGGTTTGCCTGGAAAAACTGGATCTACCCTTAGGCTATGTCCATTTGGTGGTGAATCACCCTGTATAGGTAGTAGTAGAGGGCATTATGAGTCCCGCTATGGTAATCAATTGAAACTACAGAAGTCAGTCTTTAACGACTACAGGGAAACTGGCCGCTATTCTTGAATCGTATAAGAAAAGTCCCTGGGAGTAAAATACATTCCACAGTACACTGATGTAGCGAATGTTGCCTAAAATCGTGGTTTTTAGGCAACTTCCGCTACAGAAGTGTAGTACGGATTATATAAAACTCCCAGGGACTTTTCTCACACGATTCAAGAATAGCAGCTCAGAGCTGCTATTCTTGAGTCGTGTGAGAAAAGTCTCTGAGAGTTTTATGCAATCCGTGATACACCGATGTAGCGAGAGTTGCCTAAACCCATGTGAGAATGGTTCTCGCCTACTTTAGAGTAGACGAAAAACTCACATAGGCTGCACCATTATATGGCGTGAAATGTGATGGCAGGCGGCGGCTTTGGGGAGGCTTCGGTACACGTTACGGGAAGAGAACAACTGCGAAAGGAACCGAATCAGCCATTTCTCCCACACTTCAAGAATACATGTTTCGGACTGGCATGTGATTTTGTCACACGAGTGGCTTGCATCTCACCCATGTGAGTTTCTCACACGATTCAAGAATAGTGGCCCAGATCCAGTCGTTCATACCTTGTGTTCTTACCGATGGAAAGGTCTAATTATTCAGAAAGACCAGGTTCAATCGGCTGTCACATACAGCGCTTGCAACTAGATTTGTTTGCCCTGGCTGCTAATCCCTTCGCGAATATTTCCCCATATAAAATTTGTTATTGTGTGAAATTTGACTTTTCTTGAGAGCGTCAAACAACCACTTCCCAGCTGAAGCCGATATCAAAGCAAGATCCGCTTAAGCAAACGGAAGTTGAAAATTACAACGCATTCAGCTATTTCTACGAGAACATCGAGATGCGGTTTCATTTTTCTAGTTAAATTGAATGCTCACACCGATGTTTATATTTGATCTGATACATATCCAAAATACATATAGCTGATTGGCAAATAATATGTGATCCGAAAAAAGCATAAGCTTGAAGTGAATCAATCTAAAATCTCACGGAACTACAGCTAATTTCACGTGAATTATTTTGACAAGTAGTTTAGATAAATGGCTACCTTCGGAATGCAAAGATTCCATTCAATTTATTAATAATCTCATTCTTTCCCTAAGCGGAATGATAGGGGGCCATCCCTATTTTTCAGAGTGCAGGAGGGGCTTGGTTACGGAAGGGTTGATTAGCTAACGGGATGTTATGATGCCAGAAACCAAACTCAAGCCTATTATAGGAATTCCGAAATAGGAGCTCAGTTTGGAAAAAGGTGATTAATTAGACGAGGTTATTATCACGCAATTATGTGATACGATTTGACAAGACGATTTTTTACTTGAATAATTTCTATTGTCAGCTGAATTTGAGACTGTGAAATTGTCAAATGAAGTAGTTGAGGTTCAATTGCAAAAAGCAGTCATAAATAATTTACAGGCAATAGTCAGGTCATTCTTTCCCTAAGCGGAATGATAGGGGGTCATCCCTATTTTTCAGAGTGCAGGAGGGGCTTGGTTACGGAAGGATTGATTAGCTAACGGGATGTTATGATGCCACAAGCAAAACTCAAGCCTATTTCCGAGGAATTCGGAAATAGGAGCTCAATTTGGAGAAAGGTGATTAATTAGACGAGGTTATTATCACGCAATTATGTGATACGACTTGACAAGACGATTCTTGACTTGAATAATTCCTATTGTCAGCTGAATTTGAGACTGTGAAATTGTCAAATGAAGTAGTTGAGGTTCAATTGCAAAAAACAGTCATAAATAATTTACAGGCAATAGTCAGGTGTGGTTTTGAACTTTGTTTATTTGTAACACTTGTTTATTAATCCTCTTCCAAAAGAACCTGGGAACAAGTATTTGGAATGAGAGATCTGAGTGAATTTGTTTGCTTCTTTGATTATTCCTTTTTGGTGAGAAAAATCACCTGACCTCACATCCTCTCAACTAATAATTCTCCCTGCTACGGCTCTGTGTGCAAGTTTACGTTGTAGATCGCAAGACATTTGTCTAAAATATATTTTCGTTATTGGAGTTTTCGACATCGAACGGTCAAAGAATCTGTCCAAATTTCTTTGGGAAGCGAAACCGTGGACGTTAAAAATTGCCGATCCGCAACTTTACTGCCGCAAACAACTCGTGACGGCTTTAAATTGGCGAGCGCACGAGCGGGTAGCTAGTTTTTCACGTAAAAACTGCCCTGGATTTCGCGGTGATGTTTGAAAAATCGCCAGATACAAAACACCGCGAGAGTCGTTACTCCATACCAAATGCAATCCAGCAGGTAGTGATGTCCAAATTAAATTTTCCGACAACACCCTGACGAACGAACCTCTGTGTTAGCGCGAGGATCACTCGCATTCAAAACACGTTTTTGTTTTGCTGGGTATTTAGGCAGGAAAATACACACGAACAATCTGCAGCTACACACTTGTAGTTTTGTTTTTATTGTTTCTTTTTTTGCATTTTTCTTTTGTATTTCGTTCTCGGTTTTTCGGTCGACTCACCTGCATAAAATGTACGAAAGTGTGTGGGGTTCTATGGAAACATCACTACACGCTTTTGGTGTGAAGAGGAATACATTCTCCATGGCATCTTCCAGGTTTACATTCCTGTAACGCAGCACCACAGGACTCAAATTGTCATTGCATTTGTCCGTGAGTACGTCAAAACAACCCTAAACAGTGAGGGTGTATGGACCAGCACGGTTGTACACAAAGAAACTGAACAAAAATCAACACAAAATAATAAATAAAATTGAATTGGAACGGTAATGCCGCAGAAGTTGATGGCAAGTATTTGAATCATGATGTTTAAAATGGGCCTTAAAAAACTAAAAACTACGGGCCTAGCGAGGGGCCTAGTTCACCCCGCAGTGGCTTATTCTGTATCGATGCACTGTGAGTGAGTTCGCAAGATGCTTTTTTCCATTCAAGGTCTCATTCTTCTTAAGAACCCACCCGAAGAGATAGCTTAGAGACCAAATATTTTCCTGTAAAACCGGAAAATTGCGACTTTTTAAGATCCTCTGTGCAAGTATTTTGGTCGAAATAAAGTAGGAACTGCTGGAGTGTCTAAGATGAAAGCCAGCCAAATACTGGAATTAGTTGAAATCGCTGCCCAAATTCTGTTCCAAAGTTTGACGATTCCAACTGAATGCCACCTTTGTCAATTCAAGTATGAAATTTGCTATTCACGTCATGAAGGTTTACTGCATCCGCAGACATCGACTTGTTTCTAGGTTTGGAAATTTGAGCTTGATTTCAAGTAGCCACAACAATTATCAAGTATCAAATGCTTGCCAACAACACTTGCCAACACTTCTGAGACATTACCCCGCTTTGGTCAAATTGTATAAAATCAATGTAGAAAACGTGTGTCTCCTAAAAACGCAAGTGTCAATTTTGTTGAATTTTTCTTTCTCGTTTCCTTTTTTTTTAATCATAGGCACCGAACTACTGATTCTCAACACTACACGTTCGACATAAAAAAAAATATAATCAACTCCATACTTCTAATCATTTTATGAAATCAAGGAAATAATTATAGCCAGTAGGTACTTCAGGTTCAGTCACTTAACGCATGTTTGCATGTTCGAGGGTCATAAATGCCATTTAAAATAAGTTGTAAAACCTTATCGACATGCAAAAAGTTCTAAAGTGGGAAAGTAAAAGTATTTACAGGATTTGTAAAGTATGAATAAACGGCAGGCATAAAATTTATTCATAAACAAGCACAGTGGAACTGTATGTTTTTCTATAAGTTACAGAGCTCGATATAAATTAGCCATATAGGTATGATTTAAGTAAGGTATTTAAGCATTCGCGATTTCGATTATCATAGGATGGCGCTGGTGGAAACTGCTCTTGGTCTGTTCCCAGTAGTTTGATCAGGCCACTTCAATTTATATGGTGTAATTGGAAAGAGTCTCCACTGTACGTGATAGCCCATGTTCGGGAGCAGGTTTTTTTTAAGCAGATTTCTGAAAAATTCGTGACTCTTTTCATCATTTTATGTTTGTTAACCAAAATGCCGCTGTCACTGGCAAGAGTGTTAGTAGTCCCGATCAGGGATCACGCGTCCCGACACATCCCAGCAAATAATTGCCGTAATGAAATACCAGGTAGCGAAGAGCTAATCGAAATCCTGAATTATTGCCATATCAATAAACACCTTTTAGACTTCTCTTCCAGTTCTATGCCGAATTTATAGCTTTGCTCATTGTGAGTACAAGGTGATCTTCAATGATTAAAGTTGTAGATATCTACAACGATGTAGCGATTTTTGTGTTTCTATAATATCTACAATACCAGTAATAATAATAATAATGAAGGTAATCCCTGTTTGGGGCGGCAACCAACAATACACGCATGTGTAAATAAAACATATTTAAGTAACTTCCAACCTTGAGCAACTTTAATCATTTCGATCACTGATAGAAACTTCCACCCTCGATTCCACCCTAATGATTGTCATACACAAATCAGAATTAATTGAAAATGATTTATATTATTAACTAAAAGGAGCAAGCTTGTATTGGAGGCTCCCAAAATAACGTGTCGTTTGACCTGACCTCTTCAGCATTTTGCTTTTTCATCGTGATTATTCTAAGCGGTAAAATTGAATGAATTATTTTGGGATGCCTGTAAAAATCTACTATGCTCAATTACTCAATCACCATAAACTTTTTAACGACCAACTTTATCTCAAATTCGAAAAAGCGTTGAAGCAACTGAATCTACTCTTTATACAATATTTTGATGCCGAATCGGCACCTATGATTAATCTCCAGAAATGCAAAGAAAACACCATGAGCATCATTATGCTGTTTACTCGCAAACATTGAGCCGGGGATAATTCCATCCTTCATACTTCTGGGCCAAGCAACACTTCTATCGATTTAGCGTTATATTAGATTGAGTTTATGTTACTCTTGGCACAGGAACAATCAAAATCAATATTTCTATAGTTCTTGTAGTTTTTCTTTGCATTTCTACATTTTATTTTTGGATCTATTTAAATAACAACTAAAAGAAAAACCACTACTGGGAAAACAACAAAGACTATACCTAATAAATGCAGCTACTTGAAAAATGCAAAAACTCCATGCTTTGTGCATGCATGTAATATACAGAACCAATGAAATGATAGCGAAATTTGCTCTTGCTCCTAGAATATGCTTCTTGATTTTTTCTTCGAACATCTCTATTCGAACGTATGTTTTGGTGAAGCTAACCTGCAAAGCTTAGTTGCTATGATAAGCTGAAGCTGGATGGATGAAATAACAAATGGAAATATTATAGTAATAGCAATACTACCTTCGAGGTGCAAAAGCAACATTCGAATTCGCTAGGTATTTCATCAACTTTCTCAATATTCCTCTTGGATTCAGATTTTTTGCTGTCAGCCTACAAGACAGATCGAAACAAAAAATAGCGAATAGCATAGAGAAGAGATTCTCGATGTACGATGTAATATGTACATTATGTCCAAGATTGCGGCACGCCAAACGACCCACAAATCGGATTTAGACTAAAAACCACGCTGAAAACATTTTTTTGCAGTTCAAGCTCAGGTAATATTTAGGAACAACAAAAAATATTCGCTGTTTCTATTTCAATATTTCAATTAAACGCATAGAAATATGTATTCAATTCAATGAAAGTACAACAAACCTGAATGTTTATTCCGTGTAAAGCGTTTATTGCCCATGTTTTTAATTTATATATGAAAATTTAATTATTTATTATGCGGTACTTACAGCAAATGGATTTGATAAATGTATTCAATACCCAATACTCATACCTGCATTATTTATAGTTTTTGTTTATCACAGGCAGTTGCCTAACTGAATATCGAATCCCTGATCCATTTCACTCACATTCAAACCGGTAAAATGCTTTATCCATACCTATGGCATATATCAGTGGATTGTATTGGGATGTGTATGAGCGAGGAAAGAGTTGGATTGGTCGTTATAGGGCATTCCAAGAAGTTCTGTTTCACCCATTTATCTCATAGAGTAGTCGGAATACCAGAAGGACCTGTGGGCGGAGCCTAACTGCGCGAACTGAGTTTATCCAGTGGCACACCTAGATTTGCAGTGGGATTTTGGGTTAGCCTGTGACCCGGTGATGGTCCAGCACTCCAGCTGACGGAGTTGCTTCCCGTATTCCAACACATGGACTCGCCCGAAACGATCTTGGTTTTTCCGTTCAGCCCCGCCCACAGGTCCCTCTGATGTGCCGTCAACTCTACACTGACTGGGATCCTATTGGGATTCCCAGGGACCTATTCGGTAGACAGACACTGTTGCCAAATTAACGTACTGTGATTTGTCATTTATTGATGAAAGAAAAAAAGATGCTGCCAACAGAAAATGTTCTCGTCTCAGACTTGAGCTTCTTCAAATAAAAGCAAACAAAACCTGATGATCGAATGACAAGTCCACGTGAAGCTGGCGATGTGTATGAATATCTAAGATGTGCACAAATGAGATAACAATGTTGTAGGTTCATGTTCAAATGTCCATCACTTTTTTAAAACCGATTCGGAATCTGAAACCGCTTGCACCATTTTGGAGATTCATTCTTCTATACAGGGTGTCCCAGCTAAAACAATCCAACGCCATTTTCTCAGAAAATATCAAGGCAACAACAATTTTTTTTCAATTGGGGGAAACCTGAACTTTTGGCTTCCTTTTAAGGGGGCGCCGATGCTTGTAGATGCTCTAGTTTCCAAGAAAATGCAATTTGAATCTGGCGAGTCACAAGAATTCGAAAATTTATGACCGACAAAACAAAATACTTCGGATGAAAAAAAATCCTCTTTCTCTGAACTTCCCATTGATGTGTCGCCGATGTCTGTACCTGGCCCAATAAGCCAGAAATTCTGCCTCAAAGTCCAGCAAACACAATAATCGGAATTCATAACGACGTCACCGATCTCACACTTGTTGATTTTCACATCAGCCAGTATTCATTGCTATGGAGAATCCAGGTATGTTGAGTGGAAAAGTTTCAGTAACGGCTGGTGTTAAAATCAACAAGTGTGTGATCGGTGACGTCACGGATTCCGATTATTGTGTTTGTTGGACTTCGAGGCAGAATTTCTGGCTTATTGGGCCAGGTACAGACATAAGCGACACATCAATGGAAAGCCCAGAGAAATAGGATTTTTTTTCATCTGAAGTGTTTTGTTTTATCGGTCATGAATTTTCGAATTCTTGTGACTCGTCCGATTCAAATTGCATTTTCTTGGAAACTAGAGCACCTACAAGCATTGACGCCCTCTCAAAAGGAAGCTAAAAGATCAGGCCCCCAATTTGGAAAATATTTTTGTTGACTTGATATTTTCTGAGAAAATCGCGCTGGATTGTTTTAGCTGGGACACCCTGTAAAGGTTTTCAATTCAGCATTCGCCTCTCTCGGAGAACACTCTTCACGACCGGGCTGATTTTGCTATATCACTTTGTTGAAAACTTCTATTCTTGGGAATTCTGCTCTATTTATCCCGACACAAGAAATTTTCACGTCATCAGCTGCACGAAAGGCGATCACGGACCTGAAGATGTTTCAAGTGCCCTGGTTCGCTTTTCTTAAAACTGCGGGAGAACCTCTCTGGCAGTTTGCAATCTGGAGTAGATACATCTATGTAGCGAGAGTTGCCTAAATTCGTGTGGGGCTGGTTCTCGCTTACCTTCGGGTAGTTCTTTTTTTTCATAAAGTTTTTCAATGCTTTGGTCTCATTTGCTTCGCTGGTTGTATACAGGGTGTCCAAGGTTTAAATCCGGAAACTTCAGCAATCGATGGAGAATAAAAAAATTAGCAGACTTAGTTCAGATAAATATTTTCAAAAATGAAAAATAACGGAGATCAAGTCCTTCAGAGTTGGTTTCAAAAAGCCGTTTTTTTTCTTCTAATATTTCTTACACCGTTCAACCGATTTTGTCCAAATTTGGTCATCCTACGATACATTTATATCAACAGCTTGAGAAGACTTTTTCTTAATGACTCCAGTGGCGTAGATACTGGAGGGTTTACCTCTATTACCCCCCCTATTTTCTACGAAAATTAACATTTCGAAAAAACGAGCCAAATTGTTGATTTTGCATTCAATTCCAAAGAAAAAGTTACTTTTGTTAAATTTTGATTTGAGGCTTCGTTTTTGAATTATTCAAGTTTGAAAATTCCAAACATACGATATAAATAATTTTTGTTACTAAAATTCTATTTTCTACGTCACTTGAGAAATTGCTTCCAAAATTGGTGTCAGTGATGCTTACGTGCTTAGCTCCATGAGAAAAATTATGACTTTGATCAAAACAGTTCAGTGGCGTAGATATCAGGGGGAGCTACTCATATTATCCCCCTATTTTCTACCCCAATGAATATTTTGAGAAAATGATCCAAATTATTGTTTCTGCATCCAATTCTAAGAAGTTACTCTTGGTAAATTTTGATACGAGGCTTCATTAGCCTAGTAAAATGGAATTTTTAGTACCTACCCAACAAAAATAATTTCAATTCGTAATTGTATTTGGAATTTTCATACTCAAATATCTCAAAAATTAAGCCTCAAATCTAAATTTACCAAGAGTAACTTTTTCTTCAGAACTGATGCAGAATTAATAATTTGGTTTATGTTTCCAAATTTTTATTGGCGTAAAAATAGGGAGGATGATATGAGTGACCCATCCAATATCTACGCCACTGGACTGTTTTGATCTGACTGAAGTCATAATTGTTTTCATAGAGCTAAGCACTTAAGCATCACCACAATCAATTTTGGAAGCAATATCTCAAATGACGTAGAAAATAGAATTTTTAGTAACAAAAATGATTTGAACAAAATTTTGATTTGTAGTTGTGTTTGGAATTTTCAAATTCAAATATCTTGAAAACGAAGCCTCAAATCAAATTTTGCCAGGAGTAACTTTTTTCTGGAAGTGAATGCAGAATCAATATTTTGGATTTTTTCCTCAAAATGCTTATTGTCGTGGGGAAGAGGAGTGGTAATGGTGGTGAAGCTCTTAATATCTACGCCACTTGAGTCATTTGGAAAAAGTCATTTTGAGCTGTTGATGTAAATGTATCGTAGGATCATCTGTGTTAAATTTGGACAAAATTTCAAAAAAACGGTTTATTGAAACTAACTGTGAAGGGCTACATCTCCGTTGTTCTTAATTTTTGAGAATATTTTTCTGGGAATTTTTTTTTATACTCTATCGATTGCTGAAGTTTTCTGATTTAAAGCTCGGACACCTGTATAGAAATTTGCACAAACAAAAAAGTTTCTCGCTTGCTGTGAAGGATGATGCATTCATAGCTGATCAAGATGTTTTCTGGTATATAAATAAATCACTGAACAATCATTTTTAGATCACTGTAACACTATTACGAAGGTGTTCATGTGTAATTGTGTATTTCAATAAAAAAAGTAAGCTGTTTCAGATTCCAATCATTCTTCAAGAAGTTATGAACATTTGAAGAAACCCTAAAATATGTCACTTCATTTCTACGCAGGTTATACCTATGGGTTGTGTCATCTGAGTCGTTGCATAAATATGAATGGGAATGAATAATACAGCGTTACTCCGCTCCCTGTTTTGCTTCTCTATCGGTATCTACGAATTGCATCGATCAGATTTCCTATTAGACTTAACTCCTAATATACATTTATTTATGTACTTGTACCGAGACATTGATGCAAATTTCAACTTCTCGCTGAGAGCGATCGGGTTCTTGTTTTAAAGTTTTGTGTAGAAGGTCGCTAGTCTAGAAAAACCTGGAGAGAAACGTTGTAGAATGCCGTCAGAAGCAGAAAGCAGTAATTTAGAAAACGCTTTGTGTAGAGGATGAAAAATCCTTAAAACCAAGCTTAGAACTGAATTTATAAGGTTCGTCTGCGAAATCGGCAACAGCGACTGTTTTTATGCCAACTTCAGGTTTCCTCTTTTTTCCGGCCCTAACCACTTAGTTTTTAGTCTTGATCCAATGCGGGACGTTTGCCACCCCGCACAAGACTCTCAATCATCAAACGTTCTTTTGCACCCGCTCTTGTAATTCCTGAATCAATTAGGGCTTGAAAGATTGCGTGCCTGTGTAGAAGCAGTTTAAATCAAAGGGGTGTTACACTTTTTACGCGGCACGTAAAAAAATTATTGATTTATCAGAGCACAGGTAAGCATAGTACACCACTTCCCTCATGAAATACTTAATTCCCAAGGCCTGAGTACGCTAATAAGTTGCAAGAATAATTCATAAAGAGGGGCAGGCAACAGAAAACTAATAGGTAATCGAGGGGCGTCACGTAAATTAATAAATTGATTACGTGCATATTTTAAACTTGATGTTTGAGGCTCCGACACTTGAATTACAGGAACTGACGTCAATTTCATGCATTCGTTTTTCAATAATAGGTGGATGAATAAACGAGTCCTGGACGGCCCGTGATTTTTTGAAAATGTAGGTCATCATGCTTGGTGGCAATTCCTGTATACACTGCATGAATGAGGGGTAAAATATGTAGAATGGAAAATGTTCGGGTATCAGCGCGCGCGATATGATAAAAAGATGAGTTATAATCATATCACAACGACCAATTGAGTACAAACAAACAAAATTAGTATACAACAACTGAAGTTGTAACATAAAGCGACAATAACAATAATAATAAAAAATATCTGCAAGCTTTTGTAATGTAGTTACGAAGCCATTGTCATTAGAGTTAAATACATAAAACACAGCCATATCTCACATCATCGTTGTTGTTTAAAAGGGAAATCAATAATTTTACATCGTCACATCGTTATTATTATTAGATGATATGGTATGATGAATAAATAGCGATGGTGTTTGGAACTGTGTTGTTGAAACACACACGTTACGTGGGTATCTGTGATTTAGATTTTAGATTTAAAATTTGATTTAAAATCGCTATGATGCGGATCCATGATGTATGGTGTATTATTGTAGTTGTACTTTTACGTAAAACGCGATAATAAAACCCGCAGTGACCGTGTCCTTGCGGTAACTAAGTTGAGGTCTACAACGTTCACTGATGAAGAATTGGAAAACACAGTGCAGATAATTTTTGGACAGAAATTAAAGGATGAGGGGTCAATGACAAAGACATAGGAATAAAGAATCATTCAACTGAAAGGTGGAAAAGGGGGAAAACAGAACAAAAATTACGAGGAAAAGGTGAAGGGAAAAATGGAAAGACAGATATACTTGAGTGCACAACCGTTGATAATACGATATCGTCGATATTGAGTGGCATAGAGGAAGATGAGAAAAGAGGCTGAGCGGGCAGTTATCGGTAAGAAATGAACTCGGAAATGTAATGCCAAGGCGGATATCAGAAACAAATATAGGAAAAAAGGGATTATCTCAGGTCTCAGAAAAGGGAAAGTACCTACGATGAACCAATAAATGATATCGAGAAAGAAGGCGACAATCGTACAACCGGAAGTGACAAATTTAACAGGTGGTGACGGTATTTTTATTTTGAGAACTGCTGGAAGATTATTATGGGCTTAAGACTATAGTGACTGCAGGTACTCTGTAAAATAAACGTTCTCATGCACAATGACACAATGACCAATGCATAGAGCAAAATCAAGTCAAAAAGGGCGATCGACCAAGATATAATCAGCGATCACTAAAGGAATGATGAAATGCTTGAACGAGAATGGAAGGAGATTATTCCGGTCGATCCTCAAATGAAGATAACAGGTAGCTTTTGGCAGGGACTCGAAACTGATCAAAACATTTCAATTTCACAAGAAGGATACGGCAACAAAGTTTGTTTCAACATCAAGGGAATTTCGCTGCTCAGAATTCCTAGTAAGTACCTGAATCATGATCTTGATCCATGGACCAAGAAAGGTAGAGTAATGTAGCAAGTTCTTCTAAATTTTGGGATATTTTGAAAAAACAGGATCTGTCAAAAAATGCATTATAGGTACTTATTTTCGGTTATTTTTCAACCAGATTAAAACTCGTGATAATAATATGCTCAGTACTTAAGTGACGTCAGAAATGCAAATGATGATCAAAGTCATTGTCGAGGCCTACCCCATTGGGAGCCGCCATCTTGGTTCATAGTTACTGATTTGGTGGTCAAAAAGCTGCTGAAAGAAAAATTACACTGATTTTATCGTGTTCTTCGGAAATTGATGGTCTCCTGCTAACCATTGAGCCATGGAAGTTATGGAACAAGGCTACACTTGACTCCTGATCGTTTTTCAGATTGTTCACCAAGATTCGCAGTTCTAGAATGATGATGAGAACATTTTGGGAGAGGAACATGCCATGATGACCGGCAACGAATTTGGCGAGTGACATAGTGGCTCGAAGGGCTTTGGTCGGGTAACAGAATATCCCAGCCAAAAATATTCCGCCAATAATATTCCAACCAAAAATATCCCCTCGACAAAATATCCCATGTCAAAAGTATCCCCGCCAATAATATCGCGGCCAAAAATATCCCTGCGACAAAATATCCCATGCCAAAAATATCCCCGCTAATAATATCCTGGCCAAAAATATCCCTGCGACAAAATATCCCAGCCAAAAAGACCCCACCCAAAAATATCCCCGCGACAAAATTTCCCAATCTGAAAATATCGCAAGGAGGTAACAGCTCCTAACCGCCACCGGATCTAAGAAAAAACGTCCTAGGCCAAAATTCCCCGAAAAAAATGTCCCCCACAATACGTCCCGTGGAAATTAAATCCCCGGGAAAAAACGTCCCAAGGAAAAGACGTCTCAGGGAAAATACACCCCCCGGAACATACGTAATAAGGAAAAAACGTCCCCCGTGAGAGGAGTCCCTGGAAAAATACGTCTCCGGTAGGTATATGACGTTTCCTTTTTGCATTACTATGGATACTCACTCTGCCGAGCTTCTTTGTGTCGTCATATTATTTCCGAAACTCCAGTGGAGACTAGAATGCCTCTTGTATCCTTCATGTGTGTGCTCAGCAGGACTTCAAACGATATCGAAGACACAAGGGGGCCAAGTGAAGCTTCATAGCTTGACAAAACATGAAGGCAAAAGGGGGGCTTACTGGTACTCTGAAAGCCAATAAAAGGCTAAGTGGGCTAAGCCTAAGGCTTTTAAAACCTTAGGTGGTTTTGAAAAGAAGGACGATACTTTAGTGAAAAATGTACTTCCTATCTGGTGGGTCTGAAAAGAAGGAGAATGCTTGAGTCAGAAATCAGCTTTTTATCTGTTGGGTATGAAAAGAAGGATGATGCCTGAGTCGAAAATGAGCTCCTTATCTGGCAGGTCTGAAAAGAAGGACAATACTTGAGATGACAGTAGACTCGTTATGGGGTGGGTCTGAAATTCTATATTTATATCTAAATATATATTCTATAATATATCGTCTATATTTTTGCCCGGGACATTATTGGAGGGGATATTTTGTCGTGGGGATATTTTTGGCTGGAATATTTTGTCGCCGCACCAGGGCTTTTACCTTTGGAGATTGATCTAACTCATCTCAACACCTGCACATGTATAAGGAAGTTGATCAAGTATGAGATAGGTAATGAAGGTTAGTAGATGAAGCGCAAAGGTTATTGTTATTGAAACAGTTGAAAATTTGTTGGTACAGCTCCGCGAGGACAATATTATTAGGACTATAATGAATTTCAAACTCCGCTGAAGTGACTTTTACTTTTACCACACAGCATGATCCGCACATTGCTTCGAGTATGACGGGCGAACGTACATTAGTGTGAAATAATGTGGAACAAGAACGGAGCTCTTACCGACGGCGAGATGTATCCCTTCGGCGTGCTGGCCAGCAGCTGCGTCTCGTCCTGGGCCAGCGGCGCCATCGTCAGCACCTGGCCGTCGTCCATCATGAGCGACGTCGACCCCTGCTGGTGCATGTCGAGCAGCCGGCGCTGGGAGATCGGCGAGGCGGACAGCGGCGGCGGTCCCCCTTCGCCGCCTTCGCCCGGAAGACATGGGGTGGCGGAAGAATTGCTGCGCCGGTGTCTGTTGGGGAGGTGGTCGAAGTTGCGGTAGCATCCGGTGCCCGTCTGGGCGGGGTTGGGTCCGCTGGCGGAATCGCCGCCCTCGGTGCTGTTGCCGTCCCCGGCGTGGGACATGTTGTGGCCTGGGGCGAGACACCCATCATCAAGGTCAGATAGAACGAGGCCGTCGTGTCATCATCATCATCATCATCGGCAACACATCACCATCACACACGGGAGATGGTGGAGGTGGTGGTGGTGTGTGGTTTGTTTATGAGAGAGTGAGAGCAGCCAGCCCATTGATGCAGACATTTTCATATTTTTTTTTTGTATAACGTGCACTCGAGACACATCTAAGCGGTTACAAAGAGGGTTCTGTATACGGATGGAACGAACGACCAAGAAAATGTGCTCTAAGAGACATTTAGAGAGGAACGATACAAGCGTGAGCATGCCATCATCATCATCAGCATCATCCGGTTTCCCACGCACCACGTTTAGACAAGACAAAGTGGCGATTTTTTTTATTTTTATTTATTTTAATGAGTGTCTGCGATTGTCTTCGTTTCCACCAATCAGGGCACACTTGTCACCTGGGGAAGAGGACAACAACGTCTTAGCGGCCGGTGCAAACCAAGACACGCACAACAATAGTCGTGAAACAAGGATCTGGATATTGGTTTGGCATTATGCTTCGTCTACGATGGTCGCAGAGCGCAAGCAACGCAAGAGTTCCCCATTGGTCAACACTGTACGCAGCTTACATCCTGCGACCATTGTACATGGGCGATTCCATTATTGTTACCTCAAATAATGCACCGCTGTAAAGAATGTCTAGCTGATCACTTCTTTGTTAGCAAAATTACTGAGAAACAATCTATGAATAAAAAGAGGTTGATTCTATCTATGTATCTGCTGCTGTCTCCCTAATCCCTAGTTGCAACAAGAGACAATCAAATTTTGCAAAAGCAAGTGCAGGTTTTTGATAGTACATCACAGGTATGTAAAAAGTATGGGACATATAGGTATTTTTTCTGGTAATGAATTCTGAAAAACTTTGTTTACTAGATATTCAACTTTGCACACTACACCGAGAAAAAAAGTCGGGGAGATTCGACTCAGCAATAAGTGAGAGAAGTTTGTAAAAACAAAGACTTGGTGCTAGTGCATTACCCGTAAAAATCCTCGTCGACCACTTTGGAATTTTCGAAAGGTCAATTTGGTTACAAAGAAAAGCAGTTACCTATTAAGTACCCTTTATTGAGAACGTTTTGACATATCTACAACCACAGGAGGTCTCACCATTCAGTCTAACTAAAGCTCCAGCCACGTTTCAAAATCTCACAGACAGCGTGCTTGCTAATTTGAAATGGGAACAGGTGTTAATACAGGGTGATTCATGAGTGACTTTACATAGGCTAATGGGAGATAGAGGACTTCGAGGCGAGTCAGGATCCACTGAAGGAATTTTATTTTCTCCAATGGTTACGAAGATACAGGGTGTTTTGTGTGTTTCGTATGAAACTTTGATAAACGATATTTCTGAAACGGCCAGAGGTATTTTGTTGAAATTCACCAGTAATATTTCTCTGTTGGAACTCATCCCAAAGCCATACCGGGTAAGTCAAAATCCAGGGCCGGGCTAGAAAAAAGATGCCCCTTTTTTGTTTCATCAAAAAGTACATTTTCTGACCGCTTTTCTAAAAAACTGCTATCGGATTCAAAAAGCTGAGAAAAAATGCTTTAAGAATCACTCTTCAATTCAGATGGCACACCTAAACCGTTCCGACAATAAAATTAAATGTAAAATTTGTGGGTGAGTTCCCATTTTCGACCGGACATAATCGGCTCATTGTTTGATTAAATTTATCAAAATCCATTTTTTGGCTTGTCTCTGTTGAATGGAAGAGCTTGGTTGAAAGAAAAATTCCAGAGCCGACCTTTTTTTTATGACAAAATCGAGAGTGAAACCAAAATTAGACTCGATTTGGTCGTCAAAAAAAATCTTCAGCTATGGAACTTTTCTTCCTACCACGCCCTTCTATTCTACAGAGATAAGCTAAAAAATGAATTTGAATGAATTCAATCAAGCAATGAGTCGATTATGTCTGATTAAAAATGGAAAATTACCCATAAATTTCACTTTCAATTTTTATGTCGAAACGGTTTAGGTGTGCCATCTAAATTGAAGAGTGATTCTTGAAGCATTTTTTCTTAGCTTTTCGAATCTGATATCAGGTTTTTAGAAAAGCGGTCAGAAAGTATACTTTTTGATCAAATAAAAAAAAGGGCACATTTTTTCAATCCCGGTCCTGGATTTTGACTTACGCAGTATGGCTTCAGGGTAAGTTTCAATGGAGAAATATTACTGGCGAATTTCAAGAAAATATCTATTGCCGTTTCAGAAATATCGCTTATCAAAGTTTCATACGAAACACACAAAACACCCTGTATCTTCGTAACCAATGGAGAAAACAAAATTTCTTCGATGGATCCTGACTCGCCTTGAAGTCCTCTATCTCCCATTAGCCTATGTAAGGTCACTCATGAATCACCCTGTATATCTAGACGATATTATTGTGTCTTCCCAAACATTTGAGGAAAACCTTGGACGACTGGAGAACATGTAAAATGTAACTTTGGTATGAAAGGGATAAAGCTGCTAGAGCATGTGGTTAACGAAGAAAGGATAGTTCCCGACAAAGACAAATAAATGGCAATAAAACAGTTCAAAAGGCCATTAAACGTAAAAACACTACAGAGTTTTCTGGGGCTATGCAATTTCCACAGAAGATTGATTAAAAACATCTCGGCTTTTTCACAAGACCTTCACGGACTCTTGAAGAAGGATAACAAATTTGAATGGGGTCCGAGATAGCTCTCGAAGGGACTTTCGAAGCTCAGACCTACCACTGAGCTCGATTTCTGTTTGCCAAGAGTTCCCACCTGCTGTTTAAAAATGAACTGGAAATGAAATCGATTGAGAGTTCGCAGAATCATTCAGGAATATTTGACAAGAAAACGATCGAGGAGTTCGTGAGAACCGAAGCTCTAGGCTTGATGCTAGTGCGGAAATAAGATCATCAAGGAGTCTAGTCTACACGAAGAGATTCACATCAGCGAAATCAGGTATCGGTCAGGCCCAAAATGCTTGAGAGTCGAGATCATTAGTTTTGAAAAATTAGAAATCGCCAACTGAACAATGAACGAGCAATCGGTGATAGCATTGACTAGACTTCATTCTTGTATAGTCGTTCTTCACAGTCAGAACGAGATCTTCTCGAAATAACTCGACTTTCTCGAGAAGTTTTAGTTAGGAATAAAGTATCATTTACATAGGCCTTAACCGTAACAGCAACGCTAACCTTAGTGTAGGAGTTTGGCCTGTATAGATATTTCATCCGTGAGGCGGAGAACACAACGAAAACCGGTTGTCGGCGCCTGAACCGGAAACCAGCAACCTAGCTTCGTTGCGTTCTCGGCCTCACTGCTGGAATGTACAAAACCACACTTCTACTCTAAGGTTAGCGTTGCTGTTACTATTACGGTTGTATGTAAGATCTATGTGAATGATCCTTTAGTCACTAGACTCTACAGACTTGATACCACATGTAAGTAATCGTAACTGAGGAAGACAGCGATCTCTTGACAATGAAATAAACTGACAGACGAGAATTATTTTGACTACAAGAGGATTCAATCTTGGTCAGACACAATGGCTTGCTCAAAATTGAATATCCAGAGCAGCCAGACTGGAAAATCCTAAGGTATAAAAATGGTCAAAAGTAAAGGGTTCGTATGAGTCCAAGAATATGGAACTTGATTCTCGTGTAGTAACGTCACAATATTTTCTCGGAGAATTTTTGGAGATTTTTGGAGAAGCACCCGAATATGACCATCAGCACTAAATCACACAATACTTCGGGACTTTTTAACTGAGAAATTTCAGACTGAAAACGGAACAGGAAGTTCGTGAGAATCGAGTAGGGAAGTGAGAAATCATCAATGGTCAGTTTATAATAATATAACAATTCAACCTCAGATTAACCCGGGGCAGAAATACTGGGCCTAATAGGACAAAACGTGATAACATTCGACCTCTGGGTTTCTAAGTCGTATCGCCGAAGCAATAGTGATTACGACGCTATCTTGCAAGAAGTCATCAGCCAGATGATGTCTTTAGCAGTAGATTTCCATATCCAGATCCCGGTCCAACTCAAAATCAAAAGTGAAATTGGCGCTGCATGAAGCTTTGAAACACTGAATTAAAAACAGAGTCTATAAATGCTCCGACCAGAGCGTGCGTGCAGAAAGTGAAACACATCGTTACTCACCAGTGTCCACGATGACGTCAATCAGATCCATGCTCTTGGCGAACGCGTCCCTCAGATTGATGTGATGGAACGACACTATGCTGCCCTCCCGCTTGGCCCTCTCCAGTGCCTCCCTGCGCTTCAACGCCTTCTCCCTTCGCATCTGGTTCTTGTAGAACTCGGCGAAATTGTTAACAATGATAGGAATGGGCAACGCGATTACCAAGACACCGCAAATACAACATACGCTTCCTATAACTTTCCCTAGTGGCGTGGTGGGGTAAATGTCTCCGTAGCCCACCGTGGTCATTGTGATGCCCGCCCACCAGAACGTCTCCGGTATGCTTATGAACTTGGTGTTGGCCTCCTCTTTTTCGGCGAAATAGGCCAGGCTCGAGAATATGAGCACGCCCATGGCCAGGAACAGCATGAGCAACCCCAGCTCTTTGTACGAGTTCCGCAGCGTGAACCCCAGCGACTGCAGCCCGGTGCTGTGCCTGGCCAGCTTGAGTATCCTCAGGATCCGCATGATCCGGAACACCTGGACCACGCGGCGCACGTCCTGGAACTGGTCGGTGGCGTTCTTGTTGGTCTCCAAGAGGAAAAGCGAAACGAAATAAGGCAATATGGCTAACAGGTCGATGATGTTGAGGCCGCCCTTGAAAAACTTCCACTTGTTCGGCGAGGCGCTGAAACGCAGGATGTACTCTAACGAGAACCAGGTTATGCAAACGGCCTCGACCATCGCCAGCTGGGGATTGTCCGTCTGGACGCCCTTTTCGTCGTTCACCTGGAAGCTCGGAATCGTGTTGAGCGTAAGGGCTATGGTGGACAGCACGATAAATAAGATGGACACGATGGCAATCACCTGGAATACATTTAGAGTTTACAGTACTTCCAGTCCTTCAACCTCTATTCGTTTTCCTTTCTTTAAAGTATTTTATTGTGAAAAGTTTTTTGATAGCGCGCGCACAACCATTCCCCTTCACCACCATATGAAAACCAAGACGACAAAAATTGGACAAAGAGACGACAATGAAGCACACACAACACAACGGTGCTCCCACAATGTAGCAACAGCACAGACTTTTATTTTTAACGAATCACATTTTTTTTTGGAGTTAGTAAGACACAGTGTGGGTGCGTGTTAGGTATTTGGTCATAAAGTGAAGTGAGTGAGGGGGTGAGTATTTTCAAGTTTCTTTTTCATTGGTTGTAGATTGTAGAGGACTGTATGTCGCAAGTAGGTATGCAGACTAAAACCCGATTCATAGCTTGACGCAAGCTGTAAGCGTAGCGCGAGGCGTAACGTAAACGTAAGAAAATGTTACGCCCCCCCTTGGTTGATAGTCTGTTATTGTTCTATTCGCTCATGATGCGTTCCGGTTAAAGCTAGCGTCAGTGTATTAATCGGTCTCAAAAATGTATATTATAAATAAAAGCGACTATCATAGCAGCCCAGGAGATTTGGCAGTAAATTTGGCTGTAAAAAATTTGGCCTAACTGGGGTTGAATCACGTAGGTAGTTCACAAAAATTTGGATACCTATTTGTTTAAAAATTGAAGTGCCCTGCAACGTAACTATCCAAAATTCAAACTAATCATGATGGATGCTTTTTGCACAGAGCTGTTGAAAGGAGTTTGAAAAAAAATGTGCGCCTTTGCACATCTCAAAATGCTAGTAATCAGCGTTAGGAAAATAGAAACAATTACTGCTTATTTGTCCTATTTCAACTGATTCTTTTGATTTTCGCAACGTTAGTTACGATCATTTTCAGCTGAACAACAGCTTGTTTCTCTTCCAAAAACACACAGCTGTAATAATTTGTAGAATAATCGGTACAAGAGGAACCGATTATATACGCATCCATAAGCAAGAAACAAACAATTGTTCGTTCTAAAAAACTAAGAATTTTTCGCGCCCTACATAAGCAAAAGGTGAATTCAAACAGTTTTTTTTTTAAACGCAGTTCTAGCAGCCCTGTACAAAAAGCTTTCTAGGGCACCCAATTCTGAACAAGTCTCCAAATTTTTCAAACCATGCATGATTTTTTCCCGGTAAAAACCTATAATTCCTGGGCTATAAATGGTATGATGGTTTGTTCAAGATGACGTCATTTCTGTAACAGATGAAGCTGAAGATTAGGGGAACAAAAGTGAGGAAAAAGTGGTGAAATTCCCAATTATTTTCAACTTATACCGTAGCTTTATAATTAGTCAGATTGTCTACTCTCAGCACCAGAGGAAACCCGTCGAGGAAGCCGTCCTGTTGGCTATCATCTACGCAGGACACCGAGGGCAGAAAAGTGTCCAATTTTTATAAAAAAAAACACCGTTTTAAGGTGACGTCACATCGACAAAAACCACATTTTACAACCATTTCTCAAACAACCATAATTAAGTATAATTTGTAATTTTAAACAAGTTGAGTGTCTTGAACTCAGTTCCTGATAATTTGTGATTATAAAAGGTGTTTGAAATTTGAAGATCATTTATAATAAACGCAGATAACGAAGGTAAAACGTGCAGAGACATTAAAACACAGAATTAGGTGAATAAATAGGGCTCAACTCTTGTTAAGATACGTAATGTGAATCCCTCTCTACGGAAATGGAATTGTCAATTTGTCAAAAACAATGACAGTGAAAATTTGAAAATTCGATCAAATGCTTAAATCAAAGCAACTATTTCTTCAAACTTGTGTTTTGACAACTATCAGCCGCTCAGTCTGAATACGTGCTCTAAACTTGACAATGATATATTTTGGACGCAGCTGTTTTTGACATATGACTGTTGACTTTTTGACAGTTTTATCAACTGAATGTCACAGCATAAAATTTCACTATCAGAAGTGATCATAATGGGGCTTCTAATTTCACCCTTCTTCTTGACTTTGAACAGTCAAACATCCCCAACTCAGCTGTTTTGACTTTAAATTTTGATTATTTTATAGAGACTCAGAAAAGCGTCGAGTGAAAATATACAGGGTGATTCACCACCAAATGGACATAGCTTGAAGATAGGTCCAGTTTTTCCAGGCGAACCTGGATCTGGTTTTGAAATTTTTCTAACGCTGTTCGTTTCGAAGCTACAGGGTGATTCATGTATTTCGTAGAATTTTTTGACAAGCCATAAGTTTAGAACAACCCAACAGATTGGTTTGAAATTTCATGGGTTTATTCTTCTATTGATATCTGACACATCACTTTATCCAAGAGTTGAAAATTTCCAAGGCCGGCCTTGAAAAAAAAATTTCAAATCTTTTTTGAAAAAAGACACTCTGTATGCATATTATTCAAAATTCATTTTCATATTCAAAAACTACATGAAACATGCTATCAATATCGCAAAAAAAATTGCTTGGCACCATCAAGCTGTCAAAAGAAAATTGATGATCCTGATGATTTTTGAGGTTAGGATTTTTTGTAAATCAATATTTTCAAATATTCACACATGATTTGTTATGGCCCCAAATTTCAGCCGTTTCGTCATAAAAGTAAAAATGACATTTTTCTCGTTTTCTCAGTAGTAACAAAAAGTTTCAGCCGAATTTTCAAAAAATTATTGTCACGTCCCTCAGCTTCACTTCTATCCCAATTTGAGCTGAAATTGAGGAACGTATCAAATTTTTTTTGAAAATTCTGATGAATTTTTTTGTTATTTCTGAGAAAACGAGGAAAATGTCATTTTGATTTTTCTGACGAAACGGCTGAAATTCAGGGCCATAATAGATCATTTGCAAATATTTGAGAATATTAATTTAGAAAAAATCCTAACCTCAAAAATCATTACGATTGTCAAAATTTTCTTGACAGCTCAATGGTACCAAGCAATTTTTTCCGCGTTATTATCAGTATGTTTGATGTAGTTTCCGAATTTGAAAATGAAATTTGGAAAATGTGCATACAGAATGTATTTTTTTGAAAAAAGCTTTGAAGTTTTTTTTTTACAAGGCCGGCCCTGGAAACTTCAAACTGTTTGATAAAGCGATGTGTCAGATATCAATAGAAGAATCAACCCACAAAATTTCAAACCAATCTATTTGGTCGTTCTGAAGATACGGCTTGTCAAAAAATTCGATAAAATACATGAATCACCCTGTAACTTCGAAACAAACAGTGTTAGAAAAATTTCAAAGCCAGATCCTGGTTCGCCTGGTAAAACTGGACCTGCCCTTAGGCTATGTCCATTTGGTGGTGAATCACCCTGTATACAAAGAAGCGCCATTGTAACCTTCTGTCACAAGCCGTGGACATCATCGTAACACGATTGTCAAGTTTCTATTTCTCAAACTCTGTCAAACTATTTTTATCAGCTGATGTAATAAGAACCAATCCTGCAATTTTGCAAAATTTGTCGGTAATAGGTCAAGCAACTATTGCTTGGGTCTTTCGTAGTAAAGACCATCAAGGGTGAGACGAGTTTCATCGCCAGCTTTTGTCAGTAAAAATGCAAATATCAGAAACACAAACTTAATGGAGCTATTTATATGGTCTGTCTAGATCTGATATTGTGAAAATTTCAATTCAGCTGTTTTTGACAACACTGATAATCCATGAATTGCACAATGAAGTTTTTGAGTTACATGAGTTACACAATGATTTCGTCATTGTGATAGATAGATAGATAGATAGTCAGTGAAAAGTTTCTTCTTGTTCAAACGAGTAAAAATTATCAAATTACCACAGCGATAATACGCTGCCGTCTGTCAATATTATCGCTAAGGTACCCTGTTCTAGCCATCTAGCAGAGAATTTTGCAAGTGCGCAAAGCTGTAAAAAAAATTGCACCACGAAATTATTTTGATTCGATACATTTGAACGTCAAAGCGGGGAAGGACCGAGTCAAAATTGGAAATCGTGGCTAAATTATTGAAAATGAAAAAAAAAAAAAGGAGGTGTTGCGACGAACTGTTGCGTTGTTGATTCCGTCATTTGACAATTATTGACATTTGTTTAGAACGCGACTGATGCGAGTTTGACGTTTACGTCTTTTCCGAATCTGACTGACGTTGGTTACTTAGGTTGTACTGGTTACCTTGGTCCCATGGTTACTTTTTTGTACTCGGCCCAATGTTAAAATTAATGCCATATACAGTGTGATCCAAACCATTCCGAATTGGGGTAGGCTGTGACATGGTCAAATTCCAGGATGTGAAGCTGCTGTTCGCCAGGGCACAGCCTACTCTAATTCGGAATGGTTTTGGATCACACGGTATATTTAGGTGGGTAATTTCAATTTGAAAATCGTGATGAATTATCCTGCAATTTAACTGACTTTAAAACTAATACCTTCCTCTGTGTGTGATTCTCAAACTACAAACACCCTGTAGAAATTTTATTCCAACTTTATGTACTGGAAAATACGTGAAAAAGTGAAAAGAGAGGGGATTTGCCAGCACTTATCGGCCAAGCAGTGAGGGTGAAAAACGAAAGCCATTTATCGTTTCGTTCGTTTGATATAGCGCATAATCTAATAAAAGCAGAACGCAGAGAGAAAAACAAGAACAAGCAACGGGAGAGAAAGAGGATTCAACGGGACAACAGGAAATGGTTGTTGTAAGTCGGTTAATTGTGTTAGTCCAAAGTTTTTGTACAATATAGAGGTATGGAGATAGGAAGCAATGTACAGATAGCTCGAGCCCTCAATGTCAATCAAAAACAAGCCTGTATTGGCTAACTTTTTTGAGACGTCATTATATCACAAGCACTAGTTAAGTGGAATTCAAAAAAAAACTATAACACTAGGTCATAACCAAATGTTAGTAAAATCAACGTATACATACACAACATAATGTTAAGATTTTAAAATTAGAAAATCTACAGGTAGGTAGTATAAACTGATCCAATGAGTAGTTGATGATTTACAAACATGTGGGAGTTTAAGCTCTCTAAATCCTATTTATAAACAAACGCAGCTAAGAAAACTAAACTATATAATTATAATATAAAGAATGGAAGCGAATTGTGTGTGTGTGTAGTAAAATATTGTTGGAGTGAATAATAATTGTTCCTGTTCATTTTTATGTATGTACAAAAAGTGCGTTTGTAGTGAGACGTCGAAAAGCCGCCAAAAGACGAGCTTTGATTGACAGCGCATCCGGGGCTCGACATTGCAAGTCTGGTCGTCGCGTTAGCCCATCACTATCAATTTTTTTTTTATATAAACGGTCAATATGTACATAAGCGTTTGTGTGGTTTTTTTAGACACACTGAAATTTGAAAACATCGATTCTTGATCTTCGTTTTTGAAGTCGAGACCATACATCTAAAACAGTCATCAGCATGAAACAGTGGTTTCGGTGTTCGAACTTGGTTTTTTTCTGGACGAAAAAATTACCTTCGTCGAACACCGAAAAGAAGCAATTTTTTTGGAAACAATGCCCGGAAGCATCACACATTTACACTTAAAGCATGCAGTGGCGCAACTGAAGGCAGTTCCTCATGCTCACGCAAGCTTTCGAACAAAAAGGCGTCTTTTCAATCTTATTGGTATTGAAAAGTGAGTTTGAGTTCACAAATGTCATGCGAGTGGAAAACCGCTGACCTGTGATTTTCCTAGCTTAGAAGAAGCTTCGAAAAAGCTAGGTCAAAATCTGTATTTTATCTGTTATTTTTCCTCGATATTCACGGTCAACAACCTGTCGTTTTCTTTTAAGATGTGGAAAATTAGATAGGTAGGTACTGTGAAGGTCGTAAGTAAATGACCTTCACAGAGCTATATAGGTACTATATACACACATCAAAAGAATCTAGGGGACAAGCAAATTCAGATGATTTTCTAAAATCATCATAACTTTTGACTCCCATCAGCGATTTTCTATCGGTTTTCAGTGTTCGATAGCTCAATCTTTCTTTTTCGATCCTTGATCACGTCAAACACGAACAATGTTTGATAAGGTTGCTACAGGGTGATCAATGGAACAGTGTAAAATTGCCAAAAGTTCAGTACGAGCGCGATTCCCCAAAAAAGAGAATTCATGCATTCCAATAGCACAGTTTTGAAGATCAGTGTTTCAGCTTAAGTGATGTTTTCAAATTTTGAAAATCGAAGATGAATTGCCAAAGATATTGATCATTTTATGCCGCCATGTTGGACTTCCAAGAAAGAAGCAAGTGATCCGATTTCATTAAAACTTGGAACACACTCATATCTGGTTCAAGTAATTAGAATTTCAAGGTCAAATGTCACTTTCGATCACTTCCGACTTCCGAGCCGCTATATTGAACTTGTTACATAAATGATTCGATTTTATTAAAACTTTGAAACACACTAGAATCGAATCATACACATAAAAGTTCAATGTGGCGGCTTAAAAGTGACCGAAAAAAACATTTGACCTTAAAACTCCAATTACTTAAACCAGACATAAGTATGATCCAAGTTTTAATGGAATCGGATCACTTTCTTGGAAGTTCAACATGGCAGCACAAAATGATCAATGTCTTTGACAATTCACCTTCGATTCCCAAAATTCAAAAACGTTACTGAAGCTGAAGCACCAGTCTCCATAACTATGCTATTGGAATGCATAAATTTTTTTTTTGGGAAATCGCGCTCGTACTGAACTTTTGGCAATTTTACACTGATCCATTGATCACCCTGTAGAAACTTCATAAAACATAGTTTGTATTTGACGTGATCAAGACACGAGAACGAAGGATTGGGCTATCGAACATTGGAAACCGATATGAAATCGCTGACGGCAGTCAAAAGTTATGATGATTTTAGAAATCGTCTGAAATTGCTTGTCCCCTAGATTCTTTTGATGTGTGTAAAAGTACTCCACGACTAAGAAGAATGTATCCGCCATTAGATTAATTTCTCCCACCACAAGATGGCTGCCAAATGCAGAGTGAAATGAGTAATGACAACCAAACTGCCAATGTCATCAAAGCAACAAAACGATGGCAACCAATCCATCTTTCCCATGACAGCTTCACGCATACCTACCTGTGAGCGTAGACTAGCGGTCTGTAGTATAGCTGTTTAGTCTGCGTTCACAGGTATGCGCGTAAGTGATCAATCTTTATGGGAAAAGTGGATTATCATCAACGCATTCCGCCTTTGGCAGCCATCTTGTGGCGGGAAAAATATTCTAAATCGCGAATAGGTTCCAGGTTCCACAATTGAAAAAAAGCATCTTGCAAACTCAACAATCACATGAAGAAAGGTAAACAGAATAAAACAAATGAAACCAAACCGTGTTTTTTCTCGAGTCTTTCCTTTTTCTCAAATCCGGATTTGACTGTCGTCATTGGGACAGTGACGACAGCTTAATCGGGAATGAATTAAGCGTTTGCCAAGCAAAGTTCAGCGAGAATTAAATATTAGGAAGCGACTAAAATGGCCGGAGCCTTACATTTGGCAAAAGAGCCAGGACGAGACGTGCCTCATCGGTTCGCGACAAACCAAAGTGTTTGTCACAATTGATAGGACTCCGCGAACTTGACTGAGAAGCGCCGCTACAGGCATCCGTAGTTATTACAGGCGATGGGACAAGAGTTAGCGGTACGAAGAGCTAGAAGAATTCCCGAAATTCCCGTTTTGGATTCAACGTGAAATTGCAATGTTGCAAAATGTCAAACAAAACGCCTTTTCGAACACTTCTATCATACAAAGTTTTAGTTGCGCCACTGAGAATAAGGCATGCCTTTTATATATTTCGGAGCACCAAGTATTTTCGCATGCTTTGGCCTTTTTCCCATGCAGTCCGTAAACTGGCAACATGTATTGTTGATATCTGGATGAATTATTGAAACGAAACCGTTGTCTGTTGAATGAAATTTCTGTGCCTTGTGTTTGTGTGTAGGATGTGCGCGCGTGTGAGCTAGCGCTCTGCTGCTGGCTGGATCGAATTCGTAATTCTCGCATCTGTTCAAACCGGCAAACCCGCAAATCTATGCGGCGAGGAAAGCTCCAATTATTATCCGTGTACAAAATCGATATCTTTGTACACAGTGTAGCGTAATGACTATTATGGCAAGACCGATGAAATATGCACGAAAAGGAGTCTCAATCTATTTTGTATGAATGACGCATTTGTAGGAGAGGCCGCGCGTACAAAAATTAGGGTCAACCGACAAAAACACAGTGTTTCCAATTGATCTGTGTGCTGAACACCTGTTAATTTTATATGTTGAAAATTTCATGGCGGAATATTTCCATCGGTAATAATCTCAGTTCAATCGATATAGGTGACCGCATACAGGGTGGGCGTGCGAGATGAAAGCTTGAAAAAGATCTTGAAAATTGCAAAGCAGCTTTGGCGAGCTATAGTAATTTCCATGTTCGTGAGACACAACTGCTTCATATTAATGAAAAATTATCTTTGTGGCATGAACCCTAATTTTCCAAAGCGACGGCAATTTTCTCAGTATTGTGGCGCGTGTATACAGCACGCGGTCAATAATTTCGTGTTGTCGATATCACTAATGAAATAAATACAGTAAACGCAAGCCATTTATGACACGTGTAGCCCCCGCACAAATTCTTAGCTTTTGAGTAAGTACCCACACATTCACCACGGTACAAATTTGTAATTTATCCTTATTTTATCACAAACCAATAAACAATAAACCGCTAAACGATTTATGACCGTAACAAAACGAAACGATGATTTATTGGACTGTTACTTCCGAATCAATTGCACCATAACCGTCAATATAATATTGCTCCACTAACCCGCCAAACTTTAAAACCTTATTACCCGATTGGTAATTGGAGCTTTCATGTCGCCATAGCTTTTACCCAATCGCGTAATAGTTACGATGAAAATAATTGAAGCTTTCCTTTATGAGTAGGTAGGTAACTTTCAAATAGTAACAATACTTTATACTAGAGTATCTATAGATGCAAATACTTGCAATCAAAACACTGAGAAATAATAGACAATGCTCCTGAGAGTAAACCAAGAGAAGCGAAAAGAAGACGGAGAAGAACAACATCAAGAACAACATCAACAACAACAACACAGAAGGATAATAGAAAAATAGATAATCCGCGCTTTCAAAAAGGTATGACAAAAAAGCTATAATAACTCTAACTACTACAAAAAAATGGTTTGGAAGTACCATGACATGTCACACATACAAAAAACCAAAACTCAATGGTCACCAACTCCGCTACGAGGAGATGACTCACCCTGGCCGCGATGGACGTGGTCGGTTTCTCCAGCATGTCCCACAGCCACTTCTGATACTGCGAACACTTGTCCTCGCCGAATTCTTCCTCGTCCCTTTGGCGCAGGGACTCGGCCTCCTTGCGCATTTCTTCGTGCACGTGCTCTTTGCGCTGGTGGTACTTGTGCTGGCAGCACGACTCGAGGTAGAGCTCGTCGACGCCCCAGTACTCGAGATCGTCGCTGAAGGCGAGGACGCACATTTCGTCCACCAGATGGAGTTTACCTGAAACAAGAGTATTTCTTAATGATCACGTTTTTGAAATAAAATCGAGTCGGTTTGAGAAAATCATAGTTGCTCCCGCCGTTTACGCGCGCTTTTTACTCGTCATTTGAGTCACATGATGGACAAATGCATACTCAAGTGGGTACTTCGAATGAATATATAAGCTGTTTTCATACGTGATGAATCCCCATTATCACATTTCTACACAGAAATTGACTATTCCAGTTCCTAATAAGAATCACAGTCATTCTTCTTCACAGGTGCCTGAACTTTTTGACTCAGAATAACGTACCTAACTGCGCATCGAATGGTAGCTGGGGAGCTAAAGTTGGCCCACTTCTGGTTTGTAGCCCAGCTCCCTCTAATACTTCTGTACAGCATGAGACTCACAAACTATGATCAATTTGATGGCTTCCTTCATCACAGCAAGCCACGAAAAAAAAGTATTTTGTTGGCACGAATAGTAGGGATCGAGGGTACGATGCTAACTAGATTTTGACGCCTTGATAAATGTGATATGAATAATGTAATAGCTGTCTTCGTCATTTCGACGCGATGCACCCGCAACTGCAAGTTTCCGGGACTGCGCAGCGGAAGTAGAGAAACGTGAGCCCCTACAGTGGAAGTTGCTGTGGTTGACATTGTTGACAAGGCAGATCGTCTATACCATGGCTCGTGACTTTTCGCTGACGCTGCCAGGTAAACGGCGGTCACTGATGAGAATGATGATGACCAAGCGGCCAAGCGCCCCAGTACTATAGAAAGTGCAGTAAGATGCCCACTGTCCAGTGGCTCCTGTAAGATTGAGAAAATTTCCTTATATGGACAATAATTTATGGAGCTGGAACGCGCGAGAGTGAGTGTACTGTGGTGGAATCTTGTACATTTCCTGCATTTTCTCCTTCTTGATACATGCCTGCTGATGTTTCAATAGGTATAAGCTAGGGTAAGAAGTACTCACTACTCAGTGATATACATTCTATCTTTAGTACTGCTATGCTTAGCTATCATTTTCTTAAGTGACCACCACTCACCTATAAGCGTCAGCGAGGAGCCGCCAACCATAGCAGAGACGATGTCTCTTGTCGATCACAGCAATTTCCACGGCAAGGGGGTTCACGTTTCCTTACTTTTGTTACGCAGTCTCGGAAATTTCTACTTCCAGGTGCATCGCGTCAAAATGACGGTGACAGCTGTCACATTATACATAACACATATATCAAGGCGTCAAAATTTAGTTAGCATCGTACCATTCGTGTCAACACAACACATTTTTTCCACAGCTTGCTCTCAAGAAAAAAGCCGTGAAATTGATTATGAACCATATGATCTACAGTTACTAATTGACAGAACCATGTAATTAGCTTGGTCAGTTCGACGCGACCAAGTGGCAGATTTAAAACACTTTGATTGACAAACCGCGTGATACTGGGACGAGTTTTGAGCAAGTCAAAAAATATACTGCTGCTGCAAGTTGAATTTTGAAATCCAAACAAATTGTAGAACTTGGCACAATTTCTTGCGATGAAAATTTGCAGGACAAGGCTAAGCGAAGACTTTTCGTCGACCCGAGATCATAAAGTCGAAGGTTGTTTGCTGCTACGAACGTAGCTATAGGGTGAGCTTCAAACTATGTCAATGCTCATTTCAGTGAGCGAGGTCGGGTCAGTTGAAGTTGATCACAGCAAATGTCTGATGGTGGCCTTTGAAATGGTACGTACTATCGTGGCCCCGGAACGATTCTTTATAGCATTACCAGGATATCTGAGAAATCAGAGTGCGTCGATAGGGCTTACAATGTCAGTGTTGAATGACCTTTGACGGAAACTGCCCATCGGCCGCTTGCGTGCTGTGTTGCAGCATGGGTGGCTAGTCGTCTGTGAAGTTGTGCGTATCGTCTCACTTATACTTCGTTCTGAATTGGATACAATCTTTTTCGAGCAGTCCGTTTCATGCACCACGCGTTCCAATGACCAGGCTTCCAGATTAGGAAGTTAGGGGAAGTGGAAAAAACTGATTTTTACGCCAGCTTCAACCCTGTATTTTAGAGACGAATCTTCCCAGAACAAATATCGGTTTAAGTACAGTTAAGCTTCTGTCACACGGTGTCAAAGGACACAATGGAAAACTGACGATTTTTGCCCACTTTATTTTATTACGCCAAAGATAGAACAAAAATAACTAGGATTCAGAAGGATCAGACCTATATCTTACTAGGCGTGAATTCACTAAGACATTTTAGCTTGCTGTCATGCGTCGTTTAGGCCAGAGTCCCAAAAGATCTGTCAACAGTGCCAACTGTCGTCCACTTCATCTCGACCGCAATGGTACAATCTAGTCATTGCGGCATTTTCTAAATTGTGTTTGCCCAGTAGGCTTCGAAAAATCATAGGAATGCCGTGTAACTATGGCAACCATACCATTATTGATATTAGTGCCGCATGTTTTCGAGCTTTTGCTTTTGGCCAAAATGCTTGCAGAAGAAGATGAGATTTTGATTAGGGCCCTTTTGGATGCTGGTGGTACAATGCGGCAAATGATGGATGAATTTCAAGAGTAGAATTTCATGAAAACACAAATCCTTCATGATTTAGGATCTAGCCTGAAAAATGAGGGAGACTGGCTAAACCGACCCGTCACCTGGTATTGGAAGACCATTTATGTAAATAAATATCGATATAAGTAAAATTGTTGTGGAAACTATTATTCTTTATTCTTCAGTAAACAATGTTAGAATGGGAAATTTACCGATGAATTAGATAAGAATAATGTTACGTATTTCGCGTACGGGTTCGATTATAATTGTGACAATCGTTTGAAAACACACACTGTTTATTACTGCGTACTACAATAAATACACGCCAACAATTATATCCGATTACTACTTCGCTTGTTTCGCACTCGATCGCTTCCAATTGATAACTGCTCGTGATTCGACGATTGATGCCTTATATAGGTCCGACTAATCAATCTAGAATGTTCCATGCGTTTTCCAGCAGATTCCACAGTGACCCGGCATACGATTTCGCGACGACTCCCGAAAAATCCTACACATTTCACGTATAATTCTGCCGCGCCGGCGCCGCCGCCAAATGGACAGATGTGTCTTGATCGAGCGTTGGAGTCTTCTCATGTATTTCAATGCCAAGCCATCACGTATACTCTAGGAATGTTGAGAGCTCCGCATTTGTACACTGCAACGCAATGAAGGAGTTTGGAAATAAGATCGCGTGTTTACCAGAATGCACGGGAATCGCCGTTCGAGACAATACTATTGATTGCTTAACTTTAGGAAAACGCCTAAACACGTGCACTCGTGCTCTTTCCCAACTGAACTTGCATTCGTGCACATTTTCCAAAAATTATCGATAATTTTCATTGCACTTGTTAGGTATATTACTACTGATAATTCTCATTTTCTTCATTTTTTCAGGATGGTTCATCTGCTCATACAGTAGGAACGACTGTGCGTACCTGCAAACATCTATTTCTTGGGAGTCAAGAAGATGGCCTCCTTGCAGCCCAGAATTAAATCCACTCGATTAATTCTTATGGTCCTATTTTACATGGAAACTGCACGACAAGGGTCATCATCAATTTTATAATATTGAGGAATCACGGCGAGGTTTGACCCAATATCGGAGAGTAATTACCTCAGCTCAATTTCAAAAGCCATACGTCACTGGAGAAGATGACTTTCAGGGGTTGTTGCTGCACAAGGAGGTCATATCCAAGGGTGGATATTGATAAGTTTTTCAAGAGCATAGAAGTACCTTAATAACACATTATTTTACAGGGCCGATTTGGGAAATGAAAATATGGCGGGCAGGAATTCTAGTCTATTTAACTGGCTAGTCAATGCTGTAATGCTCCAGAAAATCGGCGAGGAAATGAAAATTTTCGAAGGAAAAATTGCGAGCACGGTTTTTTATGACCTACCCGGTAGTAATAACCAAGGAAATATCGCACGAGACAACTTAGCGATATAAAGACTGCCACAATCAGACTACATCATTTACTCGACTTTCCAAAGAGAGGTCGTATAACAAGCAAAAAGGATTCATCTTAGTGGAACATGAGGGCAATAATTATTGAGAAGCCGCACGTTCAAATCTCGAACAAACCGGGCGGCGGTTACTTAGACCTCACCCTTCAATTATTATTTCTCACTCTACTTTGTGTTGGCTGTCTCTTTTCATGCCCATTTCTAGCCAGAGTCACAGATATTTATACTCATATTTAGTTTAGGTATTGCGCTGCTCCGTGAAAAATAGCAATAACTGCGGGGCATCATTTCTACTCCTGAATGAATTTCAGCCGGCTCCCGCTGCTCTGGAGAGACGGCCGGAAACCCAGCACCAGAAACTCAATTTGTTACAGCAAATCTGCCGAAACACTTGTGAACCGGACCCCAGAGACGGAAGAAGTTTACTCGCCGCTTCTGCGTTACTCATTAGTCATTACATTGAAAGTTTCTGAAAGCGTTTACGGGGGTGGGGTGTATTCGGGGGTGAATTTTTAAGGTATCATTATTTATGTAGAGTTGTCCATATTAGACTACCCTGGGCAGAAAAGTTATTCTGAAGGTACAGTACCTAATAGTGAATGAGAAGATACAATCTGACGAGGGTGAAATTTATATAATATTGTGCAGAAAACTGAATCCCCACAGCTTAATTCCCATTTGGGCGGTATCGCTGTTCAGGATCTTATCTCCTGCTGAGATTTTGGTCAGGGTCCAGCTAAGAAACAATACGGCGCTTCTCGGATTTAGCATTTTATTGTTGGTTTTGATGACAGCAGGGAAATGGCCAGAAACTAGACGCAGCGAAGCTGTGCCAGTAAAGTTCAAAAGAAAAAAGCTCCATCTTTTAGAGTTGAAATCGTGATCTAAGTCTTAGCACAGGTTTTAGTTTCGCACATATAGTCCAGTCAAATTAGCCCAAAATAGCGGCCAATCGTGCATTGAATCATAGGATTCCAATTTCTTCAGGAATGTGTAGAGGGTGGTTCCCTGAACAACACCTAATAAAGTCCCTTCGATTTTAGGCGCCGTGGGGTGGGGGAGGGGGTGACAAATGTCAGTTTTGTCAGTTTTTGCCGTTTATCTCGAAAACGGTGCGTTGCACGGAAATTTCATACGAATCGAAATAAAAGCTGATGAAATTCCCTACCGAATGGTGTATCCGCGTTTTACCTAAGTGTTATCGATTTCGGGATATGAGCCGTTGAATATGAAAATTTTTCAAAAAAGTGGTAGAGCCGTTCAAGTATTTCGTCAAGCTTCCTCTTCTAACTTACTACTCAGTAACTCCCGAGATAACTCCGAATTAATTCTACCTCATCCCAATCAAAACTAAGGCCCCTTTGGCACCAGACAAGTGTCCTTATTCATAATTCCATTTTTATATTCAAAGGCTCATATCCCAAAATCGGCAACACTTAGGTAAAACGTGGATATACCATTTTGAAGAGAACTCCATCAGCTTCAATTTAGATTGGTGTGAAATTCCTGTGCGACGCACCGTTTTCGAAATAAACGGTGAAAACTGACCAAAGTGACATTTGTCACCCCCTCCCCCGCCCGGCGGCGCCTAAAATCGAAGGGACTTTATTAGGTGTTATTCAGGGGACCACCCTCTACACATTCCTGAAAAAATTGGAACCCTATGATTTTATGTGAGATGAAAACCTAATTTGACTGGACTAATATACAACTCCAGTGTAGTTGGGTTGCTAACCAACTCTATAAAGTTCAAAATACAATACCCACAGCAGCAGGTCTATAGGCCAAATACTCACCTTAAGAGCAGTAAAAAGTTGGATCGTAAATTAAAAAAAGCCCTTCTTATCGCAAATTGGAAGTAATTTACTACACAGATGATATTTGGGATACCTTCTAGTGCAATTAGCATAAAATTTTTACTGTAGAGATTACAAAGTCACGCCAACAGTACTAAAACTCAAATCGATCCGTTTACTATTCAGTTCTTGTTGCGTATTTGCTCGAGTTATTGAAATGACTTGGCTTTGCCCCATCATCGGGACTTTGAAGTGGTTCGTCGACTCTTACGCCTACGTGAAGCTTTGCGTCCCACGCTTTATTGTTGCCGAAGGAAGGAATTAAAAAATTCAAGGTATGGTGCCTACGTGACCCCGCGTAATGAGCACTCGAGCCCTTTTTAGTCCTTCGGGAAGGCAGGAAATCGCAAGTTTTTAACCTCCTCGTACTTGGTTCGTATCTTTTAGGATCTCGTGCTGTGCTAGGTACAAGGTACAAACCCATACTTATAGAGAACTCTTGTATGCTCACCCGTTCGATAGAAGTTGAGGATGGAACTGAAGGACTTGGGGTGTCGATCGAAGAAGTACTCGTTGTCGATGAGTGAATAGTCGTCGCATAGTTCGCTGAGGGACTCGTGCGTGTTGCAGTCCCGCAGGCGCCCAAGGCGGGTGTGCGGCAGGCGGTCGAGCGTCCTCCACAGCACTTCGTGTTTGACACCGCCGACATTGATGCACACCTGAAGAATCAAGTTCAAAATTAGGATTGCATGTTACATTTGAGTTACAAATCTATTTATATCCCGAGCTATATCCCATTCATCTTTTAATTTAGGCTAGGATTTTTTGAAGCAAAACAAAATGACAAGCTGGGGGGCTACGGCTACGGTTAATGGCACTTGCAACACCAACCAGACGGTAGCGGCCATCAGCTGTATAGCCGTAGCCCACCAGCGCTCCAGCGTACCAGTTTATTTTTCTCAAGTTTTACCTAGTTAAGTTCTGAATCTACAACGTGAACGTGATGTAGAGACAACATAATAATGGCATGAATCGAGGGATGAATAATTGTAATTTTTTCCAACTGGTGTCGAGACTCGGCTCAACAAATATGTCTTGTCCAATATCTGGCAACAAACAAAGAGTGGCAGAAGATGAAGCTACACAGAAGAGAGTAATGACAGACAATGCTTGAAAATGTATTCCTACTACAACAACAAAAGCAGTGACATTAGAAACCGTTAGAGTCTGATTCGATTATTGGTTGCTGTAATAGAAGCAATGAAATAAACAGATTGAGGAACTGAAAGAGCACGGGGAGGAAAAAATGGAAACGCCGGTCCTAAAAGAAATATGCACTGACCACCAAAGGTCGTGGATATATGTCAGCGATGATTTCAGTTTAACGTTCATCGGCTACACTACACACATCAGTTAGTCCGGATGCTAGTTGGAAGTCCCTTGCATTTTTTGATGAGAGAGTGCCACTCGGTGGTAATGCTCTTTGCATCGTTCTCTTCCGATCCAGAAAGGCAGCCATCAGCGCCATCCATGCCGGCGGCGTATACAGAGTGATACAGAAAAAAAAAGTTAAAAAATTATATTTAATCAACCGAAACATGTGGAGACGTGTAACTCACCACATAAATAATTTTTTTATGCTTATGAAGTCATAGCAAACTGTTCTTGATTACCTTGAACCGTCTTCAAAATGTAGGGGGAAACCAGAAAAAAAACAAGACCACTCTTTTTTCCATAAATGACTAATTCTTCGAGATATTGACACAATACTTGGTATCTCTACAAAAAGTAATGTAAGAAATGATATGAGCTGGGTAGCCAATTTCCAAGCCAACTATTTCCAGAAATACGATTGTCAACTTTTTTTTCCTTTTGAGCATCATCTTGAATCTGCCCTGTGAGGCATCGTTGAAAAAGTGATTGGTTATTATAATAATGGTGACATGAAATCATTGCATCGCAAAAACAACCTCCTCATCATAATTTAGTGACCTCTTCGGCGGGAGAGAATTGTCATTTACGTATCTAAATTATGATGAGGAGGTTGTTTTTACGATGCAATGATTACATATTACCATTATTATGATAACCAATCATTTTTTCAACGATGCCTCACAGGGCAGATTCAAGATGATGCGAAAAAAAAGTTGACAATCGTATTTCTGAAATAGTTGGCTTAGGAATTGGCTACCCAGCTCATATCATTTTTAACGTTACGTTTCGTAGAAATACCAAGTATTGTGTCAATATCTCTAAGAATCACTTATTTATGGAAAAAAGAGTGTTTTTGTTTCTTTCTCTCTTTTTCCCGTACATTTCAAAGACGGTTCAAGGTAATCAAGAACGGTTTGCTGTGACTTCATGAGCATAAAACAGTTAATGTATGTGGTAAATTACACGTCTCCACATGCTACGGTTATTGAAATATAATTTTCCAACTTTTTGTTTCTGTTTCACCCTGTATACGCTGCCGGCATGGATGGCGCTGATGGCTACCTTTCTGGATCGGAAGAGTATGATGCAAAGAACATTTCCACCAAGTAGCATCTTCTCATAAAAAAATGCAAGGTTCATTCCATTTTATACAACTAGCATCCGGGCTAAGTAGCAATATTTGAAATTGAAATTACGTGGAAAAAACCACACAGATTTCTGAGTGAGAAACCACCTAGCTTTCTATTCCTTATTCTTGGTCTTTCACTATAGCCCTGCTGTAGATCTTGCTTATGCTTTCTACAGGGTGTTCCGCGACTGATGTGCCCGAGCATGTGCCATAGCTCAATGGCATATAGATGACTTTGAGGCAAGTCCAGATCAGCAAGAATTTTTTTGTTTGGTCAATGGTTACTAGTATGGAGGCATAGACGTAGATCGTGCCGTGTGCAGCTTCGTGAAGATATATAGAGTTATGTCTTAATTGATTCCTGGGGAATCAAGGATCATGAAAAATGATGTTGGAATATTGGCATCTACTGCAGGCAAATATGGTGGAGGCGCCAAAATGGGCTATATCTGGTAATAAGAAACTGGCTGTAGCTCGTTTGTTTTTCAACGGATTTCAACACCTGGAATGCATTTTTTAGACAAAAGAATTTTCTTTTCATTTCATACCTACCTAAATTTACAAACGTCATTTCGGGAACTGTCAAAATTGTCTTTATAAGATATGCTAAATTCCGGCCTTTTTGAAGGTTATCTGACATTTTTGAAACAGTATTATAGATCTTGAGGTGCCCTTCCCAAATTTCTACTTTTCCACTTCGTATCTTTGCCGTTTTGGCCGCCATATCGAAAAGATGACGCCCAAAAAACAGTTTTTTGTCAATAGCTTGAATTCAACTGATTCAAGATTAAAACGTGTATATGCGGAAGAAAGCCCATTCAAGTTTCTACAATTTGACATATCGATCATTCTTGTGCACCTTACGGTTCTTGAGTTGGGGCTTTCGGAACTTCCTGAAGCATCAAGTTTCGGCATTCAATCAGCATGTTAAATTGATACGGCCGTCATGTAGTAAGTAAATTAACCATGAATAGCTCTTGGCTATTAACCATAGATAATAAAAAATTTGAAAAATCGATCATAGTGATGTAATTTGTGCAATTACAGGGTGAACTGTGAAGACAAACTGCCTCTGGGACACTGACCGAGTGAGAAAGAAATTAAGGTAATACAGTATTTGAAGGGTATCAGATACATTCGAAACTCATCATTTCAATGAAATTTGGGGTTATTATTCCGGATATCCACTTTTCCGCTTTGTATCTCTGCCGTTCTGGCCGTAATTTTGAAAACATGGCGTCCAAAAAAATATATTTTCAGAAATTTTTTGGAAAATTCGACATAAAATTTCAGAATTCATACTAACGTGAAGGTCCAATAAATTCTCTAAAATTTGACATCTAAATCACCTAGGTGCGACTTACGGTTCTCAAGCTATACCTTTTCAAAGTCAATTTTTTCTCAGAGTTCACCCTGTAGTTGCACAACAACCGTTACCATAATTGATTTTCTGGATAATTATGGTCTGTGGTTGACAACTGATCACTATTTATGGTTTATTTGACTGCCACGTGGAGTTAAGATCAACTCAACATGCTGATTGGATGACATAAGTTGATGCTTCAGGGAGTTCTAGAAGCCATAACCCAAGAACCGGAAGTAGCACGTACACGAGTAAGGTGTCAAATTGTAGAGAATTGAATAAGCTTTCATTCGCATACAAATGCCTCTACCTCACATTGACTGAAATAAAGATATTGACAAAAAACTGTTTTTTGGGCGCCATCTTTTCAATCTGGATTTTTTTTTCTTGCTGATCTTGACTTGCCTCCAAGTCCTATTGAGCTATGGCACATCAATCGCGGAACACCTGTATGTAAGTAAATGACATAGAGAACTGACCCGCCGGTTGAGCGCCTTGGAGCGCATGATCATGAAGGGCTCCGGTGGCAGCGACGACATGGAGCGCGAGTAGGGCCTCTGGAGCTGAAGGGGCAAGGGCGGAGGCACCTGGGACTGTTGTAGCAGTTGTTGCTGCTGCTGCAGCTGTTGAAGATGGGGCGGCGGCGACGACATCTGCGGCACGGAGGTGTAGCGCAAGCCCCGTCCGTCCACCACAACTGCCGTAGCAGCAGAATCGGCGGTCGAGGTAGCTGAAGAAGCTGCCCCTGCCGTCGCCGCCGCCGCCGCCGCCGCCGAGGGGTCCCACCGCACGGCCAGCCCTTCGCCATCCCGGTCGCCCACCATGGACGGCGGCTGGCTGGGTGTAGCGGCGCTAGCCGTGCTGACGCGTCCTCACCCGCCACTGTCGTCACCTCCCCGCCTCTGGCTCATCCTGATCTGAAACAAAGAACAAAAAAAGTCAAACTAGAAATATAATCCATAATAGTAACAGTAATAATATTAATTACGTTTCTGGTAAGATAACAAAATGTTATGTAGAGCCCGTCCAGAAGAAAGAGATATACAAATCTGTATATTGTTCTAACAGAGGTTCTAAGTACCTAGTTCGAAGTCTAAAACAAAATACCTATGTAACGTTTACATCAGCGCTACTCAAGAGAATGCGGGTATGGACTTATACCACCACACATTCGGCCACAGTGGTCGAACCCTAGAGCAGGAATTCGCTGAGTCGACGGTACAACGACCCATTGCGCGCGAGAGAAGAGGATGTATGACGTACGACTCGTACGAGTCCGAAATCACATATGATACGGAAGAGAGGAAGCACGGCACTAGAGATTTTGACGACATATTTATCACCTATCACTTCAACTTAGCCGGACACGAACCAAAGATCGATTGAATCGGCCCATCTTGAATATTTGTATATTTTCGGTTCGTCAAACCAAAAATGTCCGCCATTTTAGTTCCTCTGCGGTGAAGCTTGTGGAGTCAAGGATAAAATCGACTGAAACAGTCTCAGCAACAAGTGTGCTGAACATGGGCGCCCGCAGGCGTCTTGTCAGGGAGGACAAATAGGTTAAGAGAACGGCAAACAATCACCTGGGGGACCAGGCAGCGCCATCGCCGCAGGCGAAAATCCATACAAATACTAAAATATATTATTGTTGATAATAACAGTTGGAAAAATAGGACAATCTGATTGAAAATTGCGCCCAACTTCAATATGGGTATAGGTACCTACTACAAGAACCATTGCGGCCTTTTTAATGTGGACGAAACTTGACAGTTGACAGATTTTTTAGGATTCTGGCCTGAACGTCGCATGACAGCAAGCCAACTTGTTGACATTGTCGTCCACTTTATTATGGCCGCAACCGTACTAAGAATTATTTGTTGATACTTGTAGGCCATTCAAATTAGAACAAATTTTTCCGTTTGAGGGAGAAAACTGTCGGAGTTTTGGAAACTTGACAGAAATGTTTGATGAGGTGTACTGATGAACATACTAAAAGTCTCCAACTCTACCTGTGGCGCTCGAGGCGCCATCTTGGAAAAATGGTCCTTTGATCCAGTTTTCTGCTTATATTGCGCCAACTATCAAAGATATTTAATTAAGTTTCATAAAAAATCAAGCTTATGAAATTGTCTGCAAAAATTGTTTCATACCGATTTTTTTCTCGTCTGTGAAAAAATAAGCTATTTATTGCCTATGGCTAGAGATATTGTCTTCAAATTTTGTGAAGATGTTGGCAGTTCACAATCAAGCTAAACGTGACAGTTGAGATAGAAAGAAAATGAGAATTTTGTTTTCATTTTTTTTCAAATTGAGCAAAAATTTGGTTTTTAATTTTGGCATTTCTAACTAGGTGAAGTAAAGGTTTCAGTTGAATATCAATCAGTTTTGATATTTACATTTTTTTTAATGTTTTTACGACGCATCAACTACGAGGTTATTAGCGTCGACGGGATATTCAGTGGGTTTTTTGGAACACGTCTGAATCATACTTGAATAGAGTATTATACCGAGAGTTCATAAATTAAATGGGTCAAGGGTGCCTGTGAATCCAAAAACGTCTGTCGAAACTTGCATTATCCTTTTGTGATAAATTTGCCAAACTTTGACAAGTTGCGTCCCATTTTATTGATCTCTGATCTGCCATAAGTGCATGAGAATACTTCAAGTTCGAAAATACTCCTTGATCATGTAGGTTTTGTGCCCTGCCGTGAAAACCACATTTAAAATGTTCCGAAAACGAAAACTGCGACTGGTTTGACAAAATACGATAACCAAAAAATTACAGACATCAAATGAACGATGCTAGTTCCGACAGATGTTTTCAAAGTCACAGGCACCCTTGACCCATTTAATTAATGAACGCTCGGTACTTTTGAAATTTTTTTTTGTTTTTGATGGAATCAGAAACTATATTGAAAAATAACTGACCCGTATTTTTTTAATCAGCCAAAAATCGTATCGTTTGGCCGCAATAAATAAACGAATTTCCTATATTCTGCCTATATCTGACGTCATTTACACAGGCAGTATAGGCGGCGACTCGCTGTGACGTCAGAACTAGTTGATGTTATTTATTTATTGCGCCCAAACGATACGGCTTTTGACTGAATAAAAAAACACGGGTCAATTATTTTTCAATGTAGTTTCCATTTCAATGAAAATTTTTTTTTAGTATAATACTCCATTGCCTACTGTTAACTATGTGAGGCCTCAGTATCTGATAGCACTAAACTCTGTAGTCAGAAATCCATTTTTTCTGTAACCGCTGTAGTCAGACAAGTGCAGATATGGCATAGTAAGGTCGGAACAATTTTCGGAACGATCGGACAACACAAAATATCCATGGACGAGGCGGGATTCGAACCCGCGCGGTAGATCACGACTGGCTTGGCGCGCCAACACCAAAACCACTCGGCCACCGCCGCTCCATATATATTTACATATTGTTAACACAAGATTCCAACAGTATTCACGAGCTTCTGGAATGCTCGATTTGGATTAAACGGAAAGAATGATAGCTGAATCCAAAAAGTGTTGTCGATCGGTTCTGAAGGAAACATCTCGAGTCAAAAGACAACAGGAAAGGATATACAGGAGGTCCAAAGGTTATCCAACTGTATATGAGCCCCATATTGATGTGCCTAATCCAAAATAGTATAAAATAATCGAAACAAAATCTCCATAAGCAAAAAATCGCTTATTTTTTTTTGTTTTTTTTTTGTTAAATTAATTTGAATATTATCAAACAGATACGAGAAAAAATCGGTATGGAACATTTTTTGTGAACAATATATAAAATGATATGATAAAATTTAAAAGTAAGTATGTACTACGTAACAATATAGGAAATTTCTTCTAGTTTAGTAGCAGGAATGGAACGAAGAGAATCCAAAACACTAGCTGCATTCGCACGTTGTATTGCAATTGAAATTTTTTGTTTGAGGTATCTCGCAGAACGAGGATCACCAGTGGTTAACTTTAATTTTGAACCTAAAATATCAATGGAATCAGAAACTTCTTCACTCCAAGGACCGAATGTTTCTACTGAGAACGCTAAAAAAGTATAAGAATTTTTGATGATTGAATATTTGCGGTGTTTCTTTTGTGCAGCTGTCTCTGCTGTTGAACCTGCCTTAATAGAGGTTGAATGTACATAAGATGCTGCCAAAGTGTCAACACATGTAGCGTCCCACACAAGAGACCGGCCGGACCATGGAGTCAGTGTTGAACCATCTGGTCTTTTACCATCGTCTCTAAGGAGACCTTTAAGGTTCTCGAAGGCAAGGGATGTCGATGGAGTTGAGCGTTCTCTTATTATTATTATTATTATTATTATTATTATTAGGATACATGACGGTTCGACGCCGAGATTGTTTATAGCGACCGGTTTGACGCGGGACAGTTTGACGCCATGTTCATTTCGCCGCCGGGACAGTTTGACGCCAGAAAATTTGACGCGAAGACAGTTTGACGCCAATAGAAAATACACTTTTTGTGTTTTTTTTTCAATCCAGTCGACCCAATACCCCTGGGGTGCTAGGACGATTATTTGCGCGGACGGTTCTTCGCAAGCATTGCGCCCGCGCATGACCGGGCTCATTGGGACTCCAAAGGACACTTGAAGACACAGGGGGCTCAGCAAGGCTTAAAACCCTACAATGTAGACACAAGGAAGGTACGGCTTCAAATATTATAGGAAGGCCTGACGGGACACGCTAGGGCTCTAAACGACACTCGAAGACAAAAGAGTTCTCAACAGGACTTGAAACGCTACTACGTGGACACAAGGTAGCGTAGGGCTCTGAATATCACAAGAAGACCTGATAGGGCTTACTGGGGCCCCCAACAATACTTCAGGTGACAAGAGGGCTCAGCTAGCAGGGCTCAAATCGCTACAATGTAGACTGTAGACACAAGGAGGGATAGGACTGGAATAACTCAAAAAAGACATGAAAAGCTCACTGGGGCTCCAAACAATATTAAAAGACACAAGGAAGCTCAGCAGAGCTTGAATCTGGATAATCAAGAAACAAGGGAGTATAGGGCTCTGAACATCACAAAAAGGCATGACGGGGTCCATTGAGGCCCCCAAACCATACTTGAAAACACAAGGGACTCAGTTGGGCTTCAAACGCTACTACATAAGTGAAGTAAACTAAAGTTAAGTATTTATTTATGTCTTATGAAAATATACAGATACAAGAAAGCATATAGGGCTTTAAATATCACAAGAAAATCATCAATATCACATGACGAGTCTCACCAGGCCCCCCAATGGTTCTTAAAGATGCAAGGGGGCTCTGCAGGGCTCAAATCGCTACAGTGTAGACACAAGGAGAGCAGGGCTTGAAATAACACAAAAAGCATGAGAAGCTCAAGGGGTCCAAATAACACTTAGAGACAAAATAGGGCTATGTAGGACTTCGACCGACACATTTGGACTCACAGGATCTAACTAGAGCTTTGAAAACTAATACAAGATAGGAAGGGGCTCAGCAGGTCTACAATGCTGAAGACAGGCGGGAATAATAAGGCTCTGAGAAACCTAACAAGGCCCAAGGGAGGTTTTCAAAACTCCAGAAACTTCGAGCTGTGCTTCGAGGATACCGAAGAAGGTTCATCAGGATTCCAAACGACACTTGTAGAAGCAAAGAGGCGCAGGAGGTTTTAAAATGCGACGGTGTAAACACAATAGGAGAGGGAGCTCTGAATAACACAGAGAGGCATGCCAGGACTCGATAAGGGTAAAAAAAAATGCCTGAAGACACAAGGTGGCTCAGTAGGACTTTAAAGGCTACAATTACGAGTATTCAGGTACAAGGAAGGAATGATAGGGCTCTGAATATCACAATCACACGGGGGCTCAGTAGACTCTCAACGGCTTGCGCAAAATCCAGAGCGGTCGCGATCATCAGTACGAAGACTTTGTGAAGGGAGTTGAGTCTACCCCGAAAAGAGTAAAATACAGAAAGCGCGATGAAAGGATTCTGAAATTAGTTAGAGAATTTGGTTCCAAAACTAATAAAGAATACCTTAGAGGTCTGGCCCAAAATTTTCTAATACACTAATTGACGAGGGGCAAACCGCTGGTCAAATTCTGTACACCAGACTCCCTCCTCGTAAGGATTTCCCCTGGACTTCCCCCGGACTTCCTTCAGACTTCCCCTGATGGTCTTCCTCCGGCATGTACACCAGACTTCCCCAGCGGTTTGCCCTCGCTAATTGAGTAGTTGGTAATATATTACAATAAATGTGGTTCTTTTGAAATCCCACACTTTTATTAACAGTGCAGCATTTAGGAAAAACGAAGTTACGTCTTCTTGTATTCCGAAGCACTGGTGGTCCCAATGTGCCTTGCGGTGTCTCGGCAAATGGGGTTGTTAGTGGGGCGGCGTGTTGGCGATATGGTGGTTCGGTAAGTTGTCTGTCGGTGAAACGTCCGGTCGTCGAGTTCGGTGCAGGTGAAACGTCTATCTCCCGTAATTTTATGTCATTAAGGTAAAGTGGAGCCATAGAGTTGATGATTTTTTGTTTTTGGCGTCAAACTGTCCTAGCGGCGAAATGGACATGGTGTCAAACTGGCTTGCGTCAAACCGGCCGCGTCGAACTGTCCGGCGTCAAACCGGCAGCGTCGAATCGTCCTGCCTCGTTATTATTATTATTATTATTATTTATTATTATTTGATTACTTCACTCTTAATTATATCATTCAACATGGAATGTCGCGAAAATCTGCCAGCGCTTTCAACACAGCTCAAACCATGACGTCCTTTGCAGTCCACAGGACTCCCATAAAGACAGATATGTTCTTGACAAATGTCGCAGCCCAATCGTAGAGCAGCAGCGACCCGTAGACATGACTTGTCTAGAAGAGTTCCTGTATTGGGAGATGGGATAACATGGAGCCAATGGCCGGACTCTTGTGCAGACACTGCATGTATTCTAGCCAATTCGGGTAACGGAGCTGAAGCAGTAAAATCGTCAAGAAAGTGTTTTATTAATGCTATACGTCCCAGTTTTGTTGGCATTCTTCATGCTCAGGCAGAATTTCTTCAGAACAAAGAAGCTTCCAAGCAGTAATAGCCTCGTATAAATGGCATATCTCGAAAATGTCACTATTTATGGGTGATATGGAAGAGACAAGATCTAAGACGCCAAAAGATGAAGCCAGAAATGCTGGCAGACCAACTGCAGAAACACAACGTATACCAAGACCACCGAATTTTAAAGGTAGAGAATCTTGAGACCATTGCAGACTATCTAATTTTACATTCAAAATACTTTCCAATGTGTTTCTGATTGCACTATCAATCTCTAGGATCTGATCTCGAAATAACCATGTTGGTGTCGTTCTGGAAATATAAGTTAATTTAGGCATACCAAAACAATATTTTAGAAGAACAAGAGCAACGTGAGAATGCAAGCCAGGCAAAAGATTGAACATTCTCTTCATTTCTATCAACTTATTCTCCAAAAATGCGGCTGTTCCTGTTCCTTCGAGAGAAATTGGAGCTCCCAGCAACGAAAACTCATTTTTCTGGATTACTTTTATCCCTGGTAGGACTTTTTGAAACTTCTCTAGAACTTTAATGCTCTTCTCTGATAAGAAAAGAAGTTTGCATTTTGCTGGGTTGAAGTCTAGGCCAATTGATTCAAACTCTTCTACCAGAAGCTTTAAATCTTCTGAAACCAATTCTGGATTGCCGCCCAATGTGCCATCATCCAAATACCAGACGTTTAGTTCAGATAATAATTTCTTGATTACAGGGTGTATGATCAGACTGAAGATCAGGGGCCCCAATGGGTCCCCTTGCTGTGCTCCAACTCGAGATTTTATAACATTTTCGCCGGAAAATAAAAGCGAGGCGGAGGAATAACATTGTGAAAGGTAGGGTGGTAGTTCCGGAACAATGTTGTTGACTGCTGTGAGCATTGAGTCTCTTCCAACGCAGTTGAAGGCGTTTTTCAAATCGATTTTGATAAGAATTTTGTTCTCTTTTTGGTTTTTAAACATATAGGATCTTGTTGCATGGATTGCTGCCTCGCTTTCGTTTTGTATTGCCAAACCCATCTGTTTCGGCTTGAAGTATTCAGACACAGCTTGTCTTGAGATTGTGCAGCAAAGCTTGCCAACAGGACGTCGAATTGTATTACCGACTGCAATTGGGCGAAGACCTCCGTCTCTCTTGTGAAGGGCACAAAGGGAGGCGCCGTACAGGAACTCCAAAATACTTGTGTTTACTGATCCTGATAACATAAAGTTACATAATTTAGTAAGAGACTCTAGGAGACGAAGGCCAGAATCCCCCGATCTATGAGACAGCAAATCCTTCAAGTGTTGGGGTCTTGAACCATCAACACCAGAAGCTGATTCATTGGGAAAGCTGAAAACTGCTGTAGAAACCATATCCTCTGTTACTGTTGGACCAGGAATGGGAGAATGAGAAAAATTCATATCTCTAGAAGGCGAGGGATGTTCAAGTTTCAATTCATCAAGGACTCTGGAGTTTTGTGGAGCCAGAGCATCAGTCGATGAGAGTAATCTCACAGCTCCCCTTAAAGGGGAACTGTGGGTAAAATTTTGTGTCAATTTTGAAATTTATATAGCTGCGGGATGGCTTTAGTTGGTTTTTAGTCAAAATCGCATCAAAAAATTCCAAGCCGTTACGGAGTTATCGTAAATTTTGTGGGCTGATTATGACGTCATACTGCGCACCGGAAAGGACAAGTCGGCAGGGCAAGGCACCACGCCAACAATTACTAGACCTTTATAAAATGACACAAGTTTACCAAACGGTAGACGCAGATCATTTGACTTTAATTTCAAAGTACGGTGAACCAAATTTCAGTAGATATTTTTAAAAACATAATTAAAGTGCGACTCTATCTGTCAATGAGATAAAGCGGCAACATGGCGAAATCGCGAAATGAAATTCGGCAGCTTGACAGTACAGGAAAGTCACAGTCTATCGTAGAACGCTGGAACCTTCCGCCAGTGAAATCTGTTGGTGCATGAAAATAAGAGATCAGGTATACTTTTCTCTTCCACATAATAATGTAGTGAATAATTAAATGTATTTTAGGGCTGCTGCCGCTGATGGGGCTTTTTTCTAATCGGTGGTACAACCGACTACCGATTTGGGTCGGAATTTGAAAGAAGTGTATATCAAAATCCGTTCATATTCCTTTGAGTCAGCCACACCAGTGCGTTTTCATTGAAAATGGTCCTGGTCGTTCCTGACATCATGTTTCTGACCCTATAGCATTATCATTTAGGCCTGGTATACCTAATCTCTTATTTTCATGCACCAACAGATTTCACTGACGGAAGTTTTCCAGGGTTATACGATAGACTGTGACTTCCCTATGCTGTCAAGCTTCTGTCAAGCTGCCGAATTTAATTTCGCGATTTCGCCATGTTGCCGCTTTATTTCATTGACAGATAGAGTCGCACTTTAATTATGTTTTTAAAAATATCTACTGAAATTTGGTTCACCGTACTTTGAAATTACAGTCAAATGACCTGCGTCTACCGTTCGGTAAACTTGTTTCATTTTATAAAGGTCTAGTAATTGTTGGCGTGGTGCCTTGCCCTGCCGACCTGTCCTTTCCGGTGCGCAGTATGACGTCATAATCAGCCCACAAAATTTACGATAACTTCGTAACGGCTTGGAATTTTTCGATGCGATTTTGACTAAAAATCAACTAAAGCCATCCCGCAGCTATATAAATTTTAAAATTGACACAAAATTTTACCCACAGTCCCCCTTCAAGTCACCGTCGGTAACCTTTGCTTCGGCTCTCTTTGACACATCCATGCGTTTGTAGGAAGTTGGGGAGGGTTTAAGTGAAGAACTCAGAAGTGAGATGTCAAAGTTTTGGATGTTCAGTTTCATAGTTCCAGAAAGGGATTTTTGTTTCAATTTTTCTGATGGTATTTTAAGAGCAACATAAGACAAGAGTAGTAGTTTGTTCTAAGATTCAAAGTTATTAAGTGAACACAGTCTTCCAGTATAGATCTTAGTTTTTCAGCGGCTAACATTCGAGCAGCTTTAGGAATTTTCCTCACAACCCTGATGGATGATTTACACATCGAGATTTTCTCCTGAAATAAAGATTTGCAGTCGTCGATATCCAATTCGACTGGAAAAGCAGCAGGACCAAGATCTTGATGCTTTTCGTTTATATTTTTTGACTGACTTTGAACGCTGTCAATTTTTATTTCTGGATGAATCCTTGAACAGTGTATTTTTAAGCCTCTGTTTTCCTTGTATTTTTTGTGGGAAAGATCTTCGGGACAATAAGGGCAAGATACAGCACCTTGATCGCTTGAAGCGGAAGACTGTGAAGTGACATTCATTGACTTAGGAATTTCTTCTTGGATCACTCTCGACGGGCCAGCTTCATTTCCATCCTTTTCACTGATGATCCATGATGAAATCTTTTTATTGGATTGACCACTATTGGGATATTTAGGTGGTAAATAGTCGTCATCAGAGGAATCATCGAAAGACACTGACATGATGATCTGACGTTATTTTCGTTTAATTTTATGAAACATTATTAAATATCTCTGATGGTTGGCGCAATATAAACAGAAAACTGGATCGAAGGACCATTTTTCCAAGATGGCGGCTCGAGCGCAACAGGTGAAGCTGGGAACTTTTAGTATGTTTATCAGTATACTTTAGCGAACATCTCGTGTCAAATTTCCAAAACTCCGACAGTTTTTTTCCCTCTAGCTTTCCTTATTCAACTGGCCTATGATGAAAGATTGTAAGTGAGAGTAATTTTCTTGGACAAGTGTCAAAAAATGGGTTAGGGTCAGAGCAGAAATAAGAATGGAGGCTAGAATCTAGATTCCATGTGCGACAAAATCGCAGCTTTTTCGTGATTTTGGATAAATTCTGCATCGTCATTGGTTGAATTTGGCGGGGAATTGGAATTTAGCGAAATGTCGCACATGAAATATCACCTGAGTGCTGTTATAATGGTGCATTCCCTTACTCCCCTCAAAGAGTGAAAAAAGTTCAATCTCGTAAAAATTTCTTCGGCGCCCCGACACCAGGAGGTGACGGACAGGTGCAAAAATTCGTGCCTATGTAACGTGATTTAATCTTGGGGTAGTACCTACGTAGCAAGATGACGGATATAAATGATTATTAGCGAGATTCTCCAATCAAATCCAAGAATGCCATTGAACAATTTGTAGTGGGTGATTTTCGCGTTTATTCTGTTGAACATTCTCGAACAATATAACTTGAAATAACAGTACCTATACCTACCTGCTATTAGTGTTTACAAGAGTAGTTCGTAGGGACGCATGTTTTCACACTGTTTATCTCTTTCGAAATCTTAATTCAACTCAATCAGTTTTCAACTATACAAAGTACACATACACTTTTCAGGAAAACTCATTTGCGTGTCACCATGCATGCATCGTATACGAGCAATACAATTTTCCCATTTCAATCGCATGGGTTGGAAAAGCACGACATTGATAATTTGGCACGATTTTACGATGCAGTTGCTTAAATGAATTTGGTCTTTGTCCAAAAATCCACTCAAATTAGAGCTGCTCCTATTGTTTCCTCGATTATAGTTTGTGATGCTTGCATTGATTGTGAAAAAGTTCAACTTCAAATAACCATCTCGCACACAAAATGTTCCAACATAAAACGCGTCCTAACATCACCTTCAGGACTTCAAGTGTCAAGTTACACTTTTTGTTATTCTACAATCGCAGCAACTCAATATTTTTATTTAACAAATATGCTTAATTGAGCATTTTTTTTTTTAATTAAAAAAAAAGAATTCGCTCAAATATGAAAGTACCTAAACAATTCGTATAGGATAGGTAGGTGTACCTAACGAAAAATATTGGAAATCATTGAATAGAGAGGGGTGTCGGTTCAAATGCGTGACATTTATAACAAGGACATAATGTTGTCTTCCTTGCAAAGTAAATCGAACTGTCTCGCCTTCTTTTTCAGAAAAAAATAATACTCCCGAAGGACACTTTTAGATGGCAGAGTTGGGACATCTTGTACAGGTAGGTTTGTGCCCATCTTAAACAGAAAAGGAAAAGGCAGAGTGGTTGCATGCAAGCTCGTTGGAAAACATTAATCGAAATGCATGCAAATTGATACCTGTTCGTGACTTTGAGACATGAAATTCGGCGGTACACAAAGTACTCACAAAGTATTGAAAGCTTTTTTGCACACAAAGAATTGTAATATTCCATACTGAAGAGCACTGACTTAAGAGTTTCACGACATCGTTTTCATTGGTTAAAAATGGGCACAAACACAATTTTACTTTTTGTTTATATTAGTATATACAGAACAACTAGTAGTCGTCAAACGCAGTAGAATAGCAACAAGCCAGAAAATTAGTTTATCCAATCCTATTGAATAATGCACGCATTATCACGCGCATACATGCCTGCATTTTTCAATAAGACTGGATAAAGCATAGTATTTTACTCGCGGGTAATAAGTAGCTATTACTCATTCGGATGCTTTACGACAAGACTCGTGTCGGCAAACTGCATCCTCATGAGTAAGAAGCAATCATTACCCGCTTGTTGAATAATATATTATTATTCATAATAAACAAGTTGTGTAGCTATAGGATTAATAGAAATCTGTCAGCTAGTAAGGAACCTCAATATGGCTACCAAGATGGCAGCGAAACTATAAAATCCAGCTGGAAAATGAAAAAAAAACCAGGCAAGAGTAGACTTCAATAATCAAGTAGGTATTCATTCATTATTACATCGAAGCATTTGATAGTATATTATTCAACGAGCATTATAATGATAGTTATAATCCGAAAGGGTGTAGTTTAGGACACGAGTGACAGCGAGTGTCGTAAAACACTCGAGTGGATTATAACCATTATACAGGGTGGCCCAACGAAAACAGAACAGAGGGGTTTTCGGGCATTTCACCTCATTTTTTTGTAAAAAGCTCAGACAGGTCGATTTGTATATCGAGGGGGACATCTGAAACATAAATTGGCATATTTCTTTATTCAGCCCCCTCACCTCTACTCACCTCAGCTTCCAAATCAAAGAGAATCAAATTCTCTTTCTGAAATAAATATTTTCAAAATTTTTAACCTCACCCCCCATCTTCCTAAATTCCTCTGACTGTCCCATTTTATGCTCAATTCTCTTCAATTTAATCAGCGTTATCCTAAATAGCATCTAAAGAGAAAATTTTCAGTGGAGAAAAATGCTACCCAAATTCACCCCTTTCCTCTCCCCCGCCGCAACTTCAAAATTCAACAGACACCACCTACTTTGTGATACATCGAATTAAAAGGAATTGATTTATCTTCTTGAAACTTTTTTTTTTCATTTTCAACCCCTCCCCTAATAAATTACACAGAAAATTTTCTCCCTCGATGCTGCGCAGGATGACGTTGACTGTTCTTAAGAGAATTAAGAGGTCAAGAATATTACATTGGAAACTCAGACAATTTTAGGAAGAAGGGGGGTGGGGTTGAAAATTATTGAAATATTTTTTCAGAAAGAGAATTTAATTCTCTTCAATTTGATGTATCGCAAGGTGGGTGGTGTCATTTGAAACTTTGAAGTTGGGGTGGGGGTGGGGGTGAGGAGGCTGAAGATGGAAATTCGCCAATGTATGTTTAGGATGTCCCCCTCAATATAAAAATCGACCTGTCCAAGCTTTTTTCAAAAAAATGAGGTGAAATGCTCGAGAACCCCTCTGTTCTATTTTCGTTGAGCCATCCTGTATATGCAAGTAGAATACTATGCTTTTTCTACGACAATTCAAGAATAAGAATAATTCTGTTGAATAAACCTCCATTATTATTTTGTCTAATAATGAAGTTTTTACCATGTAAACCGTTCAATGATTGAGACGCACTGAATGACCACCTGACAAATTATTTTGCCAAATTGTATTACCGCACGGTAGTAGATGCCCCAGTACTAAGGGACGCGTAACAAAGTGCATCTGGCCCGGTGCGGATTTGAGCCCGGGACCTCCACCTTTGAAAGCCACCAGTGAGCTTCTTGAATTTGCGAAGGTCTTTGACCCACTGGAAGCTCCAAAATACATTGAAACGTTCGAAATGTTAGATTGTGACACGAACCCAAATGTGAACCAATTTTCCCTTTCCCGCTGATAGCAGGCTATGAGTCGCGGCGCCCCATTTGGGGTAGACTAGAGGCTGTGGATTCGGTATGAACTGAACAGAGCAAGCACACAGCTCAAGAAGACGTTGCACAGCACTTTCCATATACGAGTAACTCCATATTAGATTCAAATTGATTGATGTATTTGGGACGAAACGTTGTGCCGTTGGATGAAATTTTGTAATCTTCCTTGTCCTTAAATCCTCGAAATTTGCCGACATCAATCATTGTATGTTTCGTTTCAGGCCGGCCGGTAGCTTGGAGAGGAATCGAGGTGGTGCCCGTTACATCAACTATAGTGGAGGAAGGTCAAATCCAGCCGGTGCTGACTTTTTCCTCTGAGCATTGAATGGTTATAATAAGACCCAAAACGACGGAAAAAAGTTCAACAAAATGAACAGGATGTTGCAGCTAAAACACAGTGTGGCTCTACATCACATTGAGGGACTTGGCTCACAAAGCGGAAGGTTAGAGCTTCCGTTCTTTGTGTTCACTACCCGGCTGTCGCGGACCCCTGGAGATCCGAGGTGATGGGGTCAGCATTACGACTTAAGACAACCGCCTTATTATCCCTTATCCACAGAAAACGCAGGTACTCAATTATTTATAGCGATTGGGTTGGTAGCTTGTCGGAGATGTTGACGACAGCAGTGAAATTTTCATCACTGCCCCCGCGTGGCATCGAACTCACTACTTTTAGGTTCGAGCCCAGCGCTCCAACCGCTGCGCTATCGCCGGCCTGCAGCTGAAACATTCCAGCTTAATTTTCTCAGAAAATACCAATGAGAGTTTTTTTATGAAAAAGTAGCTCGAACTTCAAGTTTCTTCCGAAGGAGCGCCGATATTTGTAATTTATATGTGATCCGGCAACAGCGTAGGAGCATGGAGATCACGTCCTCTAAATAGCATCTTGCGCGGCCCGGTCATGGATTGTGCTTTGTGTTTTCCCTTGTTCTCTGAATAGGTCGTTTCGTTTGGCTTTTTTTGAGTGCGTATGTGTGGCGCGAATTTCATAGTTTCTTACACCGATATTGAAAATTAGGACTAGAAAATATTGTAGTGCACCCAAAATTCCACAAATAATTTGGGTTAATGTAAGATAGCATTTTGGTATTCGAAAGAAATATTTTATTGGCATTCAATTCAATCATCATTTGTGGAAGTATGTAGCTATAGGAATAATGAAAATGGCAACAGCGCTCGAAACAACAAGAGATCGGCGCCAACTGTCACTTGTGACAATTATGACACCTCTCGTTTCTACCTCACCTCCATTTCATTTACTAATGTTTTGACGAAAGAACACAACTTGTTGAAAATGGTTTTACCGAAAAGGAACTTTAAAGTGACAGCCAGGAACCAGTAGCTGGTCAAGGGGCTAGAGAGAACATGCAGCGTTGCCATTCAAATTGACAGGTGTACAAAAGTTTTCAAAACTTGGCGCTTTCACGCATGCGCACCTGTGCAAACGAAATTGTCTATTATAGCGCAATCTTGGGAGAACCCTCGTTAACTTTTTCAACTTTTTAAAAAAGATTTGGCCAAATTACATTGAACTTGGAATGCCTGTTCCGAAAATTAAAGCTTCAAACACGTGTCTTTACAACCGATCAGCGAACAGTATCTACGCAACCAAAACGAACAAAGCCTTGCCCATATCACTGGAAAAACAAAGCTCTCCACTGCAGAGCATGCATGGATTTCCACACAAAAGACAGTTTCGGTATTTTGCACAAAACTTAACCATCGATTTCGCAAAATGAATTAATCAACACAAAAGCTTTAATCCGGTTTAATCTGCGCCACCTACAACCTACAATTTACAATGGCCTTTGTGCTTTTGTTTCGTCTTTTCACGTGTTATTATTTGTATTTGCATCATCCGCGGGTATGGGAACCTATGGATTCACAAAATACACAACATTTTCCGAACCGCTGGGCTTGACGTAAAAAAAATTACCGCGTAGGTCAGTCGATGGTGATTTGTTTATTCGAATCAAACAATCTGTCAAAAGCACAAAGGGTTGCGATTTTTTTACACACCAGAGGCCTACGCATAATGCTCACCTATACCTACCATTGAAAATTATTTCAAAAGCTTGAAATGGCCGTCACGTTTTCCAAGTTCGCTCAGGCAATTTATACACGGACTCTCTGCCGGAGCAACAATTCCACACGATAAGGAAACGCCGAACTTTAAAGGGTAATGGAACTGAAATTACTGTCATTTCGTACGTGACATAATTTCAATCTAAATGCGTCGCCCGGGATGGAATTTTGAATCGCGATTTCAGATTTATGATAAAAATTGCTTCTCCAACCAGTTTACTAGATAGCGTAAGGACCAAGAGTATACGACAGATTTGCTGATATGAGTTCCATCACAGCTACGAAGCAAAAGGTTATGCTGGCAGATGGAGCAATTATTGCATGGAAGTCCCAGTTTTCGATGCTAGTATCGGAGAAACCTGACGCTGTCGCTTCAAAAAGGTGTCGCGATGAAAGCACCGACCATTCGCCCTGTTCCAGCCAAAAAAGCCGATGGAAGCTCTGCTGAATTTGTAGCCAAACAATGGACACTCCGGCGCCTCTGCAGATGCACCAGCATTTCGATTCATTTCGATCATCAACCCAATCTCAACAGAGGTTTTGGTTTCCTCAAACGACGCCCGCACTTTTCAGCGGCACTCGAATCGCACTTCATCGCTTGACACGATTATTTTCATAATGACACTGCTCAACTGCTGGCGATTTTTACGCGTTAGACTTCCTTTTCTCCAGACGACTTTGTCTGACGTAGTGGTCGAGCCCTCACATAGTTATTCTCGACTCTAACACGTCGTAAGACGTAAATTTCCAGAACTCATGAATTTTGGTTGTACAACACAGCTTATGTGCGATATTTTAAACAACTCTGGGTGGGTACACACCACTCTTGTGCAGTGCATTATAATGCTTTCGAGATAAGATAATTGTGTTAGCACCCATCAGAGAGTGCTGTATCTAATCACCGCAGTGTAACTCACAAAAGCGTCCGAATATTAACTCAGGTGTTTGAGTTTCGTGTTGTGGTGTTCATGCATGAGAAAGATTAGATCTGATTTCCGATATATCGTGGAAGCTTTGTGTCGCTTTCGCTTTTTATCGATTAAATCGTCGGAAAAACAGACGTGGAAGAGATAAAAGAACTTCTCCGAGCCGGTGTTGTATCCGTTCGGTACAATAAATATTGTCGTTGTATACCTACTATAAAGCATAATATTGAATGGATATACTTTGATGTGAATAAAATAGCTGGTATATTGGATATACCTACATCAACACGAACATCTACAGTTGATGCGACCACACAAAAATGAACATTGATTATTGGTGGTGGAATTTTTTCTAAGCGTTGAGTGAAAATTAATAAGAACCGCCACTAATGAAATTTCTGACACTGATGACAGTTTTGACAAGGCATTAACTTCAATACGTTTGGTTGGTCAAAGCCCTGACCTGACCTGACCTAACGCCACACTTGCGTGTTCAAGCGCAGTAGCAGAGTAAATTCAAACAAAAGCCCAGATTTATTAAATTTCGAATAACGGTATTACAAGGTACTCGTCTACCTCGTTTCAAATTGCTCAATAACTATTTGATTTTTACTAGGTCTGGTGGAAGTTTATGGTCATCTAATAAGGCCATTAGACGGACATATCTGAAGCTTTATCGGACGCAATCAAGAATGTTATTGGCGCGGTATGTGAAATGTACCTATAAAGTGGACTTGAAATAGGAAATAAAATAGAAAACCATTAAAAATCTCAATCTCTTCTAAATATAGACAGACATATACCGGATACAGGGTGCTTATGTGAGATTTGACCACTTGCTCCCACTTAGGCACTTTTCTTTTACGATAGTAAGCATTAAAAAACCTGTTCTTTGATCATTTTTTCTCATGTTTTTGAATATTCAAGACAATTAAAATCTCACAATTTTTAATAAGTCATGTAGTTTTGTAGTTTTACATTGTAGTTTTTGCAACGACATGAATTCAAATTTTCAATATCACGTATGATGAAGTCGTTTTGTCCTGAATCCAAATAAATACAGGGTGTTTCAATGGAAACTAGCCACCCTGAATAAATTTTTTGACAGGTGAAATTTAGAAATTTCTCGAGACTCGTCGATTTTTGTTTCGAGGGGGACATCTAAAGCATACATTGGCGAATTTCTATCTTTAACCCCTTCACCTTCCCCAACTTCGAAATTTCAAATGACACTATACACCTACTTGTGACATATCAAATTGTAGAGAATGAGATTCTCTTTCCGAAATAATAAAAAAAAATTAAATTTTTAAAAACCCTCTTTCCCTCCTAAAATACTCCGAATGTCCAAATTAATGAGGGAGGGCTTGAAAATAAAAGAGAATGGTTTTCAGGGAAAGAGAAATATGTTAAGAGAATTGAATTCTCTATAATCCGATGTATCACAAGAAAGGTGGTGTCTTGGTAAATTTTGAAGTTGGGATGGGGAAGAGCTGGGGGGGGGTGAATTTGGGTAGCACTTTTTCCACCAAAAATTCTCTTCTTCGATGCTGTTTAGTTAGGATGAGACTGACTAAATTATAGAGAATTAAGGGGTCGAGAATATTAAATTGGACAATCAAGAGAATTTTAGGCAAATAAGGGGCGGAGTTGGAAAAAATGTGAAATATTTTTTCAGAAAGAGAATTCTCTTTGATTTGATGTATCGCAAGGTAAGTGGGGTCATTTGATACTTTGAAGTTGGGGTAGGTAGAGGTTAGGGGGTTAAAGATAAACATTTGCCAATGTATGCTTTAGATGTCCCCCTAATTAAGAAAATATGGGGAATTTTCTAAATTTCATCCGGCAGAAATTTATTCAGGGTGGCTCGTTTTCAATAAAACACTGTATAGTGAAAGTCGTGGGATAATCCAAAAGTTACCAGTCCAACAAAAGCCTCCGGGCTTTTTCTTGAATAGTGGGGTACGACCTGTGAGGCTCTCGAGTTTCCTGTAAGTTTATAAGAACAAGCGCGGAGATTTATTGGTAAATTCGAGCCGGCAATTCTAGAATGGTGGAGGTGCTTCGCGAGGATCGTTCCGTACGGATCGTCGAAGTCTCCAGGGCATGCAAGCTCTTCTACATGCAAGTGTTCATTTGAAAAGTTGTCACCCCTGATTTCTCGCCGCCAAAATTTTTCACACGGAAACACCGAAACAGGTCGATTCTTGTTTCGAGGGGGACATCTAGGACACATACTGCCAAATTTTTATCTTCAACCCCTTCGCCCTCACCCACCCTTGAAATTTCAAATGGCATTACGTATCTTGTGGTACATCAAATTGAAGGCAAGAAAATTCTCTTCCGGAGCGGCGGTGGCCGAGTGGTTTTGGTGTTGCCGCGCCAAGCCAGTCGTGATCTACCGCGCGGGTTCGAATCCCGCCTCGTCCATGGATATTTTGTGTTGTCCGATTGTTCCGAAAATTGTTCCGACCTTACTATGCCATATCTGCACCTGTCTGACTACAGCGGTTACAGAAAAAATGGATTTCTGACTACAGAGTTGAGTGCTATCAGAGTACTGTGGCCTCACATAGTAAACAGTAGGCAATTCAAGAATAATTAAAAACGTGTACCAAAAACCCACTGAATGTCCCGTCGACGCTAATAACCTTGTAGTTGATGCGTCGTAAAACATTCAAAAAAAAAAAAAAAAATTCTCTTCCCACCAAACATATTTCTAATCTTTTTTGAACCACTTCCCAACCCGTGTGAAAATCCTCCACTTCTTCCCCTATAAACTCTTGATTCTTGAAAAATAGACTTTCCAGCAAAAACAGGTCAATCTTTATTTCAAGGTGGTCATCTAAGACACGTATGGCCAAATTCTCATCTTCAACCCCTTCGTCCCCACTCTACCTTACTAAATATACATTAAAATTTTAAACAGCATATTACACATCTTGTGAAATATCAAATTGAAGGCAATAATATTGTCTTTCCGACAAACATATTCCATAATTATTTTAAACCACCCCTCTGAAGTAAGGTAGGGTGAGTTCGAAGGAGTTGAAGATGAACATTTGGGCATTCGCGTCGTAGATGACCCCATTGAAATAAAAACGACCTATTTCTACTGGAAAGTCTATTTCTCAAGAATCGGGAGTTTATAGGGGAACATTGTTCCTTTCATTAATAAAGAGAGGATTTCACACAAGTTGAGGGGTGGTTCAAAACAACTTGAGATATGTTTGGCGGAAAGAGAATTGTATTGCCTTCAATTTGATGTATCTCAAGATTCGTAATGCTATTTGAAATTTTGAAGTAAGGTGGGGTGGGGGCGAAGGATTTGAAGATAAAAATTTCGCAGTATGTGTCCTAGATGTCTCCCTCGAAACAAAAATCGGCCTGTTTCGGCGTCTGTTCTAGAAGATCAACGGGGCTCGTACAATAAGTTATCAAATAGGTATGACTGAAATTTGACTTGTTGAAATATATCAAAAAGGAGAAACTTACGTGTAGGTATGAATTAAATCAGTAAACGCAACATTCCAAAATATTTGTTGGGAAACGTCAAAATTAACAAGAAGAAAGAAGTGAGAAGGGAGACGCTGCCAAACTCTTCAACAGCGCAAGGTGTGTTTAGTTGTGTCCCTGTTGTAAGTACGTAATTTTTTTAGGCTTCTTTTAATAACACGTTTATGCCCTTTTCGTCTCTACTTGAACACTGTTGGTTTTAGTAGTCATTCATTTCATACTTTGATTTGCAATTCGTCTGGTAATTTGGAAGTATTTCCTATTTTTGAACACAAGCTCTGAAGTGAAAATCACCCCTCTGTGTTGCATTGAATTGAAAACGACGCACTAGTTAGTGGTTTATGAATGCTATACTCCACCGCAGGCGTTTATTGGATTTGACTTTGTATGTTTGTATTTCATATCATTGATGAAATGATCATATTTCACTATTTTCATTTTAATTTGTTTGAAGAATTTGAAGGATCTTCCACAGGTATTTCTACGTCTTCAAGGTGTCCATGTGAAGCTTAATCAAAGGAAGTGCATGCTTCTCCCAAACAAGTGTTCTGAAGACCCAACATTTTATTCTGGGATCATTGTAGATTAGGCTGTTGTCAATATTCATTTCACCATGTTTGATCGACATCGTCTGGAAAACCAGGTTTCATTTAAAAATGAAGTAAGTATAAGCGCCGTCTATGCAATAGTTTCAAATTCCCCTGATGTATTTGGGTGTTCAAATTATCGAAAGGCGACTTTAAAAGCACATACAGGGTTATTCAAAAGTCCGGAATGAAGTTTATAATTTTTTTCCATATTTATTTCGGAAAAAACGCTCGAGCAGGTCGATTTCTAAAAACGGTAAGCCGTTTTTTCATGAGACGTGTCATGTTCTACCGTCAACCCCATAACCCCAAGCCACCCTTAGTATTTTTTTTTCAAATAGCACCCTATGGTTTGTGGGGGCTCGTTGGAAAGCTTGTCAAAAACTCTATTCAGATATATCATTGAAAATTAGATCGGACGCTTCACCATGAAGTTTTGAGGAACCCCAGTTTCACTTAACAGTCCGGAATGTTCTACCGTCAACCCCCTAACCCCAAGCCACCCATTTGCCGGGTGCCATTTGAAAAAAATACTAAGGGTGGCTTGGGGTTAGAGAGTTGATGGTAGAACATGACACGTGTCATGAAAAAACAGCTTACCGTTTTTATAGATCGATCTGTTCGAGCGTTTTTTCCGAAATAAATATGGAAAAAAATTATGAATTTTATTCTGGACTGTCAAGTAAAACTGGGTTTCCTCAAAACTTCATGGTGAAGCGTCTGATCTAATTTTCAATAGTAGATCTGAATAGAGTTTTTGACAAGCTTTCCAACGAGCCCCCACAAGCCATAGGGTGCTATTTGAAAAAAAACGGGGCTTGGGGTTAGGGGGTTGACAGTAGAACATGACAGGTGTCATGGAAAAACGGCTTACCGTTTTTAGAAATCGACCTGTTCGAGCGTTTTTCCGAAATAAATATGGAAAAAAATTATGAATTTTATTCCGGACTTTTGAATAACCCTGTATTTGGAGAAACACATGTGCTCACACGGAGGTCCGCGGGAACGGAGGAGGTATTTTTATTGCTATGTCGCCAAAGTGCTCGTTTGCATGGGTTTGGTGGATATGCGGGGTTCGCCAGGGAGCGCTCGCTGTTTTTTTGTGTGGGCCGGAGGCCGGAGGGTAAGACGCAGGAACCAGAACCATGTGAGGAACCATGTGAAACACGCGGAAGAAGAAGTCGAGGGAGAATCAACAGACCCCTGCTCTGGGAAACATGTGTTATTCAGTGCTCGGGTGGTACGTAATTTTGCTTCTTTAATTGACGTGCTATTACCACTTTCGGTCTCTTTTTGAATGTTTGATTTGCATAATTTTTGCGGAGTCTCTTGAAATGTACTCTTTCCATTGTTTCAATTTTTAAAACACGCTTTCTTTCTTTTGTGGGATAATTTTAGACGCACGGTGAGTGTCGCCCCTTGACTCATGTTCCAGGTCCGTACCTAAACTATTTGATGGATGACTCTTTGAATATTTCGACCCATATTTTGTTAAATATGTACTTTCAAATGATGCAAGGGACTGGAATAAGTATTGATTGTTTTCTTTTGACTGCATGTCATTCTCCGCACTCTATTACTGTTTCATTTTAATGTGCAATTATTATGAGTCCATTTTAAAAATGTGATGTCATCAGTTGATATCTCTTTGCTTGTACATTGATTTCATTTGTCATGTCATTGATGTGTCATACTTTTGTTTCGATGTTTCTGTTTTCCGTCTATTGTGGTTCTCGAATGTTTCCAATTTGTTTGTTTATTACTCACTGTTATTTTGCAAAGGATGCTTGTAAGGGCCTTGATGCGTTTATTAATATTTTCTTGAATACCGTGGAAATCGTATATCGTGTCATCGCCCGCTTCCTTCCAACCTAAATGGACTGTTTTCAGTGTTTTGTTCTTGCACATGTGTCATTGCATAGGTTCTACCGTCCAAGCAGGTTGTACGGTCCTTTTTGTTGGGGTGTAATGTTGATTGATTTTGCTTTGTTTGTTCTAAGATGATTTGATGTTACCTATCAGGGAAGGGGCCGGGTCTGCCATAGCGGATATGTTTAATTGGTTGCAACTTAGTCGCTTGCGACTCGCGTAACGAGGCACATGCCAGCTTTTGTGGGCTGGGTTCTCTTGCAAGGTCGTCGGACACGGGATACGCAAATACCCAACACCACAATTTTGTATAATTTTGTGGTTGTATTGTAGTGCGTTGTTCAGTATGCCCTGTCTACTAATGTGTCTTCAGTTTTGCTCTTGAATTTCTGTGTGAGTTTACTAGTTTTGCTTGATTTTGCTTGCCATTAACACCAAAAATATTAGTGAGTTAATGTCACTAGTCACAACATATTTGTGAGTCTTCTTCCTCGAGCTATCTTCCTCTTCAGGGGTTTCTTTGTCGGGTTATTTCACCGAGTGCCTATCAACTAAATCCGTTACTCTCTCTTTTCTTTGACTTGACAGTTTGAGATATTTTGTTGTTTTCATTTGTTCTTATTGTTTTTATTCATTTCGTCCATTTTGTTCATTTTGGCCATTACGTCAGTCACGTATTAGGTGTTTTGCGAAAAGAACTACAGAATAATAATGTTGCACTTATTTTGCTTTGAGTAGGTAAACGTAACTTTCTGTGCAATGAGCGTGTTTCATTGGACTCCGCGTTCTTTCCCCCTCGAGTTGTTCCACTTCTGAACAAAAGCGGGCCCAAGGAAGGGTCAAGACGATCACAGGCCAAACAAATGAACTGTCAGAAGGGGGGGGGGGCGTACCATTACAATAGACCATTTCCACATGACGTCACACGCACGTGTCGAACGGCTGATTCGGGGCAACGTCAACATGATGACAACTGTACGTGCCAGTTTGACAAAACTTTTTGACACCAGTGAATTTCACACACCGACACCGACTGACAGATTGACATACTACCAATCTGACTGACGCACATGACTGACGTAGCCCACGTGCCCCGTGACAGATAACGCACATCTGACTGACGTTGCCCCGAATCAGCTGTTCATGACGGAGCTGCGTGAAAATAATATTAACGGCATTGTAATGAAGTCAAATGAACACGGATCATCCACCAGATGTGAGGAGCATTCGAGCATTTTGGCGACAGAAGCAAAGCAGAAATTAGCTAAAATTAAGCTAAAATCAGCTGACCACGAAAGGAGAACAATGGTACAAAACACCAAAGAAACTACAGCATGCGGGAATGTAGAAATGCGACTTTGGGCACAGAATGGCCTCACAGCTTTTGTGAAAGTTTGGAAAAACTCGTAGCATTTTCCCTGACTATTTTCTCGTAATTTCTTTCACGCAGTACATTTTTTTCTCGCTGCAAGTGTTTCGCGATTATTTTTTCGTGATAAATATGTTTCGCGGTAATTGCTTCCGCTAAAAATTATGGGATATTTTTTTTGAGGGTGTCATAGACAGGGTTTGAGACTCCATACACCGTATGCTATCGGAATGCAATACCTTTGAGACACTTTGTCCAGCCACCAAAAGGGAAGCGCCAGGGTGGATCTCACGCAAACACCGCGTACCCAGTAATAATGTAGGTACCTACTGTTACAAGGACGCCATGGAAAGCTGAGGCGTGCTTCGCCTTACGGAATACAAATTTTTAATTACCCTTATATGCGGTTTGTACACGCGTTCATGTTTTTCAAATTTAGCCACGCCGCAAAATCCAATTCCATTCATAATGGGTCAACCCTCCTTCTCCTGCTCCTCCTCCCTCTCTCGCTCTCTTCCCCCTCACTCCTGTAAGCAGCAGCACAGAGCGTCTGGAGCGGCGCGCTCGCTCGCGACCTTTGACCTTTCTTTTTTGCCGTTTTCTCCGCACCTTTCCCAGCATTTCCCAACCTACATTTCCTCCTGCCTTTTCCAATATTCGACCGAGAGATGGGGAACAAAGTTGATGGGATTTGTGCCGTGTGATGGAAGGGGGATGTTTATGCAAATTAGGTCATCAGAAGGGACACTGTGCGATCGCCAATTGTACGTACGCGTGGACCCAGCCTACGTGCAATTACTGAAATGGTTGCATAATTATTGTAATTAGGTACGTATATGACTGTGATTTACGATTATGGTCGATGATTCACTAATCGAACATTAAAAAATATGAAGGGTGTTTTTGGAGTCCATTCTTGAATGGGTGAGATCAGTAAGTAGGCAACCAGTTTCACAATTACAGTTTTTTCAGTTTTTCTAAAGAACATCCAGAATCAGGTTACATGGTGGAACAGCAAAACGAATAAGCTTAGCTACATGTTGCTTCGTTAGAGAAAAGTAGAGAATTTCTAACTATTAAATTCAATGTCCCGTAGGTTAGTGAGGTAGTCCCTAGTTCTTCATATTTCAATATAACTTCTGTATTCTTTTTGCATCCATTTAGAAACCAATTAACTAAAATGCACTTCAAGATTTGGTTTTTATGCGAAAATAGATGGAAATATACTTCAATAACCTGTGGCCTGTGGAATATTGGTTTTGATACATTTTAGTCAACAGAAACACCACAACTGCTTTGTTTTGATCGGTTTAACTCGTTTTAATACGAAAGCATCGGTCAATATCGAGGGATGTGTGGGCATTATCATGTGACAAAAACACGAGACCGAGACCAGAAGATTCTACCGCACCCAATTACCATTTCAACCCTAGTGTTGCTACAGCTTTAAATCGAAAAGTTTTCTGTTGACTATGCAAGCTACTTCTGAAACACCCTGTATAGTTTGCTCGAGGGTTATTTTATCCTGTTTTGGAAGGTTCCATCGTTTCATGAGGATTCGAACTAGGATAGAAGCTCTCTAGCAGTTTGACGAATCGGTTTGCAACACAGTTAATTTTAAAACTATACCGCGAGCGTCCCGCAATTCGGATGTTTATTTTAAGTTAAACTGTCGAAAACGAATAGGAAACGTGCGCTTGTTTATTGCAACTGCCAAAATTAATTGCGCTGCAGAAAGTATTATGTGGGAGTTTTGGGCTGGTCGTTTTATCGATTCAATTAATTATTAAACGGTCGCGAGGATGCAGTTCCTCGCGGTCGTTATTTCGACCATTTACATCGTTTCCACCACCTTATTGTCCGTGAATAAATTAATACGCGTGTAATGTCGAAAGTTTTAGGATTATGACCGTGATAATTACAATAATTGCATGGCGACGACTGAAATTCAGCCCCGTTGGATGTTATTATACGAGTAGTACCTATTAATTTATTATTGTACTAAAGACGATAATTATATATACTCATACGAACTGTGAGCTTTGCTAGAGATTTTGAACATTTTAATGCGACTTCCGCAAACTTGATACATAGTTAGATACCTACGAAGTATAAAAATTTATCAACAACAGATTAGAGTAGAAAACGAAATTACGCAAGAGACGTCATAAGTACAGTTTAAATTGGAAAAGCAAGCTGAAATGCAGTAACTCATTTGGGATTATTTACAACCTCTTATACTTACCTTCGGTTCCTGGACGCTGGACGCGAAATTGAATTTTATCATAATGGGATTAAATTCTCATTCGCGCTCCTACTCTTACTGGCTAGTTTCGTCTCGTATTTGAATATAAGCAACGAGGTTTACGTTTCGAAGGTTAGTTTTATATGTCACAGGGTGGCGAAGCGGCAGATTCCCTGTAAAACTGAAATATCTCAGAAACTACTGCAATTAGTTGAACGGATTTTACATCAAATTGAAGATAGAACTCTGTTTTTTCACTATGAACACTTGTTGAGCTCTGTCTCACAGTTGAGCCATGTTGACATTATGTCAAACTGTCAAAGAACGGGCATAACAAATCACAGAATAATTGATCTAAACATTTGAAAATAAACACTTGACCACGACTTTCATGTCTCAAAGTTCACTCGTGAAAAAGCTCAAATGAAATAGCATGAGAACCCTGTATATTATAGTTGGCTGTGAATTATACTCTCACTTTTTTCGCCTCAACTAAGCGTCATATGAGTCTAATCCACAGTTTCTGGACGCTCAATTAGGTTTCTAATGCGATAGAGCCACTAAACCAGGCTTGCTCAATCGATAAATAAAGAGCGTTCAAGTGGATTTCACCCCGTAGTAAGCAAGGTAGTAAGCCATGGTCGCATCGATATAACCATTTATTTTCTTATCAGATTTTAAGGAGTCATAGGCTTCTTGTGGAAAATTTCAGCATATTATATACCTACTATGGGTGTTTCACGACTAGGTGCAAAGATTTCAAGATGAAAACTTTCTGACGAAAACATGAAAGGTGCGAAATAACAGAAATGGCCGGAATGGGGAGCTGGACTCCAGACTACTGGACTTCAAACAAGTAATGGCTGTCAATGAGTTTTTGAATATTTCATTAGTAAGTGTACCAATTTTAAAAGAAAGAGTAAACCTTCTTACGTGACATGGCGGAGGCGGGGTGCGGTGGCACGAATAGGTACGGAAAATGTTATGATATCCGCTGGGGACCACGATGCGTGGATGAAACATGTATCTGGGCAATTGGTGGAGAAGCCGAGCATAGTGAATTTATATGTTTTTCATCTCTTCAACCACACGACATCATAGTAGAAAGCCCAAGCCCAGGGTCCCGGCTTTTTTGGGCGGCCTCAAGGTCTTCTTAAATTTCCGAAAGTAAAGACTATTTTTGTAAAAAATATTGTTCTCATATCCCGTCCACGACGTTTTCTCAATTATTTCACATTCTGAACTGATGGTATGCCCCCATCTCTACCTTCCAAGCGCCTACGGCGCTCCATACCGTTGAATTAATCCAGAAAAGACCGGTCTCCTGTCGAAAATTTTCAAAAAAAAGCAATAAGTAAGTAGTAATAAGTAATAAGTAGTAAGTAATAAGTAGTAGTAACAATAAGTTTGTTTAATAAGTAAGTGATTGTGCTAAGAAAGTCAAAAAGTGAAATCGCAAAACGCTTGAAATATGCCGATTATTATCATTATTATAAGATCAAAAAATTTCGCCTGCAGCTCTACCACTCTCAAACTTGCACCTTCGTTGTTGCATTTGCCCCCTCCGCCCTTAAGTTCTGGCTATGCCACTGGATTTCTACGCCCCTTTTCGCATGGGGTTTTAGCCTGTGGTGCTGTTCCCCTCATTGGCCATTGGTGTGGCCCCCTCATTGCCTTGTGCCCGGGGCCCCATTTGTTTAAAAGACGGCACCGCTGTCCTGAAGAAGATGACTGCCAGATTTATCACGTAGATCCTCACAAACTTCCGAGGCGATACTCTTTTCGGACCAAAGACGGGTACTATAATACAGGGTGATTGAAGATGGCGCACTTCCTTACGAGTACATTGTGGCAGACGTTGACGAAACGGGAAAAATAGTGAAAAAAGTTGCTAGTATATCCCCGGACGGGGACTCCCAAGGTTGGTAGGGGGAAGGAGTAATTTCTATAACTTTTTCCCTATCACAACTCATATATGCTCAATGGTTGATAAGTCCGATGATCGCGGAGGCCATTTAAACAGGTCAACACGAAACTGTGTAGATTGTTGATTTCTTTGTGGAAGATACAGACATAAAGCTTCCGAAAATACGGAAGACAAACGGGTTCTAGTAAAGTATGGAACAGCTCGAGGAGATTTTTGATATGGTGGTTAGCGGGTCAGACAGCCATGCAGAGAGTCGTAAGTTCGATCCCCACCAGTGGCGGGTTGAATTTTCGTCTCGGAAACAAGTTCCTTAATTTAGTTGGAATGCTTGCTGAATGCAAAGGTGCGGCATTCTGTGTCGCATAGCACGTGAAATGCGAACGATGGTGCAGACCTCACGCGATGTGGTGGTCGCCAAAGATCCCGGTTTTGTCAAAATTTCTAGTATAGCGAAGGGAAGCAGTCGCCGACGTCGGTGATCAGCCCTGGAAGCGGGATTAGACCGACGTTAAATGAATGTGAAAAAAAGAAACAACTCGATTTAATAAGCCTTCAAATGCGATCCTTTTGTTGAACAGGAAAATGGAGGCACTGTCGAGGTTGTCGGATTCTAGGCACCTCAACACATCCTACAGACCAATAGAGGCCAATATAAAATAAAGTTGTAGGTATTGCAAGATGTGTATAAATGAATACTTAGTATATAACTCAATTTCCTGTTAAAGAATAGTATATTGTTACAAGTTCAAAGGCTCTCGTGTGATTCCAGTGCCTTCAAGAGCAGACGCGGTTCTTCTAGACCATTCGAACACAATGCTACGAGAAGGTGATCGACCTTTCGGGAGAGATTTACATGCTGCGGTCAATGTGGAATTTGCCAGAGAACTGGTGGAACTGAACTGGACAACAGCGAGTAATCAGCGAAGTTAAGCTAGCGATATTGTAGTAATCCCAGCATAATTATTGTTCAAATAAAATATTCGGGCGAATGTGATTTGAATTGGCTGGAATGTCGATGAAAGAGCGCAGTTTCTGAAAAAACCCCAAATTTGAGTCGAGCGACGAGGGATGGGCAAGTAAACGTGTCGCGGGAAAGCAGCCGACAATATCCATGGGTGGTCAAAAGTTTGCAGAGTTTAGGACCGTTGGAAGCAATTAACTGAATTAACAAAAAGAAATGTGTATCTAACGTTTCAAAACTCAGCCACCTGCCGTTCGACACATGGCAGGGTGAAATTTGGGAAGCGGCCGGATTTGGGCGCGCCGCAGCGAGAAAATTAAATTTGGATCACTAAGACCATTTCCGGAAACGGAAAATCCATGGAGATAATTATATGGTGGAAATTGCAAGTTCACTAGCTAGGGAATTTAGTGGGGGCAAAATAGACACCACACAAGCCGGGTTTTGAATTAACGAAATTTCGTCCAATTCAGCCAATTCAAGTTACTGATTAGGGTATTTTTCATGTTTGAAAGATGCCTGGAAATTAAAGACGTAAGCTAGCATAGTTTAGTGTGTCTGAAGTCAGATGGGAATGGGGAATTATAAACATTGAAGTAATTTGTCTCAACTGGTGCGGAGAAATGGAACAAGTGGAGACACCTAGCGGTGGATGATGAAAGAGCGTGCGCCAACGAGGGGTGTGCTCTATTAATCGACTGTAGAGGAAAGAATCCAATGCGCAATCGATTGCGAGAAGGAGTCGCTCGCTATTCTTTTTTGGAAATGACAGGAGAAAATATATTTTGGGAAGGAGGGAGCGCGAGAGGGGTGTAAGGACCAGAACGAGGTTTTTGCGAGAGGACTCGTGGCTTCTTGCTTGAACTCTCAAAGATATCAGTCGTGTTGAAAAAAAGTAATAAAGCTTATCTGAGACTTCAAGTTTTTTTGATACGTGCTGTTTTTAGAAAAAAGCAAGCGTGAGGCTCAACTTTTTCCAAGCATTCTCGACGTGTCGAGTATTCAGATATTTTTTAATATAATTCAAAAGGAAATTTGAATAAAGTTAAAGCTGTGGTGCAGATTTTCTCACGCAAATCAAAGGGGTTATTATTGCAAATTAGAACAATCTTGAAGGAGATTTTTCGATCTTGTATTTGTTGTGTGTGTCTACCCACAAGTCAAAAGGGTACGACTGTTTGTGCTTGCAGAGGCATCTCAAAAGGTCAAAGGTCCCAGGTCGAGGTTCACTGACTAGGGTAGTATTAAGGACCTGTGTATCAACTTGTTTGTCTCTGTCATAACTTTTTCAACTAACATAATTATGGTTAAAATTTCGCGTTTTGTCTCTTTGTTTAGTATCTGTTCTCTTGTGTCACTTATCAGTGAAAAGAACCAGCGGTTATGAATTATTTCGGCACAACGTAAGTGAATGGGGAATGAGGCTCTATCAGCGGAGTTCCCCTGATAGTCCGGATGCTAGTTGCATAAAATGGAATAGACCTTGCATTTTTTGATGAGAAGATGCCACTCGGTAAAAATGTTCTTTGCATCATACTCTTCCGATCCAGAAAGGTAGCCATCAGCGCCATTCATGCCGGCAGCGTATACAGGGTGAAACAGAAAAAAAAAGTTGGAAAATTATATTTGAATAACCCAAGCATGTGGAGACGTTTAATTTATCACATACATTACTTGTTTTATGCTCATGAAGTCACAGTAAACCGTTCTTAATTACCTTGAACCGTCTTTGAAATATAGGGGAAAACAGAAAAAAAACAATAACACTCTTTTTTCCATAAATAAGTGACTCTTAGAGATATTGACACAATACTTGGTATTTCTACAAAAAGTAATGTTAGAAATGATATGAGTTGAGTAGCCAATTCCTAGGCCAACTATTTCCAGAAATACGATTGTCAACTTTTTTTTCCTCTTGAGCACCATCTTGAATCTGCCCTGTGAGGCATCATTGAAAAAGTGATTGGTTATTATAATAATGGTAACATGGAATCATTGCATCGCAAAAACAACCTCCTCATTATAATTTAGTGACCTATGCGGCGGGAAAGAATTGCCATTCACGTATTTTCTGGCTCTTCAAAGCTTTAGTGCCCATGATGGCATTTGCAACATCTGGAATGATAAAATATGTTACGCATTATGAACCGTGATGTACTTTGAGGTAGCCTACCAAGTTTTGCAATCATCAATTAAAAGGCTTGTTCTCGAAAGCTGTTTGAACAGAATTTATTTGATTTTTTTATGGAAAATTCATAATATTGTATCTTCCACCCTTATTTGATCCCTCGTTGAGGAAAGCCTGAAACCGAAGGACTCCAAAATTTTCATGCTAATGGTTCACTGAGAACTGCTCTTCAATGTGTAGTTGTCAAAATCTGCATAGTTGCGTTCAGATTCCAGACAGAGAGCGACAAAGAAGTTCATGCAGTGAAAAAAGAAACAGCTTTCAATGCAACGGAGAAATCCTGGAAATGTCCCTTTTAAAAAGGCTTCCCGCAATACACAGGTTCTGTAAGACTCTCAAGCGTGGGTAAAAGGCTTGAAACATTACTAACTTGAGGCTCTAACAGTGTGCCAAATTGCACATTTATGTTATGAAAAGCAAGGTCTTCAGACTGCTTTCAGTCTAGCTCTGGACTAGTTTTTTCTCGACTGTAATATATGTCTTTTTTTACTGCATGAACATCTTTGTCGCTCTCTGTCTGAAATCTGAACGCCACTATGCAATTTTTGACAACTAAACATTGAAGAGCACTTCCCACTGAACCATTATCATGAAAAATTCGGAGACTTTCGGTTCCAGGCTATCCTCAGTGAGAGATCAAGTGAGGGTGAGAGACCCAATATTTTGTATTTTTCATAAAAAAAAACGACACAAATTTTGTTCAAACAGCTTTTAAGAACAAACCTCTCAATTAATGATGGTGAAACTTGGTAGGCTACCTCAAAGTACATCAAGGTTCATAATGCGTAATATATTTTACCATTCCAGATGTTGCAAATGCCATCATGGGCACTAAAGCTTTGAGGAGCCAAAAAATACGTGAATGGCAATTCTTTCCCGCCGAAGAGGTCACTAAATTTTAATGAGGAGGTTGTTTTTGCGATGCAATGATTCCATGTTACCATTTTTATAATAACCAATCACTTTTTCAACGATGCCTCACAGGACAGATTCAAGATGGTGCTCAAGAGGAAAAAAAAGTTGACAATCGTATTTCTGGAAATAGTTGGCTTAGAAATTGGCTACCCAGCTCATATTATTTCTAACATCACTTTTTGTAGAAATACCAAGTATTGTGTCAATATCTCGAAGAATCACTTATTTATGGAAAAAAGAGTGTTTTGGTTTCTTTTTCTGGTTTTCCCCTATATTTCGAAGACGGTTCAAGGTAATCAAGAACAGTTTGTTGCGACTTCATAAGCATAAAATAGTTATTGTATGTGGTGAGTGACACGTCTCCACATGTTTCGGTTAATTGAATATAATTTTTCAACTTTTTTTTTCTGTATCACCCTGTATACGCCGCCGGCATGGATGGCGCTGATGGCTACCTTCCTGGATCGGAAGAGTACGATGCAAAGAACATTTCCACCGAGTGGCAAATTCTCATCAAAAAATGCAAGGTACTTTCAACTAGCATCCGGACTATGATGGTCGCTCTATTTGACAGAGCAAATGAAAGGGTTAAGTAGGGGAAGAAGGGATGGGCTCTATTAGCGGAGCTCACTCAAGTGTTTGTTTTGATCTACCGTACCGACAGCAGCTAAGTATGCATTTGCTTTTTTTTGTTAGACGATCACGCCAGGGGTATCAAGAGAAGGGTCAAGGGGATGAGAGGGGTTCGTACCGTGACAATATATTCAAGCGCAAATAATACTTGACGTGTATTTAGTGGTACGCAGTAATAAACAAAGTGTATTTTAAACGTTCGTCTCTCGATTAGAGAAAAAACCAACGCGCAATCCGTAACAATATTGTGATATAAATAGTGTATCATACCCACCCAGCAAACGAAAACAGAAATTTTGAAAAATCGTAGAAATATCACCGCTTATAGACAAAAATCCTTAAAAATTAGTTCTTTTTCAGAACCTTGATCAATCACTTGCACTACGATAATATCCTCCAGAGCCCAGACCAGAGTGACTGCTATACAAATATCCCCAGACTTTCAACATTGCACTGCCCACTGGGAGAAGCTCCTCGATTCTGTTTGACACCGCGAATCGTCACTCAGGAGCAGACACAAACAGTACAATACCTACTCGGAGAATATAGAAGCAGTGTGTGTCTTTCTTCACTGCCTTGAAAGTTTTTGAATTTTCGCACGGCTTTGTTGGACCGTTAGATTGCGAGCGTCCCCGAAGGGTAAAAGAGTATTTAGGTTCCGGAATACAAAAACGCATCCTACACCGCAAAAAAGACAAAAACGGCGGAGGTATTGAAACTCCAAACTCAATTGTGCCGCACAGTCATGCGAAATGCGCATCCAGCAATAACTTCCTTTGTTCCCCGCGCGTTTCTGGAAACACCGCCGCAAAGAGATCCCGCGCGAATGCCGGGGAATTGCACGAGAGGCACGGCCCCTAACAATTCCTTCTTCCTTCTCGCATCCACACACACACACACACACACACACATGCACGTACACAATGACATCAGTGTTTCGAAACGTCGGGATATATGCAAAGCGGTTCTCTAATTTACTGCGCGAGGATCGAAATCTACTCTTTTTGGAGTGGATCGCACGCTTGAGTGGATCTCTCACGCTGACACATACTATGGGAAGATTTCAAACTTTATTGCGATTCAGGGGAGGAATTTTCAGCTGTCGAGAGGGCTAACTCCGAGTGAAGGATTTTCTCATCTTTTCGGATCTATGGGATATACGTAAGGCCGCTGCGTATAAAAATGACACACAATATGTTTATCTGGAGGGTGTTGTGCAACAAAAATTTGACAACATGACATAGTTACTAGGTTTACGCGACGTTTCAAACTGATGCTAAGTTAACGGTCCGAACCAATTCCTTGGAGTTTATTGGCCGAAATCGGCCCGGATATTGGTTGCCCATGAAACGGAATCGCGTGTGCTTTGGCCTCGCTGCCCGCACGCGTAACCCCTTGGCGTAACCATCAGTTTCAAAGTATTAAGCCTCGTGTGGTCGTGATTAATGTCTGCTAATTTGGTCAATAATAAATAATTATATATTTGAACATGCCCAATCTTTTGTCGCGTATTTTTCTGCTCCCCAGTCGTTTTGGTTTGAAATGCCCCGTTGACAGATTGGGCTAGGCCGGCTCTGCCTCACACCCGGGAGAATTGGTGTCTTTCGTGTTACTGTAGTGGCTAGCTATGAATTTTTGACATCTGCGCCGCCGCCTTATGCCTTCGTCTTGACGTTTCGACTTTTTGTGTTCTTGTCATATTTTCCAGGTGCGACTATTTGAGCGAAAGTACGCGCTGAAAACACTTCTTTTTTCTGCTTCACATTGTTATTGTGCTTAGCCAACGCCAGTCGTGGTGCAGTTTGCGTTCCGTCCGCCACCATATTGTGGTTATTTCGTTTGGTTTTGTCGAAATCCCACGTTTTCGAAATTGTTCTGGTTCAATAGACCTATTCGGTGAAAACGAGAGAGACAGACTTATACAGAAATCTGTGTGAGAAAAGAGATACAAAGTGAGTTGCGTGCGCATCTGAACGACCATCTAGGGAAATTCAGCATGAGGTTTGCGGTCCTGATATTCCCTGTATGTTTCAATTTTGACGGAGCATGTGGATTCCCTGCTCGAAAAGTACCCATGCGTACCCATGGTCACATTGGTCATATCCCCATGCTGGTTGGGGATATACCCATGGCAGGTGATGTGACCATGGGTACATGTTTTGGGGATATGGGCATGTCCCCATGCTGGTTGGGGATATACCCATGGCAGGTGATGTGACCATGGGTACATGTTTTGGGAATATGGGCATATCCCCATGCTGGTTGGGGATATACCCATAGGAGGTGATGTGACCATGGGTAGGTGTTATGGGGATATGGGCACATCCTCAGGTACCCATGGGAATGAAGTTGCATATGACCATAGTATCATGGGTACATGATATTGTGACCATATGCCCCCATATAGGCATATTAAATAAATGTTACAAAACTCACAGGGAGATAGGAAATTGGAAAATAAGGGGACTTTCTTCTGATGAACATACGCTCGCGAACGTACAATAACGGAGATACAGGCCTTCAAAGTTGTTTTTCAAAAACAGTTTTTTGCATAACTTCCGAACCGTTCAACTGATTTCATTCAAATTCAAATCAAAGTTTATCAAGACAGGTATCTATTGAACAATATTAACGCATTTTGTCTAATGATTTTAGGGGCGAAGATAATACGGGGTACCTTTCCCCTTTTCCCCCTATTTGAACCCCCCTGAATATTTTTGGAAACGGTTTCAATTTTTGTATTCCACGTTCAATTTGCAGAAAAGAGTCACTCCTGCAAAATTTTGATCAAGAGGATTCATTTTTGAGATACTTGGGTTTGAAACATTGGAAAACATCTCAAAATCGCCTCTTTCCAGGGCCTATAAAAATTAAAATTCAAGAAAACTCATGATTTCTCAATTGGAGTGAATTTTTTGGGTGTTTTGAGTTGATAAACCACCATTTTTGCAAAGAAACATGGAGTTTTCAGAAAAAAAAACAATTTAGGCCCTGGAAAGTGGCGATTTTGAGATGTTTTCCGAAGTTTCAAACCCAAATTTCTTGAAAACGAAGCCTCTAATAAACATTTTGCAAGAGTCACTTTTTTCCTTAAATTGAACATAGAATTGAAAAATTGAAACCGTTTCTAAAAACATTCGGGGAGGATTGAAAATAGGCGGAAAAGGGGAGGGTACCCCCTACTATCTTCGACCCTTAAAATGTTTGATAAAATGCGTTATTATTGATCAATAGAGATCTGTTTTAGTAAACTTTGGCTTGAATTTGAATAAAATCGGTTGAACGATTCAAAAGTTATGAGATAAAAACTGTCTTTAAAAAACAACTTTGAAGGCCTGTATCTCCGTTGTTATGCGTTTGCGAGGGTATGTTTATCAACAAAAGTGCCCTTATTTTTCAAATTTCTATCTCCCTGTGAATTTTGTAACACTTATTCCGGGGCACATAAGTATTTAGGCGTCTTGGCTCTTGGCTATACGCCGCGCCGGTATAATCGCGAACTGCTTGTTCACCGAAACAGGATTTAGCGTCTCGTGCATCTGTGGTCTCGGGTCTCGTGTACCGTTTGGCTTGTGATTTCTTTTTTTTTTGTTGGTCGGATTTCAACTGGATTTTAAATAATTGGCTTATTTGGTGTCATCCCCAGGTAACGACTGCCTTTGTGTGTTTTGTGTTACCACATTGAACGGGAGACGGAAGGTGAGGTAAGTTAACGCATGAATGATTAATTAGCTTTTTTAGGTTATGTTTGGTACCAGCTCGCTTCATGTCTTGGCTACAGCATATTATTTCAGCTGGGGCTCTGATACTTCATGAATCGTGGTTCATTCTGAAATAACGAATAACGACGAATCTTGGTATTTCGTGTCGGATAAGGCAAGCTCAAATTGGTAAGTTATTACCGCAATATTAAAGTGAAGCATTAAATAAAAGTAATGAGAGATTGGTTTTCCAGCATTGATGTCGACTCGGCTGTCAGCTTATTACCGCTTCTTTGTTTGGCGCCACAAGCATAAGATCTACTTGCTTTTCAAGCCTATGCAAAAATATATGAAGCATATAAAATATAAGTATTTTATATAAATATGAAGCATAACCTGTACAGGGTCATTCAAAAGAGATGTCCACCCCCATTTTTCTCAAGATCGGTTGAAGCTGGCGAGTTGCGGTAAGAACCGTTGGATTCAGCTGGTTATTCTGATCAAATTTGATATGTCAACAAAACTACTTCACCAAAACTTTGAGTACGGGGGCACCTCAAAATTTTTGGCATTTTTTTTACACTGCACAATATTGAGTGATATGTCATTGAAAAGCCCTTAAAAAGTTTCAATGGACAAGTGTTAAAAGTTTTCGAAAATTTCCGGCGGTTTTCATTTTATGACAGAAAACAATAACGGGGAAAAACACGTTTTTATGTATAAAATGAGAACCAATGAGAATTTTTTCAAACTGCATACTGCATTCAATAGAACTCATCAAAACGGTCAACATGATGTGTAACCGCATGTGTAACTCAATGTTACAATGACTATTTCTGAAATTCTGAGATTTTCCAAAATGAAGATTTTGATGGGTAGGTAACTAAAATTGAATTGCCTCAAAATTTTAAAATAGCTATTGCATATAGAGTTGCACATCATACTGGCCGTTTTAATGAGTTCTATTGAATGCAGTTTGCAGTTTGAGAAAATTCTCATTGATTCTCATGTAGGTATAAAATGAGTTATCATCACTCAATGTTGTGCATTGTAAAAAAAATTGCCCAAAATTTTGAGGTGCCCCCGTACTCAGAGTTTTGGTGTAGTAGTTTTGTTGACACATCAAATTTGATCAGAAAAACCCGCTGAATCCAACGGTTCTTACCGCAACTCGCTAGCTTCAACCGATCTTGAGATAAATGGGGGTGGACATCTTTTTTGAATGACCCTGTATTTGGTTCCATATTCATATTGAACAATAATTAATTCATATAAATCTTTTAATATCTATTAATTTTTTATATTTTTCAGATATTACAAGATTACCTTGATGGGGAGGTACTCATGTGCAAAAACTAGACTTTGGGATCATGGTCACATGCCCATGGGTATGTACCCATGGGTAGTACTCATGGTCATGTGTCCAAGGGCATGTACCCATAGGTAGATGCTCATGGTCACATGCCCATGGGTAGGTGCTCATGGTCACATGCCCATGGGTAGGTGCTCATGGTCACATGCCCATGGGCAGGTGCTCATGGTCACATGCCCATGGGTATGTACCCATGGGTGTCCCAATTGTGCACATGGGTACCTCCCCATTGGGGATGTGCCCATGGGTACTTTTTGACCAGGGTTAAGACTTCAACTGCCGTCATTTTGACGTTTACGATAGTGAGAATTCACTGCTGAATGATGAGGTGACTTCCATTCAACATGGAACAAGATGTGTGCCAGGGCTACCCCTCTAAAGGAAGGAGAGGAAGAGACCGTGTAACAGTAATGAAGAATTTTCTCTTGGGGTAGATTTTTGGACACAAACAAGAAAAAATTCTAGGTATTTGCCGACATTTCGATTTAATTAAAATCTTTTTCAAGGCTCATGACCTATTTACTTGATATAATTATTGAATGAATTATAACTGACATTTTTGTGCAGTAAACTGCTTAACAAGTCAGGCAGGAATGCTTGTTAAGCAGTTTACTGCACAAAAATGTCAGTTATAATTCATTCAATAATTATTTCAAGTAAATAGGTCATGAGCCTTGAAAAAGATTTCAATTAAATCGAAACGTCGGCAAATACCTAGAATTTTTTCTTGTTTGTGTCCAAAAATCTACCCCAAGAGAAAATTCTTCATTACTGAAACCAAAATGGACAAGAATCAGAATCAAGACCGTGTAACCGCAAAACATACAGGTCAGCAGCATTCCCACCTATTACAGAACATGTATTCCGGGTCAACCTCATGGAAGAAGCTTTGCATCCTTTGTCACCGACAGCAACTTTTCGAGGGCCTAGAGAACTACGACTATGACCTATAAATGCTCCCAGAAGGTGACAGTAGCCGAAGACAGGCCGACCTGTAAGAATTTGTCACACTATCGCGGGCAGGAACACTCAAAGGAGCTTGGGGTCTGGGAGCTTCTAGCTACTTTCCGTGTTTTCCGCGATCGGGGACTTCCAACCATATCTTGTTGCTTTTAACCACTCTTCTTTAAAGGTGATTTTTGCAGGGAGCATACATGGTATGTACCACGGATCACGCGTATGTACCGTACATTTATCACTTCAACTGTTTGACACTTTGACTTCGATTTTTCCAAGGATGTCATTTTTCACCATTTCACCTGCACCGTTATCATGGCACCGAGTCGTGCAGATGCGCGCGCAAACCAGGTGAAACTGAATGGGTCCATTGAGGCGACGTGAACAGATAGGGGTAGTTTCCCAGAAAAGGCTCTATTGCCAGCTGAATGAGCATTCTCACCACACGGCCTACCATTCGGAACCACACACCATCAAAGGCGAACGAAAAGGAAATTCGTTTTTTTGGTTTGGGCTTGAGTTAGTTTTTTGTCGTCTTACACGAGTGATTCAATTAGGTTCCAATTGTATAGCGAATTCCAACTTCATTTCCAATTATACGGCGATTTCCAAGCATACGGCGAATTCCAACTTCATTTCCAAGTTCACGGCGATTTCCAAGTTTTATTTCAACTTTGCTACAAGATTCAACCTTCGAGGACGTTCCCACTTTCTACGGTGGATTTCAGTTTCTACGGGAGCCCAATTCGTTGTAAGAGGCTTGCCTGCGTCGAGGCAAGCCATCGCCCTGCGAAGAGGTGCAGTCCGTGCACGATAGTAAGAACCAGAAGAAGCTTCAAGACCAGTCGCACCCCAGAAGTCAGCTTCTGGAGCTAAGTTTTAGCTCTCACCACCTCTGCGTGTCTCGAGGGCGTACTCATCGCTCGAATCGTTCCCCGAGCAGGCCCTCGATTGTGCCATTCACCTACTGCAAGTAGCTAGACCCGGCAGACGTCACCCCTTTTGGCGAGGAGTGCCGAAACGCCTTCCCCGAGGCGCGAAAACAGCGAAAATTGCGTAAGACGGGTATTTTGTTCTTTTGTGCCACTCTTTCTTCTCTCCCTGCCTTGAGGTTGTAATTAACATGACCTATGATACTACTTTGCGGAACATACTTAAGTATTTTTCTGTGAAAAGCAGATAGGGATTTGATGAGGGGTTATTTGGGTAGAGTAGTCCTTTTTGGTACTTAGGTAACAAAGTACTTGCGTCAGAGCAACTGGTCCAGGAAGCTAATCCGCATTTCTTTTCGCCTACTAAATAAAGTGGTCGACAAAATAAGTGCCATAGTCGATATTTTCATCGCTTTTCAAAACCAGACAGCTTTGGATTCCTTTGATCGATTTTGGATCTGTTTGAACTGATCAATAGTATTATTCTTTAGCTATCGGATACAAGTACCTACTGTAGAATGAGAGAAAAATCAAATAAAGTTTATGCAGGGTGTCAAGTAAAACCGTGCAAAACTATTGAAGATTTGTTTATGCCCCACTTTGGCAAAGAAAAATTTTGGTCGATACCAGCACCAGAATATGAACATTGATGTCTTCCCTCGAAACGGTTTTTGATTTGCACCCTTATTATGATTCTGGACAAAGTTGTGCCATTTTTTCTTCACTGTACACTTATTGCAAAACTGCTATAAAATTTGAAGTTGGAATTAGAACTATCCCTTTTCAACATTTTCCTCACTCACCCCTAAAAAAGCTACCCCCGCGGTCAATGCCTAACCATTGTGGGCCGCAATGTTGGGGCTGGTACCAGAATCGGTACCTACGATACTGGAATAGCGTAAGGTCATGAAAGAGATACTCTTGTTTCAAGGTCAAGGGATTGTTTTTAAGGGTTGTTTCCATGCATGCTCACAAAGGGCTCTTCACTATATGTCCGCTAGGTTGTTCCGCGGACTGCCCATAGGCGTTTGGTCTCTCGGGGAGAAAGATTTCAAGAGGCGAATGAGTGATTTTCTGATGGGCTGCGCATTTTACACTGTAAATGAGTTCTTTGATGTGGATGTGGGAGATCATGTGATGACTTTGTGATTGTTTTTTCAGCCACTTTTTGTATTTATATTTTTGTATATGCATTGAACCTCAATACAATGTTGTATAACTTGTTTATTAATGTGATTTTATGACCTGTGTAAGCATATTTCTATGTATTAAGCATCAATAAATATTATTCTATTCTATTCTATTCTATAGATAAACAAATGGAGAAAAAAAAAAGAAAAAAGAAAAAGAATATTCATAAATTGGAGAATTGATATCTCCAAAAGCAAAAAAGATTTCAAGAAACTGCCGGAAATATGCATTTTGAGATTACCAAAACGATCCAGACCATTTCGAGAGTTTTCTGTTAGTAATATCTATCAGTTAGGTATTTTGAAAAACATTGTTTGAAATTGTGAAACTAAATTCCGTTAAAATTGAAAAAGTCGCCAAAGAGCTTGTTTCTTTCTTTACAGAGTAATGATAAATTCGCTCTTAGCTAAATTTCATCACCGAAATCACATTCAGGAGAACAAAATCTTAAGAAACGATACCAAACACTTCTACAAAAGCACTTCCATTCCTTGCTAAAGGGTTGCTGTGAAGCACATCCCCGACCTATGTTTGGTATCAGCTTGTATGTTCTTGAAAAATATGCGTCAGTGTATGCAATGGAACATGAAGCAAGAATTTCTTCTAAGATTCTTTTTGCTCTCGAGATATCAATACATCAGTTTATGTAAACAACCCCTAAAAACAATCCTTTGACCTTGAAACAAAAATTATCCCTCACATGACACGGTATCATACTGGTTTATTGTGATACCAGCCCCAATATTCCGGCTCACATGGGTTAGACACTGCCCGCGGGGGTGATCTTTCTCAGGGGTGGGTGAGAAAAACATCCACAGGGGATGATTTTTCAAGTGGAACTATCGATTGTTCAAAATTTGCTTCGATAATTAGACCAGTTTGAGAGGATATTTGCAATAAGGTGGACATTGAAACAAAAAATGGCACAACTTTGTCCAAAATCATAATACAGGCGCAAATCAAAAACCGTTTCGAGGGAAGACGTCAATGTTCATATTCTAGGTGCTGGTATCGACCAAATTTTTTTTTGACAAAATGAGGCATAAACAAATCTTTGATAGTTTTGCACGGTTTCACTTGACACCCTGTATAAACTTTATTTTACTTTTCTTCCATTCTACAGTACTTGTATCCGATAGCTAAAGAATGGTGCTATTGATCAGTTCAAACAGATCTAAAATCGACCAAAGGAATCCAAAGCTGTCTGGTTTTGAAAACCGATGAAAATATCGACTATGACACTTATTTTGTTGACCACTAGTTATAGTTCAAACGTACACAGGAAGCCTGGTGTAGAAATTCTTGTTAAAACTTTTGCATTTCTGCTTGCCGTTTGATCATATTGTAATTTCATGTAAATCCCGTCAAGATTTGGAATTTGGTTTTTTAATTAACTTTTCGAGGTAAAATAGTTTCTCTGAGACGGCATAAAAAAACTTCTAGGGGTATAGACCGGTCAAAATAGGTTTTAACCGGAAATAAATTCAGAAGTTGACGAAATTCGGTGTATCGATGCAGAATTTAACGAAGAATAACATACTAGAATTCCCGAAAATTCCAAGGCTTGACTTTTTTCTAGGACCTATAAAAGAGCGCCATCCTTGAAAATTTTCGTTTTCTTTCTGAATAATTTGTAAACTATTACCTTCAAGACACAAAAACCCCAGCAGCAAATGTAGCCCGTCAAATTCCCAAGAGATAAGTACTGAACTCATTACTTTGTGGTCAATAGTCTCTGAGATACAGCGTCTGCAAAAACGCAGTAAAGATTTCTCAAAATGTAAATCTTTCCGGATTTCACGTAACAATTTGCATAGTGTCAGTTCAGGGGCTGTAACGTGGAAAGAAAATATGCGGATTGCGATGTGATTCACATGTTTGGAAAGCCAATTCAACATTTGGTATCACACTTTTGTCTAGAAGTCGCCAACTTTAAAGTGATACTTTTCCTCGACCTTTGAAATCGATACTTGATGTCCCGAAGAATCCCCAAAAATAGATTTTTTTCTATATCATGCCATTTGCTCAATTTTCCACTTAGGGCAAAACCATCCAGGAAATATATGTGAAATTGAATACCAAAAAATAACATGTTTTGGAATCTTTTTCCTAGAAATGGTTCTTGAGTTATATATGGGTTGAAAGACTGAAACGACCTATTTGGAAAAAAGATAGCTGGTCCGGACACCAACTGCTGAATACTGCACCGACCTTGCATCTAATGATATAAAATGCCACTTAGCAGACGTATTCAATATACTTATGTATTTTCCACGTCTGCCAAGTGGCATCTTACACCTCAAATGCAAGGTCCTTACAGTAATCAGCAGTTAGTGTCCGGACTATCTATTTTTTTTATAAATAGGTCGTTTTAGTCTTTCAACCCATATTACTTGGGAACCATCACTAGGAACAAGATTCTGGAAGATGTTGTTTTTTTGGTATTCAATTCTCGATATATTCCCTGGGTGGTTTTGCCCTACTTGAAAAATGAAGCAAATGGCATGGTTAGAAAAAAATTGATTTTTGGGGATTCTTTGGGACATCAAGCATTGATTTCAAAGGTCGAGGAAAAGTACCATTTTGAAGTTAGCGACTTCTAGACAGGAATGTGATACCGAGTGTTGAATTGGCTTTCCAGACATATAAAACACATTGAAATCCGCCGACTGCTGTCTACGTTACAGCCCCTGAACTGAAACCATGCAAATTGTTACGTAAAATCCGGAAATGAATTTTGAGTAATTTTCACTGCGTTTTTGCAACCGCTGTATCTCAGAGACAATTGATTACAAAGTGATGAATTTAGTACTGATCTTTTGAGAATTCAACAGGCTACATTCGCTTCGCTGGTAGTTGTGTTCTAAAGATGATAGTTTACAAGTTATTCAGAAAAAATCGAAAATTTTCAAAGATGGCGCTCTTTTATTGGTCCTAAAAAAGAATCCAAGCCTTGGAATTCCCGGGAATTTTAGTATGTTATTCTACATTAAGCTCTGCATCGATCAACCAAATTTCGTCAACTTCCGAATTTATTTCCGGTTTGACTCGATTTTTGCTTAATTTGACTGGACTAGTAGGGTAACCCTGGTAAAAATGAAAGAGGAGAAAAAAAGCTATCGAGCAATAAGGTGAAATAGGGAGCATCTCATTTGAAAAAATGGCTTTTTTGCGAAGTTCGAAAAAAAATCCTGAACACTCTGTATCACTGAATCTCAAGTTTTTTGCCATGAAACTATTCAACTTCTATTCGACCATTGTTGTGCCAAATTTCATTCCTTGATTGCAAAAAACAAGGCTTCTACGATTTTTCGAAACAAACCTCGAAATTACAAAAAAATCACATTTCAATTTCCAGTGGCCACTGGAGGCCACCGGAGGCTTGCAGAGGCGACGTCTCGGGGCCACACGAGCGACCACTCGACTTGACGATTTCAAAGACCGCGAGTTAAGTTGGTAGAAATTGAGCTTGTCCTTCGCCGTAGACCGCAGTGTTATACTTTTTTTTGCTTTCAATCCACGTTCGATGCCCACCACTTGCCTTAGTGATTTGTTAGAGAATTTCGGAAAACGCCCCGAGTCTCGGACATGGAGTTGTCGTTTGCCTGACACAGTGCCGTAACTAGGCTTGTTGGCGCCTGTGGCAATGTAGCATTGTGCGCCCCAAGGAAGTAAACATTCCAAAAAGACTAGGCTTCGCTAGAGCGCCGCAGGCGAAAATTTTCCCATATAATAATAATAATGCTAATAATAATCTCAAATTTAAGCTCGTGCTTCCATTTCCTCCTCCTCCCGATCTTTGGCCACAATGGGAACACAATAATCTATAAAAAAAATTAAAAATGGCCAATAAGATGATTATCATATTTTTAAAATCTTTCATTCGATCTTCCATGAAAAATAAGTGAAATTAATAATAAACTCATTCGGCTCCTTGAAAAAAATTTCAAATTCCCGGCCGTCCATTATTTTGCAGTCGAGCTTCCCAACCCAGAAATAAAAACTTCAAGACAAATTGATGTTTTTTTCCCGAGTGTTAATTTTCCAAAAAAAGATCAAGCCGTCATTCTTAATGTAGATGAAAGATTGAAACGCGACGATTACATCAGGGCCATAGCCAACTTAGTCGGACCCAAAAACATCCATTTCGCTTCCAGAATTTCGAACAACAGAGTCTGCATCTTTTTATCAAACTCGCGAAATCCTTGAAAAAAAAAAAGACAAATTGATAATCTTTTCACACAGAAAATCTTTAACAAGAAGTAACAAAATACTTATAGTACCTATAGGATTACAAAGATAAAAATTGAACAAAATAGAACTTGTCAAATTATTGACAAAATATTCAGAATCAAAATGGAAAAAGATTCGCAGTGCTACTCTATTTCAAATACCCAAGTAATAGACCTTTCCAAATTTGCGCTTGTCCTTTTCTATTGTGACGTCATGATTTTGCGTAGATTGGGACAACTGTCAGTATATACAGTCATCTCATAGTGGATAGTGTCAGATAGTGTCAGAGGCATAGGCAAGCACCGAGCGTAGAAAGAAAAGACTTGCGAAAATGGTCAATTATTGCTGAATTGTCTTAAGCGGCAATAACCTGAAGAAGCCTATTGTGTCCATATACAATTTCACGAAATACACGATGTTGCTTGAAAGTTGAAGAAAGAAAATCAAACGAGGCAAGACTCGACCCATTTTGTGCAAGAGAACCCCAGGGCTGTTCAAACTTTCGTCTGGCTTCTCCTTCAGAGTCTTTCCTACCGAACCACTCGTCGAAGTTTCTACCCGTGGAGCTGTAAGAGTGCACGGGTATAACGCGCAGTATTTCTGCTGGTAATGGTAACATCATTCACAACTGGGATATGCTGAAGTTTTGATGGACCAGTACCTATCAAGTTTGTCTTTTCCGCATAGCGCTAGTCATAAATAAGGGCACTGAAAGCCCTTTAACTGCGATTATGAAGTGGTGAATCCTCTGAAGCTATCAAATCTACAGGTAGATCAACAGTAATTGTCGTTATAAAGCTTTGCCGTAAAAATAGGTACGCATTAGTATTTCCGCCTGTCTTCGCTTTCACTATGACTTCTTCTGATACTCTGTTGATCCATCTGGAAGGATTTTCTGCCAGTTTACACTTCACTGGTGATTTTATCATTGTTTTTCCGACCAAAACAAACAAGAGATTTTGAGAACCTGCTCATGACGCATGGAATCTGACGTTAACATGACATCATGCAACTGCGAAATGTGCGCATTGCGCGAAATGTTTTGCGTAGAATGGGACAACTGTCAAAACCATCCTCTATCCTTTATTTTTAGAAAGGTCAATTAAGTGACTAAAAAAATAAATTTCAGGACCAAAAAAATGGAAAATGGAGAAAATCTTGAAACTTCAACCACCAAGCTAAACTTTTCTAGATTTAGATAAAAAAAATATGAGTAAAATTTCACAAAATTCAAGCTTGACGTAGCTGTTTTATCGATTGAAAGTATAGATATCTTTGTTAATCTTTCTTGGCCGACAGAAGTGCGCAAGTACGACTTGACAAGCTTCAGTTTACTGAACGTAAGGTGAAATTTTTTTGCAGAATATAGAGAGGCCTCATCTCAGACTGATTCGGCGCTCTTGTATTTATTTGGTGCAAAGTGCAAGTAACTACATACAATAATAGTCAGGCTGGAACTCGAAAAGCACCTACACTAGACCGACCGGCGCAGGCGGAGGGCGCCGAGCGCCGAGCGCGAGCGCTGCCTCATCCTCAGCAGGACCAGGAAGTAGCATTTCCTGCAGCGCCGTGCTTTTCAATTTCATCCGTTTTATTGCTGTTTTGAATCATGTCATGGAAAGAAAAGGCGGTAGAAAAAGCCGCTTTTGATTTTTTTATTTATAAAGTTAGCGAAGTTGTAGGTTGTAGGTAGAAGTAGATATAGGTTCAGGTAAAAATTAAAAATGAAAATTGGAAAAAATAAGTAATAGGTATTACGGTATTACCCAAGCTGCATTTTGCGCCCTTGAAGTTTTTGCGCCTGTGGCAAATGCCACCTTCGCCACGCCCTAGTTACGGCACTGGCCTGACAAGTGACTTTGCGTCACTTTTGCTGTCATTTCCTTGTCACAATACAGCTGCGTCTCTTTTTCTTGTTGAAAGTGTGTCTCACCTAAACTTCAAAAGCAAATCCAGGACTTCACCACGGCTAAATTAGCTCGCTTGGAGGGCCTGGTACAATTTAACATGCCCCCCCCCCATTCCCATCTGGCTTCCGTATTTGTATATATTTTATTTTCTATGTGACTTGAGTCGAGTTGTATCCCGATCCAGTTTTGTGTTGCAGCAACGCCGCTCCCGACGTGGCCGTTACCCTTGAATCGTTGTCAAGCTCTTGGGGCACCAGGGAAACTGGAGTCGTGGCGTCCCTTACCCATGCCAAATATCATTACAGTTGTGCCATCAGGAAGGGGGCTGCCAATCGGGTGCAGCCCCCTGCTTGCCCCATTGTTTTCGAGATTGTACCGCTCTTATTTTTTTTCAAGTGTTGTTATACTCAAGTCAAACGCATATGCTGTTTGCTTTCCGACCCCCGTTACGTGTGTCTAGATGCGAATAGTTCAAGGGACTGTGCTACCCCCCTGGCTCAAACCTTGTACGGTAGCAAACTTGTTGTGTCAAAAAATCTATTTCAAGTGAAGTGGACATTTTTATGAAGCTGAGTTTTTTCTGAAAAAAATCAGACATTAATTTGTTCATTTTTATCTTGATAAGAACTAGCTGATGAAAGAATGAAACACTGCAATGGAAGTCTATTTCGAGTGTGGAGCATACACTCGCTGTGTACAGAAGTGCTGATGCAATTATCATTTCGACGACTACACTTCCAGAGTCGTCTTTTCCGCAGAGCGCTTTATTATGAGCCTAATTATGGTTAAATATTGTTCCAGAGAACGGGAGCGTTTCAACGGTGATGAACGTTTTGCCAAGCCAAAATAACCGACAATGAAGCACGCGCTTTGGCAATGTCAATGGGAAATTATATTTGCTCCGGCGTATATAATAAGGGTAGGTGGGTGTACTGATTGATACTTCAAGGAGCTTTGGGTGGTTGGAATAATGAAGCCCCGATCCCACCGGTTGGTATTGTAGTAGCGTTGCAAATATTGGGGTTTCCAGTCTGATCCTTGTGGATATCCATCAGGGCGGAAATGATGCGGAGAGCTGTTTTTCGCGTGCACGTGTATTATGACGTGCTCCGGGGTGAGGAAACGGGGTAATTAAAAGTTACTGGCATAATGGGCTTGCTCTAATTGACGCACTTTTGCAATTTATCCTTTGTTCTTGCCAGGGGGCACGGCCTACAATTGAAACATGAATGACAATTTTTTGATGATTCAGGCTGCAACGAACGTCCATAGTTTATACTAGTCCACGGTTTAGTTGGCACTAAAAACCTTTTCTTTTTTCCATCACGTTAGGTTCAGTAGAGTATTGAATTCATCCTAAATCAGAACAGTGGATTGTTTCAATTACTACGTATGCCTTTCGGTCTTCATACTGCTCCAATTACATTCTGAAACAAGAGTTCGACAATGGTTGTCGGTATATGGAAAAATTTAATAGCCAATGTTTGCTGCTCTTGGTTGACTTCTTCATTTCCTGAAGATGCTGAGTACTGAGCTGGTAACCTGAGCCAATTTACCAGAGGCTGATCCAAGATTCCATTATGTATGCCTACAGATTTCGTGAAAGTTCTGGTAGACTACCCCGACTAATACTTACCACGGAATTTTTAACCTGAATTCTTGCACTGCAGAAAACAATGTTTAGGAAAGGTCACTGTACTTTATAAATATAAACCGAGTTATGAACCTTATTCCCATCAATTTTTTCTAGAAATGTGCAAAGATGAAACCTGCAGTATGATGTTACCTGAAAGCTTTTTATTTCAGGATTCGAGGAGCTTGCATGAATGCATAACCGTCAAGCCCATTTCCAATTCAACATGGTGGTGCATGTTTATCTTTCAATTTTTGCACGCTCTACCAGATTCTGCAGTCGGCTGTGATCTAAAAACGGTTAAATTATATCCACGCCGAGGTTTCAACTTCGTTATTTGGGAACAAAACCGAGTAGATATGGTATATCTTGAAATATATTCTTGGTAGGTATATCTACATACTTATTTCTGAAACGTCCTGCTCAAGTCCTGACGTCTTGATCAAGAAAGATCTGCTAAATGACGTGATAAAACTGCTGTTATTCTCTACACTGCCCCAATTTCCGAACCGCTGAGCTAAGTTAATCGACGGTATAACAGACGGATTCCATCCATCTACGCATCAGACGTACCTATCGATTTAGCCATTAAAGTTCGAACGTTTTTAAAATTCTGATCGTTCCAAGAAAAGCGGGGAGACACATGCCATTTTATACTTCATACTCTTCTGTCACGAACACCTTGATTTATCATCACATGAGTGTGGTGTGTCTTCCCTGACAAAGACCTGTTTACGTGAACGTTTTTCCCAGGATAGCACAAAGTTGTCGCCGGAAGTCCTTTGTTATGAATAAAACACTAAGTACACTCACGGCATCAACAACCAACCACTGGAATTCTCTTCGAGTGATCATCTCCTTATAGTCCTTCGACCGTGGAGGAGAGCCCTTTGTCCGAGGCACGAATCAGGAATCCCCACCGTACATGGATTATCTCCGCAAAGACGTAATCAAACTTTGGGGGAGAGCTTTATTAAACTACGTGGTGTACAAAGTTTTCCTTTATACTTGGAGCCCTGTACGACGCACCCCCGTAAATATTTAAATACAAACATGACTTTGTTGACTCCTGCTTCTAGGTGTGTGTACCTAGATGCCTACCTACGCGTTTTTCTTTAATGGGCGCACCGGATTTTCGTGCAATTAACCCTCCCGCTTGGGCTTCGAAAAGAAACGACATTAATTAAAATTTAATCATGGAAAACATGGGAGTTTCCAAAGTGGGTCAGGCACATGCCAAGATGGATTGGTGTGCCGGGTTACCTAAATCATAACAATAGATCGAAAACTATAAAGCGCACTTGACGTGATGAATACGAAATCAGAAGGCACGTATAATCCGAAAGGCAAACTTTTATAATTTATGAAAATTAACCGTAAGACCGGCTTGATTCGAATCAAATCCCACATCTTCCCGCGTGGCATTTGCGTAAAGGTCATCAGCTCCGAAATGGGACTACAAGCACAACATAATGAATGATTCAATATTCGACATCGTTCAAGCGAATTAGTGCTCCGATTATGTTTCGAGGAAAAAAAACTGGATCTATCCGAACTTAATCTACCCAAAAAAATCTGTTGTGAGAGGCATATTACGTTCCCGGCTGCATCCAGCGACGTGGGTATAATTTTGATCGAAGTCTTTCTATGGGAAGAAGGATCTGATTGGCCACTTTTTTTTTTTTTTTTTTTTTTTTTTTAATTAACACCAATGAAATTTTACAATCTGCCCGTACAGGCAATAAGTAAAAGGTACAAAAAAAAAATTGGCCACTTGAAGGAGAAACATCTAACACCTATCAAGTTGAGCGAGCATCCAGGAAGGAAACATTTCGGTGTGAAAGACTTGGTTTGCATTGTATCTTTGGGGACGCACATTTTATTATGGGGATCTTATAAAACTCCAAGCGCCTAAGCCCGGGGTGGTCAAAGCCGAACGCGGGATTATCCTGAGGCAGAGACCTGAAAAAACCCACGCCAGCAAATTTGTATATCACTGGATTTTTTCTTGAAATGGTTTTTTAATTACTAAGATGTAATGAGTAACTTCTAAATGCTACACTGGAAAAAATGATTTGGTTTCGACAATAAATTTCTCTTTGTTCGAAGGTGTTTTGTTGGTGGAACTGAGAAATTTGTTGGGAGCATGAAATTCTGATGTGTATCAGTTCTCACTATACCATATTAGTATGTAGAGATGACAAAAAGGGTTAACCACTTATATTGTAACGTGATCAAATTGCACCAATCAGGGCGGTTCCCGTGATTTTTCTTCGTATTTATTTAATTTTGCAAGCTCAAGAGTCAGGAGTCGCGTCGGGTTCGGACCTGCAAAGTTGCAAGATCTCTACTGCGTGTGGATGGCTGCTGTTAAAAAGTGATTTATAAGCTAATGATTTCCGGTGAAATATCGTGTGTTTAGTGTGTTCCCTGAGTTCAGTCTTTAGTATTTTGCGTTGTATTGTCAGCTATAGAAATAGATAACGTTGAGTCTATAGACCTTCTCATACAGGAGGTTCCCTTTACAGCTCGTGCGCAGGTCTTGCCATAGACTAAACTCACTGGGTCAATTGGCTGTTTAACCGGGAGCGCTTATTGATCGAGCTGGCTAGGGTTGGAGTTGGCGACGGCGTCAATATAGGTGAACCTGCGCCTCGAGGACTCCAGGTAAATGAGAATGGCTATCACTCTATACCCATTGGAAAACTGGGGTTTTTCGGCAGAAATAAAGCAGGTATTCAAAAGTAGTGTGATGGGCAGCTTGAAATTATAAAAAAGGGGAATTATATATACATAGTTTGGGATAAATTAGTCTTGCTCTTAGAATGCGAGAATAGCGATAGCCGCCTGGTATCGGGAGTGACACCGCACACCAGCACATGAGCTTGGTGGTCAGTAGAGACTTTAGCAGAGGAGATGGAGCAAAAAAGAATCGGTCCAAAAAACACGGAGATGAGGGAATGGGAGATCAGCGTGGTAGTATTCGACAACGGCAGATGTGTGAGGAGAGAAAATTAATATTTATCAAGAAGGAAGTGACGAGAGTACTAAAACCATTGTTGATAGTTGTAGTGCATCAGTTACGAGAAAGAAGAACATCAAGGCAACTCTGATTTCCATTGTAATCAAATGATAACTGTTTAAATGGGGTTGAAGTAATTGTTTGTAACTGTAACTGAAGTAGCTGGGACTCAGCAGGGCTTCGAAAGACACTGGAGAAACAATGGGGCCCAATAACACTATGGAGCTCCGAATAACAGAAAAAGGCAACAAGGAGGTTACTGGAATTCTGATAGCCAGACAAAAAACAAGAGGGCTTACTAGGCGCCAAACTACACTTGCGGATACAAGGAGGTCCGATAGGGCTCCGTATATCACATAAAGGCACAAGGGACTTACGGACTCACACTAGGGCTTCCGGCAATGCAAAAACGCACAAGCCACGAAAACACATAAGGGGGCCCCTTGGGGCTCCAAATGACACTTAGGGCACAAGGGTGCTCAAAAAAAATCAGAATGTCACGGAAAAATGCAAGGGGGCTCCGTAGTGCTTCAAATGATATTGGTGACACAAGGGGGCCCAAGCGGCTCTATTGACCAAAAAAGAGCGAAAATAGGCTCTCTGGTACTTTGAAAGCCAATACAAACATAAGTGGGCTGATGATAGGGCTCCAAGCTACATATGAGAGCACAAGGGGGCCCGAAAGAAAGGACCTCAAATGACATGACGACACATGGGTAATAATTGTGCTCTGAAAGTGACGGAAAATACAAAGGGGCTTAGCAGGACTCCAAATCACATTAAAGGCACAATAAGGAGGCACAATGAAGCATGGATAATTGGATAACACAAGATGGCAAGAGAGAGCTTAGTGAAATTCTGGAGATCATTAAGCACATAAGAGGGTTCATTAGATCTCCAAATTATATTTAAAGAAACAAGGGATTTGGGGCCGAATATAACATAGAGGCACAAGGGACTTACTAGTGCTCCGAGAGCCTAGGAAAAAGACAAGGGGGCTCAACAGAACTTCAAACGGTATCGAAGACACAAGGGCGCCCCATGGAGCTCTGTATAACAAAATAACGCGAAATGGGGCTTACTGGTACCTACTCCGAGAGTCATGAAAAAACATAAGGAGGCTCAACGGGGCTCCAACTACACCCGAAGGCACAATGGGGCCTGATAGGGCTTCGAACATGCCATGACGGCATAACGCTGCTTGCTGCTCCGAAATTCATGGAAAATGCAAGGGGGCTCAGCAGGGCTTCAAATTACGTTGAATGCAGAATAAGGGGGCCCAGTGAAGCTCTTGATGACCCAAGACTGCAAAAGGGGCCTTATGGAAATCTGAAAGCAATGAATAACATTGGAGGACTCATTGAAGCTCAAAAATTACACTAGATAAGATAAGGGGCCCGACAGGGGGCAAATATCTCTTGAAGGTATAAGGGGCTTACTGGTGCTCCCAAAGCTCGGTGTACTAGCAGAAATTCTCGGAATAATGCAAGGGAACTAAGCAGAGCTCCAAAGGCATGAAGAAACCAGGGGGTAGGTGCGCAGTAGGGCTCTAAATACTACAAAATGGAATAAGGAGGCTTACTAAAGTTCGAAAAGCAACGAGGAAACACAAAGGGACTTGTTAAAGTTAAGACAAAAGGAAAAAAATTATTTTGCAACGAATTGTTCGAGAGACGAATTGTCCGCGAGACGAGTCGTCCGCGACGGATTGTCCGCTACGAATTGTCTGCGGAACGGATTGTCCGCTACAAATTGTCCGGTCACGCCTTGAAATCACCAAAAAAAAAATAGTGAGAACGTCAGTAGCCCTTCAAAAAGATCTTGTCTCCGGCAGGTTGATTCCTTAGGTCAGTTCTGGTGAAAATTCAGCGCTCTCGACATATATTTGGATCAAATCTGGGCAACAATCTCACGTGTTATATCACCCCATAGAATAAAAATTTAACCTTTTTCGCACGACAAGAAGCTTATGAGCACTAAGGTTGAGTTCCAAAAGGAGAACCCCTTTTGGAACAATGCCAAGGAAACTCAGTGTCGCTTCGGAAACGCTCCAAGATAGAAAGGAACATGACATCATTTTTGCAATCTGCTCAATTAGAAGCTCACCGCGATAAATTGTACACCTGATTGCAGATTTGCGTGAAACTAGTTGACTCAGCGTGAAATGGAGCTGCTGAATAAGTCTGTAAGTTCAAAACTACAGCACCAGTCGGATATAAAATGGAATGTGAACACATTTTTATGTGAATTATTTGATCAATAATTGGAATAATGGCAATAATTTCGGAATACCAAGACAATACTCAGTGAACAACCATCTCTCTCGAAGTACAACTAGATAATCCAGACTTCTTTTAGTACAAATAAAGTGGGCTAGAAAGAAGAAAGGGTTGGAATGAAATCAACAAGGTATCAAATAATTTTGCAGGGAATTGAAACTCAACTGCGTTAGGAAACGGGTTCACCAATAGTTCTGAAAATTAGAAAGAATGCGAAACGGAATTAAATTGGAAGGGTTGAGTAAATAAGTCGCAGAGTTTTGCATGTAATTAGGGTGTACTTTTCTTTCAGGAACCGAATGTAAACAGGAATTAACTAATTCCTATTGTTAGCTGGTTTCAGCACGCCTGGAAACTATGTGATGAATAGTTGAGATGAACTTGATGGACTTGGCGATGACTGATTAACTTGTAATACAGTTAAATGTACCGCAGTGCTCCGCAGCCGTTGAATCTGCAGACACGATTCCATTCGAAATCATCATCGATGATAATCATACCACTTCTTATATTATTACTGATAATAGCATTGATATCGGATAAAACAACTTTTTAAATGGCACAACTTGAATGTTCGCAATATTGATTAAATGGGTTGATTCTTTTTGATGATATGTAAAATTGAATAAAATGAATATGAAATAATTGATTAATTTGGTGCAACGATAATTATGTTGTGCTTTTTCAAGCTTAGCAAGTTCTTCTAAAGCTTTTGGATGTTTTCCCCCCTTTCTTACATTGAGTTAACCCATATTCTACCCCCATCTAACACTTGACAGCCTTCATTCTCAACCGCTCCAATCCAACTAGCAAGCTCAGAAACATTGTTGAACATTAAACTCACACATTTTTTAATGTACCTACATTTTTGTAACTTTGCGTATCAGTTTATCACACCGCAAGATATTGGGTCGCATAGGCAAGCAATACGTTTAGGTGACCTAGAGATATCCTAGTCATGTTCAAAGAGCATGAGTTGATTGAAAATAACGCCCCTAATGACACACCTTCGGGTTCAAGTCCTTTCATTTCTGAAATGAATGTTTTTCTTTTATTTTTTGCATAAATGACATGAACGCGTGTTTTATTCGGAATTGTGTGATTGCCGATTATCAAGCAGCATCGAATTGTCAGAAACGAGTCCTCACACGAACAATTTCCGCCAAAAAAATACTTTTCGAACCAAATTCCCGCCATTTTGAGAAAATTACGCCATCTTGAGTCTGACAGGCCTGCGCGATCAACGCTGCAGGCCAAATCCTTCTAAATACTCTTAAGAACAACTTACTGTGCAAAGTGCGGTTTGCGTTTTCCACAAGTTTTTTTCCAGTGTGAGTGAAATTTGAGCGTTCATACAAACATGACAGGATTTGATTAAAATGGCAAAGTAAAATCACCTCATTACAATCAAGTCATAAAGACGCTAAATTCAATAAACACGAAGTTCAAAAATTTACCCCAGCGCATAGTGTTCAAAATTGACAGTTTCAAAGTCGGCCTGCTCCATTAAGGGTCCAGTAAGGGTGTCCTTACTCAACTCTAGAGGCTCTTTTAAACAATCTGATTAATCGTTGAATTCCCAGCAGGAACTGAGGGGTTGCAAAATAGGATTGAGAAATAAAATTGATCCTTTCGGATCGCCGCAAGTCTTCTGATTAAGTTCAGGCAAGCCTAATATTCTCCCCGCATTATATGGGGGGTGAAAATACCGCTGAATGGAGACAAAAAAACACTGCGAACACAACGACCGTCACAATTTCACTGATGGGAGAAAAATGCCGCGCATGATTAATTGCCATCTGTCACGCGTTCCTGTGTCCGACAAATTCCATGTCATTTTTCAGTAAGTGTGTCCCAATTTTCTCCTCGACGGTGTGCGTAAACATTGAATTCCAGCCAATCTCATCGATTGAAATGCCTATTGATCTGTCTGCCGGAGCTGGTCTACGACCGAGCACTATTAGGGAAAAACTACTCGAAAACAACAAAAACACCGAGAAAGTCAACGAACGCAAACACACGCGTCTTTTTCTCATCCAGACGGTTTCGGGTTCAAATTCGGCCTCTCCCCACGAGTTTTTATATCATCGCGCGCTGACGACATAAAGTATAAGGCCGTTAGAGTAGTATCCGTCTGAATAATAGTATACGGTTCATGGATGTGATCAAGTTTTTATTCTCTCTCCGCTTCTGGCTTTCCCTCTTAATACCTACTATTTTTCGCGAACAAACATATGACAAATGTTAGCCGACGTGTGCGTGTTATATGGATCGTTGTTTTGTTGCCGTGATGAACAGAAAGGGTTTTTCCGACTCTCCGACAGACAAAAATTTTCCCCGCAAAAGGAAAACAAAGCGCAGACTAATCCCATGGAACAAATGAGTTTCCATATTGAGTTGCCAAGAGAGAGTAAACAAAGAAATTATTCCAAGTGTGACAACCAGAAAGGAAGGAACTAATCTATCCGCTTCGCTCTCGTTGTTTCAGGGAAAACTCATCAGGCCCAGATCATTAATCAAAATGGAATATGGATTGTTCTGACGTTGTGACTGAGTTGCAGTGAGAACTCGAACTGTAGTAAAAAAATGCAAAGTTTGGCAAAAAGAGATGTTTTCAATGTTACACATTGTCAACGATCTGGAGTCGCCTACATTTCAAAATTTTCAATAAAAAAAAATAGCTTGCGAGGAGTGCTCCAATGGAAGAGAAGTGTGACCATATGTCTCACTAAACGAGTATGATTCACTATTTATCTGATTCTTCTTCATAATCTCCCAGAAATTGGAGATGCTGGCTGCTAAATAGAGAAATGTTGACCAGGTGACACTTCAAAACTGACGTTCGCCTACATTCTATTGGCAATAAATTGTTCCTATTGGTTGAAAAACAATTTAATAATATGCTTCATTAGAGCACTGTTTTTGATGTAATAACAAAGACATTGGTAACGCGAAGTAGATGCGTGTAGTCACCCGTCACTAAGTGAAAACTCATAGATCAAAGATGCGTGTCATAGTGGTGTGCTTGTAAATGACAGCAATGCAAAATAAATTAAGCACTCGTCTCTGATAAAAGATGACCTTCTGGAGACGCTAGTGTGCAAGAGCTGTGCGGAAGCCTAGAAGCCGTAAAAGGTTGCAGGTTTAGCGAAATACCTCTTCGAACAACTAAAATTAGTCGAAATAGGTGACCATCGATTAGCGAAAGGACTAACTCGATATGTTGAACCCCATGGAAGATATAGAGGATTGTCGTAGGTCGTAGGCTATTTGCTGGAAACTCCGACTCGGAGATAAGCCATAAACTCGGAGATTCCGACGTGGGTATGAGCCACAAAATCGTACCAATGGCGGAGGAACCGTTCGATAACTTGCCGGATTCATGAGCAAAGTTGCTGGACTGGAGCTCTCCCAATTGAAGGAAACACTTGGAGATATACCGGGTGGGCCATAAAAAACCGTGGTCTGAATTTTTCTTTCTAAAATTTTTATTCCTCCACCGATTTTATCGAACTTTTCAGCATTGAATAGCCAATTGAATAGGTTATCATTTCTGTTTTTCAAAATGGCCGACATACCAGAATTCAAGATGGCAGAAACAATTGAAAATGGACCTTCTTTTGTTCTCGTTGCTTTTTATTGAAAGTTACCGGAAAGTCAAAACCAATAATGTATTATGAAGGATTAGATCTTCCTTGTCATATCAAGACCACAATCAATAAAATCGGGTTATCTGCAGAGGAGCTATTGCGAGTTGAAGCAAGGCCTACTTTCCGTTTTTTTCATTTCCGCTTAATAATTGATCCAAATTACGGTATCCTGCCCGCCAATCCACCATATGCTTATTTCTCAACCGATTTTCTCAAATTTGGTATCAATGGCTAGCCAATTGGACAGGCTACCGTTTTCATATTACAAAATGTCAGACCTGTCAAAATCCAAGATGGCGGAAGCAATTGAAAATAGAATTTCTTTTGTCGTCATTGCTTTTCAATAAAAATGAGCGGAAAGTCAAAGCCAATAAGTATTATGGAGGATTAGACCTTCCTCGACAATTCAAGACAGCAACCAATAAAATGGGTTTATCTGATGAGAAGCTACGGCCAGTTGAAGCGAAGCCTACTTTCCGTTTTTCTATTCCAACAAAAACGAATAAGGCCCATTTTCAGTAGCTTCCGCCATCTTGAATTTTGACATGTTGGCCATTTTCTTATATGAAAATGGCAGTTTGTCCAATTGGCTAGCCATTGATACCAAATTTTAAAAAACCGGTTGGAAAATAAGGATATGGCGGGCAGGAGTCCTAAATTTGGGTCATTTATGCGGGAATAAGGGAACCGGTAAGTAGGCTTCGCTTCAACTGGCCGTAGCTCCTCAGCAGATGCCCCGATTTCATTGGTTGCGGTGTTAGATTGTCAAGGAAGGTCTATTCCTTCATAATAATTATTGGTTCTGGCTTTCTGCTAATTTTTATTAAGAAGCAATAAGGACAAAAGAGATTATATTTTCAATTGCTTCCGCCATATTGGATTTTGACATGTACGTCATTTTCTCATATGAAAAAGATAGCCTGTCCAATTGACTAGCCATTGATACCAAATTTGAGAAAATCGGTTGAGAAATGAGCCAATGGCGGATTGGCGGACAGGATCCCTAAATTTGGATCAATTATGCGGAAATGAAAAAAACGAAAAGTAGGCTTCGCTTCAACTCGCAATAGCTCTTCAGCCGATGACCGGATTTTACTGGTTGTGGTCTTGAATTGACAAGAAAGGTCTATTCCTTCATAATACATTACTGGTTTTGACTTTCTGGTAATTTTCAATAAAAAGCAACGAGAACAAATGAAGGCCTATTTTCAATTGTTTCTGCCATCTTGAATTTTGATATGTTGGCCATTTTGAAAAACGGTTATTATAGCCTATTTAATTTGCTAGCCAATGCTGAAAAGTTCGATTAAATCGGTGGCAAAATAAAAATTTTAGAAGGAAAAATTCCGACCACGGTTTTTTATGGCCCACCCGGTAGATGACTTTGTTGCTGAAAGTTGTTTATTGACCTTGAGCTCAGTTTTTTGTACTTCATTCGGATATAAACATGATGAGATAGAAATGATGTATTTCCATGAAAAAGATTCGACTTTGTCTCTGAGATTCTGACTTGAACTCGGAAACTCTAAGGTTAAGTATCTCGAAAATTCAGACTTAAACTACCTGGGAGTTCCCGTCTGATGTTTCATTACACTTGAAAGATCCGGCTTTATCTTGAAATTTAAACCAACACTCAAACATTTCACCTCCATCAAACTCACAATTCCTGACTTCACAAGGAAATTTCAACTTTACCTCGGAAATTCAGACTTCATTTCGATTAATTTGGGATTTTCCAGAGAATTTAGAGTGTATCTCGAGACTGTCGACTTTATCTCGGAAATTCAAACTAAACTCAAAATATGGAACTTTAAACTCAGATATTATAAGTACGTATTGTTTTAGGAATTTCCAAATTCATACCGAAATTCAGACTTACATTCTTCAGTTTTGGGTTTCGCTCGGAAATTAAGACTTACAAGTTACACTCGGAAATTTTGCAATACTTGGGAAATTGTGACTTTATTTCGGAAATACAGACTGTATTTCGGAAATTTTGTGATTATTGAGAAGAGAATTTTGACCTTCTCACGGAACTTCCAACTTAATCTCGGCAACACAGACTTCAGCTCGGAATTCTCGTCCAAATCAAGCTCAGAACTCTCGCCTTCATCAAAATCAGAATTTCCAACTACATCTTGGAAATTCTGACTTGAAGGAAATTTCGACTTTGTTTCTAAAAATTCAGACTTGAGCTCAAAAACTCTCGCGATTATCTCGGAAATTCAATTTAAACTCGGAATTTACCAAAATTGAACTCAAAAGTTCTCAAATTATCTCGCAAATTCAGAAAAGCTAGCTTGGGTCATCACTATAGAGTTCAAATAAACTAAACTAAAATAGATTCCCGATTTATTTATTCTCAAAATCTTCGACTCCACGTTGGAATTTTGACTTATACGCAGAAACTCCGCCTCCATCAAACCCAGGATTACTGACTTTATCTCGGAAATTACAACTTGAACTTTGAAACTTTGATTTCTTCTGGCGAGTTCCGACTTTGTCGAAAATTTGGACCTACACTAAAACTGTTGTGATAAGCACCTCAAGAACTGAGACATTTTCTCGGAAATTCCAACCTGACTCTGAAAACTTCAAGGTTGAGTAAATATGTAGAAAACTTCGACTTTACCTCGGATTTTCCAGTTTTACCTTGAAATTTACGACTTATATTAGGAATTTCTGCTTTCATCAAAACAAGAATTTCCGATTCTATTCGTTTTTCCAGACTTGAACTGTATCTTTCTGAGATAAAATCTAGGGAATTCCGGCTTTATCTCAAGAATTAAGACTTTCACCTGTGATTATTTCACGAACTTCGACTTTATATCAGAAACTGTGAGATTGGATAGACTAAGCTTAGCGATGGGACAGAAAGGCGGTACTTTTTATTCCAGGAACGACTAAAAACTGTCTTGTGTTTACTAGTTTTGTTGTGTTGGACAGTTACTGTTGTAGGTATATCAAATCAAGGCCGTAAAAGTGATTTTCTTTAGCCTCTGGATTCTGAATTTATTAAGGTAAGTTGATGGAACTTTCCACCTGGCACGTGAACCTCGCTTTCGGGTCAAATGTGTTCCTTCCAGACCAGTCGGACTTTCCGAGATGCAATGTGGTGTTTGAATTATTATTGATGGTCGATCCATCTAAGCACTGGAATCAACAAGCGTACGGTTGACCGGAACTCCACCTTGGCCCGCAACGAAGGTGCAAATATGATCAACACCCGACGGCCGCGCCGGTACGTTCCTGACTTCGTCCGTCTCCCTGACTACGTTGTCGGTTTTCATCTACATATTGCCATACTCCCAGTTGCAATTCTTGAGAAGATTAACCAGGGCCATCTGAAAGGGAGCTATCTATCAGCCTGGCTCCCTCACTGGCACCAACTCCCGGCGCTTTCCCATCCGATTTCTGGCCCGGCTTAGCGTTGCTGCAGTCGAGATATCACCCGACTGGAGCGTTTTATTCAACGCAATGCGTTATCTCTTCTCTAGCCTCGTTTTTTTAATTAATCTGACTTGTGGTCCAGGTCGGAGCAAAGCTTGATTTGAGAAATCAGACAAGGTAAAAAAGGTTTTGGCGAATCCACCCAGAATTTTTCAGAAAACAAACGCAAATAAATTAGATTTTTTTTAGAGCCAGAGCTTCCAGAATGCTACAACACCAGACCATCAGACTGTAGAATGCTGCAGACACCTGCTTCGCCCCTATTGAGGACTCATCAGTGCGGAGGCATTCAGGTCAGGCGGTCCGATAAAGCAACGGCCCGAGATCCTTGAATTAATGTAAGTTCTCAATGCGGCGTAATCTGTCCGAGGCATTCCGCGACACAATAGCATCATTCCGCGGCAAATATCATTGAAACGTCCAGAAATACAAAGTTCGAAGAAGGAAGTGACAGAATAAGGAACGCTGTAAAATCGAAAACAAAAACTAGCTGGCAAAAAATTTAGTCAGACTTTGTGATAGTTGCGTTATCATAACATTTCAGGTATCTATGATTAGTACGAAAAGTAGCACTTTTATTGCTAGCTTGAAAGAGTTGAAAGGGTTAGATTATGGAAGTGTGCTGAAAGTAATTACTCTTAACACGTTGCTCATGACGACGTGGTCAAAAGATCAACGAATTCAGTTTCTTTCGTGTTTGGAATTCAATTTCACAATTTTTCATTCGACAGTTTTCAATGCAGATCAAAACTGCTCGTTTCGCAATCGTCCCCGCTGTAAAAATAATCAGTCAGTTTTTACACTGACATTATAAATAGCTATTATGATTGTCAAAACATGCTAGAATCAATTTGTTTTTGACAATTCATTTTACCTACTGTTCAACTTCATGATCAGCTACCTATTACCGACTCTAACCTCATAAATATAGGAAACAGGCGGTTGTGTACACTGCATGCCAGTTTATATGTTATGTAGTTATTACAAAATACAGTTTGATGATGCATATTGATGTGCAGTTCTAGTATTGTTATTGAATTATTTCAAATTCAAACTGAGCACTCTTGTTTACTGCCGGGTTTTACTATCACCCGTGTAGTAAACAGAGAACAACACCTGTGACCTGCCACTGCCAACAGGTAGCCAGTGATGTGGAGATGATGTATTTTTTCACTAATCCCAGCATCGTGGCAAATGCATGGAATCCTTAAGGGAATCAAAGAATCAGTGTGATTTCAGGGATAGTACACTATAAATCCCTATAGAAATGGTATTGATACTCATACAGGGTGTTTCCAAAATGGTGTTACAAACTTCTAGGGGAGATTCCTCATCAGAAATGGACAAGGAAAATATATACCTTTGATGTCCTGAAATGCTCAGTTGAAAAGTTACAGGGTGTTCAAGTTGACTTTTTAAAACTGATTTTTTGACATAAGTTTTGAACCGTTAAACCGATTTTGTTCAAGTTCTCACCAAAGTTAACTGAAATAAGTCTCTATCGAATAATAGTAACGTGTTGGGGAAAAAAGTTCAGGGGCGTAGATAATGGGGGCTGTCCTCATATTTCCCACCCTATTTTTTACACCCCTAGCTATTTTCCCAAATTGTTCTTATTTTTTTATTCTACGTTCAATTTAGAGAAAAAAGTTACTTCACCAAAATTTTGATTAGAGGCTTCGTTTTTGAGATATCTGAGTTTGAAACTTTGGAAAACATCTCGAAATCGCCACTTTCAATGAGCCCAATTTTTTTTCCCTGAAAAGCTCTCGTTTCTCAGAGGAAATAGTGGTTTATCAACTTAGAAAATTGAAGAGAACCTATTTCTGCTGAAAAATCATGAGTTTTTTTTAATTCTAATTTTTTGGCCTTGGAAAGTGGCAATTTCGAGATGTTTTCCAAAGTTTCAAACTCAGATATCTCAAAAACGAAGCCTCTAATCAAAATTTTGCAAGAGTAACTTTTTTCTCTAAATGGAACGTAGAATAAAAAAATAAGAACAATTTGGGAAAATAGCTAGGGATGTAAAAAAATAGGGGGGGAAATATGAGGACAGCCCCCATTATCTACGCCCCTGAACTTTTTTCTCCAACACGTTACTATTATTCGATAGAGACTTATTTCAGTCAACTTTGGTGAGAACTTGAACAAAATCGGTTAAACGATTCAAAACTTATGTCAAAAAATCAGTTTTGAAAAGTCAACTTGAACACCCTGTAACTTTTCAACTGAGCATTTTAGGACATCAAAGGTATATATTTTCCTTGTCCATTTTTGATGGGGAATCTCCCCTAGAAGTTTGTAACACCATTTTGGAAACACCCTGTATAGAGCCCAATCAGAATGCCAATGTGTTGAACCAATGTACGGGGTGTTTATAAGAATCTGTGATCGCGGCAGGCATGGGTCAGGCCAAAAAACGCAGTAACAGGCGCAATTGTAGTGATTGAAAGCGAATTCCAAAGGCGATGCGATCACAGACGTTTATAAACACCCGGAACTTAGGTATGGATGTTTCCATAAAACCTTGTAGAAAATGTATTGGTTTCAATGGGTGATAATATGGATATGTCACCACACTCACCACATAGCCTGTTAAAAACTGTAGACAACTTTCACATGTTGAAATCCAATAGAGACGGCCTTGTAAGGTTCTTCGTAGATTTCTTCGCTATTCTTAACATGGAAATTGCATCAGGGAATTGTTAATGTTTGAAAATGTATCTATCTATACTTTACTGCGTTGATTACCTATTCTAATGCCAATGAATGTGAAAATATCATAACCGCACAAACATTCGATGAATTTTTCCAAACCAGTAACAGCTTGAGAATCGGGGCGGGACAATTCACCTACTTCGCACTACCACCTTGTGCTTTGTGTGGTGAATTCTAATTCGATTATTATCAGTGAGTTTAGTCAATCAGGAAATTACGTTGACTTTATAAACTGATTCATTTACGTAATGAGTGGAATCGGTTCCTAATTTGATTGACGTCTCATAGATTCACCTCATTAAATCGACAACCCTAATCTCTGATCTTGATAATATAAGTTTATTTTGTTATAAAAATCATATCACATTATAATTTTTTCTTCGCTCAAACAAGAATTTTGCAAATCGTACCTACTGTTTTTTAAATTCTCCAGCTGTATTTTTTTTCCAAAATGAGAAACATTTGGCATACGAAAAAAGGGCGTTGCGTTGGAGAAAACATAAGACCTTGATTTAAGGAGTAGCTCCACTACAAGATGCATGGATTCATTTCCGGAAATGAGAGTTTTCCATAAGTATATATGAAACATTCAGGAGAGCCTCACCTGGTGCTCGGAATCCGGCCAGCTGGCCGTGCATCCTTGGTCCTGCTCCTGTTCATAATCCATGCTCCAGAAACACACAATACGCGAAAGTTTATTTTCTTTTTCCCCAGCAGTTTCCACACGCTCGCTCTACTCTATATGTGCGTTCACCTTTCCCCCTATACCATAGCCACCGTGCTTTTCATCAATGGGAAAATACTATCACGGTATTGTCATTATTTCGAACAACAAATTGATTTTTCACATCATCGAGCTCCACATGCCATTCCAAAGGTTATTGCTCGAGCGGTCGTTGTTGCTTGCGACCATTGTCACAACTTCACTTTCTGGGAGTATATTATACTCGATGGCATATCAGCAGAAAGAAAAGGGCAGAGGGCATGTGGTGTGTCAGCAAAAAACAAAGGGACGACGATGTCTAGGGCAACAACAAAGGGAAATTTTGAGCAACGGCGCCGGGGAAAAAAATTTCATTGATTTTTCCTTTTGGTCCTGTCGTCACGATTCCGGACGCATTTTCATTTTTATCTGGTTCACCGCCTCGAAATTCAACCCGACCACCCCGTGTGATTATACAACCGTGTTATACATATCACTCTCGAAACGCTTTATCTGTCGATGAGAGAGGCTGAAGTCTCGCGTATAATACTACTGGCCCGATGTGCATCTAACCGGCCGAACCCCAAAGCTCTCGCGAAAGCTCGGCGAAGTTGAACGAACGCCGTTCGATCCGGAGCAACACATAGCAACCGTGTATTATGGGGTACCGCCCCTCCCGGCATAAGAAACATGTACAAATACTATTTTCATAAAATATGTACGACTGTTCGAGAGAGGATCCCCCGTGCACCGGGTGTCAAGTTCCAACCCGGCCCTGAAAACTACACGGAGGCTACAATAATAAAAACAGAATGAAGTGGAAATGAATAACTTCGGGAGTTGTGCGTGGCTTTGCGCAAGTCATTCACGTTTACGCTCTCGGCGACAAGGAGTTGCAAGTATTCCATTCAATTTTAGTGTCAAGTACCCACATGAGCTATATGGTAGTTTTCAACCTATAAAACGTATCAACTTGTCGACTACGTATGCCTCGTTGAGGGTTTCAATTAAATTCCTTTCAATTTTCTGCAAACATAATGAAACTGATGGATGACTTGGGCTGTCTGCGTTGGCCTTTTCAGAAAGATCAGCAACTTTAATGTAGATTAACTTAGCAACTCCAATCAATCTACCATCGCTGACAAGCTCGAAAGAAAGTTGTTCGATGTACCCAGCCCAGTCACTTTAGTTGGAACTGGATAAAATGCCAAATATACTGAAAAGAAAGCTTTAATTGCATGAATCACAAAACTGGGACTTCTTTTCGAAAAATTGGAGCGGCAAATTGAGCATTTATCTCTTTCATACTTTGCAAATAAGTTTTTAATATCATTGCGAAATGTGGAAGAATCAACAATAAAATACCCTCGAAAATACTCCAGCTACAACTCTCTCTCTCAAGAATACACATTCATTAAATTCTTGTCCAATTCGCGCATTTCAGAATTTTAATTAAAATACTGTCAGCTCATCTTCTCGACGCGAACATATCTCCGGCAAACGGAGCATTTTTTTTTAATAAAAATTATGTTATTGTATGAAATGTTGTGCTTCATGCAGGTACTTTAAAATATTGCTATTCATCGGTCCGTGTCTAATATTCACACGTTTTAGTAATCGAACTGAATCCATTGTGCTATCGCGGTATAGGTAAGTAGAGGTGCCTGGTGCCTGTGTAAATAATGAATAGCCAATAATAATTTCTTGGATTCGAGAAAGATTTGACCATAGAGATAATAGTATGCGCAATAAAAAAAAAACTTAGAAAACCAGCTGAAAAGCCTGCGAACTACATAAGATGGTAATGGGCACAATTACATACCAACATTTATAAATCTATTAGGATTTGAGCTTGAAGGGACCATGAACACGGTAACGGATACGATTATGTCACCATTTCACAAAACTGTGAGTTATATAACAACTTAGGGTTCCGAAAACTCTTAATATAACAACAAGTGGTTCAGAAAATCCTGATATATACCTCTTTTATAAAATAAACATCCCTTTAGCTGACCCGAAATCTTCATTGAGGAATGACGGAACTCACAATAGGGTAGTGACCACCATCCAAAAATATAGAAAAAAATCATACTAATCGAATGTAGAGCCTTAATAACAAGACTACGTTTCGTGAAAATTCGAAAAAAAAAGTTCCAAGTGTCTCAAAATCTGCCTTGAAAGTGGCTACTTTTGCGAACGATTTCAAATCTACCGAGCTGTAAGGCGGGCTGTGACGTTTCAATCTTTTGACAGTAGTGGGGATGACCACACCTCCGTTGCCTGTGTGTCAGTGTTGACGTTGACGTTTGCCAGCATAACATAACCATTGAAGTCTGATGTAGTCTTGAAATATTCATAAATCATGAAAGATTTTACCAACTTTCCATATTTTCAAGCAAAACAACTAAACAACACGAATCACCGCACAGATACACAAAGCGTTAACAATATAACAATCAGCTGTTATGAGCGTTGACGGGTTGACGCTAGTGCTTTTTGTAGTAAGTTCTGTATAATGTTGTCAAGCCTGCTTCTCCGCCTATGAAAGATTGCGACGTCATCGCGCCAAATTTGAAATGATCGAAAACTTTCATGAATTTTTTTTACCAAGAAAACTTACGAAAAAAAATCTGTCAACTATATAGCGTCACTTATCAAGAAGTGAACTTTAAAAAAAAATAATAAAAAAAAAATCGGTCACTACCCTATTGGGCTGTCGAGCTGCAGGGTAAAACTCAGTGGAAATGTGACGAAATATGTACTACACTCGCCTGCAGATGGGCCACAACGTTGCTAATTTCGAAGGACCAGACAGAACAAATGCGTGCAGATCATATTAAAATAAAGGTCCAATTGATTCTCTAAAATTTGACATCTGAACCACCTATGTGCGACTCACGGTTCTTAAGCTATACCTTTTAAAAGTCAATTTGCCCTTAGAGTTCACCCTGTAGTTGCATAGCTAACATTACCATGATTGATTTGCTGGATATTAATGGTCTGTGGTTGACAACTGATCATTATTTATGGTTAATTTGACTGCCACGTGGAGCTGGGATCAACTTAACATGCTGATTGGATGCCAAAAGTTGATGCTCCATGGAGTTGTAGAAGCCATAGCCCCAGAACCGGAAATAGCACGTAGACGAGTAAGGTGTCAAATTGTAGAGAATTGAATGGGATCGGGAAGCTATATAAACGCTCCCACCTCACATTAACTTAAATGAAGATATTGACAAAAGACTGTTTTTCAGGCGCCATCTTTTCAAGATGACGGTCAAAACGGCAAAGATACGAGGTGGAAAAGAGAAATTTGGAAAGGGCACCTGAAGATCTATAATACTTGTCAAGTTTCAAACATATCGGATAACCTTCAAAAAAATGCCGGAATTTAGCATATCTTACGCCGGGTTGCTCACTTCGAGTTTAACTTTAAACCCGGTTTAGTTACTATGGAAATAATTGTTGCAACAATTAAATCTATGGCAATCAAACCAAGTTTAAAGTTAAACTCGGAATGAGCAACCCGGTGTTATACAGACAATTTTGACAGTTTCCCGAAATGACGTTTGTGAATTTAGATATGAAATAATAAGAGAATTTATTCTGTCTATAAAATAACGAGTGTTAAGGACGTCTATAAAATAACGAGTGTTAAGGACGGCACTTCCTAGTGTTTTTTCTTTAAACGTGAATTTAATGAGAATCAGTGGAGTAAGAGACTTGAAAAAAAGCAGAGTGATATAAAATCTAGAATGAAAATTAATAAGTATTTTAAAATTTCAAAAAAATAATTTTTTTTCAAAATTTTTATATTTTTTTCAAAAAAAGTTACTCATTCTCTTGCCAGTCCAGATTTAAATGACTCGTTTTTTCACCCACAAATTTAGTTGCTCAGATTTAGCAGAAACTCAGCCACAAGAATCTATCTGTTTCTCTTTCGCTCTGCAGCTAATCCGCAGTCTGTTTCAGCCATTTTTTATGCTAGGAAATGCCGTCCTTAACATCTCTTGAAAAACAAACGAGTACAGCCAAATTCTTACTGCCAGATGGAGTCCATATTGGCGCCTCCACCATATTTGCTTGCAGCAGATATCTATGTTCCACCATAATTTTCCACGATCCTTGACGGTCTAGGAATTGAGTGAGGTACAGCTCCATATATCTTCACAAAGTTGCATATGGCCAAGCCTTTTTTGACCCTATGCCCCCAGACTGAAAGGTTGGCCCTCGGGTCTACATATAAAGCTCATAGAATGCTTTTGTAATTGTTTTCTGGCAAATTTATCCAATCCCATAGTATTCTACTCGCGGGTAATGGCTATTACTCATTCGTATGCTTTACGACACTCGCCAAGGCTCGTGTCGGCAAACTGCATCCTCATGAGTAAGAGGCAATCATTACCCGCTTGTTGAATAATATACTAATATTAAACGCCTTCATGAAAAGAATCAATTTCAAGTATGAATCAGTTTTATTCTTTCGTTTTTATATACTTTTAAATAATCGAATACGATACGATTGAGGGCTTTTACATCTACACCCAACACTTTTCGTATTAATAAAATATAAGCACTTTTATATAATACGTGTCGCAGAACTGTATAGAAAAGAAAATCCAGAAAAAACGCTGAAAATTTCTAGAAACACTCCAAAACTTTTTTAACGGCAATTTTCCAAAGAATCTAAGTATGTTACGCACGGTCACTGCTTTCTTTAATCCAATTCTGAGAGGCCTGTAGAGTCTTTCGAGTCTATAGAAACAGAGAAGTACATCTTTGATGATTGTGTATAAAGACACTTTCCACAGACTACTGTTTACACCAGTGATGCGAGCTACTACGTTTTTCGGAATAAATTAACGTAGTTGGCGTCCTCTATGAACATTATCAGAATCAGAGATCGCGATACCATCGGCGTGGCAATTTTCTCTTGGAAAATGAATTGCCGAAACTCGGACCGACCTAATCACTCCAACACTGAACCGAAGCCCACCACAATCGAACCACTCAAAGCTTTGTGGTGGTGCACAATCACGCATATGTGTGTGTGTAGGCCTCCGCCAAATTGTATTTCTCCTTTGAGACATAAGTAATTACTTTCTTTTCAAAGGTGTTGTAGGTGGGTAGAGGTATACGGCACACCTTCACCAAGCTCTGATATTCAATTTTTGTAATTATTGAGCATCAATACCTGTGGAGAGGCTAAGAATACCTAGAGCCCTAGGGGCGCGAAAATTGGCATAAAAATTACGACAGTCGGTGCCGTGGAGGTTTGTAAATGAGGTGCTTATTTAAAAAAAAATGAGTAATTAGGTCGAAATAAAATGCTTATGAGTGTTTTGTTCCAGGTGGTGGTGTCAATTTGAAGAGCTAGCGAGATACCAGCTATACGACACAAGAACTCAACTAGTAGGGCGACCGGACCACATGAAGACGAGGAGTGAGGAGTAAAGGTCTAACGAAACCAGCTCCAATGGATAAAACGACAAGGTAAATTTGTTGTCGGCATCACGTCACTCTCGTAACTTGTTGGATATATTTCATTTACGTAGGTAGATACTAATAATTGCAGAATGTTGTCGACCAGCGACAGCCAATGAATGATATAACGAGGTATTTTCCAGCGCCACCCTCAATGCAAAGAGTAGAAAACAAGGCCTGTTCGGCTGATCGATCGTTTTTGGAAACCTTCCTCCGTGATTAGTGCATCAGGTATATCCGAACCGTTTAGTAGACCGTAATGGGTTCCGACACTGACAAATATGCAGGCAATCGGGGGAAATTACTAGGATATATGTATTTCCAGAACGCATCCATCTAACCATTTCCACGAACAGAATAACTACCTACCTATCTCATCTCTTTTTCGAAAACGATGACGCCCACGTCGCCTTATTTCTTTTATCGAAGATGCATTAAAAGCACCGTCTATTTTCGTTCTGCGGATAAAATGGAAAACCGTACGGAAATTTTCTATTTCCATATAGTGTGTGTGCGCGACTGTGGGTACCCAACGTGCAATAACAGATTTTGATTTATTCACTTACTTTCTTTGATTAGTCTCTGGTACAGAAAAATTTATGAGTGTTTTTCCAGAAATCCGAGCGCCATCAGCCTGATGGTGGATGGAGGCAAACAATGCATTTTACGCGAACGGAAGCTGGCAACTTTACGACTTGACGGGCTCTTCTCCAGACTCGGAACAATCACTTTTGAGTTGTGCGCAGGAAGTGGCGGTGTGAAATTTGGTTTATGGATGATGGAGCCTGCCCAAAGAGAAAATGTTTTCAATTCTTGAAGTGGAATTTTTACGACGTTTATTAACGATTTGCATGCAAGCGCCAGTATTGCTTTTAGGTTACAGGTTATTTTTTAGTTGCAGGAAATGGCAATTAGACAAATGTAATGCAAGGAAATGCGTGCCAATTGCCAAATGCGCGAACAATTTGACGTTACGGAAAGTATTGGAAATGATCACGACACAAAACGCTAGCGCATGAAGACTTGAGGATATTCCAGACCCTTCGCATCTGACCAGTTAAGGCACGTTCAAGGTGAGATTAGCTGGTTGAAAGTGAAGATAGACTGGGTACATTTTCAAATCCCTCAATTCACAAAATTGAAAACAACTAAGCTCTGCAATGCATAAAAAGCAAACAACTAGCTTTAAGGCTATTGTTACGAGCGGAGATTCTCGTGCATCCTAGAGCACATCTGATATTTTTTCTACTTCTAGCCTATTCTGCCTTCGAGATTGCAGTGTACAAGTGCGAAGCTCTGGACATTTTCAAAAAATGCACGAAGGTTTGGACCGTTGAAATACACGCGGCGACTTCAACAGCCGAGTAGGACACATCTGTCCATTTGGCGGAGGTGCCGCATTCACAGCACGTTGGAATTGCACGCGAAAGGTGTGCGATTTTTCGGGAGTCGCCTGGACACCGTATGCCGCCTCATTGTGGAATTTTCTGGAGAACCGTGTTGTATATCCTGGTCACGGCACCATTCTGTAGTATAATCCCGTTTTCGATGTTGGCAGTGATCGTCGTTGTCCTTTCCCTTCCTTCCCCAACGTTGTTTACCTTTTACCTACGTTGTGTGAGTTCTTACTCGAGATGAGAATGTGTCGTTGGGGATGAGGTTTGATTCTTGAATGAAACGCGAATGAATCACAAGCAAAATGAATGTTTATTGAAAATCAATTGCAAAGTTTTAAATGAATTTGTTTTTTTTCTCAAAACACCTCACAACAAGAACTTGACAGTGATAAATGACACAACATGGATAAAAACAACAAAACACATAGCAAGAGAAATCTTTACAAATTATTTAGACAATGCAGGAATTTACAACAATGAAATGAACACAAAATCAGATTAGCAAAACAAAACAAGAAATGATGAAACATGTCCAACTGTCAATTTAATCGCAAAGGAGGAGTGACGTATTCGCTGACAGGCACACATGGGGAGAACACGTCAAAGAAACCCATGTGTATGGCCTGGTTGATTGCTGAAAAATCTCTTTTCAAATGATCTGAACAAAAGTCAAGTGTGAATGAGTCATGATGAAATGACAGAGAAGTCACTCCAGTACTGCATTGATCAAGTTAGCGTGAAGCGGTGCTTGAACCTCTTTAAAAGTTCGTTTTGTTTACAAGTTATTTACGTAACAACAAAAGGAAACTTGCTTGCTTACGCTTTGGACGCTGAGCAATTAATTTTTCACACTTTACAAACAGAAGAAGTCAAATTGATAGATAAGTAAACAATAAAGAAATGATCGGTAAACTAGTAAATAAATCAGCAAGGAAAGAATGACAGATAATTGTGTAAATAAATAAACAAGAAAACAAATGATAAGTGATGGTGTAGGTAAATAAACAAAAAACAAATGAGAGATAAATAGGTAGATAAATAAACAAGAAACAGGTGAGACATAAATAAGTAGAGAAGTTGGATTTGGTCATACCTTTGTAAGCAATTGGAAGAAAGAAGTATCTATAACGCATTCGCCCGAAATTCCCCAGAAGATACCCATCACAAACCCCACAGATACATACTCACATACAAAACAGAATAATGATTAGTAAACAGTAATCACATACAGTAAATAACAGTAAATACAAAAAAATCGACTCGAGCCAACCTGTGGCCCTCTCTTCGTCGTTTTACATAATTTCCCCCAAATAAGAAAAGGTTAGTAGACTCAACAAGGCAGATTCATACAAGTAGTGGACCCTCCCCCCAGGACACGGAGAAGTGGCAAGTCTCTCTCTCCCTCCTTACTTTAATGTATAACTTGACAATGAACAATGAGATGTGCATGAATCATCAAAAGTACTGTTCTCTACTAACCGGCTGGTTTTGGCGTAGCAGAGTTTCTTTTTGTCGTCTTACTGTTTGTGACGTAACTTGTGGAAAAGAAACAATAATGAAACCTCGAAATACGCGCGACAACGCAATTCTGAGGTTACGTCATGAGTGCGAAAAGTGCACGCGCACTGGACCACGGCCTTTGCCATCGAAACTCAGATCATTTGGAGAGTAGATAAATTACACAAAATTCAAAGCAGTACAAAGCACCTTGATTTCAAAGGGGGAAAACTACGGGCTATGCAAGCCCGTTGGAAACAAAGAGAACAAAGAATTTTGTGTTGTGTACAATAATTTTGCGGACCAAATAGGTATCGAAATGCATGATTTGATGAGTGGGTGAAAGTCGAAATTACGATACAATAATCAATGAAAAACTAACCTTAAAATTGTAAAAACGACGCACAAATCGTTGCACTGAAAATCACGTGTTCCTCACCACAGCTGATTATCTTCTCTCCGTCCCCCCGCGGCAGCCGCTTGCCCAGCGCAGCGCCATCTCTCTCCCCTATCGGCAAACACTACGAACGTCAACAACCGTACGGGGGAAACAAAGGGGGAATACCACAACCGATGGAAACTTCGAGAACACCAGTCGGAGGTGTATATGAGTACCATGGATCGCCCACAGAATTGCTTGAATTCAAAGCGATAGCAGATAGGAAGCAAGTAGTAACCAACGATATTCCCAAGCAGTTTATTCGCATGTATTTAAAGCAGTAGGCAGTAACAAACAGTGTGTGTTTTAAAACGATCGTCTCAATCATAAACGAACCTAAATATACCAAATACGTAACAGTTTTTACCCTCCTGCTCCAAAATAACCCAAAAGAACAATTTTTATTAAGAAAAAATTGTGAGATATTATTTTCATAACTTCCAAGCCATCAGTCATTGAGAAATGTCACAAAGAAAAAATCTGAATCCCGACAGTTTTCAAAAGCGCTACTCAATGTTCGCTTCTTTGCGAGATTTCTCTTCTACGAATGACTTGGTGAACTGTAAAAAGTACGTCTCGGCACAGCCTCTAACTACGTGTTTGCCGCTTATGTATTGCAAAGCTTCAGACCTGCCAATCTCGCCTCAAGATGCTCATTAGAACACGCCCTGTACAAATATCGTTTCATCATGATTCTTTTCGAAAATCTAAAACATTGGAATGTTCTCTCGCGTAGACAATGCAGTTCTTGTTTTTCACCTCCTAATTCGAACCTGACTGTGGCTACTTTGCGAAGATAATTGGTTCGAGACTGCAGTGGTAATGTCTTTGTATTCGCTTTCGTCTTTTCGGAGAGAGCTCAGCTCAACAACGTTTTTAACTTGTCGAGTAAAATATCATCAGACATTTGTCTTGAAGTTCAAACTAATTTAATTCGACTCGCCCCGACTCGGGGGAGGCTCTTCTTTTCGAGAGGAATTCCCTTTAAAGTCGCCAGTAATTTAGATCCAGTTTGATTCGTTGAACTTGCGCCTAATTGGACGAGTTTTCGCAGAATAAGCGAGTCGCCCTTTCTCTCGCGTCCTTCGTCCTCTTGTTCCTTCCCAGACCTGATGATGAAATTAAAATATCTAGCAACATCGTATCCCTGCGTCTCGAACTCCCGGTGATGCTCAATTATAAAACCCTTTCCCGGTGGTTGTGAACAGTTTTGTTCCATCAGCCATCAGGCATACAAAACAGCAGCTGTACTCTTTCATGATCGTGTTGTCGATGATTTTTCACTTTTATGCCTGCGTATATTTTTTTCGACATTTCAAAATAATTGTTCGCATTGGGCAATGACATTTTACACAAACATCGGGAGGAGTGGGTTTTCGTGTTTGCAAAAACAGTGAAAGGCACACGTAAACAAATCACTTTCGTTCATTTGGCTCGCAACCAAATTTTGCTGAAGATTGTGAGGAGTTTTTCCTCGTACACACACACACACACACACAGACGTTGGGTTAAAATCCTGAAACTGGCGTAAACATTAAATGCACGCTTGAGTGTAATAATAATAGTTTTGATGATGATTCTGGGGTGAATATTCAGCATTCAGGGCACGCTCGTGGATATTGCTCGAAAACACGATATATGCAAGAAATGCGAGGTCTTATCCCACCACGCAATCTAATATACAGAAGTAATTGAGCGTTCGGACATTATCAGACGAAATGCAATTGTGCCTGGGGAAATTACTTGGCACTCGAATTTATTACGAAGAGTTAAACAATCACCACTCATGTGCCACTTATAAGATCACCATCTACTGAATGAAGGCTTACCAAAGATGAACGGATGATACGGTAAGTTTTTACGGGAAGCAAACATTGGAAATGTATCGAGAGCATCAGTCTTAGCAAGCTCATAAAATCTCGAACATTTATTACACCAATAAGGCCCACTCGCTCATTTCGACTTCAACTTTAAACTTGGCTTGATTGTCACAAATTCAATTGTTGCAAAAATCATTTCCACAGCAATCAAACCGGGTTTAAAATTAAATCGAAGTGAGCAACTGGGCCTAAGTAGTCTAGAAACATAGCTCTAAATTGTTGTTCTTCTGTTCTTCTTGTTGTTGTTCAAATAGATAACTCTTTAACGTTCACAACTAATGCGTCATCAACAGATATACAGTCAGTTTCGATAAAAACTGAGACAAGGGGTATGTGCCATTGTGCCGAGTGTTGACTGATCTGGCTTGTGTTTTCTACTGACGCTAAATCAACTACTATCAGTCGAGACACCGGAAAACTAGAAGATTCGTGGCGCCCTTACTTACGACCACCAATCTCATTGCACTTCGGCAAAAGCTCGCCATCGTGGCCCCAGTCTGGGTCACGTTTGGGCCCAAGCGGTGTCGCTGGGAACTGGCCGTCTAAATATCACTCGACTGGAGGACGCACACCCCTCGAAGCGGCTGGGAGACGCACTGGCACCGAAAAGAGAAGTCCTGTCCATTTTCAAAGATCTAAGTAGTGTAGAGTTAGCTAGCTAGACCGTACATTCATTTTTGTCAATTTGCTAGCGGCCTTCTGCCGTTATATTTGTTGTACTATAAAATTCACCAATTCACCACAGTGATTTCACCTTGTTCCATTCTGTGTTTTTTTTGCTCTGCATCAACTACTAGGGTATTAGCAGGTTTTTCTGTGGGTGTTTTTCAGTAACGATAACAGTATTGACGATAACAACCGTATTGCGTTTGGTTTCCCTACAACCCCCGTCTCTTGTGTCTCTTATTTTCTTGTAGAAGTTGAGGGATTTGCTACCCTTTTTTTGGAAGCCCTCTCAAGCTGAGCTAGCTAGCAGCTAGCCTGTAGCAATCTTCGACAAAACAAGTGAATATGCCCTCACGGGCGTAAAACTCAGTAGCGCACTTTCTCTTTTAGCACTTAATTGACTTGACACTAGCGGTTTAGCCATATGCAACGTCACCATTGTCTGTTCAACGGGAATGTGCCGCTCTCGGTGTCATTGCTAGACCCCTTTTTACGCTGGAATGTGCCATCCTCGGCACCGCCACCACCTTCTCCCTCTTCGCCGGAACGCCACTATCATACTTTGCAGAAAATCGCCACGGTCGGGAGCTGGGTGCTTGCCTGGATCTCCGAATCGATCAACATTTCTATGTGGCACTGGAATCAAAGATTCGGTGGCGCCCTTGAGCAAGATACACACTTACAGCTTTTCTTTTCGGGGCTAAGCCGATCATGCCCTCCCCCCTCCACGTAAAAAAACAGCGCCCAGCCCCGACGGTTGGAGATATTGCGGACTACTAGGCCAGCTTTGGACAGATCGCCTGGAGACCCTGGACCCTCCTCAAGGACTCTTCCCGATCCCAGGGAACTCTCGAAAGTCACAAGTGTGTTTTTGTTTCTCAAGAATGTACACTAGATACCTACTGCAGAAAATACGCAACAAATTGTGGTTTGTGAAGGAGTAACAAAAAAGTATCGTTCTTACGCAAGCCCTAAAACCGTAGCCGAAACCTAGATGGCTCCAGAACTCCACGAAACAGCAGCTTGACACGGACTTGATGTTGGAACGGCTCCCAAGAAAATCGGTCTTGACCAACTTCAAATGAAGAGGAAGGGACGACGGCAGCCGCCGGCAACCTCGAGCCGGTAACTCTCCCACGTCACATCGATTCCAGGAACAGTCCGTGATTAGGAAATAGATACAATAAAGGAAAATATGAACTAGAATCCTAGAGGGAGAAGAAAGAAGTTATGAATCTAACGTCAACATTCACACTTTCAAGCCGAACCTTTTATCTCAGATGTTGGCCGGGTTTTTTAGAGAGGATCCTCGATGAAGGACAATTTTGCTCGGTACTAGAGTGCCTTCGGGTATATCAAGCAAATCCTGTACCTAGACTCCTTGTTTTGCCCTATTTAGCCGAAAGAATGTCAAAAAGGAGTTTAGACGAAACCAACCTAACTCTCGCACTTGAGGCTAAACTGAAACGAACAGCACGAGGTTCTTTTATAACGAATACTATAACCTTTCAAAAAAAAAAGTGTGAAGGGAAGCCGGATTTCTTGGAAAACTCGTTTTCATAGTCACGGAAAACTTGCTTCGGGTTTCCCGATGGCCCTTGAGGACAGCAAAACTGAGAGTTCATTAATTCGTACATGATAGCTACTTACACACCACATAGATACTGTGGCGTGCAGCTTAAAATCACAAAAAGGGAATTAAATATTTAGGAATGAATTAGAATTACGGGCGATATTGGGAAGTGACGAAATTGCACACGGGATGATGGTGGAGTCAGGAAACGCATGCCGGTACATCGGTTTTGTGGGTCAGGGGAGACTTTAGCAGAAGGGATGGGGCAAGAAAAAATTGTTCCGAAAGTAGAGACGGGGGTGCAGAGGATTAGCGTGGTAGCATTCGACGAGGACAGATGTGCGAGAAAGAGAAAATGATTATTCATCAAGAAGAAAGTGACGAGAGTACTAAAACCATCGTTAGTAGTAGTTGTAGTGCATCAGTTACGAGAAAAGAAGATATAAGGGCAAGTCTGATTTTCATTGTAATCAAAGGATAATTGTTTGATGGGACTGAAGTAATTGTTTTGTTTATAAATGATAGTAGGTTGTGCACTTGATATTTCGAACAGCCATAGATAGCAAGCGTCAAACTGATTCAATACCCTGTAGTTGCTGTGAGCTTTCAAAGACAGTTTTCAGGCACCTTCAAGACACCAGAAAAAGGGTGAAAGCCTTAGTAACCCTTTCAAAAAGATCTAGCAGAGATCCTACAGAGTAAGATTTTGTAGACTCCATTAGCTTGAGACAAAGCACTAGCAGTATTTATGCAAATCAAATCTGGACGACAATCTCACGTGTTATCTCACTCCATAGAATAAAAGATTTAACCCTTTTCGCACGACAAGGAGTTTATGAGCATTGAGGTTGAGTTCCAAAAAGAGAACCCCTGTGAACAATGCCAGAAAATTCAGTGTCGCTTCGAAAACGCTTCAAGACAGAAAGGAACTAAATATCATTTTTGCAGGCTGCTTAATTAGAGGCTCACCGCGATAAATTGTACACCAGATTTGCATGGAGTTATTCAGCCCAGCGTGAAATAGAGCTGCTGGATGAGTCTGTAAGTTCAAAACTACAGCATCAGCCAAATATGAATTTATGGAATGTAAACACTCAATTTTATGTGAATTATTTGATCGATAATTGGAATAATGGCTATAATTTCGAAATACCAAGACAATACTCAGTGAACAACCATCTCTCTCTAAGTATAATTGAATAATCGACATTTCTATCCGTACAAGGAAGATGGACTAGACAGAAGAAGGGGTTAAAATTTAAACATCGACGAGGTCTTAAATTAATTAAGCACGTAATTGAAACTCAAGTGCGTTAGGAAACGGGTTCACCAATAGTTCTGAAAATTAGGAAGAATGCGAAACATGATTAGATTGAAAGGATTGAGCTAATTAGTCGCAAGGTTTTCCACGTAATTGGGATAAACTTTTCTTCCAGAAACCGGATGTAAACTTGAATTAAGGACGGAGTCATATTGGTAAAATAAGCGTTGCAAAATCAATCCCTGTGGGTTTATTCCTTGACCGATTCTTACCATTTAGGTCTCTTTCGAAAGCTACAAGGATGTACTTTGGTTTGAGCCCGTTGACATTTCCAAAATCAAAAAATAATTTTTTCAAATGTCAAAACCCAAATAAAAAATTTGGATTTCGGACATATTAATTGGCTCAAACCAAAGAACATCCTTGTAGCTTTCGAAAGAGACCAAAATGGTTAGAATCCGTTAAGAAATAAACCCACAGGGATTGATTTCGCAACGCTTATTTTACCAATTGAACACCGTCCTTAACCAATTACAATTGTTAGCTGGTTTCAGCACGCCTGGAAATTATGTAATGGATAATTGAGATAAACTTGAATTAATTGGCGATGATTGATTAACCTGTAATAAAGGTGAGGTGTGGTTAAATGACTTTGTTTATTCTCCAACATTTATTTAAATCGTCCTCTTTCAAAGAACTGAGGTTACTCTGGTATGACTGAGTTATTAGCACGACGGGAAATTGAGGTAGGTGGAAATTTATTTGAATGACTTAGGTAAAGGTAATTAGAAATCTACGGCACGAAAAAATTAAACACAACGTAGGAGCTAACTACTGAGCTCATTCAGCCCTTGTACGTTTACCTCTTATACGTTCAAACAGGAAAAGTCTAATAGGTCTAATAAATGTTAGACCAGAAAATGTATGTCTGTGTTATCTTTGATTGTAGGGTTACTAATTTTATAAAATAGTTGAGCCCAGTGTGTGGGTGAGCTCCAACCTGGGGTAAAATAACGTAGCCTAGCAGTTGAAAAGGGTTTGAACTCCCAAAAATCGGGCTCAAGGTCGATCGGATTTTGATTTGCACAAAACACAAAGGTTGTGAATAATAGTCTCGCGTATAAAACGATGCGTTGCATTCGTTTCATATCACCGTGTCCTATAGTGATGGAACGCAATTTCATAATGCTCCATAAATGCCAGGTTTCACGTCAAAACAATGAACACACACACACCATGTCCCAAGTGTCGAAAATAATGGTGTACAGCAGCCATTCCGTGCGGTGATCAGCAACCACGTTGGTTCGCCATTGCCGCTGGAAATTGAGACATGCAGACATGGTGTGCTGCAACAATTTCTGCGTTGCTTTTATGGTGATTAAACTCGCTGTAATTTGTATGGGAGGTGGCAGCAACAGTTTTGCCTTTAAATTTATAAATTGGAACTGTTGTTGTATATGCAGGAAGCGACACGAACAATTTGTATCGCGCCCAACAACTTTACGGAATATCACGAAATTCCCTCCAACCGTGCCGTTGAAAGTTACCAGTAGTAAAGTGTCGCGTAAATGGAATTACATGAAGGTATGGAGTTTTATACAGTGGACAACTTCGACAAGAAGGAGACTCTTTCGGGGGGTGGAGGGGTCAAATGTCATACTTAAATTTGATAGGTTTGTTCGCTTCATAAGTACACCTTCTGCACTTTGATAGAGTGCATGAAAATCGCCGCGACAGATTTTAGTGTCCTCCTGGTGCCTCCCATCTCAGACATGGATACAGGGTGTCTCAGAAGTATCGTATTCCGAAGCCAGAGTGATACATGGGATCCACTCAAGAACATGAAAAATATTTGAAAAAATTATTGTCGTTTATTTTTGACTCTGTGAGGGGATCAAAGAAGTTTAGTGCACACCCAGTGGTTGATATCTTTTTACTGATTAGTCTATCACAAACAGTTCTCTCGAGCGCATGCCATACAATACGAGTTGAGCGGTGCGTGGTCCTTTCCCCTTTCCTCCTTCCCCCAGTTGCTGGAGAGCTGATCGTAACCAAATATTTAGTTGATGTTGGCCGGGGAAAGTTTGAGCAGTAATTCAAATTGAAAAAGAGTTGAGCATTATACGAAGATGAAAATAAACGAATGAAATATAAAAGAAGGATCTCGCATTGAGCAATTGTTTTGCATTTTAACAAGGCGTGGGATTGCCAAGAAATTTCTGAAGTATGAGCTGTGAAAATGCCTTTCTAGGTCTAGGACACCGAGAACATTACATGGATAATATTCCTGCAAGCTTCTTCGATCTTTTATGCTAAAACTTGCAGTTTTATACACTTTGATACTCACGTATGTTTAACGGGAGGACACCATCATTCAGCAAGAGTGAATCTGGAAAAAACAAAACGAAATGTATAAGAAGCATGAATAATAATTTAAAACCGTTATTATTTCATCATTCATCACGGGACGTTATTATGGGATGGGATGTGCTATTAGTAATTGTTCGTAAATAAACCGGGCTTTCTGCACTTGGGGATTTTAAGTGTGGAGAGACCTCCCGATGGGTCTGCGGCGTTAAAGATCAGCTGATGGAGCGCCTGCCTGAACTTTCTCGAAATAGAACATCAACCAACGTTGCGTCTTCCCACGCAAATAATGGGGGAACTCGCAAAGAACTCGGCGGGGCTAATGTCGGGCGTTCGGCAATCAATTTATTGCACTGTTGTGCTGCCGGGTGTGCGATAATTTCCCACTTTATTGTTCTTCAATTGACGGTGTCGAATGGCACTCGCGGAAATTCCGGCTGATCGCCGAGTCGGTTAATTGCATTGTTGCGGTGATATTAAGTTGGGCCGGGGGAGTTCTTGCCTTGCTCGCAATAAAGTATCCCCGGAAGGATTCATTAAGGAGTGTGCTTGGGTATTCTGACGAGGGCTGTCGCAAGGATTTGACGTCGTATTTGCTTAACCTAATATCCAGCACCTAGTTACTTTATATTGTACCTATTACTTAGGTGCTTGAACGCAATTTTAGTTCGAGGAAAATTCCACTAGGAATTAGCATAACATGGTGATGATATTCTAGTATTCCGCAATCTTCAGTAAGCTCGTGAGACATATCTTTTCAAAGGACTCGAAAAATTGCATTTCATTAACCACAGAGACGACAATTGACGGAGGGGTGCATGCAACACGGAGGGGAGTTGTGTATTACAGTATATTATAAAATTCAACCCTAATGTTAAGGACAAAAGGGTGAAATTAAATGCGATCGTCTCCCGAAAAATAGGTCGAAGTGTTCCAAAACTCGATAAGCACGCCGGTGTGATACAAACACTCTTCTAAGCATTCCACTCAAACTATGCCTAGGATTTGATGAGAATTATTTGAGAGGATAAGTGAATGTGGAGTTCACATACGATCGTTTCTAAAAAGATAGGTTCACAAGTGTTCACGTAATACACGCTTTTAAAAACAGTAGAACCCATCTGGTGTTCGCAATGGGCACTTTCTGCATCGGTGTGATGCGAGCACTGATTGCCAACCTAGTGAAATTCTACATGAGTAATCAAATATCTTCAATATTAACGTAAATTGATTGAGCTCCATGACAAAATTCAATTGTGCCACTCTTACTTTTCCGGTCCCCCATCAACATAGAAGGAAAAGAATAGTAATCGTACAGAAAAAATGTTTCGAGATTTCACCGGATTATCCATTTTGAGGTCGGTCCCTCAAGACGATCAAGACCATTTTCAGAACGATGTCTGTCTGTCATCTTCCACGATAACTGTCAAACCGTTGACCTGATCGGCTTGAAATTTGGTATGCGGCATGTTTTTTCTGTGCGGAATGAGCTCATTAGTTTTTGACTGTCATCTGTCAAACAGAAGTGTCACTATTACAAAAAATGTCAGAGCTTAAAAGCTTTATTTCACGGAACTTGACTTGCAGTATGTCATTTGAAAGCCCTTAAAGAACTGTATTCAGAACAGTTGGAAGTCAATTGCCCTATCCGTCATCTGTCAAATGATGAAAAATGTCAAAGTTCAAAACTTGACCATTTAATTATTCAAAATCTACCCCGCCAAAATCCGACGTCTGGTTTTCACAAGTTTCGACGCCCCGTCGTGTCGTTTGGTTGCCGTCAGCGGTTACTGTGTGTTGACTAGCTGTCACCTGCGCCAGCAAGATGTCGCCTGGGTGACAGCATTGGTTGAAAAGTAGACAGGGAATTTGTTCCACTGACACCGGACAAGTGGAAAGGGAATTGTATACATGATGTTGATTTTCCATTGTTTTGGGCAAATGTCACTAATGTCAGGTTCTTCCTTGGCGAGTTTAGTAAGTTTATGCATGTCCGTTGACGGTGTCTTGGTCAGATGAAGTTTTCCAAGAGGCGTAAGTAATTGATTGTGTACGAGTAACACGAATTCGAGAAAATGTTTGTTTTTCGCGTGTTTTCAAATTTCTGCCTGGACTCGTAGGGTTCTATTGTGAACGAAACGCATGTCACTGAGAGTAGTGTCTGGTCAGTGAAGAGTTGTTGAAGAAAATTGAGACACCAATACTTTGTTCATAAATATATGTATTTCTACTTATGTTCAAGGTAACTACTGAAAATACTGGAAACATTATGAAGCTTTGAAAATGAAAGCGACGATATGTGTTATGGAAACCTGAACCGTGAAGAAGGTACTGTCGTGGAAGACACCGTGTAGTGGAAGAAAAAGCAGAACCGTGTATTTGTATTATTTAGGAGCCTTTCTAAATATGTGTAGGAGAAATTGAGATGAAATAAAAATATGTGCAAAGTTCAAAATTTGACAGTCACGTTTCAATTGTTCATCTGAACCAAGTCTAGGTTTGAAAACTAAATGGATTCAGTTGAAAAAAGCCAGAGTTCTATACTGCGGCTTCAAACTGCCAAAATGTCGAATTTGACGAATGCATTTCGATTGTCCATCTTGACTACGTATTTGTCAAAATCTCAATATAATCTGTTGGAAAATACAATAGTTCAATATGGCAGCCTTGGAAATGTCAAAATGGCAAATTTGACAGATGCATCTTAATTGTCTACTTCAAGTGGGTAAAGGCTTGAAATATCAATTGGATCGGTTGAACAATGCAAAAATTCATGATGGTTCACGGTCACGGTTCCCAATGAGATCTGTTGAAAAATGTAAAAGTTCAATATGGCGGCCTCTTGAAACGTCAAAAATCAAAATTTGACAGATGCGATTTGATCGCCAACCTCAAGTGGGTGTACCTGGGTACCTAATATGTACAAAATCCCAATCGGATCGGTTAAAAATGTGAAAGTTCAATATGGCGGCGGCCTTAGAACTGTCAAAATGACAAATTTGACAGAAATATTCAGATTGCCTATTTCAAGTTGTTATAGAGGTTCAAAATCCCAATCAGATCGGTTGAAAAATGCGAAAGTTCAATATGGCGGCCTCTCGAAACGTCAAAAATCAAAATTTGACAAATGCATTTGGACTGTCTATTTCTAGGTGGCATAGGTTCAAAATCCCAATCGGATCTTGTGGTTATGATGATAGAAAAATGTTATGAAACAATTTCCGCTTTCAACATTACATTTACTCGCGAAAACGTCCATAACTGTCAGCATCATTCCAACGTATTTAAGAGCACTCGCGAGTCTCGCAATAAATGGCACAAAGAGTCCGCGAAAAATTGCCTCAAAGGAGTGCTGTGACATTACATTGACATTTGCAAATGGCACAACACAACTGCGACGCTCAATAATGTTGCCAATCTTTGTAGTGAAATTTTGGAAAATTTGACAAGAAAAACTCCGAAACAAGGACGCACATCAAAACACGGACCCTTTCTGGAGGTCTGGCCAGAAGGTCCGATGGAATTATTATGGATTCCGTAGAAAACAAGTCGCGACAAGGAACCCTTGTAACCGACATGAAATGTACTCTGGAGGACCGAAAAGGCCCTTTTCTCGAAATATGAAGCCGCTGGAAATTGCAAATGAATTGTGAGTACCCCCCAGACGTGTTCTGCCCCCTCAACTTGTCTGTTTTTGTGAAATACGCCGTCAACGTCCGGTCCGGCCTGGGAATTTACAACCGAAATGCCGTCGAATTTGAAGGAGATGTTGGGTTTGTGGTGTCTGGTGGACGCTCAAAAGTCTCCTCGAGACCACAATTCAAGTTCGCACGCTGACACGGTACATTTTCTCCATAAACACTGTTCAAATGCCCCGAAGTGTTGGATTTCCCAAAATCCAGAGCGTCAATTGACGTTCCTGTCACTTCAGCCGTGCCGTTGACGAATATAATCAATTATACGGCAAAATTTCAAGAACCACGCCACCGCATGGCCCGCACCGGACGACACTAGGTCCCCGAAACCCCCCGGTCGGCATTTTACACCAAATTTCTCGAAATTCTCCCCGAAAAGCCGAGTTTTCGCCGCGAAGACGTATCAAGGTATTTGGAATGGATTTTTCGAACATTGGTTCCCTTGTAAAATTTTGAATGAATTATAAAATTTCGAAAAATCTTGACAAATTCAGCAAACATTTTGGAAAATTCTCGCCCTCAACTTGGGATGCGGTTCGTTTGCAAAAATTTTCAAAAAATACCCCGTCAAAATCCGACGTCTGGTTTTCACAAAATCTGACGGCAGGTCGTTCGGTTGTCGTCAGCGATTTCTGTGAGTTAATTATAACCAGTAAGAAAATCATCATTTTCGTGTTTTGCTCAGGTACTGGGGGCACCTAAAAGCTTGACTGGATACTTAACAAGGTGTCCACAGAATTAAAAGATAGACACAGAAGTACAAGAAGAAACCAGTCTGTCGGCTCCTGTTGGTTGTAAAAAACTGTTCCAGAACATCCTTTGCTTCTTCAAGCTGGAGAACTACTGTCGTTGTCGTACAACAGCCTTCTCCTGTCCCAGAAAGCTGCCCCAGAAATCTTTTCACTAACCCTCCTCTTCCCCCTCCTATTCCAGAACATACCATCTCCCACTACTCCTATAAAAACAGGGACTTCTTTCAAGTACACAGGTAAACTTGGGTCAGTCTGTGGAGAATTCCTTCAGAAGTTTCAATTTAGCTGATACATTTATTACTGTTAAGTATAAAAAAAACAATCACGAATGTTCGCAGCGAACTAATTTCGTTAAATCGTTAATTCGCAAAGCTCGATTAAAATTTTAAAGTAAAATACGATCTATGGCCGACAGCTATTGAGCCTTGGCCGTTAATTTACGGACTTAATTTCGCCTAATGTGATGATGTGCTGGGCCCTGTAAATTTATTCAAATTAATTCTTAGCAACAGTTCGCGTAGGTATACGTATAGGTAGGGTATATAAAGCGATGGCAAATTATAAGATAGGTAGCTGTTTGGACATCTGAGAGCAATTTACATCGCTAGGCACGCAAAGATCGTTAAGTTTCCACACATTCATTACTTAACCAGACGAAACATGTCCGAAGTTGAATAAAGAAGCTAGGAATGGCGCAGCAAGTCCGACTGAATATATCCAAGTTGACCACACGTTTTCTGGTTCGGCTACCAATTCAAGATTCAAGTGATTTGACATGGAACATTCGGAATAAGAAATGAAAAGAGGAACAGAAGGTCAAGGCTTCAAGTCTCAAAACACGAATAAGCAGACAAAAATAAAGGTATTGAAAAATGTGAAGCCAAGCTCAGTGAACTCAACTGCGATCTCAAATCTGGGGTAACGGGCTCAGAACTCGACTGAGAAGGGAGAGGAGCCCACCTGGAGTTTGCAACTTTATATGGAATCAGAGCTTGTAAAAAAAAAAGCCTGACCTGCTTCTTTACAGAAATCAATTCGATGTTGTGAGGTACACCTCAATTGGGCTCATACAGAAGGCAACCTTATTATTGTTTGATCTTGATTGAGTCAGCAGAGAGGAAGTAAGTAAAGAAGCTCCGTACAGAAGGCAACCCTGACATATTATGACCTATTGATCTTGATCGACTCGGCAGAGAGGAAGTAAGTAAATGAGGAAAAGCTAAAACCACGTAGACATAAATAGTCCAACATGCGAAACACTAAACTTTGAAAGCTTTCAAATTCAAGAAAAAAAAACACGCCCGAAAGCTTTGAAACCGTATCGGAATGTTCATATTAGGCCCATCACCATTAATAACCGTTGCAGAACGTCCCGAAGGCACGATAACCCCTGAAACTTTCGATACAGGAAGCACTTTGAAGTTTATTTTGGACTTGGGCGACGGTACATTTTAATCGTCGCCCAATCGTCGCGATACATGTGTAACAGAAAGGTCCGTGATTTTCATTACGATCGTCCTTGAAACGAAAATGATCTTCGGCATGCACACACCATCAAAGACCGGATTCCCATGCAATAAACAACGTTTTGAGATTGCATGTGTGAGGGCACCTTATCGCACTCTCTAGGTACCGAAGGCAAAACTGCAATCGCAAATGCATAATAAATCATTTGCAACGGCGCCACCAACCGAATCATTAATTTCTGTCTGTATACCTGCTTCATTAATCTAGAGGAAGCAAGTAGTGTTCTATTTCTGGTATTATTAGCAGGGAGAGAGGTGTTTATTCCATGCAAATTGAACTGGCGGGCGGTGATCGAAACGATTGTGTGGTGCGTGCAGATAAAATTATTGAATTTGAATCACAAAGCCAAAACCTCGGCCAAAACTCCGGAGGGTCTCTGGGGAGAACTTTGTGGCTTAATTTTTGGAAAATTATTGTTCTTATTAGATCCAGTTTTACAGCAGCGGTATAAAATTTTGGTGTAGATAAGCTATTCTCCAAGAGTTTGTACTTAGAGCACCGCTATGCTACCGTTATTGAAAAACTAGCCCTTAGTTGTGAGGGTGATTTATTTATTTATTTATTCATTTATTCATTTACAACACATAGAGGATACCCACATCCTACTTACACGTGTTTGCAACATAGTTACGATAACAAATATTGAGATAAATAACAGTGGAACTTTGAGATTATCCCCCCTTCACCCTAAAAAAAAACTATTACATCTTCTACAATTATCTACAAGGCCTATTGGACGATAAAGGGAACCACAAAAACTTTTCCTTGTGGGGGCCACGGGGGGCCTGTCAAGTTGATGGCCCAAGAATACCTACCAAACCATCATAATTTCGTTATGCCCATCAAACAGAGATCATATGACTTCACGGTGCTAGGACAATTCGTCCCGCGGACAATTCGTCGCAAGCAACGGCTTCGGAAAGTGAGAGGGGAAGACACAAGGGGGCTCAATAAAGGGATCTAAAAATCAGAAGTAAATACAAGGGGTTCCGATAGAGATCCGAAAACCACGGAAAAATGCAGCGGAGCTCAGCAGGGCTTCAAACGATATTGGAAACACAAAGGCAGCCATGGAGCTTCATATAACAAATTAAGGCAAAAGGGGGCTCACTGATACTCTGAAATCCAATAAAAGCGTGAATGGACCAATTAGGGCTCCACACTACACTCGAGACACAAGGGGATCCGATAGGGCTCCGAATATCACATGGAGACACAAGGTGCTTACTACTGCTTCGAAAGTCACGGAAAGATGTAATGGGGCTCAGTAGGGCTTCAAAAGACGTTAATGGAACAAGGGGGCCCAATGGATTTCCGGACAACACTAGAAGGCAACAGGGGCTTACTGGAATTCTGATAGCCATGGAAAAACACTAGGAGGCTCACTAGGGCTCCAAGCTACACTTCAGGACATAAGAGGGCTCACTAGGGCTTCAAACCACACTTGCAGACACAAGGGGGTCCGATAGGGCTGCATATATCACATAAAGGTACAAGGAGCTTATACTGGAGCTTCCAGCAACGCAAAAACCCACAAGATGTTTTACTAGAATTTTGAAAGCCAGTCACGGAATAATGCAAGGGGGTTCCATAGGGCTTCGAATGATATTGGTGACACAAGGAAGCCCAAGGAGCTCTATTCAATAAAAGAGGGCAAAAGGAGGTTCACTGGTACTTTGAAAGCCAATATAAATACAAGCGAATACGCCTCATGGGCATGAGGCTCAGTAGCGCACTTCCTTTTTGGAGGATTAGTGAACGCAAGATATTAAGTAATTAGGGTTCTACCGTCTTGGGCAAAAAATTCCAATATGGCGGCCAAAATATCGACAGAATCATGAAATTCGGCTTGAAAATCAGAATGATTGTACTAGACAAGGGTATAAGTTCCAAGTTTCATGAAAATCGTTCCACTAATAAGAGATTTCAATATGGCGGCCAAGATGGCGGCAGAATTATGAAACTCAGCTTGAAAATAGGAATGATCGTACGAGACAAGCGTAACTCTCAAGTTTCATGAAAATCCTCCCACTTATAAGAGATTTCAATATGGCGGCCAAGATGGTGGGGCAATCATGGAATTTGGCTTGAAAATAAGAATGATCGTACTAGACAAGGGTAAGTTTCAAGTTTCATGACAATCGTTCCGCTAATAAGAAATTTCAAAATGGCAGCCAAGATGGCGGCCGAATTACGAAAGCCATTCTGCCTATTTGGTCCTTGAGAACCTAAGCTATCCACCGGATAAAGTTCAATCTTCAAGGGCTGTAGCTTTAGTTCCCGAGAAGAAGTTCAACTTCATCGAAGTGCACAGGAGATATCTGTTTTTTGAGAATAATGATAACGATGTATGGATAACAAAAATAGTGCCCATTGGCCACCCTTGGGGACATCAGCTATTAATCGGAAAAAAGTTCCAAGACTCTTGTTTCAATTCTCGAGAAGGAGTACAGCATCTTAATTTCTGCACGGACTCGGACAGACAGACAGACAAACCAACTGTTCTCCAACTGATTTCGACCTCCTGAACACGAATATCGGGTTCAGTTTTGAATTGGAACATTTCTTTTTTATCGAAAAACCGAAAAAATGGTAGCCTGTCACATGATTTTTAGTGATACCTACCTACTTTTTTTTGTTATTGAGCGAACATGTTTCGTAATTTGAGTGCCATTATCCTTTAGGTACCTAGTATTGGCTATTTCAAAATGGTCAATTACTATTTGGGCACGTCTGATTTTAAATTTGTAGGGTCGTGTAATATGCGCCAAGCCGTGGCTTTGCGGTCGTTTTCAAAAATTGATAACAATTGACCCGACGGTCGGATCGAAGTGGGGTTTTTGTCAAAAGAAAGTTCAAATTGTTCTCTAAATATAATGCCGTACATGCAGTGATGTATTTCATTAAGAAATTGTAGTTGCCTGCATATCGCAACTTTCTACATCTTACCGCGAATGCCAGCACTTGATCGGCGAAGCCGCCCTACACCAAAATGTTATTTTTGTAATTGTTCATAATTATTTCGGCAAAATTTTTCTTGATTCGCGTACCAAGGCCATGAGCTACCCATTCGAGTTGAAATATTTTCTGTATTGAATTTTGTTTTGTTCGGAGGAAAGGATATCAAGCACCAGCAAGCAACGAATAAATCATTTGCGGCCGAGCCGTAGTTTCGGAGTCATTTTCAAAAATTAATAACTATTGGCCTGCACCCCGCACCGATGTGAAATTTTCATTAAAATAAAGTTCAAATCATCCTCTAAATATAACTCCGCATATGTATTATGGTAAAATGATGAGATCGGGTACTTCCTCGCATGTGATAACTTTCGAGATCAGGCCGGCTTCTGAAATGCAGCATTCAACGGCGATGCCGCGTCACACTAAATTGTTATTATTGTCATTGTTTATTATTATTTCGTCGAGATTTTTCTTGGTTCGGGATACGAGGTCATGAGCTACCAAATAGAGTAAATTTTTTTTGCAAAAACCTGTTCGTATAGGACTAGATGCTGTGACGGACGGACGGACGGACGGACGGACAAAGCGAGGACAAAAGCGCCTTCCCGTTTGGAGAAGTGCGCTAATAAGTGGGCTGATAAGAGCTCCAAGCTACACATGAGAGTATACAAGGGGCCCGATATAGAGCTCCGAAAGTCATGGAAAAACAACAAGGGGACCAATGAAGCCCTGTATAATATGAGAGGGCAAAATGGAGATCACTAGAATTCTGAAAGCCATGAAAAAACATTAGGGAGCTCATTAGGGCTCCAACTACATTTTGGGATCCACGGGGCCCGAAAGAAAGGACTCCGAATGACATGACGACACATGGGTGATTACTATGCTCTGAAAGTGACGGAAAATGCAAGATGGCTCAGCAGGGCTCCTAATCATATTAAAAACACAATAAGGGGGCCCAATGGAGCAAGATGGCAAAAGACGGCTTAGTGGAATTCTGGAGACTATTGAGCACATGAAGGGGCTCAAAAGAGCTCCCCTTTCTTCCTTGGAAATAATAATGTTACGTATTTCGCGTACGGGTTCGATTATAATTGAGACGATCGTTTTATAGGCCATCCACAATGATGTTAATGTTAACGTAATGTTATCCGGCAATGGTAATGTTAGCATTCAAAGCAATAAGTTTCAAATGGTGACGTTCACAATCATGTTAGTGGCAATGGTAAGCATTACCCATTGAAACTCGTTGCTTTGAAATGCTAACATTACCATTGCCGATAACATTACGTTACATTAACATCATTGTGGACGGGCTATTAATTAGGTGAAAATAGACGTGAAATTATGAGTGTAAACGGAGCTTTATTTCAAGAATGAGAAGCAAATTACAATTTCCAACAGTGAAACAGCTCCTTGCTAACTCTACTAAAGCCTAGCTTACACTAGCACTTGCCTTTTTGCAACAAAAGATTTAATTAAGTGAAATTAGTCGTGAAATTTTGAGTGTAAACGGCGCTTTATATCAAGTATGAGAAGCAAATCACAATTTCCAAGAGTGAAAAAGCTTTTTGCTAACTCTACTAAAGCCTAGCTTACACTTGAAAATATATCCCGAATTTTGTGGCACTTGCCTTTTTTGCAACAAATGATTTAATTTAATGAAATTCGACGTAAAATTTTTAGCGTAAACGGAGCTTTACATCAAGTATTGATCGCTAATTAGAATCGCCGATAGTGAAACAGCTCCTTTTCAACTCGACTAAAGCTTAGTTTGCATTTGAAAATCTTCTGTAACTTACTGTCACTTGCCTTTTTTGCAACAAAAGATATAATTTAGTGACATTCGACGTGAAATTTTTCGTGTAAACGGCGCTTTATATCAAGTATGAGAAGCAAATTACAATTTCCAATGATGAAACAGCTCCTTGGTAACTCTACTAAAGCTCAGCTTACACTTGAAAATATTCCAAAATTGATTGGCATTTGCCTTTTTGCAACGAAAGATTTAATCAAGTGGAATTCGCCGTGAAATTTTGAGTGTAAACGGCGCTTTATATCAAGTATGAGAAGTAAATTACAATTTCCAATAGTAAAATAGCTTCTTGCCAACTCTACTAAAGCCTAGCTTACACTTACAAATATCCCGAAGTTTGTGGCACTCGCCTTTTTTGCAACAAATGATTCAATTTAATGAAATTCGACGTAAAATTTTTAGTGCTAACGGCGCTTTACATTAAGTATTGATCGCTAATTAGAATCGCCGATAGTGAAACAGCTCCTTTTCAACTCGACTAAAGCTTAGCTTGCATTTGAAAATCTTCTGTAACTGACTGTCACTTGCCTTTTTTGCAACAAAAGATATAATTTAGTGACATTCGACGTGAAATTTTTCGTGTAAACGGCGCTTTATATCAAGTATGAGAAGCAAATTACAATTTCCAATGATGAAACAGCTCCTTGGTAACTCTACTAAAGCTTAGCTTACACTTGAAAATATCCCAACATTGATTGGCATTTGCCTTTTTTTTGCAAAGAAAGATTTACTTAAGTGAAATTAGACGTGAAATTTTCAGTGTAAATGGCGCTTTATATCAAGAATGAGAAGAAAATTACAATTTCCAATAGTGAAACAGCTCCTTGCTAATTCTACTAAAGCCTAGCTTACACTTGAAAATATTCCAAAATTGATTGGCATTTGCCTTTTTGCAACGAAAGATTTAATCAAGTGAAATTCGCCGTGAAATTTTGAGTGTAAACGGCGCTTTATATCAAGTATGAGAAGCAAATTACAATTTCCAATAGTAAAATAGCTTCTTGCTAACTCTACTAAAGCCTAGCTTACACTTACAAATATCCCGAAGTTTGTGGCACTCGCCTTTTTTGCAACAAATGATTCAATTTAATGAAATTCGAGGTAAAATTTTTAGTGCTAACGGCGCTTTACATTAAGTATTGATCGCTAATTAGAATCGCCGATAATGAAACAGCTCTTTTTCAACTCGACTAAAGCTTAGCTTACATTCGAAAATATTTCGTAACTGATAGTCACTTGCCTTTTTTGCAACAAAATATATAATTTAGTGACATTCGAAGTGGAATTTTTCGTGTAAACGGCGCTTTATATCAAGTATGAGAAGCAAATTACAATTTCCAATAGTGAAACAGCTCCTTGGTAACTCTACTAAAGCCTAGCCACTTGAAAATATTCCAACATTGAATGGCATTTGCCTTTTTTTTTGCAAAGAAAGATTTTACTCAAGTGAAATTAGACGTGAAATTTTCAGTGTAAACGGCGCTTTATATCAAGAATGAGAAGCAAATTAATATTTCTAACAGCTCCTCGCTAACTCTACTAAAATATTCCAAAATTGATTGGCATTTGCCTTTTTTTGCGAAGAAAGATTCATAGGCCATCCACAATGATGTTAATGTTAACGTAATGTTATCCGGCAATGGTAATGTTAGCATTCAAAGCAATGAGTTTCAAATGGTGACGTTCACAATCATGTTAGTGGCAATGGTAAGCATTACCCATTGAAACTCGTTGCTTTGAAATGCTAACATTACCATTGCCGATAACATTACGTTAACATTAACATCATTGTGGACGGGCTATTAAAGCACACACTGTTTATTACTGCGTACTACAATAGATACACGCCAACAATTATCTAGTTGGAATCATCGCTGTGATTACTACTCGCTTTTAATCCGCTCGCTACCACTTCGCATTCCAATTCATAACTGCCCGTGAGCTGACGGTCGATGCCTTATATAGGCCTCCGAATAGTGTTCCCGAACTTTCCATTATCTTCCAGCAAACTTGACAGTGACCCGGCATACTATTTTCTAAGCGGCTCCCGCATAATCCCATACATTATGCGTATAATTCCGCCGTGCTGTAGAGCCGGCACCGCCGCCAAATGGACTGATATGTCTCATCAAGCGTTGGAGTCTCCATGTATTCCAATGCCATCAAGTTTACTCTACAAAATAATGTCCGTAGCTCCGCGCATTCGTACACTGCGGCTGTGGAAAAGCCTAGAAATATCGCGTGTTTCCGGATTGCACGGGCATCGCCGCTCGTAACTATAATTTCTTCTTGTGGCTCTCGCATTTATAACGAAGTCCTACTGGGCGTGGCCCCCATGTGTCATCTCGAAACAATTGGAACTCTGGTAAGTCTTATGCCTCATTCTTGTTATTAAGAGCCCTATTAAGCCACCTTGTGCCTACATCATCGTTTTAAGCTCTGCTGAACGCTCTGGTATTTTTTCGTTGCTTTCAGAACTCCAACAACCCACGTTGTGTTTTTCTTTATTGGTCGGTCTTACTAGACCCTCTTGTGTTTTCCTGTTTTGATCAGTCTTACGAGGACTCCTTGTGTCTTCAAATGTCTTTGGAGTGCTGATCAGCCTCCTTGTTATTCTGTAAGTTTCTGAAACATGAGGAAGCTCTCCTGTGCCTTATTCAGTTATTCAGAGTCCTGTTCAGGACATCTTGTCTCTTCATGTTACACTTGTAGCTCCCTCTTATTTCCCTCTGTTAGCTTCCTTTTATTTTCGTCTTAGATTTTGGAGCTTGAGTAAACCCCCGTGTCTTTATGTGTTAGTCGGAGATTTACAGGAGATTGAAGAAACTACGCAGCAATAAATCAGTTATCAGGGTCCAAAATTCATTCAACTTTAAAACGGAACAGTTTTATGATAATTACACGAATAATTATTACAACGTTTTCGAAATTTGTCAACTCAATGTTTCCTTCCAGGTCAAGTTTCAACAAACTTCTTATAAAACGTTATTAAAAATCGTACAAACTACGGCTATGTATTTTCATCTGAAATCACCGCTTTGTTATAAACTACTGGTAACTAAGAACATAAATGCGTGTCACGCTGTGAGAGCTTGTAAAAGTGACATACATGAAATAATAAGGCACGCCGTTTTTAAAAATATAATTCGCAACCAGCTGCTTCAGATAAATTTCTTGAGAAACCGCGCTAAAATTAGACGTAAATGCCTCAGGCACGGATTTTCTTTTCGCTGCGAACAACTTCCACAATGCGTAATTTCAAAACCAAAACATTCGCAACTTTTCGAAATTTCCCAAAACCTTGCGGATCGTGCGCGATCTATAAAAAGGGGCGACCCGCTCGCGACGTGTCATGGCCGGATAGGGCAAGGAGAAGCAACTTGTGGATGCCGATTTGGGCCACTTGGACCTGCGCCAGCCCGGTGCTGCCGCAGCAGCGCAAAGCCCATGCCGAATCTTTGTTTTGTGTTGACTTGTTTAATAATTGAAGTCTTCTATAAGTAGCCGGGGTGGTATACAATGAACGAAATTGAATAAAATTCACTTTCTCACGATCGACCTTCGGTTTTCTTGATTCCCAATCGATATTGTTAGCGGGATGAATTTTTTATTGGGAAAAGCCATTGAAGTGAAGCAACGCAAGTAAGTAGTTCCACTGTGTGTTTTTCACAGAAAATTTTGATGTTTAAAAAAGTGAATTTTGATTTTCTACGCCGCGCCGCCGGCTGATGTTGATTAGATTTCGAAATTTCGGATCGCGGTGAATTTATTTTTGCGAAATAATCTAACCTCAAGACACACTTGGCTATCTATAATAAAATAATTGTAACGGTCACTATTGCCTTGACATGAATCAGGTTTCCGTATCATCAATTTTGCACATTACGAACAGGTGACATTTTACATTAATCATGTAGGTGGGAACCTACTGCTCAGAGCTCAGAACTAGCCACGTGGTGTTTGTGGCACAAGTCAAACGAAAAACAAATAATTTAAAAATAATATTATTTTGTACACCATGTACAAATGGACTGGGAGCCCAGTGAGATATCATTCAACGAATCAACCATATCAAAGGAATGGTGCTCACCACCGCGTGTAGAGTGTCCCTTTCAAGTACGACCTCAGCTTCTCTACCGTCCACAGGACTCCCAAGCACTCGCGTTCAGTGGTGGATTATTACCTTTCTGTTTTAGTCAAGGACTGAACTTACGTACATGCTCGTTTTTCGTCCTGAAAGTTTTGTACCAGTACGGCACTCAGCCATACGTACTGGCGGTAGTTTGCACCACGAAGGACAGGCTGAAGTCAGAGCATGACAGCGCTGGTGACGAAACCATATTATTCTTGAGGCTGCGAAACGCATGTTTTTGTCCTCATCCAGACTTCTACTCATTTTGCATAAGTGTCAAGGATGGCTAATACTTCACTTTGATCCTGGTTGTCTCCGTTCGAAGCATAGAGCTTCTACAAGTCCCCTTCATTTTCTCTATCTTTGGGTATCGCTTTTACATATTTCCTTCCATGTCAACTTCATCTCTTCAAGTTCTCGGTTAGTGCTCCTTCTCTAAGTTTTCGCTGGTATATATTGTTTCATTGTGCCTGTTAATTGATGGTCGAATGCCTGCCGGGTGATATCGTTTTCATCCTTCCTTTGAATGTGAATTTCATCCTTCCAATAAACTTCCATTTTCTTCTGTTGATGGTTACTTCTATGTTTTCTTGACAAGCTGTCACCGGCGCCGTCGCCGGCAAGAGTCCAATATCGCGGCCGCTTGAAACGTCAAAAATCAGAATTTGACAGATATATTTCGGTTGTCCGCCCCAAGTGGTTATAGGTTTTGAATCCCAATCAGATCGGTAAAAAATGCAAAAGTTCAATATGGCGGCCTTGGAACTGTCAAAACGTCAAATTTGATGGATACACCTCGAACGGTCGTCTATATTTGGTTTAGATCACGCAAAAAAACCATAGCAGACACGATGAACTGTGATGTAGGCATCACGATTAAGCTCAGGCCATTATTTGAACAAATTCTCACGGATTTTCACTATAACTGGACAGGAGAAAAAATCAGAACTTGATTGTAGAGATTTACCTGTATTTTAAATTATGCAAAAACTCACGTCACGCATATTCAAGACTATGTTCATTCAAGCGTCAGCATTCGGCGATCGGTGGCGCGAGTTTGACAGGTTCGCGTTAACATCAAGTGAACGCAGCCGCGCAGTGCCGTTGGCAGAACTGACAGTTGTATCAGTCCGACGCCAGGTCGACCGTATCGATGCGAAAATTTCCACACAGATTTCGATAAAATGGACTACAAAGACGTACCTAATAGAACACATAATGATCGAAGCATGGATCCTTTCTGAAGGTCTGGCCAGAAGATCTGATAGGATTATCTAGGATCTCGTAGAAAACAAGACGTGACAACAAAACATTTACACCGTCAACACCAGAGCCGACCTGCAAAATTTGATCAAAGTGCCGTCGAATTTGAAGAATTCTTTGGTTTTTGGTGTCTGATGGACGCTCAAAAGTCTCCTCAAGACCACGGTTCAATTTCCCATGCTGACATGGTCAATTTCGTTCAAAAAGTACTGTTGGAATGCCCCGAGGTTTTGAGTTTGCCAAAACCGAGAGCGTCAATTGACGTCCCTGTCAGATTTGTCAGGCCGTATTCCAATTTCAACATTTTTCGGCAAATTTTTCAAGAAAAACCCCGCCGAATGGCCCCCACCGGACGACACTAGGTCCCCGAAACCCCCCGTTTGGTATTTTACACCAAATTTCTCGAAATTCTCCCCGAAAAGCCGAATTTTGGCCGCGAAAACCTATCAAGATGTTTGGAACGAATTATTCGAACGTCAATTCCCTTGTAAAATTTGAATGAATAATAAAATTTTCGAAAAATCTTGAAAAATTTATCAAAAATTTTGTAAAATTCTCACCCTCAACTTGGGATGTGGTTCGTTTGCGAAAATAAATCCGACGTCAAAATCCGACGTCTCGTTTTCACAAATTTCGATGTCCCGTCATTCGGCTGCCGGCAGCGGTTTCTATGAGTTGACTAGTTTTCTCCCATAGTTTCTTATTACTGATACGATTGGGTCAATACATGTAAACTATTTTCCGTAGACATTTGTTGATAAATGTTTGGATCTTTTGGACAGTTCTTTTTCCCAATGTCCACGTTTCTGACGCATACAACACTACTAACATTTGTGTTAAATATTCTGATTTTAGTTTTCATTGAAAGCTCATTGGACATACGAACTTTTCTTAGAATGCAAAACGCGTTTTGAGCTTTACTCAGTCTTGCTTTGGCCTTCCTATCTATGGCTCCACCTTCACTCTTATCCAGTAGGTTTCCCAGGTAGCAAATTTTTTTCACATTCTCCATTTCTTCTCCATCAATGAATATTCCCATCTCTCTTTCTCTCCGTATTTATTTTCATAAGTTTAGATTTTTTCACGTTCATGTCAAATCCGAGTTTCTTTGCTTCTTTCGAGGCTTCTTTCTTCAATTTTTCAGTTTTTTCTCTGCATATTATGTTTCTTTCAGAGATCATGCATATGTCATCGGCGAGGTACAGATCTTCTAGCTGACGAAAGACATTCCATCACATTCCGGTCTTGTTCTTCGTCATTCTCCCCATTATCCAGTCCATCATTATCAGGAATATGGCCGGTGACAGTATGCATCCTTGTCGCACCCCATTTTCAATATTTATTTCTTCTGCTCATTTAGCGTTGTGCATAACTTGCGCTGTATAGTTATCATAGAACATCTTCAATATCCTGACGTATTTCACTAGGATCCCGTAGCTCTCCAACACCTTCCACTGCTCTTCCTGCCTATCTCTGCTGATTTGATCCAAGGCCTGCTTGAAATCTATGAAGTTTATGTACACACTTTGCTTTGCCGTTCCAGTATCTGTTCAATGATAATTCAAAGTGTGTTTTGTTAATGTGGTCTGTGCATGTTCCGCTACTCCTAAAACCTGCTTGGTTAGATTTTAGTTGTTTGTCAATTTTGTTTTTTTATTCTCTTGCGTATCATATTTTCGTCATGACCTTACTTCTAGCACAGAGCAGGGTAACAGCTCTCCAGTTTTTGCCTCTCGTCTGGTCTCCTTTTTTCGGTATCTCCACCATTATTTCATTTCTCCATTCCTCAGATGCGGCCTCTTCTTCCCATATATCAATGTATAATGAATTTCGATTGACGTCTCGAGGTCTGTTTTTAGTAGGTAACTCCGCTGTGATGCAGTCAGTTCCCGCTGCTTTTCCTCTTTCTAGAGATGTGATGGTGTGCCTTATTTCTTACTGTGTAAACTTTGCCATTTCCAAATTCACTTCTTACCGTGTGTTTCTGCATCTTCCGCCTCCTGGTCTATCGGCTGTTCTTCGCACACTTCAGTGAAATACTCCACCAGACTACTCCAGACTTTTTGAAGTGAAGAATGGTATGGCCATGGGAAGTGGGAAGAAAATGCAAATTCTGCAAAAATTCAAAGTAGCGACGCATGGTTCTTTTAGGTGTTTAAGTGTATAAAAATAGTTGGCAATGGTTTGGTAGGAAATCTTGGAGTCTCAAACTTCGAATAATTAAAAAAATATGATTTGTTGACCTATACTTGTATTTATTTAGGTACTCGACCAAATTTTTATCTCGTGGTGTGACCTTGCGGGCCAAATGTTCGATGATATAATACCTAATACAGCAAACGATATCATAACGTAACGATTATTGTTGACTTTTTAAACAACAACACACTCTGCAGCCAGATACTGATTAGTGATTAGATTCTATAGGTTCATAACATCTTTAACAGGTTCCAGTATCCAAACAGCTTTCAGCATGAGACGATTTCTGTTGATTATAAGTGCGTTTTTGACAAGTTTTACGGCACCATGTGAGGGTTCAAACATTCTGGTCTTTTTCCCGATGCCGGCGCACAGCCACTGGACGTTGGGCTTCCAACTGGCCAAAGGTCTGGCCGCTAAAGGTCACGAAATTACCTTCGTCAGTCCTTATCCCCAAAAGAAGCCCATCAAGAATTTAATCGACGTGCCTCTTACAGAAACTCAGAAACTCCTTGATGGTAAGTTTTATGTTTATAGCGGCCAATGTCTCCAAGTAAGACTTCACTTCAAGTACGTTTGAACTGTGACTGTAGGAATTCCCTTTCATTGCGAGACAGTCTGAACGCACTTGAAGTAAAGGCAGGTCGCTCTATGGAAATACGCAACGCAGCTGTGACGCATTTCTGATTACGAGGCCACCCTGTACACCATCTGTGATGCAGATATCAGAAAAAACCTTTTCGCTCTGGAAACCAGCGGCGCTCTCGGCAACATCAAGCTGATCTTCGACATGATGGTCAAAGTCACCGAGAAGACCCTCGAAGCGCCTTCGGTCCAGGAACTTCTGGCCTCCAACAAGAAATTCGACGCCGTCATCTTCGAGTACTTCGCAAACGATGCCGTCACCGGCCTCGGCGCAGCCTTCGGCGGCGCTCCCCTCATAGCCGTCACCCCCGTCGGCCCTTCCATCATGAGCAATCACTTGATGGCCAATCCGGCGCCGTCTGCCTACGTGCCCAATTGGGGCGCCTCAATGACCAAAGCCATGAACTTCTGGCAGCGCATCCAGAACCTCTTCTTCAACCAGGTGCTGGACGCCATCCGCCATTTTTCCACCAGGCCCAAGCAAGAGGCCATCTTCAATAAGCACTTCGGACATTTGGGCGTCAAAATGGACGACACCCTCGGCAACATCAGCCTGTTGCTGACCAATTCCCACGTGAGCGTGAACGATCCTCTGCCGCTCGTGCAGAACATCGTAAGTAAAAAATTTCTTTCAGTCACGAGCTTTTGAACCACAACTCTTTGACCAAGGCATTTTTATATGCTTTGGCTCAACCTGATGCAAAGCCTGCCCAATATGCTCATGCTTAACAGCTAGAAAAAGCACTAATAGCCAGTTCCAGCAGCGAATTTAATCATTATTAACTAATTGAGATATTTTCTCTGGTGAATATTGGCTTTTTTTCCGTGGTCATTCAACCAGTACTGACTTAGAATCCGTCAGAAAAATGTCTCCATTAGCTAACAATAATTAAATTCTCTGGTGGAACTGGATGTGAATACTGAATCAGATATAATATCAAGGTAGAAATTGGAGGCTTCCACGTGGCACCCCCTCAGCCTCTTGCCGATGGTATCAAGGCTTTCTTGGACTCGGCCAAAGAAGGCGTCGTGCTGTTCTCCATGGGATCCAATCTGAGAAGCAAAGATTTGAAACCGGAAGTCCGCGACGGGATCCTCAGAGCGTTTTCCAAGATCAAGCAAAAAGTGCTGTGGAAGTTCGAAGAGGACATTGAAAACAAGCCCGATAACATCAAAGTCATGCAGTGGTTGCCTCAGAACGACATCTTGGGTATGTACATATCTTGCCCTCCTTCTTTTGCAATAATGTGTCGTGTTTACTTTGGTACTCCAGGCTCAATTACTGGAACTGAAAAACTTTTTCAAGTATACCTACTTAATGACGTGATTGTAGTATAATAATTTCAGCCCATCCGAACGTCAAGGCTTTCATTTCCCACGGCGGTTTGCTCAGCACCATTGAAACTGTCTACCATGGGGTTCCAGTGATTGGAATTCCAGTTTTCGCTGATCAGAAGAATAATATTGGAAACGCCGTTGCAAACGGTTATGCTCTGAGCGTCCCTCTGCCGGAATTAAGCGAGGAAACACTCTCGTGGGCTTTGAACGAAGTTCTCAACAATCCCAAGTATGCAATTTTTGCTCAAATCAACCTCTTTTTGACAATGTTTGCTTGCTATGAATCTTGCCAAAACTCAGTGGGACCGAATATGTACCTGCTTGAACTATTTATATGTATAGTTGCACGCTCGAACATGTCTCCAAAGCCGCTGTGTTGCCACTTGAATTTGTTATTAATTCTTCATGCTATATTTGCTTCAATATGAAAAACTCAAGTCTGAGAGTAGAAAGTTTTGCTTGCTTTTAGATACTTTTAGAGCAAACTAAGTTCTTTGGGGAAACTTTGGTGTCGCAAGTGAAAACTTATTCTGTTCTAGGTATGCAGACAACGTGAAGATGAGATCAAAAATCATGCACGATCGTCCTCTCAAGCCAATGGACAACGCCATTTACTGGGTTGAATACGTTATACGTCACAGAGGCGCTCCATTCTTGAGAAGCGCAGCTCTGGATCTGACTTGGATCCAAAGGAACATGGTTGACATCATCGTTTTCCTAACTTCAGCCACTGCAGTGCTGTTTGTGATGATTTATATATTCATTAAGAATTTGCTGCGGTTTTGTGGGACCCAGAAAGCTACCAAAGTTAGTAAAAGCAAAAAGAGAAACTAGACAAATAAGAAGACTTTCACATCAAAACTATCCAATTTCATTAATAACCATTCACTGACCCACTCGCTGACCCATAAACTGGTTTCATGACAGAACAAAATCTGCATGGCATCAATATTGAAACAGAGGGCACAATCGTTGGAATACGTCGAGGTTCTTTTGATTCCTATTGTAGCTGAGGCCGACCCGTTTAAAGAGAGAGTTCTAATTTAAAACATTCGGGAGGTTCCAACGTAGGCTTTAGAACTCATCAACCCAGACCTAGGGACATTTAGTGGTATCAAACATCCAGGCACCACACTGCGGCTCGGTGAGTTCAACTGGTCTGGGAGAGGGGTAAAATGGGCCCAATAATGGAGACCTTCGTGCCAGGTGAAAATGTTCCACCAACTCCCCAAACGGAATCCAGAATCCAGATTTAGTGGTATCAAACGTTCTGAATTGGAATGGTGGCACACGGTGTACCGAGACAAACACAATAAGAAAAATGACAGGCGCAAATTCGAGAAGCGTTCTAGGCAGACCCGAGGGAAGACGCATCAGCCCGATATGACTTCAGTTTCCGATCGCACGCTATCGAATTGCCAAAGTGGATTTTGGATCAAATCCGGCACACCCCGCGGTTTCCATCACAATGCGCCCTCGTTCCCCTGTTGATGATAATAATTGGAGCAAACACGGATTGTGACGGTCCGCCTCAACATACGCGAACAATATGTTGAAGAGCTAATTACGCTTCAGAAAACGATCAATTATAATTTGAACTGGATGCGGTTGGTCTGTTTGCCCCGCGGTTAATTTATGCAAGATCAATAATATATACACATAATGCCGTTCCGACCCGATTTTCTTCTACTAATCGTGATGTGCGAATATTGTTGATGATGTTTTCCGGTCCACTCATCTTTTATGGCAACATTCAACTAACTGCCTTTCGAAATTTTCGTTCATGCAAGTAGGTATGTATTCGGGATTATGAATTCGAATCATTTTCCCGCTACAAGATGGCTGCCAAAGGCGGATTGTTGTGACAGCTGACAGTTATATTAAAGTGACATAGCCCCAGTTTTTTTTTAATGTGTAGCTATTTTTTAACAATAAAATCTGGATGCTCCCAGAGCTAAAGGTAAGCTACAGTATCAACAAAGCTATAGAGTGGAGTTATGTAATTATGCAAATGCAACTGTCAATCGCTTTACTTATTACCCGTAAAGGCAGTCATCTTGTGGCGGCAAAATTATATTGAATCGCGAACAGCTCAAACTTTTCTGTTTTATATAACTATTGTAATCATCACTCATGAAAATATTTGCAATGCACAGCTCACATTTCTAAGGTTCACACCTTGCTCGTCTGCAATTAACCTTTGCGTGACTCAAAACTCGAGTTTGACTTGCTCGACTTCCTCCCATAAAATATTTCAACAAAAAAAAAGGCATCTCCCACTAGTCCCGTCCGTAATGCCTACCTATACCATCGATCGATTTTTAATTTTATAGCCGGCCGCGTGTAGGAAACGCGAAATTGAGTTTGTGTTGTATTGCTTTCTTGTAATTTGACGGATAATTTGATTTTCACCGTGTCTAGTGAGTGTGTGTGTGTGCGAGCGAAGAAGAAAAAAGGCCGAGGTTGCTTCCAGATTAATTGCATCAAACTACTAGGTTTGTTTCGACAAGTTTAGGTATACCGCTACCCTCACTATAATCTCCACTCCAACCTCCAACGCTGATGAAATGTTTTGTGGAATCCACCTTAATGAAAGGAAAGCATGGAAGAAACCAACAAATCATCGTCCGGTTAGCAGTGACGTCACGGGTGAAGCCCGCTCCCACTGTGGAGAATTCCAATTTTTCCGCCAACTTTCCGGGCATTTGGGGACGGAATTTTAAATGGCTCCGGGCCATACCGCGGGTTGCATAATAATAATAGCAGTCGATTTGTCAATGACTGCATAGTGAGCTGTTCGTGATTTTGATTAACAGCTAGCCATCTTGCGGAGAATGAAATTTTGGAGGACTTGAAAAAAAATCACTACTTGGTGACGTTACACTTAGCGGCCATATTTAAAACAAAATTCACACTAACGAAACAAACTACGTTGGCTTCTATTCACAGTTGCTTGCCGATTCTAGGCTCAGAATTCGCCACCACAACGTAGGTACCCTACCCACTGCTCTAACTACGAGATTGCATTATTTCGGTCGTGATGAATTTTTTGCTAGATAGACTGGCAAACCTGGCATTTGCAAAGAAAAAAACTAATCCATCATAGATCTGTTAACACAAGACATCTTGCTGTAGTTGAAGCTAGATAGAGCGAAAAACAGGCGTAAATTTGAAAAGTATCCACACTGTGTCAAGCGTCAACGTGACGTCATCTGAAATCAGCATTCAGCACCAAGTTCAAAATGGTTCAGTCTCGGCCTTGCAGTGTTCCGTATTACTGAAAAACTTCTAGGTCAGCTAGATAAGTTGGGGAGGTACTTTTTGACATATGATCAGTGAGCGATTAGGTCGAGAATAAGGTTCTATGTGGGAAAAATGGGGTGAAATGCTGCGCCTAATAGACTTTCGCTTATGAAAAACTGGTAGCCACACTCGAAACTCAACCCTTGGAGAAATGGAAGGTTTTTGCCGCACGCGTGAGGCACCAGACACGAAGGTTGTTTTCGTTTATAGCTCAAGCGACAATCTTCAGAATGACACTTCGTTTAGGGAAAGAGATCTACCAACATATGGCTTGTTCATCAACAATTTTAGCCCATAAAAGAAAAAACATCTTGAAGTGTTCAGAATGAACGGTTCTTGAGAAGGTAAGTTGATTTTCATTCGACTTCCCTCTTAACCCAGATTTTGAGAAGAGTTTCAACAAGTCTGGGTTTATGCAACCCTTTATTGTCTCGAGTTGATTTTGATTCTCTGGTATTCTTACTTAGAATTTAAGCTTCAAAATGAGCCTGAAATTCCAGAAATCAGTCAACGCGGAAAAGAGTTGCTACTGCAACACTTGAAAGTTGACTTTTCAAGATCACCCTCCAAATAGGAGAGATAAACCGAAAGTTCTGAAACTATTCCAAAGTATCAAGTCTACATCCAGGCCTGGAACTTTTTTTTGAGTTTATTTTCTTCCTCATCGGCATTTCTGCGCCATAGGAGTTGCTGCATTTTTATTTAAGTTTAGTACGAGTGAAAAATCCGTTCACACAGCACAACACCCAGACCTGATATGCCCTGGAATCGAACTCGGAAGCTCCGCTTGCCGAGCGAACAAGCAGTCCACTCGACTAGCGAGCCGCCCGGATAGGATAGGACGGTAGCAGCTGAAGGACCGATATACAAACAACCCAAGAAACCGGAGGTGCCCATCTTTAGGGCCGACACCTCGCGTTCCTTCATGAATTTTTAGATGGCCCTCTTTCTAGTAAACTTTGTTCTGACCTTATCTTTGACCACAGCAAAAACCATATCACAATTATTATCGTAAAGGGCACCGTGTGAGTTTCACTTGTAATTTATGTTGTACAACTTTGAGACGCTCTGGCGGCTAAACTGAAGAGGGAAGGCCTAAGCCATCCAAGACATTTTTGTAGATAATTTTATTCCCTACAACTTCGTGCTTGGAGACTTTTTCATAGTTTACCTGGCAAACAGAAAAAAAAGGTCGCAGAGCGGCGCACGTGAAATTTGGTTTCTGGACGTCTTCGGGAGGCATTTCGAGGATGTTCCGGCAAGCGAATTTTGGCGAACTTTTGGCTGGAATATTCGCACATGATGTACTTTGGAATAAAGTTGGTCATAAAAAGTTAGAATAAAGTTGCTGGTTGAGTTGAAAAATGTAGGCTAAGCTGTAGGCCTATAAGAAGTAGAAAATAAATTTATGTGAAGAATCTGAAAAATGCACGTCATCAGTCTAAACAATCTGAGTAGTGGATGATAAAATTTACAGGGATCATAAGAAATACTGTTGCAACAAAACATATAATAAATGAGGATTCTTGGCAAGACTTAGGCGCTGAAATTCTTAGAAATTATCAGCAGTCTCTTGGAAATCCCACTGTACTTTACTACTACCTACAAAGGCAAGCTATGTTGAATCAAGATCTGAAAATATAATTCGGTGTGATATTCCAGTGGGTAGATACGCCAAGAAGAAGGCGTAAAGCTCATTCACTGAAATCAAATGTATATTGAAGACGGCCATATTGCTAGTTTTTTCTCTGAAATTCGCAAGCTAGTTTTCGGAATAAGAACATTTTTCAATTCCAAGGAACGATTGCAGAGGTTCTCATCAATCCGAACCGATCTCCTTATGATCCTCAGCAGATTTTCGCATTTGCTTTCAAGGAACTGAGGAGGAGAGAAAGGGAGTCTGAATCATCCCTGGGCGTTATTAGCCTCCGGCCTACGGCCTCGGGAAGCTCAAGCTTCATATTCTACGGTGTAAAGGCAGATCGCCGAGTCGCCAAAGTCGGATCTTCTTTGATTAGTTGAAATTTGAAATCTCTCGCACATTAAAATTCAACTTGATGAATCAGAAATGATCTGCCAAAACAAAATCTGCTTTCCGTCCTCGTTTCAGTCATAGTCTGGGCTAATTTTCCATAAAAGCGCTTCCTAACGTTTCAAAAGGCATTTCATATATCAGCTGGGGAACAAGACATTTTGGAGTATACGAATTGTGCTCAATATGAAAACCTCTGTTGGCACCTCGAAATTTTGATTCTAAGGCCCCCAGGGCCCCAATTTTTATTTTTCGTTAGTTTTCAAGTGTTCATAATGTTTTGCATTCAACCTGCTGTAACTCACAAACCACTGGAGTTAAAGCGCAGATTTTTTCAGCTCTGTAATTTCGAATCATTTTCGAATCTTCATGCCAAATTTCTTTTCCTCAAGTTTGACAATTACTTCTTCAAACAGCAAAAATCACCAAGAAATCCAAAATGCAAGAGATACCGACACAAAAACTTTGACCTGTGGGGACCTCTATCAATTATTCAAAATAAGTCCATACATGTAAGAGACAATATGTAGAGAATACCCCAAGGCAGTTTTTGCGAAGTGGACGTCGCAAAATATCTTTCGGTTGTCAAGTTATGATTTTTTTAAAACCGACATCGAAAATGACGCGCGGTATCGGGTGCCCTGATAGTGATCGGCCGGCCGCGTCGACAGCGGCAAGGGCTGGTCCTTGCTATACATGAGAGATTGTATTTCTTTGGATTAAATTCTGTAATGCATATTCATTTCTTTTCGATTAATTTGACCAATAGTCGTTTCGTTGCTGTTTTTAGTAGTGAATACTTATCGATAAAAATTAGAGATTTTCAATCTTTGAAATGTTATATTACCTATGTGCATGAGTAGGTATATACTTGTATCTAGATCCAAAAATAACTCGATCACACCAATTATTCACACAAAGGTAGCTCTACTGATTTTGAAAAAAGAGCTTCAGCATTTAGCTAGTACACTTTCTTCGAAACAAAATAGATATGAGAGGTACAATACAATTATCTAACCGTGACAGCAGTCATTCTTTTTGCTTCACTTTGCACTGAATGTAAAACCGGGATACCTACGGACATTTCACCAACACCCAACTCACCAAATCGCCAATTCGCCGACAGGACAAAAATCACCGACTGGCCGATTCACCGACAGGTCATTTCACCGACCCGCCGCCGCCGACTCACCGACAAGATATTTCACCAAGAGTTCTTTTTCGACCCAAGCATCATTTTTCTTTTCAGACTCATCAGACAAAGAGCTGATTTTTGACGCAAGCATACTCCTTCTTTTCAGACCCGCCAGATGAGAAGCTCATTTTTCACTCAAGTATTTCTCTTTTTGGACCCATAAGAAACTGATTTTTGACTCAAGTAGGTATCATCATTCTTTTCAGCGTCACCAAACAAGGAGTTAATTTTTGATCAGGTATCATCCTTCTTTAGGTACAGATCCACCAAATGAAGAACCGATTTTTTCTATCAAGGGCGATTTTTTAGACCCACCAGAGAAAAAATTCATTTTTTACTCAAGTATCGTTCTTCTTAGGCCCATCTTATAAGGAAATGATTTTTTGCTAAAGTATCATTCTTCTTTTTACATAGATATAGGCCCGTATTCGTAGTCAGACCTTAGGTAGTCACTATAAGGGGTCTTAAGACCATGCTTATTCAAACACAGGCTTGAGCTAAGATGGTTTTATACATTATGGTGATCATCTTGTGGATATTTAGGGTGGGTTTAGTCAGCTTATATTTAGCCCCAAGTTGTAATTTTAGTCGCAAGCGCAGCGACGCCCATTGAATTCTATGAACCAGCCTCCTCAGACTGAACCCACCCTTATAATCAAGAACAACTACATCTTTCTACGTTTGAGTATGGTAGAAGTTGGCTGTTGGAAATTGAATAACGTCGTCTTATACCCACTGTGAGCTATGGTGGATCAATTTCTGAAGATCGTCTCAAGACATAAGATCTGACAAGTATAAATATGGGCCTAAGTCTCGGCTTAAGTCTGTTTTTGACTTGAGGATTTTTTTTTCAGATCCGTCAGTTGAGGAGTTCATTTTTGACTTTGAATATTATTTATTCAACTACAAGTACAACATATTATTGTAGAACTATAACCATAACTACAGATAGTTCGAAAAGTTCAACGAGGAAGTGACATCAGTGCAAAGAGTTCCCATCACACTGATGGCATTTCCCCGTTGAATCGCGAGTGATAGTCTTTCTCTGAACCAGGAGCCCTCTTTGTGATTTCCGGTGGCTTCTACCAACTTAAGGCTGATGTCTCGAATAAACGCTCGCGCACTTGGACCAAAAGAGCCAAAAGTCTCGATGGCGATTAAGATGAATAAATACTCGTTTGACAGGACGCTGTATTTAATCCTTTTTTTGGCCTCAGCCTTTTCAGCCGCCGCGCCTGGGCATATGGCAGTGCTGGATAAGTATGATGGAGCCACCGTGTCGACTATTGTCAAGTCCCAGACAAGACATTTTCCATGACTATATGGAATTAAGGACATTCCATCGGGGCGATTGCCATCAGTGCGAGCCATCAGACCAGGTGGTTCAAGGACAGGATGAAGACCAATCGTTGTTAAAGCTCTTCTGATAATGTTGTTGGCTTCCTGGTGCCTAGACAGGACATTTTTTGACTAGACACCAGATATAGATATAAAGTCTATTTTTGTGAGTTCTTGACTCGAGCATCCTTCTTCTTTTCAGACCCACCAGATAAAAAGTTCATTTTTCACTCAACCATTCTTTCGAGACCCATCAGATAAGTAAATGATTTTCGACTCAAGTATTCTCCTTCTTTTCAGACCCATCAGATAATGAGTCTATTTTTGACTCAAGTATATCATCCCTCTTTTTAGCGCCACCAGACAAGGAGTCAATTTTTGACCAGGTATCATGCTTCTTTACAGATCCACCAGATGAGTTTATTTTTGACTCAAGTATTCTTAGATCTATCAGATTAGGATTTCATTTCCGACTCAATTATCATCAGATGAAGAACTAATTCAGGACTCCTTCTTTAGACCAACTAAACCAGATGAAAAGGTCAATTTTCCATCAAATATCATACTTTCCAGACCTATCAGATAAGAATTGATTGAAAAAATGTGTTCAATATAATAAAGATAATAGCAGTTTTTGGCGAATTGTTGAACTCATAAAATCTACACAACCGCAGAAACCATAAAATGCGGCTGCAAGACCCTGTGCAAAGACAAATTATGTCGGTGCAGGAAAACAGGACAACCTTACATTAAAATGTGCTCTGTAGGGGACAGTGTTGAATTGTTTTGAAAAGAAGCTCGGTTTGGCATGAAATTATCGTTTCATTGACTGATGGAGTCTTTTTGCATCCCTATTAGCATACCTATTAGCATATTACAAATAAATGTTAAAAATCTCCAATTTAACTGATATTTGCTACTAAAAACATCAACAAAACGGTCGTTGGTCAAATAAAATTAAAAGAGATCGATATGTAATAACTCATGTAATAAAGAATAATCAAAGGAAACAAAATATCTCATGATGGCGATTACCAGCCCTTGGCGCTGTCGGCGCGGCCGACCGATCACTATCCGGGCTCCCACGCGTAGTTTTCGATGTCGGTTTTAAAAGAATCATAACTTGATAACCGAAAGATATTTTGCGACGTCCACTTCGCAAAAACTTCCTTGGGGTATTCTCTACATATTGTCTCATACATGTATAGACTTATTTTGAATGATTGATATAGGTCCCCACAGGTCAAAGTTTTGGTGCCGGTATCTCTTGCATTTCGAACTTCTTGGTGGTTTTTGCTGTTTGAAGAGGTAGTTATCAAACTTGAGGCAAAGAAATTTGGCGTGGGGGTTCGGAAATGCTTCTAAATTACAGAGCTATAAAAATCTGCGCTTTGCCTCTAGTGGTTTTTGAGTTACGACAGGTTGAATGCAAAAAACCAAAGAAATATCAAAATTGGGGCCCTGGGGGCCAAAATTTCGAGGTGCCAACAGAGATTTTCGTATTTAGCGCGATTCGTGTACCCCAAAATGTCTTGTTTCCCAACTGATATATGAAATGCCCTTTGAATGTCACTTTTCAGGAATCTAGCCTAGTCTATCACTCACTGTGAGGATTTATCTTGAAAGTGGATGCTGGATTCAGTGAGGATTTATATGAAATGAGCATGGTAGAGTCGAAGACTTTGTGGGATTGTTGGTCGATGATACATTCTAGTTATACCGACAATCCACACACGCAGGTGGTCTTGCTAGCTGCTATATAACGACTTTTTATTAGTCCAACATTAAGTTCGCGGTACAATCAACCAATTATTTGTTTGGTTATTGAACAGCAGTTAACGTTTTACAATAAAATTTCCAATAAACCTGCCTGCAATCGTAAAATCGAATTTATATCCTCCCCGATATTGACGCCGGCGGCGGTGTGTGAAAATAACCGATAAGTAACAAATTGCAAAAAGAATGTTGTAGGATTTGTAGAGTGAGAAATGGCATATCACACGTTCATACACAGGCTCTCGAAAACCCATAACTTATAACCCTATAGTTCAACTTGGGGAGGACAGAAATATCATTCAACTTTGACCAGAAAAAAAAAAGACATCAAAAGATCCTAGTGACGCTGATGACGAAAGGCGGAAAGTTCTCTGCGTCTGGTTAGGAGAGTGAAATAACGACGTGGAAATGGCTGCATGAAATAAGTGACATACTGTAGTAAAGTTACGGCACTATTATTAGTCTCCATCGTCTATTTTCAGAGACCGAACGACAACTGCTTTTAGTAAGCATCAGAGCCGCAACAGGTTATCGGAACCGGTGGCGCTAACATTTTGGTTTTTGTTTTGTCTTTGTGAGTAAGTGTATGAGCGTTTAGAAAAGTCTCATTGTGTTCCTGTGATTACTAGGAAAATTGTACTCATTCCAACACATAAGTGAGAAAAATATGAAATTCTCTTTCGTCACGTCGCGTCGCACCTTTAGAACCCTAGCTCTGCCATTGCATACACATTATACCTTCCGTACTTTACCTTTTTTTTACGGATTTCGTCAATGCAGGAATCCGATTAAATGACAAGAGATTCAAGACAATAAGTGAGCACTTACCTACCTAGAGCAAACAGCTTAATATCTATGTAGAGAAAACCTACGGTCTCACTCAGCTCTCACTCAAGTTGAAACTCAAGAAAAAATAAAACATCTACCCCTCGACCCACCCCAATTATCCATCGTAAATATGTCGTACTCTGCTCTTCCATTTCTTATCCGCTTCTTATTCCCTCTGTCAGGTCCAGTACGTCCATCTTTGGTTAAGTTTAACCATAGTTTATAACCAAAGGATTAATGCCATAGCAACGATCGTTGGAACAGTGGTTTTATGACATTTAGCCTCAAGTTACCCGCAGAGTAGAGTTAATCTTTGGCCATTGCAAGCTATGTCTTCATATGTCTGGTCTTTATTTCGTTGACCTGCAGTCCTGATTTGGTTCTCTTCTACTGCCTCAAATGCTTTCCTAAAATTTTCCCTATTTCAGAAAACAATGAATGTCTAGTTGTCTACGCGTGTTCTCAGTTGTACTAGGATTTGTGGCGCTTTCTCAAGTATCCGAATTGTTCCTTGACGATTCAATACTGTCTTCTTGATCTTCACCACGAAACTGAACAACAGGCGCCAAAATTCTCGATGGCTTACTGTTTAGAATCTATTTAGTACCGTACGCCACTGGATAGCATGCGCGCTCACCGGGAGATGGCGCACAGGAGCAAGCGTCAAGAAGAATTAAAATGGCAGTTGAGTTGTAGACTTGTTGCAGCAGTTTTCGAGTAAAAGCAATAATTAAAGTAAACCAGTGCCTAAATTCTATCCAATTTCCTACATGGTCCTTTGAGCCGCATCATCCTTTCTTTTTCGCTGCTTCAATCTACACAACGACAACGCCCTTCTACGTTTGACTCGAACGCCTTGTAACTGCATCACCAATTTGCAAGCAGGGCTTCGCACCTTCGCACAACAGCCGAATTGGAGTCTAGGAGAGCGAAAGCGCCGTTCAACGCATCGACTAGCAGAGCAGCCCCCTTCTAGGACTCCAGGCAAGCTACATCTCATATTTATCGCAACATTCCAAGCTCCAAGCGTCCAGCCGCATTCTGAAGCGTTTTTCCAAGAATTCTGCCCGTCAAGCCAAGGCAGGCGCCTCACGAGGCCAACCACTTAACACCGTTACGTCATCGAACAGCTGATGCGGTGGCGGCGGCTCCAAACTTCGTTCAAGAAGTGAGTTTCCTTTTCCAATTCTTCGCCTTTTTTGCAAATTGGGTAGACATTTGATTTATGCCAAGCTCGCGAAGCTCACTATAACGTAATTTTGCTTGATAAAATTCTTATTTCGCGTGCGTGTGGTGTTCGTGGATTTTGCTCCGGCCGCTCAAAGATATGCAAAAGAAATTGGCGCATTTTGCACAGGCCTTCTGTGGGCGGCGTCGGTTTTGATTTCTCGCTTTCGGTAGTCATATTCAAATTTGAGAACATTCAAGCGGATATAAATTCAAAGTTCAATAATGACTCAAAACCTCGCCCAAGACCTAACTCGGCGTCGTGCGTCTATCAAGCAACGTGTCACAATTTTTGAAAATTACTTGGATAGGTTGACCGCCACGATTGATGGGGCAAAGGGCTCCGTTGGGCTTGAAAACGGCATTGAGCTGCGGCGTAGGTTAAAAATGGTTGAGGAATTGTTGACTGAGTACAATGATGTACAAAATCAGATTGAAGCTTCCAGTACCGCGGAAGCTTTCGAAGTGGAGCTTGGTGATCGTGAAATATTTGAAACCAAATATTTCAAAGCGTTAGCAAGGGCAAAAGCGATACCTAAACAGAATGATTCTGATGACTCTGATTCGAGCTCGGTGAGATCCACGCACAATTCTAATCGATCATCCCGTACTGGAGTGATCAACCAACCCTTGAAGTCTCAGGCAATCAAACTTCCCACCATCAATCTCCCATCGTTCGGTGGTGGATTTGAAACCTGGCTTGAATTTCGAGATACATATACTTCCCTGATCCATGAAAATGTGCAAATTAGTGATATACAAAAATATCATTATCTTCGAAGCGCATTGAGTGGTGAAGCCGCTCAGGTAATTAAATCAATAGAGTTTTCTGAGGCCAGCTATGCTTGTGCATGGGACGCCTTGTGCAGTCGATACAACAACACTCGTATGTTGATCAATAACCACATCAAATCCCTCGTTAACCTAGACTCAATTCAAAAAGAGTCATCAAATAAATTGCGTGCAATGAGCAACAACATTGCTAAACATTTGAAATCACTAGAAACTCTAAACGCAAACTTTAACGTAAAGGAGGCGTTAATCATATATCTGGCAAGTTTGAAGCTTGACCCAGGTTCACACGAAAAGTGGCAGGAATGCCAAAATACAGCCGCAAAAACGGGTCCTCCCACGTTAAGCGAATTTCAGGAATTTTTAAGCAACAGGGCGAATTTTCTTGAGACTCTCGAAGCAAAGGGTAAACCTCCGGTCCATACTGTCCAAAAGAAACATTCGTTTCTGACTCATAACACTAGCTCAAGCGAGTGCTCTGTGTGCAAAGGCCCGCACAACATCTTTAAATGCGAAAACTTTCTGAAACTCTCCGTCCAGGAACGGATGGACAAGGTGAGCCATCTCAAAATTTGCAACAACTGCATGAGAGGCAAACACTCAGTAAAAGATTGCCGCGGTGGAACTTGTCGACAGTGCGGTGCTAAGCATCACACCCTGTTGCACATCGAGAGAGGCCAAAACCTTGGAGCTGGTGCCTCATCGACACTTACGTCAAATTTGGCACATCAACACACTTTGTTGCCAACAGCAGTGGTAAAAGTCGCTGACATGAATGGCGAGTTCCGACATCTCAGAGCCATCCTAGACTCTGGGTCGCAATCCTCATTCATCACTGAGACCGCCTGCGAAAGTTTGGGGATTCGATTGAACAGTGTCAATCTATCAGTAAGTGGGTTGAATCTTGCCGTTTCTCAGATCAAGTCAAAGTGTAAAGTCACTTTGAAAAGTCGGAATAACAGTTTCCAACAACAAGTATCATGCTTGGTGATACCTACCATAATCAGTTCAGCTCCGGACTTCAAGTTCGACGTGAGCAAACTAAAAATTCCAAAAAATATAGCAATGGCGGATCCTAAATGCGGATCTCCAGCACCAGTCGAGATGCTACTGGGAAGCGACTATTTTTGGGAGTTGCTTTGCGTCGGTCAGATTCGTTTGGGAAAAGATCTGCCCATCTTGCAGAAAACCAAGCTGGGATGGATATTGTCTGGCCCATTGCATGTAGATTTGACTCGGACCACTCTTCATTGTGGTCTGGTTTCTAAATTCTCTGAAGTGCAGGATCAGATTCAGAAGTTTTGGCAGATTGAGGAGGGATGTTTATCTGAGAAAGTACCTTCACAAGATGACGTGGCTTGTGAGAATCACTTCCAAAGTACCACAAAGAGAGAGAACGGTCGCTTTGTCGTGTCGGTTCCATTGAGGGGCAGTCCCTGTGAATTGGGTGACTCAAAGCAAAATGCCATCGGGCATTTTCAAGCAATCGAGCGAAAGCTCGCCAAGAGTCCTCAGTTGAAGTCACGATATCATGAATTCATGGCTGAATATGAGAGGTTAGGTCACATGCAAAATGTTGAAGACGACAATGCCATTTCATACTACATGCCTCATTTTGGTATCACTCGTGAGTCAAGCGAATCAACCAAATTGAGAGTTGTCTTCAACGCATCAGCACCTACTACTACTGGCAAGTCGTATAACGATATTCAGTTGGTAGGCCCGACCATTCAAAATGATCTGGTTTCAATTTTGGTGAAATTCAGGAAGCATACCTACGTAATGGCCGCTGACGTCGAAAAGATGTTCCGCCAGGTCTGGATCCAGAACGATCAAAGGTCTCTTCAGAGGATTGTCTGGCGCGCAGACTCCTCACTTCCAATATCAATTTTCCAGTTGAATACGATTACGTATGGAACAGCTAGCGCTCCATTTTTGGCAGTTCGATGCCTTGCTGAAATCGCTAATATTCACGCAGATGAATATCCCAAAGCCGCGAAAATCATTCATGAAGATTTTTATGTAGATGATATGCTGACGGGTGCTGAAACAATCGAGGAGGCTCGCTCAATATGTCGTGACGTATCGACAGTCCTGGAACATGGTTGCTTTCCACTCCGAAAGTGGATGTCTAATGAGCCAAAAACTCTGGAACCTATCGAGCCATCTAGGTGGTCTTCCGCGACCTTGAGCTTTGACTCTGACAGTGAGACACCTAAGACTCTGGGTCTTGGTTGGTCAGCCAAGTCTGACTCGTTTGTATATGAACCACGATTTCAGGATTTCTCGAGGCCTGTTACGAAGCGCTCTATTCTGTCAGAGATTTCGAAGATCTTTGATCCGTTGGGCTTATTGGGTCCTGCAATCATAATTGCCAAGATCTTGATACAAGAGCTCTGGCAGGCAAAAATCTCTTGGGATGAATCAATTCCCACTGCCTTGTATTCTAAATGGATCAAGTTCAAGACTGAATTCACCCAGTTAAATCAAATAAAGATTCCCCGGCATGTACTCATTTCTGGCCATTGTAGAATTGAACTACATGGCTTCTCCGATGCCAGCGAAAGTGCCTACGGTGGCTGCATCTACCTGAAATCAGTCGACGCTGACGATAATGTCAAAGTAGCCCTATTGATCGCAAAGAGTAAGGTAGCACCATTAAAAACCATCACAATCCCAAAGCTGGAGTTATGCGCGGCTGAGTTGTTGTCGAAACTTTTCCAAAAGGTGATCGGTTGTGCCGGCATCAAGGTGGACCGTTGTGTCTTTTGGTGTGACTCAACAATCGTTCTAGCTTGGATCAAAACCGAACCTCATTTGCTCAAAACCTTTGTCGGCAACCGAGTAACAAACATTCAGAAGATGACAACTCCATGGGAATGGCATCATGTGTCCACTCACGACAATCCTGCAGACTACATCTCTAGGGGGATCACTCCCAACAACTTGAAAAATACACCAATGTGGTGGCAAGGTCCGACTTGGCTGTCAAACTCCATCGAATGTTCAGAATTCGAATCTCCTCCTGAGATTCATGATCTCCCAGAATTGAGATCAAAATGCTTGACAATGACCGAACAAACGCAAAATCGAGAGTCTCCTTTCGACTTTGACAGATTTTCGAGTTTGACACGCCTTGAACGAGTGGTTGCCTACTGTTTGCAGTTCATAGGGAATGCCCGATTGAAGAGTTCTAAACGTACAGTAACGCCATTGAGTGCATCAGAGATCAATCGGGCACTTGTGTGCTTGGTCAAGCTATCTCAGAGAGATAGCTTCTCTGAAGAAATCGCGAATCTTCAAAAGTCATGTCCCAATTTCAGTACGCAACTTGCCAAATTAAATCCCTTTCTCGACAGCGACGGAACTTTGCGTGTCGGAGGAAGATTACATCAGTCTGCCTTCTGCCACGATAAAAAGCACCCCTTGCTGATCTCCTCTAAGCATCGCTTAGCAGAATTGATACTGCAACGATTGCATATTCGGTTGCTACATGCTGGACCGCAGATGGTCTTGGCTACATCTCGCGAACAGTTTTGGATCACCTCTGGTCGAAATTTGTGTCGAAAGATAGTACAGAGGTGCGTTCCTTGTACCCGTTTTGCCCCAAAGCTGACCAAACCCATAATGGGTGACTTACCTAGCCGCCGCCTGGAAGCAGTCTTTCCATTCCAAACTAGTGGCGTCGATTACGCCGGCCCGCTGACAGTCAAGGACAGAAAGGGCAGATGTTCAAAAACTTCCAAGTGCTATATCTGTTTATTTATTTGTTTTTCTACAAAAGCGGTGCACTTAGAGCTCGTTTCTAGTCTCTCAACTGAGTGTTTTATGTTGGCATTGAGGCGGTTTGTGTCGCGGCGTGGTATTCCACAGCACATATACTCCGATAACGGCACCAACTTTGTAGGCGCACGATCCGCTCTCCGTGAGTTAGGCTCGTTCTTGAAAAATCATAGCGATGAGATTTCTGGCGCCGCCGCCGACAGAGGTATCACCTGGCATTTCATACCCAGTCACTCGCCACACTTTGGTGGCCTTTGGGAGGCCGGGGTGAAGTCGGCGAAGCACCACATGAAGCGTGTGATGGGAAACGCGGTCTTGACTTTCGAGAAGTTGGGTACATGTTTGGCACAGATTGAATCAATACTCAATTCTAGACCCTTGACTCCAATCTCTTCAAATCCAACCGACCTGACTCCCCTCACTCCCGCTCACTTCTTGATCGGACGGCCGCTCGTGTCGGTGCCAGATCCAGATGTAACGCACTTGCCAGAGTCAAGGCTGTCCAGGTTTCAACGGATTCAGCAAATCACCCAGCACCTGTGGACACGCTGGCATAAAGAGTACGTGAGTGAACTCCAGCATCGAATGAAGTGGACGAAACACCAGTCTCAGCTTCAACTGAACACCCTCGTGCTGATCAAGGATGATCAGCTGCCTCCACAGAAATGGAAACTCGGACGAGTCGTTCGTCTGTATCCAGATCAACATGGAGTTTCCCGTGTTGCCGACATCAAAACCGCCGGAGGTATCATTCGTCGCTCCTTCGCGAAGATTTGCCCGTTACCCGTGGAGTGAAGTGAAAGAAACTGATTCCCTTTTACGTTTATGTTTTTCTTATTCGTTTTTGTGAAATGTTACAATATCCATATCATAGAGTTAAGGCCAAATCAATGGCATTCATTTGTTCATTTTATTTGAAAGCTCTCTGAGCCTTTCAAGGTCGGGGGCATGTTTAGAATCTATTTAGTACCGTACGCCACTGGATATCATGCCTCACCGGGAGATGGCGCACAGGAGCAAGCGTCAAGAAGAATTAAAATGGCAGTTGAGTTGTAGACTTGTTGCAGCAGTTTTCGAGTAAAAGCAATAATTAAAGTAAACCAGTGCCTAAATTCTATCCAATTTCCTACACTTACCCTGTACGGTTTGTTCCGTTTTCTTTGCCATTATCATCATAATCTCGACTAATTTATCAATGGTCTTCACCGGTTGTTTTGGTCAAGAAAAAAGACGGGAGTACGCGATTTTGCGTGGACTACCGCAAACTCAATGATGTGACAAAGAAAGACAGCTATCCACTGCCTCGGATTGACGACACCTTAAGCACGCTGACCTGAAGAGTGATTACTGGCAAGTGAAACTACACAACGATGACAAAGAGAAAACAGCGTTTTCCGCCGGGAGCGGCCTTTACAATTTACTGTGATACCGTTTGGACTTTGTAACGCACCGGCCACGTTTTAACGTCTAATAGAGTGCGTCTTGCGAGGTCTTACATGGAAAACTTGCCTAGTCTACCTCAACGACGTAATAGTCATTGGTCGAACATTCGAGGAACACCTGAAGAACCTCCGGGAGGTATTTCGACGTCTTCGAGGTGCACATCTCAAGCTCAACCCGAAGAAATACGTGCTCTTCCAGAAGCAAGTCAAATTTTGGGGCACGTAGTGTCGTCGGAGCGTCATCTGACGATATTTCTAATGGCGTATCGCACTACCATTCAATACACCACGGGGAAAACACCGGTACGGGTTCTTTTTGGCCGAGAGTTTCGCCTCCCCGGCGATTTGTAATTTGGCACGCCGCAGCATGATCCTAAGGACATCCCCGAATACGTCGACGACCTGCGGCAAAGAATGTGTGACATCCACGAGTTGGTTCGGAACGGATTCGAATCTCCACAGATCGAATGAAGACCCGCTACGATTTGAAGGCCAACTCCACGGAATTTCAAGCAGGTGACCTGGTCTGGCTGTACAATCCTCAACGCAAGAAAGGAAGGTCTCCGAAGTTGTATCCGTCGTGAGAAGGACCGTACACGGTAGCCAAGAGGATCAATGACGTCGTGTACAGAATTCAGCGAGCCTCGAGAGCCAAGATGAAAGTTGTCCACCTTGATCGCCTTGCACGTTACTCGGGGAGTAACGATGAGCCTATTCGGGACGAACAGGCTTAAGAGGGGGGCAGTGTTGACAGCGGCGATTCTGGATAACACGCGATCTTTCTGGACTTTTCTCGTTAGATCGCAGTGTATAAGTGCGGAGCATTCTGGTGTGTTCCGGAGCGCGTGTGTAGGCTTTTTCCCGTACAACTGTATGGAGACTTCAGCAGTGGGTGAAGCTACATCAGTTCATTTTGGCGGAGGTGCCACATACCAAGAACACATGGAAAACACGCGAAAGGTGTGTGATTATTCGGGAGTCGTCGAGAAACCATATGCCGGGTCACTAAATTCAGCCACCTGGAACTGTAACTTCACAACTGGAAATTGCTAGAAAATGATGGAAAGTTCGAGAACACTAATCGGAGGCACTTATAAGCACCGTCCTTAGTACGACATCAGTTATTAAATTGGAGGAGACAGCGAGCGAATAAGAAGCGATAGTCTCAGCGATATTCACCAGCGTAAATAATTGTTGGCGTGTATTTATTGTAGTACGCAGGAATAAACAGTGTGTGTTTTAAAATGATCGTCTCAATTATAATTGAACTCTCAACTCAATTAAACCCGTACGCGAAATACGTAACGTAACAAATTAACGACATTTGAAAGGAATCGGTTTTTGGAATTTCTATGCTGGCAATTTTCGCATAGACTTGCCGAGGTGCGCAATTTTTTGCAATCAAATACAACGATTGTTTCAAGCTTCAAGCACCAATTTAAGCCGATTGCATTTTGTGAACATTATATGGTTCTATTTCAAAATTAACTTTGCAGTAATAATTTCAGAATGCATTACCATATCCCTCGGCAGGCGGGCCCGGAGGAAGACACGGATTGAAAATATCCAACTTCATATCGAACACGCTTCACCATATTTGCTTGCGTCATTATTTTCCAATTTTCTTGCTCCACGTGCGTCCGGATCTCTTCGGGTATAGGTGGTGTAGGCAGCGGGTATATTCCGGAATGTAAATATGCGCTCCCGTAAATCCAACCGGCATAACAAATTATGTAAATAATCCCGACGAAATACAATTACAACCCCCTAATGACTTTCGTGAATCATCTCCATTCAGACCTCATTTTCATTGCGGATAATGTACCCAGAATAGGAGGAGAGGTTCCACTCGCCAGTTTTCCAGGAATACACAACGCTCCGTTGTTGTTTCCGCTAATTCGTCTGAGCTGGCAACTCGTTGGAAAATCGAAATGATAAAAACAGCAGATAGGTACTTATGCGTTTACACGGCCCGCAGTAAGGCGAATTGAGTACACGAACAACTAACAAGGTGATGTAACAGGGCCATATTATTCTTACGAGCGGCGATCCCGTGCATACTGGTAAACACGCGATCTTTCTGGATTCTTCCATCTATTAGATCGCAGTGTACAAGTGCGGAGTGTTCTTGTGCATTCTAGAGCGTGCGTGAATGTGAAACTGGACGGGGACTACAACGCTCGATCAGGACACATCTGTCCATTTTGGCAGAGGTGCAGATTCCAGAACACACGGAAAGCACGCGAAAGATGTGTGATTATTCAGGAGTCGTCTAGAAACCGCATATGCCGGGCCACTATGGAAATTGCTGGAAGATGACGGAAAGTTCGGGAACACTATTTGGAGACCTATATAAGGCATCAACCGGCAGCTCACCGGGAGTATTGAATTGGAATGCGAAGTGATAGCGAGCGGATAAAAGCGAGTGGTAATCACAGCGATAATTCCAAGTAGATAATTGTTGGCGTGTATTCATTTTAGTACGCAGAAATAAACAGTGTGTGCTTTAAAACGATTGTTTCAATTATATTCGAACCCGTACGCGAAATTCGTAACATTATCTAGGGTCGGGCCGAGCACTCTTTGAGAATGCTATTGGTACATTTGAATTTTGCAGCCAAAATAGCTCTACGGCAAATTGCTCTCGCAATGGCGGTTACCGAGAGATGGCACCACTGATTCAGCCCTGGTGTGGTTCAAGAAGCTATGATTTTTCAAAGTGACAGCGACCAGTGACATCAGTAGGTACGTGGTTCAGAAAAGGTGCGATCGTTCTCTCTAGGTATGATTTTTCGTTGTTCGCCTACCTTCCGATAGGTGACTGAATGTTAATCGGAATCGTGAGTTAATTGGAGAGCTTAGGCGAAGATAATCGTAGGCATTTTCCTAACCTAAATGTCCGAAATAAGAATGGAATAAATGAAAGACAGTTGCGTCCTTTTTTTCAAAAAAAGTAGTAGAGTTCATGGAATTGTTTCAAATTTAATTCAATTATTTGAATTGCAAAGCGTGGATTATGAAAAACGCTGATATGAACATTGACACCAGATGTCAAAAAATTGGTGTCAAACACAATAACCCTAGAAGTTACTGAACTAGCTGTCAACGTATTCGAACATAATAAAATTAATGTAACTATATATTACGGATTAGGTTGATCCTCGGGTTGATAAAAAAAATAATGACCAGTAAGTAGGTACATTTTGCCATCTTGCAATAATATAAAGATCACCAGAGTAAAAAGAAACCGACCACGATATAATCTTTTTAGGTTATTTTATGAACAATGTTTTTTCTTGAAGAACCGTCGACTTAGTTCATAAGATGAAAGAACTCTGGAAAGGTTTCCACTGACGGAACGAATGACTTTTCAAATGAAAAGTACATATTAGAAGGTGGTAGTTTTCTTCAGAAATGGAAGCTGTAGACACAGTGTTTCGCTATATTATTTTAGCTCTTCAGTACAGCATACCAGACGTGAATTTTCTGTGGAACTACCAAGAGAGTTGTATGGATTTTCAACAACATACCTCTGCAGCCGGGAGACATACCAGCAGGGTTTGGCTATCGTTTGATGTCTCCCGGCTGCAGAGGTGTATGTTGTTGAAAATCTATACAACTCTCTTGGTAGTTTCACAGAAAATTCACGTCTGGTATGCTGTACTGAAGAGCTAAAATAATATAGCGAAAGACTGTGTCTACAGCTTCCATTTCTGAAGAAAACTACCACCTTCTAGTATACGTTGTTTCAGATTGATTGCTATCTCAGTAGGCATTGGAAGTAGGTATATGGTAAAAGTCGCTTTAGCTTTGTCTAGTTCTGAAACGTTTATTGTTTTAGTCCCAAGTCAGTGTGACATCTCAATCAAAATCAACCGCGAAGTTTTTTACTGTCATCCAAACTGTCATGTTTCTGTCCACCTAGATAGCTGTTGGAAAGAAAACCGTAATAAGCACCTATCGACGCAAGTTTCAAGAATCTGTACGTGTTACTTATACAGTTACTGTTGTTCCTGTTACGTTATACCTACTGTTACTGTTGTGTTGTTCCTTCATTGGTTTTGATTACCTGATAATTTTCACGCCATGTGTGGGGATCCAGTTCGTTTATCTGCGAGAGAACGTGAAATACTTTGACGCTGTTACGAAGAATTCTTCAGAGATTCCAACAATGCAGCTGCCAGCATTCAGCGCGTTGCTTTTATCTTTAGTAACGTTCTGCACGGTCAAACGCATACTGGCAAAAAGAAGCCAGATCGTCACTACTTAAACCAAAAAGTGGCTGTGGATCCCTGAGCCCAGTCGAGAAAAAAATCAGCCAGGCGCCCGTTCTCAATCAAAAGAGTAGATACAGTACAGTCTGTTGTGCCATATCCTACCAGATTTCGTGCTTCTGTCTTCACTAAAAGGCTCAGTTGAAGTAGAACAGCGTAACTCGGCTTTAGAAGCAGATCTTCCTTGATATCTGATCCCTCTCAAGGCCATGGAGTTTGCTTTACTGCTTTACTATCTACCTGTGTGATATGTGCACAATGTTGATTGAGACTGTGGCAAGAACGAAATCTGCTGACTCCCCAGGTGCCTATTTTTTTTAGTCCTGAGATCGGAAACAGAGACGGTTCGACATCAAAACTGCATGTATCTTTCTTCAAGTGCACCTTGAATGGAGTGCCGCATGTGATACTTGATAAAAAACTGAAGAAATACTTTCTGACTGAAAGGAGTGAAAGATCTGACTTATAACCTGAAAATAAATGATGAAGTTTCCATGATATTTACACTTTTGATTTGACGTTTTTTGTAACTAAATCTAAAGCTGCATTTAGATTTTCATGACCTACTGGGATAGCAATATTTCTGAAACAACGTATATGTACTTTTCATTTGAAAAGTCATTCGTTCCGTCAGTGGGAACCTTTCCCTAGTTCTTTCATGTTTTTAGGTTATCATGTGGCAATTTTGTTGTTCTGTCAAAACAATGGTGTATGAAACAACAGCGCTGCAGTTTTGGACCACTGCCGCTAAACTCTCCCATTTTGCGGCTCTGAAGGTGAATCTCCATAGTGACGGATCCGACTTGTTCGAATTTGACACCTGTCACCATGAAATTTGAATTGGATCAATCAGAAGGCACTGATCAAAAATACATGTAATGGAACATCATGGTAGTATGTACCTACCTACCCTGTATGTTCTGTTGGGGGTCCTAACAGGAAAACTCTGCCACGTGATTAGTTCTACGAACAGCCACAGCATGCTTGCGATTCGAAATCGATTCCTTCTCTTCTGGGAAAATCCTCGGGAAAATCGTTACCTACCCACCGTCGTTCCTTACGATGCCGATTGATGGGCATACGTATATGGCATATCCGACCGCCCCAGCTTGGAGCAAGTGTTCTCGGTTTCTCTAATTAGACAAATGGGCCCATCATTACGCCACCCCTCTAGGAGGCAGTAAAGTGTAGTCTAGCCTGAAACTACCCCTTTATGTAAATCAAGTGACACCACACCGGCGGGTTCCGCTCTAATCACGGCGCGGAATGAGAAACAAACCGACCGACCGACGCGGCAGCAAAAGTTTCGTTTTGTGTGCCAATATAAACGCCAGGAGTTGCTTTTGACCTATTTATTGTAAAACAGTCGGATTTCCAGAGGCGCCAAGCCTCCAAAAGGTAGTGCATTCAGTTGTACCTGCCTGCATCCAGAAAAGTTCAGTTACCAGCTACCAGAGCTTAGTTCTGAAATCGATCCCGTTTTGATTATCTTAGCAATAAGCTAGTGCGTTAATTGTTGAGATAAGCTCATCCTAGAAATACATGCGTGGAACAGGAGTAGAAACGAGGGTCAAAAGGCCATGTTTGAAGCTGGCTTCCATTTCAGCATTTCCGCTCCGCCCCGAATTAATTAAATAATGAGTGACAGAGTGACACTGATTACCAAACCGCTTGCTTACGACAGTACCTTCACTATCACGTCTACCAACGCCAACGGTTGCAGAACGTAGGTCATGCTGAAGTAACTGACCATTGAAGAGGATTCCATTTGAACCTCACTTTGTGTGATTGGTACCTAAGCTTCACTGTAAAAGGTGCCTCAAAAGTGATGCCTCCTTGATCCGTGATCTTTTAAAAACGCGTTACGCTAATTCATTTGAGCAGTGTATTAACAAAGAACAAACATTATTCTCGACAACTCTTAAACAGATATTTTCAGTCTGCCACTGCCTGATGGAAAAGTTACTTTGAACCTTTCATATTTTTTAAAAGGTTATTTTTGTAAACGTAAATTTTTGTCCATTTTTTCGGAAATTGACAAGCTCATACCAGCCTAAAGCCCCCGGTATGACATATACATATAAGACAAAGAAATTTTTAATAACCTTATCAACCCACATTATACCTACAGGATTAAAATCATGTACCTTATGACGTAAGTTTTGAGGCACCACCAGCTCCCTGTCCACTAGCTTGCCTCTTTTTCTGAGAGAAATAGGGAGTGGCAAAGTGTGTGCTTCTGTGTGTGAAAAGTAAAGTTAAAGTCCGAGTGTAAAATCCTCCTGTACGCTTGTCTTTCTGAATAAGGCTATTGCCTTTTTGCACAGAGCCTTTTTGAAATCATGTGTAGGTCAGAACACAAACCCAAATTCAAAACGGTTCAATGAACTCGCATTTTACCTATCGACAAATCAGCGACAGGGCGGCAATACTGTTACGTACTTCGCGATTAGGTTTGTTTATAATCCAAACAATCGTTTCAAAACACACACTGTTAATTACTGCGTACTACAATAAATACACGCTAACAATTATTGCTTGAGAATATCGCTGGTTACTACTCACTTCTACCCGCTCGCTATCTCTTTGGATTCAATACTGGCCGTAGGCCGAGGATCGGTGCCATATATAACTCCGACTATTGATCTCGAATCTTCCATCGGTCCTCCAGCAAATTCCACAGTGACACGGCATACAGTTTCTAGGCGACTCCCGAAAAATCCTACACATTTCGCGGGCATTACTAACGTGCTGTAAATACGGCATCTCAGGCCAAATGAACAGATGTGTGCTACTAGGCCGTTGAAGTCGCCACGTAAATTTCATTCGCCAAGCCATCGAGTATATTCTGGAAATGTACAGAGCTCCGCAACTGTACACTGCGATCAAATGGGAAAAGTCTAGAAAAATCAGGTGTGCTCCAGAATGTACGGAAATCGCCGCTCGTAACAATACAATTCACCGGGACGACTGTTTTATTGCAATTCATAGACTATCATCAACTAGCCGAAAAACCGATTTATCGACACCTATGCATACATACAGCTAGGGGCGAGACTAAAGGTCATCAGGTTGAGATATTTTAGTGAATGTACCGTCAAGTCAGGTCTACTACAGCGACAACGCGAGCGACAACGTGTCATCTGTAGGTGAAGCAAGGGCATCACGATAAATTTTTATTCAATAACAATTAATTTCACCTTTATGTCAGAAGGAAAACATAAAAACTAATGTCAGCATACCTACCTGAAGGAAGTTATGTGTTTTCGCTTCCTGAATGCAATTTGGGAAAATTACCTCCCGTGCCCTACTCAACCTAAACGCCATTCATGCAAAATATTAGCAGTAAAATTTTTAAGCTCCCGCATTTTGTGTTCATAAACTTGAAATTCATGATGGCTAAATATAGCCTGGCGCTTTGTGCGGCAACACGACAAACCTGGCGAGTGAATTATATTAAAGTTGTTAATTAACTAAAATAATTGAAGTTCTAGGTAGGAACGACGAGTCTGGACAACCCCTCATTTTAGTTAATTATAAGCACCGAGCATGAAGTCTTACGTAACCCATAATAATGTGTATCCACCTATTTCGTTATTATTTACACATTTTCTTTGGTTGTCTCGAGTTTCACCCCCGGATCATAAAAGTGAGAGCGAAGAAGAAGCTCACGAAATTAAGAGTGCCTTTTTTCAACATTGGACGAAACAGGTGCTCTGAGTTCTTCATCGTCTTCTACGTTATGTCTAATAATGACAATCAAATAGAGTAATCTGGCGATTGTCCTCTGTAGAGATTAAGTACTTTTTCAGATGATGGATCCCCTGAATAATAGAATAGAGTCAAGAAAACCCACTATACTGAGACCACCAAGGCATGCAGTAGGTAATAAAAATGCGTTATCAGCACGTGATTTTGAAATGTGGAGTTTCGATTGGTTCGACGAAATGTAGTGAAGTGGTATTCGCAATTCAAATTAATTTCTCCCGCCACAAGATGGTTTCCAAAACCGTCATGCGTTGACAATGATTGGTTGCCATTATTGGCCACTTTGATGTCATTTGTAGTGGTCGTCACTACTCATTTTGATTCGGCTGGCCGTTTATTTGTTGGTGGCCAGAGATTCCACTAATACCTCTAGGTTAGGTACTATAGTAAATGAAGTATGCCAGAAATTCTCTAGAATGCTTGAAGGTCTTGAAACTACCCCCATGAATCTGCTCACCAGTATTGCTCACTACCATCTGGCACCGTCGGGAGCTACTCATCTTCTCCAGAACAGCAACTGTCGCCCGAAAACTTCAAAAGAAAGCAATAAGAATACAAGACTTGTTGAAAGTCGTCGGTCGGTGTTAAGATCCGCTTTGATGCAAGGACCGCGGCGCTAATTATGATTTACTGCGGTCATCTTGTTAAATCCAAAATAGACACCTCCTCCTTACCACAGAGATTAAATTAATAATGTGTTTATCTGGATGTTAAACGCGAAACACGCTGTAGAAAGACATATCCCACAAAAATATCACCGAGGTGCCAAATGTCCGGCGGCCCGGCACACATAATTAGTGCAAGTTTTTGAGCGCAGCTGTGAACTTGCACTGTCGCTTTTTATTAGTCATAGGAATGACTCTCGAAGCATTTCCTTGTTTCCCAACCGACACGTCATCAGGGCAGAGTGTTTTTCACATTTCGTTTCTGCTATAATTAAAAACAAGCTTTTCATACACCGCCGCGAGTGGAAATTCAGACAGCAACAATCTGTTAAAGCGGCGAATATCTGATTCTGATACGGACCAGGCAAGGGTCAAGCGAAACTCTGAATAATACAAAGGCGAACACAGCAGGGCTTTTCCGTACGAATGCGGAAGTTTTTGCTGCGAGGAAAGCATTAATTATTAGCCTTCACTGAGTCACATCAAAAGTTTGATTTCACTTTTGGAAACCTGTAATCCTGGTCATACGGCACCTGAAATTTGACATAAAGTGCATTTAGAAAGACAGAGAGTGTCTATACATGAACATAAACTTATCTGGATAGGAGACTCGTCCAATTTTGAGATACCAAGCTGAAGACAAGATTTGGCATTACCGGAGGGCATGTGCCAACTTAGGACTGCATGTCTAGACTGGTCTAGGCATCAGCGGCTCGATACCAAGTTGGGACTGAGACCGACGTAAGTGAAGTTAACATAGCAACGACGAGTAACAACCAATCAGATCACTGTATTTGGCAAGTTACGCCGTCCCAACTTTGCGCCTGCAAATTGGTAGCCAAACTTAGTAGCCAACTCGATAGCAGCAGCATGATTGGCTAAAATAGGTTGTTTGTCGCCGTTTTCATGGAAATCCTAAGCACGGGACAAATTATCATTATTAAGGGCATGTTCCGTTTTAGTAATATTCGTACCGAAACTCCGGTTACCCGGTCCGAATTGACCTTTCCAATTTTAGGAGATAGAAAGTACATGGTTTTCCGAGGTCACCTTTGACGTTTTGACGTTTATGACGTTTGCACGTTTCGTTTCTGACTTTTGCGGGAATTTTGAATCGGTTAGCTATACTGTTCCCATTATCATGTGGGGAAAGTCACTAGAGCCCATAAGGGAGTTTTTAATGGACGAAGTAATAGAGTTTTTTCGTAGTAAGATGCACGTGTCTGGTGCAGCGTGATCCCTGGTGGTGCTGGTGCAGCCACACTTCCATCAAGTTTGGGTCTTTCGTGAACCGGTGCATGGTTATGCCAGGTGTATTCGTCTTATTCTCGCACTCGCATAGAGCGACACAACACCCTTGAACCATTTCTGTAAGTATCTTCTCAGTTTTTCACTACATATAACACACTTATTGGTAAGAACGAGGGTAAGAACAAGTGAAATAATGAAATCCATGCTGAAATCAAATAAATACACGACAGAGCGCTTGTCAGATTCGAAAAATTTCCCATTGTCAGAAACGAAATGTCATATCTCAAGAAACATAGGACGCTTTCCAATAACTGCGACAAGACGGATACACAATGTCAAAGTGCACTTGCCAGCTCAATTCTAAACTCAGCCTCGCCAATGTTTCGATTGTGTCGACATGTGGTGCTATTACTGCTATTGGAACGCTAGCTGTGTCAAATTGTGTCGAATTGTGTCCTTATACGCCTTATTGGGAAGCGCCCAATGACCTCGATTAACCGTATCTTATACGCATGACGTCACAGTAAAGAGAGACAACGGAAAATTGGAGACCTCAATTGATAATATTACTTGTATTATTCGTAAATCGGACCACGGTTATTTTAACCAGAGGGAACCGAAGCGACCGGCGTTTGAGCTTGGTTACTCCGGTTAAAAACATGGCGGATGACATTACTTGCCAATTTTGAAAGTTGGTTTTGAGTTTTGTCATGACACGAATCACGAAACGATCCCAGAAGACTACAAATTACTTTCATACCGTCCGTTTACATGATTTTCTGCGATATGGTTTGCCCTTGGAGCCAGGTACAAGCATACCTACAGGAGGGTACCTGCAGAAGAAGAGGCAGCTACCCTATACGTTGGCGGCCCAGCAGCGTGTTCTGCATTCTGCAGCTAAAGTCAGACACACTTCTCAAGCTTGCTCGGCCCAGGCCCTCGTTAAAAATGTCCATCTTGAACGCGAGGTATGTCTTGGACTTGAATTTCAATGTAACCCCATGTCGCAAAATGATAAGGGTTTGAGCAACGTAAAGGTAGGTATAGGTAGCGAGGTAGGTAGTAAGAGAGCTGGAAGCTTGTGATGTGATTTAAAAACATGTACCCTTCACCATTTTTTGCTCTGCATGCTTTGCAGGCAGCCTGGACGTTTCAAAATCAAATTTCAACGTTTGACAACTTCACATTGACGGAAGATTGACCAGAGCGTTCCGAAATAACCGGTAACCATAAGGTACCGCTTTTTCGGTTACCGGTTCGAGGAGTTGTAAAACGGAACATGCCCTAACTAAGAAATGTCAGATGTCAAAACCAGAGTAATGTCAATATAGCGTCTTCACCACAAACTGTCAATTTAACGTCAACGTCAATGCAAACGTTAAGAAAAAAGACATGTTCCTAATTTGAATTTACAACCGTTGAGAAACGGTACGGGCTTCGTCGCAGCTCAATCTGGCTTGCGAAATTTTAGTGCGCCAACTTTGGCAAACAAAGGCCTCATAATTGAATCGAACTCATGGACTTTTTGCTGCCGCAAATACCGTGAAACATCTTCGACGACTGATTTCAAAGTTTTCCCGATGCGGAAAGTAACCATAAATAATAAGTTAACGAAAGGGAGGGAGAATACAAATCCGGTCCGACCCGTCTGTCTCGTCTCTCTATATTCGGCGAAGTTGGAAGAGTTTTCGCATCAGGAAGTTGGCTGGCTTTAGTCAAATTATGTATCCCATATACTAGTCCGGATGCTAGTTGAATAAAATGGAATGAACCTTGCATTTTTTGATGAGAAGATGCTACTTGGTGGAAATGTTCTTTGCATCATACTCTTCCGATCCAGAAAGGTAGCCATCAGCGCCATCCAAGCCGGCAGCGTATACAGGGTGAAACAGAAAAAAAAGTTGGAAAATTATATTTGAATAACCGAAGCATGTGGAGACGTGTAATTCACCACATACATTAACTGTTTTATGCTCATGAGGTCACAGCAAACCGTTCTTGATTACCTTGAACCGTCTTTGAAATGTAGGGGAAAAACAGAAAAAAAAACAAAAACACTCTTTTTCCTATAAATAAGTGATTCTTAGAGATATTGACACAATACTTAGTATTTCTACAAAAAGTAATGTTAGAAATGATATGAGCTAGGTAGCCAGTTCCTAAGCCAACTATTTCTAGAAATACGATTGTCAACTTTTTTTTCGTCTTGAGCACCATCTTGAATCTGCCCTGTGAGGCATTGTTGAAAATGTGATTGGTTATCATAATAATGGTAATATGTAATCATTGCATCGTAAAAACAACCTCTTCATCATAATTTAGTGACCTCTTCGGCGAGAAAGAATTGCCATTCACGTATTTTCTGGCTCTTCAAAGCTTTAGTGCCCATGATGGCATCTGCAACATTTGGAATGGTAAAATATGTTACGCATTATGAACCTTGATGTACTTTGAGGTAGCCTACCAAGTTTTGCAATCATCAATTGAAAAGTTTGTTCTTGAAAGCTGTTTGAACAAAATTCGTTCAATTTTTTTATGGAAAATGCAAACTATTGGATCTTTCACCCTTATTTGATCCCTCGTTGACGAAAGCATGAAACCGAAAGTCTCCAAAATTTTTATGCTAATGGTTCACTAAGAACTGCTCTTTAATGTGTAGTTGTCAAAATCTGCATAGTTGCGTTTAGATTCCAGACAGAGAGCGACAAAGGAGTTCATGCAGTAGAAAAAGACACAACTTTCAATGCAACGGAAAAATCACGGAAATGTCCCTTTTAGATAGGCTTTCCGCAATACACAGGTTCTGTAAGACTCTCAAGCGTGGGTGTGAAGCTTGAAACATTACTAACTCAAGGCTCTAACAGTGTACCAAATTGCACACTTATGTTATAAAAAGCAAGGTCTCCAGACAGCTTTCAGTCTAGCTCTGGACTAGTTTTTTTCTCGATTGTAATTCATGTCTTTTTTTACTGCATGAACTTCTTTGTCGCTCTCTGTCTGGAATCTGAACGCAACTATGCAATTTTTGACAACTGAACATTAAAGAGCACTTCCCACTGAACCATTATCATAAAAAATTCGGAGAATTTTGGTTTCAGGCTATCCTCAGCGAGGGATCAAGTAAGGGTGAGAGACCCAATATTTTGTATTTTTCATAAAAAAAAACACATAAATTTTGTTCAAACAGCTTTTGAGAACAAACCTCTCAAATGATGATGGTGAAACTTGGTAGGCTACCTCAAAGTACATCAAGGTTCATAATGCATAACATATTGCACCATTCCAGATGTTGCAAATGCCATCATGGGCACCAAATCTTTGAAGTGCCAAAAAATACGTGAATGACAGTTCTTTCCCACTGAAGAGGTCACTAAATTATGATGGAGGAGGTTGTCTTCGCGATGCAATGATTTCATGTTACCAATATTATAATAACCAACCATTTTTTCAACTATGCCTCACAGGGCAGATTCAAGATGGTGCTCAAGAGGAGAAAAAAAGTTGACAATCGTATTTCTGGAAATAGTTGGCTTAGAAATTGGCTACCCAGCTCATATCATTTCTAACATTACTTTTTGTGGAAATACCAAGTATTGTGTCAATATCTCGAAGAATTACTTATTTATGGAAAAAAGGGTGTTCTTGTTTTTTTTTCTGGTTTTCCCCTACATTTCAAAGATGGTTCAAGGTAATCAAGAACAGTTTGCTGTGACTTCATAAGCATAAAATAGTTAATGTATGTGGTGAGTAACACGTCTCCACATGTTTCAGTTAATTAAATATAATTTTTCAACTTTTTTTTTCTGTATCACCCTGTATACGCCGCCGGCATGGATGGCGCTGATGGCTACCTTTCTGGATCGGAAGAGTACGATGCAAAGAACATTTCCACCGGGTGGCATCTTCTCATCAAAAAATGCAAGGTACTTTCAACTAGCATCCGGACTATACCTACAGGACGCACACCGACCACCTACCCCAGGAACTAAGGAAGTTGCTCGATGCGCCGACAATTAACCTTTTCGAGTGTTTAAGGTGTTCGATCTCACCACTCGTCTTCGTTAAAGGGGGTGAAACTGTCACCTTTCCGCAACGGGTCCTTTATTTAAACAGAACAGGTGAATGGCGAGAAAGAGCGAGAGGGACAGACGATGGCGAATGGGGGCGGGTGGATGCGATGCAAATTCCCTCAGTGCGTCCTAATTTTATCCGTCAATTTCCTAATTGGCTCGTTAGTTGATCAAATGAGCGCATTACTCCACTTTGGAAAATTAAGTTTGGGAAGGAAAAAGTGTCAATTTGGGATGAGGAGGATACCGTGATTTAATTTTAAAGAACGCCTGATATGGGGAATGAGAGAGCACGGTCTCTTCGTCAACAATAACACGCCGCGCCGGAAAAGTTTGTGCGAGCGCGATTTCATTTGTCTTTGTCTTTGAGAAAAACAGTTTCTGGGTTGGAAATCAATTTCGGATAGCCGGGCCATGAATAAAATCACACCGACACAAGAAACGAATGCAAATAAAGATCCGAACATTCACTTGCGTCCGCCATCTTGAAGTTCGACATTTCGGCCATCTTAGTATTTGACATCTGTGGCCCTATTCATTTGGTCATCTATTCGCGATTTCCCAAAGTGTACAGGATAGGATGGAATCGCGTTACGGTGACAGTTCGTCGTCACAGAACATCGATCTTTCAAATGGATGTCGAGCCCACATAAGGAAATGATATATCTCTTATTTGGTGGTCAGGGCAATCGGTGGTGCCACTCTCTATCCAGTATACTCTGCGACTGGACTCTCCCTGGCGGATGAAATGGCGAAGATGAGCTGTAAATCTGATGCCCAAAGGCTGATTGACCAACCAAGCAACCACCATAATATGCTTTAGCAACCACGTACAAACCGCCATTTTGTTCATGTCTCGCAGCACCCCCTTGGTTGCACAGGAAAAAGGGTTTTGTATCATCAACTGCACTGCTGGTTCGTGATAACGCAACTGCAATAATTATTAATAAGCTACTCTTTTTGTAATTTAAGCAAAAAACGTGTTAGCTTAGTGGACATTTACCGATCAGTTGTTTGATACCTAAGTGTAATTAGTGGCTTATGATTCGTTCCTACGTTGACTTTTTTGTACATATTCATGGAGGATATTTTCTATATATGGGTTTTTCTGTAACTATAACAACGACGATTCTATGTTTGGGACAAACAGTGGGGGATTTTCAGTGTGGTTTTTTTTCGATGGCTTTTTCGTTTCATCTCTCTTCCCGGGGCATCACCGCACGGTAGTAGATGGCCTGGTACTAAGGGACGCGTGAAAAAGTCCATCTGGCCAACATATATAATTGTTGCGTATGATGGGCTTATTCAGTTATTCCCCTAAAGAAGGCATGCACCTACAGCACTTTCACTCGCATCCGCGGATACCGTTGTTTCTTTTTTCGGATCAAAAAATTGCAGAGCTGGACTCTGTGTTGAGCATTCTTTGATTATATCAAGAGCCTGTTTTTGGTGGTTTCTTCCACTTCAAGTGATTATCTTAGTTTAGTAATTCTCTTGGGGCTTGGTTTTTAATAAAATATTTTTTTATGTATTTGTCAACATAATTTGCCATGCCAATTAGCCGTTGAACACATTTTTTACAAGTTGGCGTAGGCATTTCTGTAATAGCTTTGATTCTATTTGCATCTATTATTAACTATTTCATTCTCATTATTGTAGTGACCCATAAATTTGATTTCTTTCTGTGAAAATTGACACTTAGGTACTTGAATTGAATTTGACACCGTGTTTTCTTGCGGAATTTAAAACTTTGATAAGGACTTCGTCATGCTGTTTTTGTTCTTTTCCACAAATAATTATGTCATCTATATAGACAACAATATTATTGTTTTAAAACGTCTGTTGGAGATTTCTAGGGCACATGAAGTTCCGTATGGTAGCCTTTTGTACCGCATGATCAAAAACTTTCCTCCTCAAGGCAGGCTGTGATCTGGTCATTGGCAGGCAAACGAGGCTGATTCTGGCCAGGCCATACAGCCTGCCTGGAGGAAGAAAGTTTTTGATTATACTGTACTTATAGCAACCAAAAGGACTGCCCAGTGTGCATAGATCTGCACTTAGTCATCGAGAGGAATTTGGTGAAAAGCCTGATTTTCGTTTAATTCAGTGAGAACTTTTGAACTTGGCATGCGACTTGTGATTTCTTCAAAAGTAGCTAATTAACCAATTTCGCGTTTGATTATTTTTTCAAATGAAAGAGGTCGAGGTAAATACGCAGTGAATTATCTGTTTTTTTTCTCTATTACTGAACTAAAAAGTTGAACCAATCGCTAGGACTATCAACTTTCTTAATGACTTTATTCTTTTCTAGTTACTTAATTTAGATACGTATAGATTATGTAGGGTGCAGGGTGCAGCATAAGTTATATTACAGGGTAGTGCTGCGTGAAAAAATAATAAGTTAGCGATTATTTAAACGCACGTGGGTATAGTAATTTGACAGCAGAATAGCTTGAATCAGTTTGACGCATTCGGCCATCATGATAAAAGCTTAAGGCTAAAGGGGACGATAAAATAATGTGTTTCTGAGACGTGAGATGGCGCGGAAACTATTAACATCCTCAAAATTCACTCAATAGACCGATTTTGAAAATTCAAACGTTATTATTTCAAGAATATATTACTATTTGATGCTGTAGTCAAAAATTTCAATTTTTGCATTTTTTGAAAAAAAAAATCGATTTTCTCATATTTTCAAAAAACTTTTTCAAAATCTAAGGTAGTCATTTAATTCTGTGGTGAATATTGTATATCGATTTTTTTTCAAAATTCAAATATCATGAATGGTATCGACCGAAATCAATTTTGAATATTTCCCTTTGAAGTTCACCGCGTGCCGCAGCCTGCAAGCGAAAGCGGTTCCCGTCCGGTATCACCGTGCAATATTTATAGTCCGCGATTAATAAGTCCTCTGTCGTAATTAGAAAGTATAACGAATTGCAGAGTTAATGCCTGGATTGTATCTTCAGTCCCGTCGAAAATCCCAACAGTGTAACAAGCAACTAGGCAATACCTAATCGGTTACTTTTTTAAATTCAATTATTAATAGCTTCGTCACTCGATATTAATGGAATATACTCCAGAAATGAATAAGTGAGATTAGTGAAAAATTACTATAAGGAAGAAAAAGTACAGATGAGGCTTTATTTTGTTTTTTGTTTTATGCACAAAATGTATACAGGGTGTCCCGAAATAAGTGTCACAAAATTTACAGGGAGATAGAAAATTATAAAATAAGTGGACTTTTCTCCATAAACATACCCCTGCAAACGCACAATAACGGAGATACAGGCCTTCAAAGTTGTTTTTACCAACAGTTTTTCTTGCATAGCTTTTGAATCGTCCAACCGATTTCATTCAAATTTAAACTTAAGTTCACTGAAACAAGTCTCTATTGAACTATAGTAACGCATTTTATTAAACATTTTCAGGGGCGAAGATAATAGGGGTGCCCTCCCCCTTTTCCACCTATTTTTGACCTGCCCAAATATTTTTGGGAATTGCTCCAATTTTTGAATTCTACGTTCACTTTAAACAAAAAAGTTACTCCTGCAAAATTTTGATTAGAGGCTTCGTTTCCGAGATATCTGAGATTGAAACATTGGGAAACATCTCGAAATCGCAACTTTCCTGGGCCTAAAAATTAAAATTCAAAAAAACTCATGATTGGTCAACTGGAATGAATTTTCTGGGTGTTTTAAGTTGATAAACCACTATTTTCGCGGAGAAACATGGAGTTTTTCAGAGAAAAACAATTTGGGCCCTGGAAAGTGGCGATTTCGAGATGTTTTCCAATGTTTCAAACCCAAATATCTTGAAAATGAAGCCTCTTATCAAAATTTTGCCAGAATAACTTTTTTCGTTAAATTGAACGCAAAATTCAAAAATCCAAGTCGTTCTCAAAAATATTCAGGGAGATTGAATATAGGGGGTAAGGGGGCGGGTGCCCCCTATTATCTTTGCTCCTAAAAATGTCTGATGAAATTCGTTATTATTATTGTTCAATAAACACTTGTCTTAGTTAACCTTAGTTTGAATTTGAATAACATCGGTTGAACGATTCTAAAGTTATGCAAAAAAACTGTTTTCAAAAAACAACTTTGAAGGCCTGTATCTCCGTTAATATGCGTTTGCGAGGGTATGTTTATAGACAAAATTCCCCTTATTTTTCAATTTTCTATCTCCCTGTGAGTTTTGTAACACTTATTCCGGGACACGATGTATAACGAGAGATGGAAAACGCTATCCGTCAAGTTGGCCTGAAAATCAAAAAGTAACACTTACAGAGATGTATACTTTTCAAATGTTATAGAAAGCTGCAGCTAACAAAATGACTGAAACTAATTCCTGTTGAAATCAAATTCTTGAAACATTCAAAAATAAAAAAAATTCACCCATACACCAACGGTGCACCCTGGTGCAAGTACAAGCACCTTATCTCAGCAGTCTGTCGTCCATTGTGAGCAGCCAATTTTAATCTTTGATTTTAATGAAAATTTAGAACAGGCATTGAACCCAGTAACTGGGAGCTATGGGAAGATACATAGTGGTCGATCCTAGCGTAATTATTCCATAGCGGCCTTACCGTTCAAGATAGAAAAAAAATGAAATAGTGCTATTCTGTGAAAAATAACATTCCATAAACGCTCTGTTATGTAAAAATTTGTGTCGGCAATTGGCTAGTCGGCAAAACAAAAGACTAACAGGAAGCTATACAGACCAATCAACAATTTGGTTCGGAGAGAAATTCTCAGCTAAAACGGACACACCTCGGGACACACACTCACTATTTTCAAGTACAAGGACATAATCTCGGACATAATTATTAGACTGACAAAATAAAAACAAAATTAACTGACTTCTATATCAAAATTTTACTGCCTGAGATCATCGATCTGCGAGCTTGTAGGAGCATGCCCATTCGGGAAAGTTGAAATGCCATGGCTTTTTTCCCATCAACGGTTCTTACTGGCCACTTTTCGACACTCAAACGCGTATCGTAGGTACTACGATACGTAATACGAATTTTATATGCGAAACAAGTGCATCCTAATGAAAAGATTTCAAAAATCGTAGCAACGAAATATATCTGCGTAATACCACGATGTCACAAATCTTGACTACTGCTATTTACATCGCCTATTTCTCAGAAAACATCATAACACCATGTGTGCAGAAAGTGATCACTACCTATATCGTGAATGACTCATCGCGGAGAACAGCTGCAGCGGGCGGCAAATAACAAAGAGAGATTTTCTAAATGTGTTTCGGAGGGCACCATTTGTGCTACAGAAATTCTAAAAACGGATTATTGTTTGATATTTTCAGTACTTCAAAATGACTACCTGCAATTTTCAAAAAAATCAAAATTTTTCGTGAAATTGAAAAAAAAAATTGGAAAAATGTTAATTTTTTTTTTGACTATTGCATCAAATAGAATTCAAACCTGAGTATAACCCTTTTTCAGATCTAAAATCGGACTGATAGTTCTCCCAAAAACATTTTATTACTTTTGATGTATTTTCTCTCTGTCGCACACTTGGTACTCAATTTCAGTCCCCTTTAGCCTTAAACCAAACTGTGTCATTGATGTTTTTCTCACACCATTGAGTTGACGGCTGACGAAGATTGGACTTTCCGGAATCACTGGAATCTTAAAAAAATGAACAAAATTCACTACTAGGCTCGGGCACTAAAGCAAATTTCAAGGAACCGTGTGCGCGAAGGTAACTATCCAAACGAAACGTAGTCATGAAACGCATCCATGGAATTTTCGCGAAAATTACATCTTAAATAACGCTCCACCCTTTCGTAATACCCAAGCAATACATATGCGAAACGGAGGTAAACGGACACTCCAGTGAAATTGAGCTCATAAAATTCAAAATTTATTGCGCCATCGCTATCACTCAGTATCGCTTTTTATGATCTGCGGTAATTTTTTCACCATGCAGTTTCATATTATGCAGTCGTCTTTTGCCGAGAAGCACGTAGAGTATAATTTGATGTTTCACCACTGATATAATAAATTTGAAAAGAAGTAGCGCGAACGGCTAATCCCTACTTTCTACACCAGAGATATCTTGGAAAAGATCCTCTCGGAAAACAGGAAATTACCATGATAACATTAAGGCGGGGAGACACAAAGACAATAGCGGTTAATCAGGCTTTATAATGAAACGCTAATAGCGATATGCAAATGATAAATTTGCATGCTAAACACTTCAATCTGCTTATGCGCGGGGTCTTACAAGCTTGCCGTGCGCTCTAGAATCTAGAATCTGTATCACTAATCACTGACACTGTCCAGCACGATTTCTGATCAGTAATTCTATGTCAGTAATGCTCCAGTGATCACCCGCCCCACCACACACAACTCCATTAATGTCAGACATTTAGGCAGTGCGCCATCTCTCGGCGGGTGGCTTGCGGCCCCCAGTGATTGCGTTAGTGCGAACTCATTATTTAAATTTTGTATCTCTGTTGGAAATTCCAAGTACATCACATGGCGACCGTCCAAGAACTCCGCGAGAGATATCAAAAAGTCGGAAAAGCGACTCACCACCACCGCAACGATTTATCACACAATGCCTAAGTATAAATAGAGAAATTTACTCTTCACGCTTTGGTTCTCGTTACGACATAAATCGCCCGTTTTTAGACCCCTATCTCGTTCGAAAAACCTTTTCGCGGATGGGGCGATATTTCAACCCATCGGAAATTATCAGGGTGGAAATGCCATTTCATAAATTCTACACACCGCAAAGTTGTTCAAAACTCAAAAGTGAGGAACGCAGTTCTGCGAGTCGCGTCGAGTGTCTTGTGTTTTTGCTCGGTCTTGTGTCGTCAGGTCGTCGAGGAGGGAAAAGAAAAAGGGAACGAGGAAGGAAAGTTGCTGGCTGGTGCGCGGAGCCCGGAACAATTATAACATTCACTTCCATCATCGCCAGAGAGCTCGGTAAATATTTACTCCTCATGTTTGAGTCTTCGACAGAGCGAATGTTTTCTTTGCAGTTATTGGACGTTGTGCTTATAGGAAATGTGCAAGTGTGGGCAGGTTGCAGGAAATGCAGGAGAGCTAAGAGGTCTATATTTCAAGCAAATAAGTTACCACTCGCAACATTTATCGATTGATTTCGTCTCAGATTTCGCCTCGAATTTCACTTTTCAAAGTCTGTGTAGATAATCCTGGTCACGGCACCACCGTGATCAGCGATCGCCGGTTGGTTGTCCTCCAACATTCTTAAGGAAGAAATCTGTTACGGAAACCAATGACTAGTGAGTGTAATCTCTGTTCATTACTGTTGTGACTTCAACAGAACCTTGACGATTCGAGTGAACAGTACTTAGTACTTGGGTACAAATTCAACGTTTGACTCAAACGCGAGTGCTTCTGCAATTATGAGCTTTTACTATCAAGTCCGAAAGTCTAATGGTGAAAAGTTTAGGACTATGGTAGTTCAGTGGAGAAGGAAAAGCAATTTCCAGTTATCGATCTATTCCAAATTATTCAAAGTAAATCTAATCAAACCATATGGAAGTGATCGTTAACCATGCAGCAATATTTGTTAACAAATGTGACGGCACAAAGCAATCAATAAACTGACAATAACTCACTAACCCTCTTATTCAACTGGATAGATATTTATATTACGGTCTAGGAATCTTGGGCGGTAAACAGTTTTATTGCTCGGGGGAATCAGGATCAGGTTGATAGCTTTAGATAGACTAACATCGTTTGTATTTGGGTCAATTATACTCGGTGGTGATAATTAAAAAACAGCACATTCACCATGTCTTTACCGGGGGCGGGGGTTACATACTTATAGCGACGAGGTGTCTTATTCTGATCGATGTAAAAGGAACTCTCTCTCTCTCCAGTTTTCGGTCATTAATCATCGGGCGTTGTGAGTGTGCTGGTATAAGGCACTTTTTTTTTCTTTTCGTATTTCCACCGAGCGAGCACCACTCTTCACATTTTGTGGCCTGAATGAAGTGGCACGCTAAAGTGTAAAATTGTGAAATATTCAACACAAACACGCACCAACTCGATTTAACCCCGATAGCATTGATGAATTAACCTTTCTCATTCCTTCGCCTACCCCCGTCATCGGCGGTTCTCAAGCCGTACGCTACGCGGGACAATCCGGGGCGGTGTGGCTGAAGGGACAAGGACGAAGTCCCATCAGGTTTCCCTTGGTCGTCCGTGATTGAGGATTTCACAGCCGCTTGGACTAAGACTTTGGAAGCAAACGGACAGAAAAAAGTCGACGATAATCCTTTTAAAATAAAATGAATAGAATGCAATAGATGCTTTCATTGCTGTACGCAAGAGGGGGGCGAGGGTAATGGAAGCTGAGCAGTTCAAGCAATTTTTTTTTCATTTCCAGTGATCTTTCTAAATACTGCTCCATGATACTCGATATCACTGTTCCACGATCATTGAAGACCTTACTCTGCGAATTTCGCAAGATATTGTGTTACGTTTCTCGAAAATATCACTAAACCATCTTCAAGGTTGATGCTCCATGATCCTCCCAGGAATCATTCTAGAAACATAGTAGACTCTATTACTACGAGTTCTAGTATCATCAGGTATCAATCTCTGTGAACATGGTGACGTTCTACGATCCCCAAAACTATCCCTTAGTGATCCTCGGAGATGCTATAATGGGATCCCCGAAGATACATCTTTACTTTTCTAGGAAATAATACTGCGGCTCTCGGGGTTTAAGTGCAAATTTATACAAACATCGCAAGATGTTGCTTCAGGATAATCTCACACATGTAGGCTCTTTGACCTTTCAAAATATCGTTCTATGTTTTTTCAAAATCTTGCTTTACAAATTTCGAAATATTTTACTCCTTGTGATTCGGAAATATCGCTGAACGATCCGCAAGAGTATTGCTTGTAGATTTCGCTCTAGACTCGGGAGTTTTGCTAAACTATCGCTAACTCGCCAGAACACTTATCGCCCTGCAATCCTCGGTTATCCTAGGAGCAGTGAAGATTTCGCTCTATAATCTTAAAAAAATGCTCTACTACTCTTGCGGATCTTGCTCTGAATCTCGGGAAAGGTTAAATAGTCCAAGTGTTGTTATACTTGTTGCACTACAATTTTTCTCGAAAACAATGCTCTACAATTGTCCCAGGCGCTCTTCGAGACCATCGCATCCTTGAAGATCTTGCTGTACGAATTTACGGCAACACTGCTTTACGTTCTTCGATAGTATCACTGCACGATATCTTATCGTTCGACTATATTCACAGATCTACCCGCTCTCGCTCTACATAGGATATATCACTTCACGATCCTCGGATATCTGCCCTATAAACATCAGAGATGTCGCTCTATGATCGTTAGAAATATCACCCGGCGTACGATCCTAAGAAGATCGCTCTGTGATTCTTGGACCTTGCTTTATGAACATTGGAGGTCAGGAATATTGCTATGCGATCCCACACTGTCCTGTCCTCAAAGATAGTGCTCCGCGAACATATGGAATATTTCATAATATCTTGGGAAATTTCTCACTACAATCCTCAGGAATACCGCCCAACGACCTCTGCAAAAACGCTCAATAAACTCATAACTACAGCTCTAAGACCTTCGTAAGTGTCACTTTGGGATTTTCGAAGATGCTGCTCTGCGAATCTATGGAGATATAGCTTCACGTTATCTCCATAGATCCTTATCTCCTCATCAGCTTTGCAGCTGGCGGGACTTAGCTATACAAACAGAGTAGATGTCGAAATACGTCTTCGAAAATGTTACTCTACGACTCTTGAAAAAGTTTCCCTTTTTTCGGAAATATTTCTGTACGATCCTGCTAGATATTGCGCAACAAGCTCAACATCTGATATGTTGCTCTACGATCTTCGGATACCACGCTTGACAAACCTTGGAGATATGTATGGCTCAATGATTTTTTGAGAAAAAATTTCGCTCTTACATTTTTGAAGATCCTGCTATCGGATCTCGCAATACCCATGTCATACTTTTGGCTACGTACTTTAAAATATTTCGCTCTACGAGTAAGTAAGAAAGAGTTCTACAAACTTTGGAAATGTCACCATAACTTACCAAATATTGTCCTGCGGTTCTCGGGGAAGTCGCTTTAGGATCACCAGAGATAACCGCTCTCGGTCCTGAGATATATTTCTTCGCTATTCTCGGAGATTTGTTTTGCAACATCAGAAATAGCGGGACTTCTGATAACAAATTGGGTTAACTTAGTTCGACCATTCTATTGACAAATTACACTTCACGTGGAACTAAATAACCGCCGATTGATTATTTTCCATAAAGCCACAAAGTGCCACGCGATACAGGTATTGTGTTGCTGAAATCACTATGGGATGACTTATTACTGAACGAATTTATTACTGAACGACCTCTTGTTTCGTTATCTCGTAAATCGTAGCAATTTGACCTAGTAAGCATTTCAAGAGCTCGCTGAATTCTTTCATAATAAAATCGCCTACGTCCGGCTAATTTAAATTTACATTCCAATGCAATCCAAAGAGGTTTTTTTTTGCAAGCTCCAACAAAGCTACGCTGCCCCGCTGCCAAGTTCTCTCAGGATTCCTTTTCGTTTGTTCCTGGCCATTTTATTTACTCTGACAATTTGGAAGAGTTAGGTACGGCTTTTTTTTGTACTTTTATTTCAATTGAAATCGGCCGACAACGAGGTCGACAAGCATTTTGGCGTAAACAATTTAACCCACCTCCTCCTTTCGGATAATCAATGAAAAAGCATTGCCAGAGATGACGGCCAAACTTTTTATGGGCGACTGTGAGAGAGCAGACAATTCGGCTGTTTGCCAGTGTGTATTCCGTATATAACATGTTTTTCCTGCGGATGGTCGCTGTTATACTACCTATAGTGCAGAGCGCATAGCAGTTACGTCTGATGTATTATTGCCGCTGGACGCGCTGAAGAACCGACACTGCCCCCAATGTCCCCCCATAAAAATTCCCACGTTGGCAGATCGATAATGAGGGCCGTTAGTAGTTCAGATAAGAAAGACATCCCGGGGCCAGTTTTAACACCTTGACGACCTTTAATGTCACATTATGGGGGAGGACGACGGTTTAATGCGGCTCCAGCCTGAGAGAGAGACCCTTTACTGCACATTATCCAATGGCCGTGTGTTATATTATGTAGTACGAACTGCGAAGGTATACCTATAATACTTTCAGTCAACTTTGCACGGATTGTAAAGTTAACCCATTAACCGCGAGAAGTTCAGGCCACTTCTATTTATACGAAAACCGAAATGTCAGGGGCCTAAAACTTCGTAAATTGAAATGCGCAGCTTGACATTTAATTATGAATTTATAACGGTGCAGATTATCGAAATGCCACTTCAATGCTTTCGAGATTAGGGGGTTCCTTATCGCCCGCCGGCAATTTTCCAGGGCTTTATGGGGAATTAATAATAAAAAGGTGCTGGTGCGTTTATACATAAAACGCCGAGGTCTTGATCCGTTGGGTTGGAATATTGCAGTATTTACAGGACCGGATTTAAGCCCCTTGTGTTATAAGCCCCCTTGAGCCGAAAGCGTTTCCTCTATTACTTCTAGTCCAACTCCAGTGTGCGTTATTGCGGGATTATAAATTAAACCCCTGGAAAGTTAACACCTCTGAATAAAAACTCTCGAAACAAGAACACTGTTCACTGTACAACAAACAACCATGTTTACGCGCTTGAATAAAAATAAGCTCCCTCTACCTATATATCTACGAAGTATTTTAGTTTAAATATATTTCTTTTAGTGTTGATATGCTTCAACACATAAGGTAATTAGTTATTTAGTAACTACTCCTCGTGGGTACCCAAATGAAATAGGCTAAAAAGTCATCGTAGGTCGTCGGAAAAGATATAGATCATTTCTCTTACATGAGTTAATGAGCTCAGTAACAATAGCCACACGCGAACAATTACAAAGCATTCCTTCACTTGATGACCTCAGTATGCCTTAGTAGCATTGCCGAAGGCCAGAGCATTCCCTCAACTCTATACTCTATGACATCGGTGAAAATCGCTGGAGGCGACCAAATACAGAGCACTTCTTCACTGAAGCTTGGCTGCGTGTGCACAGTAAATGGTAACCAACGTTTGCTCGATTGCATGTAGATTACGCTTAGAGGTACCTACGTTAAAGTTTATACAGTGTTGCAGCGATGATAGCAAAAAATTCAACTGTGGGTAGATCTTGTCAAAATATGCAAACTTTGCAAAATGGTATGGAGGTTTTCGTCATAGTTTGACGAGATCTATCCATAGTTGAATTTTTTGCTATCATCGCTGAAACACCCTGTATATACATACTGCCTGCCAAAAAAGTGCAACACCTTCGCTTTCCAAGAACGCGCCCTATCCGCCTACTTTCGTCATAAGGCGTCAAAACAGAAGTGGAATTCGTCCCTGAAAACATCCTTCCATTATTCTTCAGCTCCACTGATTTGCTCATCGCACTATTCAAGTCTTCGATATGTCGTCCTTTTAGGGTCAAAAGACGACGACAGAAATTGGGACCAGAGGAAGAATTCGTCTAAAACTGGTATGTTCACGGTATGCTCGCCGAGATCAAACATTCTAGGGCGGCAGTCCAGTTATCTCCAATTGTACCCACCATTTGTTCCTAACATCTTATAGCAGCCATCCGAAGACAAAACATTTTCATGAAGAGCAAAAACTGGTGGAGGACCAAACCCATTTTGTCGCTTACAATTTGCCATCTCGGTCTATTGGTTGATTTGAGTCTTTGAAACACATTTTCTTTGAAAATTCTATGAAAAATTGGTCCAACGACATTTTGGTGATGCACTTTTTTTGGAAAGCACTATATTTCAATTGTCGATAGTGTCAACAAGTCATAATTAATAAAGACTTAGCGAATGCCTCTTCTAAAAATTCAGAATTGAATATAAGAAATCTTGAGAATTTTGATAATTTCATTTATGTAAATAGGTACCTATTCAGTTACTCAAACTTCTCCTGAATGCTTAAGCCACTTCTCATCACAATCATCTATCGGTAGTTTTTTTTTTTTAATTCAAGCAATTTGTTCCAATACCGAATTTGAAGCAAAAGCTTATTTTTTATTAATACTGCCCAATAGGGTAAATTCTGTATCAAACCTGTTGAAATTTTAATATGAACAGGGAGCTGGTGCCTCAGAACTCACGTCATGAGGTACATGATTTTAGGAAGAAGACCCTGTGGGTCTTATGTACGTTGATGAGGTTGTTAAAAATTGCTTTGTCTTACATGTCAGACCGGGGGCTTCAGGCTGGTATAGGCTTGTCAATTTTCGAAAAATAGCCAAAATTTACGTCAAAATGTACATGAATGAAACCAACGGGCTTTTGTGTGGAAACATCCCCTAATAAAAAATTTAGTCGTGAGACAAAATTTTTTGGGGTTTTCGGTCCATAAGACAAGTTTAAAATTCTCGAAAAGGGTTAAAATTTACCCCGTCTTGATTTTTCTGATTTTTTTAAATTTTCGAAAAGGGCCAAAATTCACCCCCTTTTGTAGACTTCCCCTTTGATATAATTTCAACAATGAACAACGATTCTTACATGATTTTTTACGTAGGTTTCGAATCTGTACACGAGAATTTTCAATGGTATATTGCTTACAGGGTGCAACATCGAAATTTTTTCCTCAAATCGGACATATCCTGTGTACTTCAACATGAAAATCTGTTCCGCTTTTCATCCTGATTTCACATATGTCACACTTAATGGATGGGACAACAAAGCACCTCTGTGAAACAATTGATGAATGGATGTGAATTTTGGTCCTTTTTTGAGAATTTCAAACTTGTCTTATGGACCGAAAGCTTCCAAAAATGTTGTCTTACGACCAGATTTTCAATTGGGGATGCTCCCACACAAAATCCCGTTTGTTTATTAATGTACCTTATGACATAAATTTTTGCCCCTTTTTTTCGAAAATTGACAAGCCCCTACCAGCCTCAAGCCCCCGATCTGACATGTAAGACAAAGAAATTCTCAACAACCTTATCAACGCACATGAAACCTACATAGTTAGAATCATGTACCTTATGACGTAAGTTTTGAGGCACCAGCCACCAGCTCTCTGTCCAATAAGGCTGTTGAAGATTTTGAGCTGATCAAATATAAGGCCGACTTCTGCGAGCAGTTCAAGGTGGCGGGATCTATAGGCAAAGCTGAAAGATCTGTCATTGTAGATCTGCGTCAGTTGATTGTAGGGTGAATTAAAATTTTCTCTGTTATTTTTCATGACCCGAACAGAAACCTTCTCCCCTAGTTCTCCTGCATCTTTTCGTGCATGGTGTCAACCATATATGCCACTTCAAAATCAACAGAGATACAAAGCTAATCATTACCCCAAACTAATGTCCCTAGAATACATACCTAAATCCGACTTTTGCGCTGTCCGTCGACGATGAGGTAAAGTAAAGCAAACAAATTTCATAAAATCACCCACTCTACTCCTTCCAACGCATGACACTTCTTCCAGCTAAATCACTAAATCAAATTATTTTTTGCTATATTTACCAGTGAATCGTCAAAAATATCTCAATTTTCCTTATTTGTTGGTTTGGCAAATCAAAGCAAGTGTGATGTGTGAATCAGGGTGACAAGCAATAAAGTAAAATAAGGGGCTGAAGATACAGTCATACAAATACCAAATCAAACGGATTATGTAACATTAATGGATCATCACGTGAAAAAATGTTTATATTCGAGTTATTTCAGTATTCGATTATTTCTTTTATTGCCCTCAAAATTTTGCGGAATCCATCAAATCCATGAGTAAAGTACATTAATCTTTTATGCGAATTTTGACTCTTACCCAAATCTTTCGGTCGTAATAATTTTTGTTTACTCTACGGTTGTGAAACTAGTGTTCGGTGAAAAAATAGAAAAATATACAAAGCTTTGCGAATCCATAGAAAAAAGACAAAATTTTATTGTATATTTGATTTGCGACTCCAACTCGGGTCCCAAAAAAGACGGTGGAAAGCGCATTTATCAATTTTGACAAACTAAGACATCGACGGCTCAAATTCGATTTCCAGAGACTTATAAAGGGTCGAAATAAAAGTCTCCGCGGCAGCTTTCTGCGACCGTTTAGGGCAAAATGTGGGACTGGCCGCGTGCCAAATGTGGTTAGCACACAAAATCCAGATAATCGTTAAGAAGCTCTTGAGAATCATGAACTTGAAACAGTATTATATGTAGCAGCATGAAGCAATTTCAGTTAAAAAGTATGGGTGGGTCTGGGTACTATGCCATCACATAACAATACTCGGAAGCTTAAGGTGCACAATAAAGCTCTTCATATAAAAATCGTGTTATTTTGTTCGTCGCCGTTACATAATCGTCAAGTTTTCTGCACGATAAGTCAAATGGAGCTTTCTTCCTCGCGCCTTTGTCAGAGCCAAGCCCGAGAGCACTTAGCCACCCCCAGACATTTAGAAGGAAACGGCTTTTTGCCAAAGCTCCCGGCTAACTGGCAGGAGGCATTCAAAAGGTGACCTAAATGTGCAAATTGATACATAAGTTCGGAAACGGAAGTGTGGTTTCGGAATTTCGTGCTGCACGACTTCTCAAATTGCAAATTGCTCTCCGGGGGGCGGTGGAATTTTATAGCATTACGGCGGGATAAAACAGATCAAAGCCGATCATAATGCGAACGTTATAAATGCATTACGGATGCATTGTTTTTGCACATCGGCGCCTCTGTATCAAAATAAATAAGTCGAATCAATTTACTGCCAGACTTGAATAAACACACACATGCTGCGCTCCGAATTCGCCAATTCTCATCAAAATCCTAAGTGACTGCCAAAGCAAAAAGAGCGCAGTTTTATCGCAACATCCACATGTAAATATTGTATTTTTCAGACAATATAGACCTTCCGTTGTTCATTTAACGACCTTAATAAACTCATGACGACTTTATGACGACTTACGGGAACACACATGACGGAATAGAATCGCATGGACGGGTGCCACAAAATAAATATAGCCAGATATCACTGGAGCAAGTCGAATTTCTTATCTTTTTCGCCGCACGACGTTTTCAAAATCAAACGTAAATTTTCGAAGACGAAAAAGCAAACTTACATCGGTAATCAAACGACAACAGATTATTTCCCAAATTCGAAACGCTGCTCCAGCACCAAAACCACTGTATCACCGAAAACTTATCGTGATTTCCTCTTGTCGCACGGCACTTTTTCGTTGTTAGTACTTTTTTTTAAGTCAAAAATCATAGCGCGATCGTTCAATACATAAGTCACATGTGTGCATTAACCCAGATCGAGGAATGAATGTCGCGACCCAGTGGAACACCAGAGTAAAACTGGCTCTCCGATGGTGGAAGCACAGGCAAGGTGGTGGTGGTGGTGGCGGTGGCGGCGTCGCGACGACGTTTGTTGATCAGGCGCCGTTCAAATTTTGTATTGCAGCAGTGTGTGTTGTAGAGGGAGACGCGCCATCTGCAGAAACCATTCATTTCTATCAGGCGACATTCACTTTATTTTTAACGGAAACGACCCTTTCTATATTTGTTTGGCTGATGATGTGGCCGAGCTATTATCATACATACACACTTGGCGTTTTAATGCTTTGCAAGTGGCGAATGAGCGGGTAACAACGCGACATGTTTATGAGGTGAAGAATAATTAAATTGTGTTATTCATACCCATACGTACTTACCTCAGGAAGTGAAGAAGTCGGCTGGTAGATCATTGTGCATCAATTTTGGCCGGTATGTTGTGTGTTCGAATCCCGACCGGTTCTTTTCACAGCGCGCTCCTTAGTACCTACTTGGCACAAACCTAGCAGCCTTGTATCTTGTGTTCCAGGCAGAGCCGACGGCGTGCAAAGCTGTCGAGGAGACATGTACTCTGAAAGTATGAAAATTCACATTATCATTGGCAGTCCAGCAACTCTACATATAAAAGCATTGGAAGCGAGGGGGCAATCACTTGTGCAATATGTGGGACAAGCGTGTGTGCAATGCTTGTGCAATGGTGTGCAATGCTTGTGCAATGGTGTGCAATGCTTGTGCAATGGTGTGCAATGCTTGTGCAATGGTGTGCGATGCTTGTGCAATGTTTGTGCAATGTGTGCAATGCGTGTGCAATGCCTGTGCAATGTGTGCAATGTTTGTGCAATGGGTGTGCAATGTTTGTGCAATGGGTGTGCAATGTGTGCAATGCTTGTACAATGAATGTCGTATCACGCATGCGTCGTTGTTTGCTGGGAAGGAAACTAATAAGCCCGAGCCTCACCTTGCCCTCAATAATTGGAGCAGGCTGTGTGTATATCCCATACACTTCTTATTTTCAGTAGAATGACCTTTTGGAGCAAAAATAAAGTGACAGGCTGGGGGCTACAGCTACGGCTGATGGCACCTGCAAAGTTTTGGAGCGAAACTATCAGCGGCCATCGGCCGTATTCTCCCAGCGCCCCAGCTTGTCACCTTATTTCTGCTCCAAAAAGTCATTATACTGAAAATAGAAGGTGTATGGGATATATGTGTCGTGGTGTGTCGTATGCGATTCCCACGAGGATCCCCAGCACCTAGAGACCAAGGCTCCAAAATTCAGACACGAGCTCAGATTCCTATCTGTGTTTTGCTCAGCATTCTGTTTTGCTCATTTTGCAAGTCTCCCCCCCCCCCCGCCCTGTCTTCCTGAGTAAGAGGTACTTAAGACAAGATAAGAAGCCGGAGTAAGCCTTCAGTCTTCGCTTCCAGTATTGGTCATGGAAAGCTCAAAGCGTCCCAACACGGAAGTCAGCACATCAGCTGTTGAAGTTCTGACAACACAACCGTGAAAGGAATTGAATTTTGGGAAATAATAGTGAGTGAAATCGGGGTGGAAATCCCGCTTCACTTGAGAATTTTGCTCCATTCTCAGCGCAGTTACCCAAAAAATTGGAGAATGGCGCGTTCAGCTTCAATTTGTCCGTCATTCGTCAGTCCATACCCGAGATAACTATTTTGGAAAAGGAGATGTCGATATGATGTGAACGCTGATCAATAGTACATAATGTCCAGGATGTCAAGTTGACTTTGGTTTTTTGTTACTTTGCCGCCATCTTTGATCCGCCATTTTGAATTTTCTCTAGAATGATCCGATTTGGATCAAATTTGCAGAAAATGTAAACCACATCAAGATACATCCATTTTTTGGCGATTGATGCTCCGTCGCCATCTTATTTTGTCCATATTGGAAATGTTTTAAAGTTAGAATTAAATTCGTTATTTTGAATGCTTTGCTGCCTTCTGCCGTGATACACCATTATGACATTTCCACATTTTGTCGCCACTTGTATAATGTATACGCTATTTTGAAGTTTTTTTAATACGATCAGCTTTTGATGAAACTTGGCGTTTATTAAATAAAGTATGAAGTTCTCATACCAATTATTAATCTCAGGGTCGGTTCGTCGATATGCCGCCATATTGGTCCGCCATATTGAATTTCTTCTCAAGTGGAACTACTATTCGGCGAAAGACTTCATCCTCGGCTGTACTGATCTAGTTTTTTTGGTTATCCGTATCTGCTGACATGGATACGGCAAGTGTCGTAGTTATATTGCGCCATTTTACATCTCGCCGCTATTTTGGTCCACCATATTGATCATTTTTTAAAGTTATCAGAATCTGATGAAATTTGTTACTACGTGTAGCTCTCAAACCTAAATTTAACTTCCAAAATGAATTTTACGGTAGGCCACTATATTGATCCGCCATATTGAAAGCGAAGTAGGTAGGTAGGTAGGTAAGGGAGAAAGAGGCACTAGTTGATACTGTAACGTGGGGCAGCGTTAGGCAAGTTGACATCATCAATTTTCAGCGTTTAAAAAAAACGCTACTGGGAAGGCTTTGCTGCCTTTTGTCGTGATAGGCCATATGAAATTATCACATTCTGCGGCCATTTCCATCCGCCGCGCCATATTGAATTTTTTCAAATATGATCCAATTCCCATGAAAAATTCATATATTTATCTATTCATTTAATTGTCGTATTTTACGAGGCGACATTCAGCTATGAGCTGCTCTACCATGCAACCTCGGGGACAGCACAAAATATCCATGGATGAAGTAGGATTCGAACCCACACAGGGCAGCGCGAATGGTTTGGCTTGCCATCACCTGTACCACTCGGCCACCACCGCTATATCATTCATTTATTTATATATTCTGCCTATTTCCTATGTAACAATATTCAGTACATCCCGACATAGGAAAGTATGACCTATATGAATATTTTTACAATTTTCCGAACTATTTTGAACGCTTATGTAATACTGTGCCATGTTTGTGCAATGGTGTGCAATGTTGTGCAATGCCTGTGCAATGCTTGTGCAATGGTGTGCAATGCTTGTGCAATGGTGTGCAATGCTTGTGCAATGCTGTGCAATGCTTGTGCAATGCTTGTGCAATACTGTGCAATGCTTGTGCAATGCTGTGCAATGTTTGTGCAATGGTGTGCAATGTGTGCAATATTTGTGCAATGGTGTGCAATGTTTGTGCAATATTGCACAGTATGACACGTAATTTAGGAGTGATTGCCCCCTCGATTGGAAGTGACGGAGATACAAATCAAAGAGGTCAAAGACCGTGTATATTCGATGGTCACGCTGGCGGAGCACAACAAAGTTACACTACACTGGGTGCGAGGACACCGGGGATTTCAAGGAAGGAAATACAAGAAATCCTGACAAAGACGGGAGCGAAAATCCCTCTAGTAGACCTGAACCCACCGGCGCACTGGGAGAGTAATATATATTTGAGCTGGAGCCCCTTGGACAAAAACATATCTCGCCAATGAAGGGAGCTGTGGGACTGTGGCAATCGCCCTTCTAAGCGAAAAGCTAAGGCCCGTATTCATATCCCACTTTTAAGCTGAAAGCGCTTTTAGTGCGATGCGCATTTAGGGGCATTTCTCATATTTCAGTGTTCAAAAATACATTATTGCGATTGGGAGCGATTGTATGTACTCAATTGCAATTAATTTGCGAGTTAATTTGTATTTTTGAACACTAAAATATGAGAAATGCCCCTAAATGCGCATCGCACTAAAAGCGCTTTTAGCTTAAAAGTGGAATATGAATACGGGCCTAAGAATTTATTGAACTGAAGAAGAATCCGCGGAGTCGCTCTTGTAAGGGCGAAAGGCGCGAACCTGCGTATATCTACTTATACAAGATCGAGTACAAGATGTATGGAGAAGAGGACGAAACGATGAAATCTGTTACGGGTGAAGCGAGTAAGCTCCTCCTTGTCTTTTGATGCCTCCACGAATTAAACAAAAATGTGTTTCTCGAGCAGATCTTTATTATTCGGGCGATCGGAAATCTTGATACATTCGACATTCGACCAAGCAACAAGACAGCGGAGCTCACAATGGCACACGCCAGTAGAAATACAGAAAACGGCGCAGATTCGCCATAGGCGGCGTTGACATGCCTCTTGAAAGAGTAATCTTTCAACAATAAAAAGATTAACGAGTATAGGCTGTCGAATTTCTACATGATTCTAGTGGGCTGCGCTTCAGGCCGCGATCGGCCGATGGTGACCAGAAACACAGCCCACTCGAGTCATGTAGAAATCAGACAGCCTATACCTACATAATGCAAATTACAAAAAAAACAAAGTATACATAGTCATAAATGTTCAATATAAACAAACACAAACAAATTTTAAATAATGTTAGCCTTGATTATTGACTGGTAATGACAATGGACAAATTTTCGTCACTGAACGCTCAGTAACACCGCTATACGCGTTTTCACGGTCACCACCCGCACTTCACCATCGGCACCTAGATGTACGGCGACCACCCACTGAAATATACAGGTCCAAACTCCGACACCGACGCCAGCGCCGCTGCCACGGCTACGGTCTATATGTATATGCAAATGGAATTTCCGATGTCGTTCTGCCAAAATTCAGCACATTCGATCGCTGTGGAGGTTGCCTCTGCAAGGTCTCGTTTGGTACAAGGTTCAGTAAGATTTGGGCATATTAGTAGATGGTCCTTTGTTTGCCCTTGACCACAAGGGCACAAACTAGGCTCCTCCCATAAACGCAGATTGGTCTGGCATCTACCCACGCCGACTCGAAGATGATTCAGTGCCTTCCAAATCAACCAGCGCCGTATCGTAGAATCGAAAGGCATTGCACTGAACGTCGCGTAGAGCCGAAAATGACATATCCCGCGCATGCGTTTTGCCCTTGTTACAGGAGCTCCAAAACAGTGGCTCTGGCTGGTGGCGTGGTGGCATCATTACAGAATGCAATAATGCATCATTTTAGCGGAGATATCGATTTATGGAGGTATCTTATCTTAGGGCGGCATTTCCATATGGTCTGTGTATGGCACTGTAGGTCTAGTAAATATAGGTATGTATATCTTTGGAGTGGGAGTCACATACTTAAATAGCTATACCGCTCATGAACCTATTGCGCATTCTGCCGCGCCGCGCAACAGAAAGAGTCAGAGAATGACGCTATCTTGCTATCTTGATGGTTTATTTCCAGTGTATCTCAAAATACCGAGCTCTATAGCTACCACAAAATATCTTAAGGGCCGTAAAACTGATCAAGCCTTATGCAATTTTACAATAGCGATCCAGTTTTCTCAAGTACCGTCACGTAAGTGTATTTCGAGGTGTATTTATATTTCTTGAAATTACGAAATAATCACATCGAGTTGGATGGTTGGGAGCCACTGTACTCTGAGTAAACGAAACGTCAAGTGACAGCTTTTTGACAGTGAACGTAAACATGACGTAGTTAACCGAACTTTTGGACGCTGGAATGATCGCACACTTTTTCTTCACTTGTTGATTTCCACTTGATGTCAGTAGTGTTGATTCCACGTACTTTGAGGGAGAAGCAAAATAATGTCGTGCTTAGTTAAGTGGCCAAGTACATCCTTGGGCCAAGTAGCGAAGTGGTGCCAGTCTACATTACCCAAAATCCCTAAATGACCATCAAGATGGCGGCGCCCATTATTACAGGTGTCGGACGTCTCTCTTGCGCGGTATAGCTATTTAAGTAGTAAAATGAATCCACACATACCTACACCTACCTAAACTAAACGAGATGGACAATAACAATAATACATCTATTTATTGCGTAGGTAGGCGACTAGGACTAGGTATATGGTTTTTGTCAGGACCAGAAGATCCGGAAGAGTCTGGAGACATTCTAGAAAGATCTCTTCAAAGAAATCTGCTGTCCAGAAATTATTTCATCAACTTGGGACGCGATTTTTCACCAAATATTCCTGTACGTTTAGGTAAATTCGTCAGGGATATGTAGATATATTATCCGTTTCACCCTTATTTGCCACTCAGCAAGCCATGATATTGTTTTGTTATGTTTAGCATACCGACGAAACTATCAGTTTATTGACAAATTTTGACAATGTCAGGTCAAATCAATTTTCAAGATGCCAAATCATCCCGCACTAAACGAAAATACAAGTTTGTGGCATATTCAGCACGTTGAACGCCTACAATCAGACATGGCCGGAAACGTGACATTGAATGAGACCGCTTTAGTCAAAGCTTTAGTTCTTGGGGTGAGTAAAAACTCACGATTCTTTTACTATCAGCTCAAGTTTGACTTGGAGTCAAGCATTTCATGTTCTAGTTCCAAATAATAATTTACCTTTCCTTTTTTCTCGCTTTCCTTGGGCCTAAGACCCCTGGCCCAAATTCTTCTCCACGGCGTGGCGTATTTACGGTATCATTGTGGTGATATCAGTGAGAAGTCGGTTTGACAGCTTTGAAAAAATCGATCTTCGGATTATCAGTGTCAGAGCCACATAACCTTCACTGCGTGAAACCACATGTATGTCTCAAGGATACCAACGTAACTGAAATTTTTCATAGCTTGCTGAGTGGCAAATAAGGGTGGAACGGATAATACATCCCATTACATGCGGATTGCGATTGCAACTCGGATTGCAAACTTCTCATTTCCTAGTCATTTTAGTGTGCCTAAGCCTGGCTAGCCCAAGAAGATGGCTAGCCACAATTTTCAACACTTCCGAGTCGAGTTTCGAGCCGACTTGTTGGTTGAGTGTCATGGACTATTGAGCGTCACTGCTTCAATATGGCGCGTGTCGATTGTACGACGTTCGGTGCTATGACTTTCGATTGTACGTATGAACGTACGTACGTGGCCTGGCGACCAATCAACCAGCTCTCCTAGCTGCCTGGTAGTAGTTTCTCTGACGGAAGAATTCCCATCTCTTCCTCAGTCTGAAGGAGAGATGTCACCCACATAGAGCATCTAGTTACTTCAGCAGTTTCCTCCAGGGGCTGCACAGAACTGAGGAAACTGTGTCTGGATGGAAAGCGAGATTGAGGAGGCTCTTGGCCAAATAAAAGGTGTCGATTGTCATATAGCTGTCAGATGATAAAATTTTTGAACGTCATTACCCAGACAGCACGAAATGTTTAGAAAATATTTGGTAGTAGTTGATGAATATTTACAACATTCTATAAATGTTTACAAAATATTCGTCAGAAATATTACACAAATATTAATGTGAAATATTGTACCAACATTCAGCAAATATTTTGAACATTTATTGAATATTCAGCAATGAATATCATCAAAATATATAGTGAACTTAATTTCTCCAATATTTACAGTATTCTAGGCAATGTGGCTTCCGGTTTTTGTTTGGTCATTTGCACGGAGCTTTGAAATATATAGTTGTGTTGTGTTGAAGAGATAGCGTTTCACATCCCTTTGACTTCAAGTGTAGTTTGCTTTAAATTAGCAAAACTCAGTTTACGGTCCTGAAAGTGCCTTTTTAACGGCCTACAATAGGTTTTTTCTATGTTACGGTTGAAATTATTCATAATGTCGTGAAATACATCCGTTGTTTTATTTGTTTCGTACAAATATGTCACCTTGATTTATTTCGACACCAATTGGTAATTTATGTAGCAAGTACGCGGATATCCGCGTGTTTAAGGATGGAGTTAAATTGGTGAAATCAGCCGTTGCGAAATCAAGTGCTATACGGGCTTGTTGCTTGACAAAAAGTCATCATTCAGGTCTCTTTGGAAAGCCACAAGGATGTACTTTGGTTTGAGCCTATTGGCATTTCCAAAATTTTCAACAATTTTATCCCTGACAGTTTTCACACATCTCTCACCGTTCTCTCACCGTTCCAGAAAAAAGACAGCGGCGCATGTTTTTCCATCTTCTCCATTTTTCCATGGTTCCTAGGATAGTTGGAAATGAAATGTTAGTTTTTCTTATTCAGTTTTTCATTCTCTACATTGCCATTTTTTTTTTTCATCCTGCCCCCAATTAGTTGGTTCCAAGTTGATAGTTGAATCCTTTTTTTACTGAACCAATTAAACAGAAACGTTGCGCCTCGCGTTTCGCATTGCAGCAGCATTCTAGGCCATCCACAATGATGTTAATGTTAGCGTAATGTTATCGGCAATGGTAATGTTAGCATTTCAAAGCAACGAGTTTCAATGGTAAATTGGTAAATACATACTTACCATTGCCACTAACATGATTGTGAACGTCACCATTTGAAACTCATTGCTTTGAATGCTAACATTACCATTGCCGATAACATTACGTTAACATTATAACATCATTGTGGATGGCTTATTACGCATTTCATAGAGCGGCCCTGGCCTACTCTGTGGAGCGGCATTCACTTGAATTTCGAGAATTTTAGAGTCGTCGTCGCCCGTCGTTCTCAGTCTTTAACGCGATAATTGATATTTGAGTTGTTCCCGGCGCCTGCAAAGTAGAGGACCCCGGGTGGCATCAGTGGCATCATCTGCCTCGAGATCGCGTGGGTGGGCAAGAAGAACGGGGGATCCGGGGGCTGACCCTCCTGTGAAATGCGCCGTGGGCGATTTGTTTTTAGTTTCAAGGTCATCATTGTGTTCAGCTGGGTTGAGAATTCAAAGAAACATTGTTTGTCAACCAAAGTCCTACAATTTTGTTTTTATGCGACGAATAGATCTTCCATTCAATGTTTTATTTCGTTGTAGGCGTTCGAAGTGATGTAGGCAACCAACAATACAACAACATCCAGAAACAAACTGTTCCTTTGAACGAAATTTGATTTTTTTTTTGCAAAAATTCCTGGATAATCCGCAAATTTTATTTTAGATTATCATTCCACGCGCCATTCTGAGCTGCTCTACTATGCAACCTCGGGGACAGCACAAAATATCTATGGATGTATAGCTTATACTGCTTATAGCAAAATCTCGAGTAAAATCATAGAAAACCCGGAGAAATTGCTGCCTAACCCGAAGCCCGGAGATGAGATATGAAAAATGAAAAACCGGAGACTCCGGGTCAAACCCTGAGGGGTCAAACCCGCGGTCACCCTCAGGTTTAGCCTTCGATTTGAACATTTTGCGGGTATAAACAAAAACATTACGATGTAGGTCCGAGAAACTTTCGAGGTATAATTTACATTAGGTAGGTAGGTACCTACACCTACAGCTCTGGCAGCAGGGCAAGGCCAAATTCACGACCGACGAGAGGAAAAACGTGATAACGTGCGTGGAAGTTTGTGGGGTTAGGATAGCAAGGAAAACAGACTTACTTTTTGTGTAGATTATTGAATTGAATCTAGATTTCGTGAATGCGGGTGCATCCGGTCCAGGGATAATTTTAAGCAGAAGAACCATTACGTGTTTCTCCCTCGGTTTCTTCTTTTCCCTTGATTCCTCCACGAATCCACACGAACGCGTGGAGCAGGCGTGGAGCGTACCTACGTACCTACTCGCGGAGGTCGCGAGCATAGATAGTAACGATTAGTAACATAGATGATGGTAACGGACAACGGTCACGGGTCAAGGTCCCAGAGAGTCCAGAGACGCCTAGCAGGGTAGGCAGCCAGTCTAGCTCTAACAGTAAATATTGAGACTCAACTACGGCAACTACGCGACAGATGGCGCCAGGGGTAGGAAACTGGGATATGATTGTTTACAGTTATATTGCGGTTCTGTCCCGCAGGTATAGATGGCGACAGCAGCACCCAATTTGACATACACCAGACATCAAAATTGACACAATTGACAGTACAACACCTGACATCTTCAACTGACAGGAGAAAAACCGTTGAAATTTTTTTACTTATTTCTGTTTGGCGTCTGTTCTGTGTTTTTCGTCGGAAAATTTCAACATAGAAGTTTCCAGTGATGGTTTCGGACTCCAGTCCTTGTCAGGAATTGTTTGGATTAGGTTTGATTTCATTTTGGAGCATTTCTTTTAATTTAACCTCAAACACGGTAAGTTGCTTTACCTGCTTCTACATCGTATTTTGTTGGATTGATCTAGGTGCTTCTCTCCTTCAGATGACTCTACAACAGAATTTCGCGTGGAAACACCATCTTGATGAGGTGCTCGTGTGCTTATACCTAATTTCCCCGAGGTTGTCGAACAGAACAAAACAGTGAACATTGCGGCTAACAACAAGCTAACTGTCTGAGATTTTCTAAAACGAATTGGAAGAGAAGATAAATAATAAAGATTTTTTCCAGAAGTGACGTCTCGAAATATTGTTTATTTCTGTGTAATTTTCTGTTTGCCATACCTTCGAGTCCATCAGTAACAATATGAGTACCGTATGATCAAAAACTTTCCTACTCAAGGCAGGCTGTGGTCTTGGTCATTGACAGGCAAACGAGGCTGATTTTGGCCAGGTCACAGCCTGTCTTGAGTAAGAAAGTTTTTGATCATATGATATTTTCTGAGTAAATTACAAACTAAAAAGTTCTTGTGAAAAGCTTACTTGTAAAAATTATGTGTGAAGGGTAGACAACAGTAAATTTTCTCAAATGATTTTACAATATTATTCGAGAAAAATACTGTGAAATACCTTTCATGCATAGTTTTTGCACTTGGCCTTGAAAAAAGTGAAAAGAATAAAAATACAAGGATTTCATATTTCCCCGCCACAATTTTTTTAAGATTTCTTCCAAGATATCACAATACAATGCGAATGATACTGTCCCATTTCGGTAGATGGCGCTCTAATTCATACACGCCTGCTGTATGGAGAGTGGCCTATCTATTTAGGCTTGTCTATGGATGGCGCCACGTGGAGAGATGAAACTTGTTGCCCTCTGATGGAATTTTGATTTTGTTGTTTAGTCATGTCTAGTCCAGGACCGTTTGATAATTTTATATGGTACAGGTAGATATCTTTGATATAAAGCTGAGTTTTTGTGGAGACATTCGGAAGCATGTTCTTACTTCTTATTCACCAAAAAAAAGTCCCCAAGTGTCCCGTTGGTCCTAGCCAAGTTATGGGGTGAGAACCACCCCTAAAAGTGACAGGGTGCTGGTTTTTCTCATTTTTCTGCCAAACGACCGGTTACTTGCACGTGTAATAAGTATATATAGGACTCAAAATATTTTCCACCAAATTCTGCATCGAAAAGGTTTCATCAACCACATGCCTAGATCCCACCCAATAGGTCGCGGGAACAAAAATGGCGTGCTAAGGATGGATATATGATATGATGTTATTTTCACTAGTACTGAAACACCCCTAACTCTTTAGCTTCTGCGCCTGGATGGATAGGCAACCCAACATACTCCAAATAATTCAACTTATTTGAATTAAATCACTTTTCCCGCTCTTGGGACTGCTTTGGCCGGTGATCGTCTAGTATCAGGACACCATCCTGTTGTGCATCCTTCTTGTGGTTCGAGGATAGAGATCCTGGGCGTGTTGAGATCGAATTAACCTCTAGTTTGAACGCAGTAAGACACAGAAATTAGTTGTAACATAAAATCGTTATATTGTCTTCTATTTACATGTCAAAAAGTTTAAATAAAGGCTCGTTCCTATACCTGACCCTACCTCAACGCTGGTAACTAAGATAGGTAAGTTTCTAAGTGTTCCCGAAAAGATGACTTTCCCCTAATAATTATTCCAAAGCCATCACACATCAATACTCCGATGAACACCTGATTCTACACCTTGACCAACATTTAAACTTTGTTTGGGGTGCGTGGTTCGAAATTCTTATCGTGGATTCATCAGGTTCAACATTTAAGTTAGTGTTATAGGTTATGTTAGGGTTAGGCCCAGCGTCTAGACACCGAAAAAGGGGTTTGAGTGTCTTTTGCGAGCGATGGGAACTCCCCCCTCTCTTTTCTGTTATCCCCTGTTCCCTACAATCTAAGTTCGTGGGCCGGTGTGTGCGGGGCTCCTCCTATTAGGAACTCTTTTCAAAGGCTGCGTCTCTTATTTTCTGGACTATTCTTTTTGCATGACTCTTTTTAGGCTATGGTAATCTTTTGCCCGTTTTGGAAGGGATTGGATATGGCCCGGTGCCTTTGTGGAGAACTGGACCTATTTTCACCTTGACTTGCCCTTGAAGCTTAGAAGGATTTCACGACCGCGAGTGTCTATAGCCGGAAATGCAAAACCAAATTTCACCCTTCCAAAAACTTCGGAACCAATGGTGTACGCGAACAATTACTCAAGTCAAGGTACAAACTCTCATGTGAAGACCCTTGGATTGAACCCCGTTCTGTTTGTGTGAAGTGAACCCCATTGTTGCTAAAAACCGACAAAGGTGCTTGCCGACGAATTAACGCAAGAAGGCTTCGAAACAACTATTTTTCCCTATTAATAAATATCAGATCGCTAACCAACTATTGAGCCGTAACAATTCATTATAGGTACAAATTTATCGAAGCGTCGCGTCGTCGAATGTCCAGGGAATTATCAGAACCGCTCTCCATCTCACGATTAAACAATCTTCATTAACTTCATGAAAATACTGCAACAAATTAAGTAGTGTTACGCGACCCCAAACCAGACGTCCCTCTAGGTGAAACTCCTCTCCATAACATCCGTCATTTAATAATAATTCTCTTGTACTTAATAACCCAACCAACATGGAAATCTAAGTAACTGCAGTTGCACGCTAAAACAAAGTCATATTAGTCTCACGGAGGGGGGGGGGGGTCGTTGTCCTAAACCGATTATTATTTACAATCACGACTCTAGGACAGGGTCCGAACCCTGGTTTCAACAAACGCGATTTTAGTTCTTTCCAGTTCCTATCCGTTTCGCGATTCCCTAAACTCAGCAGCACGTATTCAGAAGTGTCGTTCCAAGCTCTGTCGAAGTTCCAACCCCAACCCCTGGACTGCAGGTACCACCCACTGAGAAGTTGAAGTCTACCCCGTGTCGATCGTGGCTTTCTAGGACATTGCAAATCTCAATCGTAGGTCGTCTGCCCCACCCCACAAGATCGCTCCTTTTCCACCGCGAGGTACCGTTCTGCGAGCACCAGCATCCAGCACTGAAGCTCAGCCCAGCTGGAGAAGATCAAGACACGACCCCGAAACTGATCAGGACACGTCCGGTGGAAGATCAAGACACAGCCCGAAACTGATCAGGACACGTCCGGTGGAAGATCAAGACACGACTCGAGAGTCGATCAGGACACATGACACCGGAAGATCAAGACACAGCCCGAAACTGATCAGGACACATGACACCGGAAGATCAAGACACAGCCCGAAGGTAGATCAGGACACGTCGCCGCGGAGCTTGTTATCAGAGATAAATGCAAGTGTTCGATGCAGGTTCCTCTTCCAACAGGCAGCGTTCTGTGTGAAGGGTTCCAACCCCATGGATATGAAATTATACAATCTCTTCGGAGGCAAATGACGCACTCAGGTCTACCTCGGTTACTCGCGATACCCACACGGTCCAAAGGCTCTTGCTTTAGCCTAACAACTCCCTGGTAAAAGACGTTTCCGAAAGTACAACGCAATTCAATCCCGCAGGAGAAATGAGGTGCGTACCGGTGCAAAATCCAACAAGCTTGATACTAATTTTCACGCGAACGCGAGCAAATGTGCAATTCCGGTATTTAGAAATATGGGATGAACAATCAAGCGCGAGTGGTGCGACGACTGCAACTCCGATGATGAAGAGCTTGATGTAGACGGGGCAAATCACATCTAATCCTACCACGGCGCGGATGGAAATCTCTTCGATGGCGGGCTGGACTGGGCGCGGTGGCGCGTGAGGACTGAGGAGATGAGCGTAATGGTAATCAGACGTCGAAAATATTGTCGCGCATTTAATTTGGGCACGCCGATATGCGGGCAATGGCACACGAGGAGGCCGCGTAATTTCGAGGTGCGGTGGAGCACATGGACATCGGCTGGTCTTCGGCGAGGAGTTGAGAGTGACCAAAGAATTATAGCTAAATTGTTTTATACCAGGTCTCGAACTTTCTGCGTGGACATTACACGGCTAGCGACATCTTTTAACCATGTGGTGAACTTGCATCGCACGCTCAATGGGGTGTTTCGCCACTGAAGAAGACGATAGATGGCAGCAGGGGCCAACCCGGGTTTATCACTAGGTTACTGTTGGTTGGTAAGCCTACCTGCTCCATGTTGGTATCTCGTATCTCTTCAGCCCGTTTGTGTGTCTGTCAGGGATGTGTCTGTGTTTGTATGCGTAACGCTATATTACCTGGCAGCATCATGCTACACCAAGCACTTTGCCACCTGCCACTGATCACTCCAACAATGAAGATGACAGCAACGACCATATGACTGACATTTGCTGAAAAAAATATTGAACGTGGGGTTGTACTGGTCGGTTTTGGTGATTTTCGAGGGCTGAAGGGGCCCAATGACCGTGCAAATGTTTGCCAGAGGGACCGTCCGGGAGACAGCACTCGAAGAGCAGTTCGCGGGCACGCCGGCGCCGGCCGATTTGAAACCTATTGCAACCTACCTGCCACCGTGCCGTGTGCCCCACTGTCCATGTTCAAGAATACAATCATGCTCTTCTTCAAAAACATCTATACTAAAGACCTCTACTCTGAAAGCCAAGTGTACGTAGTTTTTTCCATCTAATTCCTTCCTCACCTCTGACGACACACATCCATACTTGACTTGACATGACAGCCGACCCGGCAGGCAGACACCAAAGTCAAAAGGAAAACCCCCTCCATGAGAGAACCGTTCAAAAAGTAGTGGGAAAATAACCCGGGTTGGCCCCTGCTGCCATCTACTTGACAACTTGACAACTGCAGAGAAAACACCCCATTCCCAATACATTTATTGATTTTTCCTCCGCGTGGTTTCGACCCGTACAAGCGGTGCGTTTCAGTACCTACCTATTTGTTGATACAATTGAGGTCTCCAATTTTCCGTTGTCTCTCTTTACTGTGACGTCATGCGTATAAGAGACGGTTAATCGAGGTCATTGGGCGCTTCCCAATAAGGCGTATAAGGACACAATTCGACACATATGGACACAATTTGACACAGCTAGCGTTCCAATAGCAGTAATATAGCACCACATGTCGACACAATCGAAACATTGGCGAGGCTGAGTTTAGAATTGAGCTGGCAAGTGCACTTTGACATTGTGTATCCGTCTTGTCGCAGTTATTGGAAAGCGCCCTATGTTTCTTGAGATATGACATTTCGTTTCTGACAATGGGAAATTTTCCGAATCTGACAAGCGCTCTGTCGTGTATCTATTTGATTTCAGCATGGATTTCATGATTTCACTTGTTCTTACCCTCGTTCTTAACAATAAGTGTGTTATATGTAGTGGAAAACTGAGAAGATACTTGCAGAAATGGTTCAAGGGTGTTGTGTCGCTCTATGCGAGTCGAGAATAAGACGAATACACCCAGCATAACCATGCACCGGTTCACGAAAGACTCAAACTTGATGGAAGTATGGCTGCACCAGCACCAGCAGAGATCACGCTGCACCAGACACGTGCATCTTACTACGAAAAAACTCTAATACTTCGTCCATTAAAAACTCCCTTATGGGCTCTAGTGACTTTCCCCACATGATAATGGGAACAGTATAGCTATCCGATTCAAAATTCCCGCAAAAGTCAGAAACGAAACGTCCAAACGTCATAAACGTCAAAACGTCAAAGGTGACCTCGAAAAACTATATATTTTCTATCTCCTAAAATTGGGAAGGTCAATTGAGGTCTCCAATTTTCCGTTGTCTCTCTTTACTGTGACGTCATGCGTATAAGATACGGTTAATCGAGGTCATTGGGCGCTTCCCAATAAGGCGTATAAGGACACAATTGGACACATATGGACACAATTCGACACAGCTAGCGTTCTAATAGCAGTAATAGCACCACATGTCGACACAATCGAAACATTGGCGAGGCTGAGTTTAGAATTGAGCTGGCAAGTGCACTTTGACATTGTGTATACGTCTTGTCGCAGTTATTGGAAAGCGCCCTATGTTTCTTGAGATATGACATTTCGTTTCTGACAATGGGAAATTTTCCGAATCTGACAAGCGCTCTGTCGTGTATTTCTTTGATTTCAGCATGGATTTTATGATTTCACTTGTTCTTACCCTCGTTCTTACCAATAAGTGTGTTATATGTAGTGGAAAACTGAGAAGATACAGAAATGGTTCAAGGGTGTTGTGTCGCTCTATGCGAGTCGAGAATAAGACGAATACACCCGGCATGCACCGGTTCACGAAAGACCCAAACTTGATGGAAGTGTGGCTGCACCAGCACCAGCAGGGATCACGCTGCACCAGACACGTGCATCTTACTACGAAAAAACTCTATTACTTCGTCCATTAAAAACTCCCTTATGGGCTCTAGTGACTTTCCCCACATGATAATGGGAACAGTATAGCTATCCGATTCAAAATTCCCGCAAAAGTCAGAAACGAAACGTCCAAACGTCATAAACGTCAAAACGTCAACGGTGACCTCGAAAATCCATGTATTTTCTATCTCCTAAAATTGGAAAGGTCAATTACTGGGTAATCTCCTTTGGCAAATTTTATATCGCAGGTAGGTACTGAATAGGTCTTACTTCCAAAACGGACACTCGGCATTTCCCTTGTGCGCCTGGGGGAGTAGTAAGTAGGCAACCAAATATACTTCAATTATTTTTTAAATAATTATTTCAATGTATTGACCTCTATGTACATCTCAAAGTAGTTAAATAAAGGCTCAAAAAACAACACGTTCAGCAAAAATGTGAAATGCAGCATGTGAGGCGAATACTATCGTTACAGTGCAATCAGGAATGACAGGTTAAACAAATGACGTGTAAACAATGACAATGTGGCAACGTTGCCTAATGTCAGCTGTGGTCCCGCTTCCATTTCATTGGTTGATGAATTGAGGCGCGTATTCAGTCGATTTAAACAGATGGACTCTGACGAGCCCAATTTCTAGTTCTTTTTCCTGGGCAGATTTTTTTTTTTTTTCAACTCAACAGTATTAAGTTTTATCTACTTGAGCATCGATTCACGCTGATAGAATCGCATTTTGGGTTTTCATATAAGACCCCATTCCAAACATTTTAAAACACGCGCCAAAAAAAGAGCCAGAGCCAGTCCGGTTCTGCTCAAGGCACGGAAGCGAAATGACGGCGCATGTCTAGCAAAGTCCATAAATTCCGCGTCGTTGAAAGAAGCGCCCTCATTTCTCGTCCTTCTCCAGCGCAAGGTAATAGACACGAGGCGACAATGTGCAGTCGACGTAACGCCACAGCCACGGCGCCAGCAGCAAGCAAGCGCCATTTTCGCGACGCCGGTGTTTGTACGGTTCGAGCATCAAAACGAATTAAATCTGATACTTTTTACGGTTCATTTATAACGTAAAACTAACGCAAATTTTTCGTAAAAGTGGAAGTAAATTTTTTGACAAGAAAATCCAATCGTCGAGTGATCCATGAAGGCGCAGCGCATCATTGATGTGAACAAACGATAAACGCGTGGTACACTTTCCAGAAATCGCGCCGGGGAATTTCTGGAGATATCTTGGAAACTGGGGATCATCTGAGCTTTGAGTGAGTACCATCCGATTGATTATTCGCCGATTGATTGTTTTACGGTCGAATTTTACGCACTGGGTATCTCCTTCACCTTCAAATTCCATGTGGGTGCGGGTCGAATAAGTGCAAGAGTACAATTTGGGTACACCGCATCGTTGGAATTGGCGCATTGTTGTTGGCCATTAGCCTGGTTTTAGTACCCGACACTGTTTTTTTGTGTTGAATTTTGTTTTGTTGAATAAAAAATTAGACTTGTTTGAAAGTTTGGTTATGTTGTACAGGGTGCGGCGGGTGGCGCCGGTGGCAGGTGACAGGTGTTCACTGACCACTGTCACTGTCCATCATGTCCGTTTTCCAGTGAAATTACAAACATTCTCTCTCGGCAAAATTACATTGATAACGTGTGATAAAAATATTTGAAGTCGGCTGTGGAAACAAAATATCAGTCGATTGGAACGACTGGATTGGTTAAATACCCGAAATTTCCGCCACCAAAGCCAACTCAGAATATTAATTATTAATCCTTCTATATGCCGATGCCGTCCACGTTTTATATTCAGTAGAATCCTCCTAGAGTAGAATGACTTTTTTTGTAGCAAAAATAAAGTGACAAGCTGGGGGTTACGCACGGATGTGTTACGACTACGGTTGATGGCACCTGCAAAGTTTTGGAGCGAAAACTATCGGCGGCCATAGGGGTTTGTCCTGAGCAATCATTTCAGGGACATGCGCTAAATTTTAGGCGGGCTTTTTGAAAAAAACGGACAAAAGCCTTTGAATCCTACCCTAATGCACCTGTAATGTAATATAACGCGGTAGATTTCCAAGGCTAGTCTATTTTTGAGATAAAATATGCTATAATATTTCATCTGTGCAGAAATTTTGTTTATGGCAAATCTGCGTAAATGCATTAGTTTGTCCGGTTTTTTTCAATCTCCCGCCATTACTTGCACCTCGCACATGTGCAGTATGGCCAGGAAAATGCCGCATCCTCCCAGCGCGCCAGCTTGTCACTTTATTTTTGCTCCAAAAAGTCATTCCACTGAAAAATGAAGAGTGAACGAGATATATTTTGGTTCAACAATGGACACTTTTTGATACTGGAAGAGCGCTGCCCAAATAGTGGGTAGTATTAATGAAAAAAAAAAGAATTAGCATTTACTTAGCTTTTTGAGGAGTTGCTAAGCATACTTTCCCTGGCAACGCCTATGAAATCCAAGCAAATGCTTATTTTTTATTGATACTACCCAAAATATTATTATTATTTACGTGTTTGTTGTGTTAATACATGAGATGTAATGACTTTTATTGAGTTGTATATGGATATTACAGTTCATGTATTTAAGTTGACACTTGTCAAAATAACCTCTAAAATTACAAAAATTTCACAATTTTCAATAGAACAAACACGTAAAATGTTGTACAACACTCGTGGCTTGTTATACAAGATGCTTTCCGACACTCAGCCTCTCACAGAACTCGGGCTGCGCCCTCGTTCTGCAAATTTCGGCTTCGTGTCTGAAAACCACGTATATGTTACGGCCAACTCGTATTGTAAACTACTATTACTAGACGAGTCTACTAGGACGAAGTTTGTCACACAACTGTTTCTGACGATCGATTTATTTATTTTACGTGTTGATTGTTTTTGTGTTGATACATAAGATATAAAGACTTTTATATAAGCTGTATTTGGATTTTACAGTTCATGTACTTAATTTGACACTTGTCAAAATAACCTCAAAGACTACAACATTTTCACAATTTGCACCGGAACAAACACGTAAAATGTTGTACAACACTCGTGGCTCGTGGCTTGTTACACAAGATATTTTCCGACACTCAGCCTCTTGCAGAACTCGGGCTGCGCCCTCCCTCGTTCTGCAAATTTCGGCTTTGTGTCTGAAAACCACTTATGTAACTGCCAACTCGTATCGTAAACTACTATTTTGTCACTACCGTAACTTAGTTCTTGAAGTTGAACGGCATGACGCTGTCACGAAAAATGCTTAATTTCCAGACGCTTTATAGGTGCGTTCAGTCAGCTTTACTTAGCTCTCGATTTAGCCGCAAGATTTAGCCTCCCCTAATTAATTGAAATTAGGACATTCCAACTATTTTAGGAAGGAAAGGGGTTTTTGAAAATTTTGAAAATATTTTGTTCAGGAAGAGTATTTCCCTTCAATTTGATGTATCACAAAGTAAGTAGTATCATTTTTTAATTAGAATTCGTGGTGAGGGGGAGCGAAGGGTTGAATTTGGGTGGCACTTTTTCCACAGAAAATTTTCTTCCTCGATGCTGTGCAGGATGACGTTGACTGATATGAAAAAAGTTGAGAGGTCAAGAATATCAAATCGGACACTCTTCGAGTGATTTTGACTCACAAAATTTCAGGAAAATAGGGAGTGGGGTTGAAAATTTGAAAAATATTTTTTTCAGAAAGAGGATTTGATTCTCTTTCATTTGATGTATCGCAAAGTAGATAATGTCATTTGAAATTTAAAAGTTGCGATGGGTGGGGGTCAGGGGGCTGAAGATAAAAATTCGTCAATGTATGTTTCAGATGTCCCCCTCGTTATAAAAATCGACCTGTCCGAGCTTTTTCAAAAAAAATGAGGTGAAATACCCAAAAATCCCTCTGTTCTGTTTTCGTTGGGCCACCCCCTGTATACACGGTGTCTCAAAACTCGCGCCCCAGAGCTCCACTTGGTATATGGAATCTTCTATAGACCCCAAAAGGTGATAAAAAAAAATTCGAGTTTTATTTTTCAAGTTATGGAGGGTCAAAGGTTGGTCCTTCGAACCCTTCTAGTTTCGTTATTTCAAAATATTTTTCTGAACTGTTTATGGCATAATATTGAGTAAAAAATATGAATCACTGAATGTGTACTAAATTTCCATTTACTACACAGGGTGGAGTCATACACTAAAAAATCCAATTTCGGTAAAAAACTCCTCCCAAAAAAATTCTTTGGAACAAAACCGTGTCATTATCTGTTCTACATTGGTTAAGGGATCTAAAGAAACGTTTGCAGGCATTTTTGAAGACAAATAATTTTCGAGGTTTATCACTCACCCTGTATAATAAATGGAAATTTAGTACACATCCAGTGGTTGATATTTTTCACTCAATATTATGCCATAAACAGATTACAAAAATCTTTTGAAATAACGAAACTAGAAGGGTTCGAAGGACCAACCTTTGACCCTCCATAACTTGAAAAAAAAGTCGAAAATTTTTTTTATCAATTTTTGGGGGCATTATAGAAGATTTCATATACCGAGTGGAGCTTTGGGGCGCGAGTTTTGAGACAGCCTGTATACATCAAATTATTACAATAGACCATTTCCACTGACGTCACGCAGCTCCGTCTTGAACAGCTGATTCGGGGCAACGCCAGTCAGAGCCAGAGATCACGCGTTATGCTATAAAATTTCAAGGCAATTCAATTTTAGCCATTAAAATTTTGATATCGAAAGATCTCAAACTTGAACTTTTTCACCAAATAGATCTTCCGAAATAAAAATATTGATGGGTAAAATTGAATTGCCTTAAAATTTCAAAATAACTATTCCATATTGAATTAAACAGCATACTTGCCGTTTTCATAAGTTCTATTGAATGCCATTTGCAGTTTGGAAAAATACCCATAGATTCTTAGGGCTCGATACCCAGGTACGATACCAGGCCTCGATACGATTTTTGGTAATATGGAGGGTCAAAGGTGGTCCTTCGACCCCTTCTATTTTCGTTATTTTGAAAGATTTTTGGAAACTCTTTCCATCAGACCAAAAAGCAAATTTTTTGAACCTTTGAATGTGTTTCGTAATTTTATTTAGTGTACGTGAGTCATAAATCGTAAAAAAATTTTTCTCGAAAATGACCGTGAAAGGTTTTAGAGGTTATAAAACTGATGTAGGCAACGCAACAAGTAACACAAATAGTTTTCATATAAAATTTTCTGCGTGAATTTTGGTGGAAACTGGATTTTCAAGATTTACGACTCACCCTGTATAGTAAATAAAATTACAAAACACATTCAAATGTTCAGAAACCTTGCTTTTTGGTTGTTGAAAAGAGTTTACTAAAATCTTCCAAATAACGAAAAAGAGGGGATCGAAGGACGAGTTGAACGACCTCCTTTTGACACCCTCCGTATTTCCAAAAATAGAACCCTAGATTTTTTTCAATATTTCTCTGATACTTTTGAAGCATTTTCGTGACTGCGGCTCAATTTTCTATCCCAAGTTTGCAAACACCCTGTATTGTATTTTAATGTAAAATCTTCCATTGTTCATTCGGTTGTTACAACATTTTCATTTTTCAGACGATGCATCTGTACAACATCACCCTCCAAAAGGCCACGGCCATCACCCATGCCATCCATGGCAACTTTTCCGGCACCAAAACTCAAGAAATCGTCATATCCCGCGGGAAGAGCCTGGAAGTCCTGCGTCCGGATCCCAACACCGGCAAAATCCACACGCTCCTGACCCAGGAGATCTTCGGCATAATCCGTTCGCTGATGTCTTTCCGACTGACCGGCGGCACCAAAGACTACGTCATACTCGGTTCGGACTCCGGTCGGATCGTCATATTGGAATACATTCCCGCCAAAAACGTGTTCGAAAAAGTCCACCAGGAAACGTTCGGCAAATCCGGCGTGAGACGCATCGTCCCCGGTCAGTACCTGGCCACCGATCCCAGAGGACGCGCCGTCATGATCGGAGCCGTGGAAAAACAGAAGCTCGCCTACATCCTCAACAGAGACGCCCAGGCACGATTGACCATTTCCTCGCCTCTGGAAGCACACAAGAGCAACACTCTGGTCTATCACATGGTCGGCGTCGATTTCGGCTTCGACAACCCGATGTTCGCCTGCCTGGAGATCGATTACGCCGAAGCGGATTCCGATCCGACGGGCGAAGCGGCTCAGAAAACGCAACAGACGTTGACTTTTTACGAGCTGGAGCTGGGCACGAACAACGTGGTCAGGAAGTATTCGGAGCCGCTCGAGGAGCACGCCAATTTCTTGGTGACCGTTCCGGGCGGTGACGACGGACCGTCCGGCGTTCTGATCTGTTCCGAGAACTATTTGACGTACAAAAATCTGGGAGATCAGCACGACATCCGGTGTCCCATTCCGAGGAGGAGGAACGACCTCGACGATCCCGAACGGGGCATGATATTTGTATGCTCGGCCACGCACAAGACAAAGTCCATGTTTTTCTTTCTGGCTCAGACCGAGCAGGGCGATATCTTCAAGATCACGCTGGAAACTGACGAAGACATGGTCACGGAAATCAAGCTGAAGTATTTCGATACGGTTCCGGTTGCCACTGCCATGTGCGTGTTGAAGACCGGTTTCCTTTTCGTCGCTTCCGAATTTGGCAACCAGTAAGTTCAATTTTAATTTCCGCCCCCCCCCCCACTAACATGGAAGGGAAAGTATTGTAATCGTGCAGAAAAAAGTTTTGAGATTTTGACTGATATATCCATTTTGAGGTCCCCTAAGACGATTAAGACCATTTCCAGAATGATGTCTGTCTGTGTGTTTGTTTGTAATCTTCCACGATAACTGCCGAACCGTTGACCCGATCAACTTGACTTCGCTTTTGCCATCTGAGGCTGAAGCAGACGCATGGAAAAAAAAGTTATTCTTTCAACATTTTGATTAGAGGCTTCATTTTCGAGATATTTGAGTTTTAAACTTTGGAAAACACCTCGAAATCGCGAAGAGTTTTCTACCTGTCAGGAAAGTGGCGATTTCGAGATGTTTTCCATAGTTTGAAACCCAAATATCTCGAAAATGGAGCCTCTAATAAATTTTTTTGCATTTGTAATTTTTTTCTCTAAATTGAACGTAAAATTGAAAAATTGGATTCATTTCCAAAAATAATCAGGAAGGTGAAAAATAGGGGGGGGGATGAGGACACACCTCCATTATCTACGCCCCTGATTTATTTCAAATACGCTACTGTTTTTTTATAGAGACCTATTTCAGCTAACTTCGGTTCAATTGAACCAAATCAGTTGAATGTTGAATGGTTGAAAAATTCTGTCAAACAATCGATTTAAAAAATTCAACTTGGACACCCTGTAACTTTCCAACAGAGCGTTTTAGGGCATCGAAGTTATACCGGGTGTTTATAAACGTCTGTGATCGCATCGCCTTTGGAATCCCCTCTCGATCACTACAATTGCGCCTGTTACTACGTTTTTCGGCCTGACCCAAGCCTGCCGCGATCACAGTCTCTTATAAACACCCCGTATTTTTTCCTGGTCCATTTTTGATGGGGGATCTCCCATAGAAGTTTGTATAATCCATTCCAAGCTTAAAAAAACCACAGCTGGCCATGAAAAATTCGAGTTCTGTTGGTCTCCCTGATTTTTGATGTTTAATGTCATCTTGACACAAGGGAGGTTACGTTCAAATTTGTGTACATTTGACATGAAACCGTCACCTGAACTACGCTGTGTTGTCAAATTGTCATTCTGGGGCTTCGTCGCCGGCAGGTCACAGGTTTGCCCATTGATCTCAGCCGCTTTCTTTCGGCCAAGATCACAGTTCATGATCCTGGAAGAGAAGGTGAATTAATGTACCTAGGTTCTTACAGGGCGCGACGAGCTCAGATCACGAAATCACTTTCGACTGAATCCACACTACGGCGGTAGAACTGGGTTCGCCTCGATCACTTTTTAAACTGTATAATTCTTACTGTTGCCCTTCTCAACACTTTCACTATTGAAATAACGTGCCTAACAGCGTTTTCAAGACGAAAACTAATGAAAATATTGTGTCAGTGTCAAAATCTGACCTAACAATTGAATTAAAACGGCAATCCAGCAGAGTAAACATCACTTTGACAATATTAATTAAATCATCTTGACTTTTCTAATCCATCAACGTATCAGATTGTCCAACTTGAAGAAAAAATATCATAGGCAACTGTGGTTTTTTTAAGCTTGGAATGGATAATAACCGTAATTGCGAAACCCCTAATATTTTATTTAGGGCCCATATTTATATTCTGAATGAAGTTGAAGAGTAACACTGGATAACAACCTTCAACTCAGTTTGGAATCTGTTTCCCTGGCTTTTCACTGGTCGTGATGGTTCAAGATTTGAGTGGGAGCAAAACTTGACTTTATAGGTAGGTATTAAAAAAAGTAACTTTGAACAGCAGGAACGGAACGCCTGTGTTTTCAAGCCTCACTAGTCAAAAGGAGTGCTGATCAGCCAAACTTGATAAATTTTTGGGAATGTCTCAAAATATTCCAGCCTTTGATTTTCACACCGCGATAATAGCTGCGTTCCTTTTATCATCTGAACTGAGAATTCTCACTTCAATTGCTGGTTGTGTCTCTCTCCCTCTCATGCAATTCTCCTTTTTTCTCTCTCTAACTGAGGTGAGATTATCTGAGATTTCGTGTGCAGCTATAGATAAGGAATGCAGCTAATAACAACCTTTTTTGGAAAGTCCGGATAAGGCGGTGAAGCGGTAATCTCAAAATTCTCCCAGCTAACTTTTCCTATCACAGAATGAATGAGGGTTATTTTCAATGGTTCGTCAGTCTGTAAAACGGTTTCTTGATTCATTGGGCTAGTTGTAAAAGAACAATTTTTTTTTCAGCTACCTATACCAAATCGCCCACCTCGGCGACGACGACGACGAACTGGAATTTAGCTCGGCGATGCCGCTCGAAGAAGGCGACACGTTCTTCTTCGCCCCGAGATCCCTGCGGAATTTGGTGCTGGTCGACGAACTGGAATCCCTCTCGCCGATTCTGAGCAGTCGAGTCGCCGATTTGGCCGGCGAAGACACCCCCCAGTTGTACATGCTGTGCGGCAGGGGACCCCGTTCCTTCCTCAGAGTCCTCCGGCACGGCCTCGAGGTGTCCGAGATGGCCGTGTCCGAACTGCCCGGCAACCCCAACGCCGTATGGACCGTAAAGAGACGAAGTGATGGTGAGTTGAACGGTTTTGTTTAAACACCATAAAATCAGTTTCAACCTCGTTCAATTACGACAAAAAAAAAAGAGTTTGACTGTTTAATAAAGCCTGGTTGTTGGATACTTTTCAACGCCAGTTGCTTTTTTATTTCAGATGCTGTAACACCCTGTTGTTGAAAGCTAGTCCTCGCTGTGTCGCGGTAAGTTTGAGAAGACGGGATGAGAGAAACGACGCGAAACTCTAAAATGATGAACCTTACGTCCGTGTTTCACCTGAATCTTTGTGATTATGCTTAACGTTCTGATCGATTGAAAAAAATTCAACTCTATATCGATTTATCACTAAAATGTTGAAAGCTGTAAATTGTGGTATTCGTTGTTGCAGATGAATTCGATGCGTATATCATTGTGTCATTCGTTAACGCCACTTTGGTGCTTTCTATCGGTGAAACTGTGGAAGAAGTGACGGACAGTGGTTTCTTGGGAACCACGCCGACTTTGTCGTGTTCGGCATTGAGCGATGATGCTTTGGTCCAGGTAAGGATTGAAACAAAAAGATGTTTTTCATCTCTAATAATAAAAATCCATGTTTAGGTCTACCCAGATGGAATTAGGCATATTTGTGCTGATAAACGTGTGAACGAGTGGAAGGCACCTGGAAAGAAGACCATCGTAAAGTGTGCAGTAAATCAGCGGCAAGTCGTGATTGCACTGTCTGGTGGGGAACTTGTGTACTTCGAGATGGACCCAGTACGTAATTTTATTTATTTTCAATTGCACATGACCCATTGCCAGTTACTAAAAACTCCAGCGCCAAGTATGTAGGGGTTTTTGAGGCTTTTTGTGAAAGTAATAATCAGTAGTTGGAAGTAATTATGTACACAGTACGAAATCTTGTCTAAACCGCCCCTGCAAGTCCTTCAGATGTGGCAGTGTGTTGCTCCTAAGGTGCATACTATAGTACGATCGCGCGCAAAATAAACGGAGACAGTGTTTCGTGCGGAGTGTACTGATTTAATGAATTTTAGCCTTCTTGTCACTGTGACACCAAGCCAAAATTCAGTAAATCGGTACACTCCGCGCGAAACACTGTCTCCGTTTATTTTGCGTGCGATCGTACGCCCAGTTAAACTGTACTACAGTGAACTTCAAGTTTTGCCAATTATTCTTTAGGGTTTGGCGTGTCTTTTTGGCTGGAGCAGGCCAAAGGGTCGGTGCTTCCACTGCGAGGTTATTTTGGAGCGACTGTGTGGATTTTTTTTCAAATGAAGCGTCATGAAGCGTCGAGAAATGGAACTCGCTTCAAGAGGTTGAATTTATTTTTTCCAACTGTCAAATGGCACAGGCTACTCTTTTTTTACTGACGAAAGTTCAAAGCAATTCGGAAAATTACGTCATTTTCCAATAAAATGGAGAAGAGCACATACATCCTCGCAGGAAAAAATCCTGTATCGGAAATGTGCAGAAAATGCGTTGCAAAAGTAGCCCGGATAGGGATGGGTTGGGGTAAAATACCATGGGTTTTTTTGATACCATGTTGAGTAGTCGGCAAAACGAATGTGAATTAGCTATTTTTTTATAGTCATTTTTTCTTGTCCATTGCCATTGAGTATTGTTGAAGATCAGCACTTCGCAAATTTCAGTAACAAACTGCAGCCTAGTTCCCACATGCCAGGAAAATAAAAGAAGTATTACAAGTTGATAAGTAGTGATGATGATAGAGTATTTATCTATTGAGTAAAATTATTACACAGTTTAGGAGTATGTACCTATTAATTGTCAGTCACTTTAGAAGACATCAGCTTGATAATCCTGCCAATTGATCATATTTGTCCACACAATATTATAAAATATACCAGGTGATCATTTGAAAACTCCACGTGTAAAAAATAACTCCCGATTCCCAGTGAATTTCTTCGAGCATAAATAGGTCGATTTTTATATCGCGGGGGACTGAAATTCGCCAGTGTATGTTTTAGATGTCCTCTTCGCTATATAGAAATTCACCTGTTTTTGCTAGAAGACATCTTCACTAGGAATCGGGAGTTATTGCTGCAGATGGAAAGTTTTCAAGTGATAACCCGGTATAATAATATAATATTTGATGTTCCTCTGCACGATTGCAACGGATTGTTATTTTGATGAACTTTCTGTTTGGCAAAAAATTGTGCTAGATGAAATCTGCCTTGTCGCCTCCGTTGCATTCTTTAGTGTACTGGAGTGAATCAAGGTTGTACATTTTTAGTGTCTTTTTTCAACTGTGTGGAAATCGCTCTTGCAGCAGATTCATCTTCCATCTCTTAACTAACTCCTCAAGGGCTCCATCGACCAATTTTATTTTGAGTCATGATTTTTATTTTCAATTGAATTTTAGTCAATTCACGTTCTATCATCTTGAATTCACTATGTATAGACAATTTCTTCATAAGCTATCAATTTTGGAAAATCCGCCTTAGCAAAAGAGACTAAACTAGATAAAAAAAATATCAATCTAGTTGATTCGTCTGTGTTAGTCGACAGTGGTACAAGAACTATTATGTGGTAATTGTACGGTTGCGGACTCATAAAAGTTTACACCGATGACAATCGTGTGGCCATGCCCATTCAAAATTACGTCAAAACTGAATTAGCATGGCCACTCGATCGCCGTCGGTGTAAACTTTTATGAGTCCGCAACCGTACCTATACCTACTGAAAAGTATCGCTACGTTTCACTTCGATTTTCCGCCGCCATACTGAATTTTCACTGAAGTGATCCGATTCTAAGGAAACTAAGAACATACTCGTGTTTCGTATACATCTTCATGATATCCGTGTTGCACTTCAGACAATGTTGAATCCACTTTAACCAGAATATTTTCGTTTGCTTTTTTCTGCGCTGGGCGGGTATCCGTGTAGTCACTGGCAGTACTCCTTTAGCGCCGCCTCAGTACCCTGACAACGACGTCGGGTGATTTACACACCACCCACCATTTTATGGACGCATCAACGGCTAGGTTATTAGCACCCTTTTTTCGGTGTCCTTCTCGTTGCCGGATTCGAATCCACGATCCCTGGAATTGCTTCCAAAGACGGAGTCTCCCGGCTAAAGACGGGTTATTTTAGTTTGCTGTGATGGTAAAGGTTTGCCGAGGGCATATGACCACGCCTGAAAAGGAGAAATGAAGGAAATTACAGTTCACTTCTTTTTTGTTCCTCCATTTTGACAATCCCTTCTAAGCGAAAGAGCTTACATGTCACGGCTTAGGTGGGTAGGATGCACTGATGTAGCTGGTGTACTCAACTCGCATATTTCGCTGTCATCTTGATTTGTCATATTGAATTTTCTCAAAACTGATCCGGCTGTCTTGTTAAGTACTTGCTACATACCCTGTCAGGAAAAACTGGCTCACATTCTGCACCACTGCTATCGTGCGCTCGCCTGTAGCCAACACAACATAATTATGAGGACTCTGCAGATGCATTTTACATTCATCTACTTTAAACGCCCCGTGTTCAATTCAAAAACCTTGAATTTTTCCAGCTCTTGCGAAAGACCAGCAATGCAGTTATAGGAAGGCTCTATTTCACTTTTATTTCCAGACGTCTATCTTGGATGCGCCATATCAAACTCCATGATCCGATTCTAATGAAACTTGAGATCCATCTGATTCAAATTAAGCTTGAGATCCTGAGTCTCGTTCAGTTGAAAATAATAATGAGTTCGATATTGCATGTGACTTTTTCTCTATCTAGACTTTTCACCACGCTATTCTAGATTTATAATAAGTGCGGAGTATAAGCGTTAGATTTGGTTTCTTCTGTAGTTCAGTTGACAATGGTGTATTTTTTTGCAGACAGGCCAGTTACACGAATACAAGGAGCGCAAGCGCATGAACTCGGACGTGATGTGCATGGCCTTGGCCAACGTGGCCGTCGGCGAACAGCTGTCTCTGTTTTTGGCCGTGGGTTTGGCCGACAACACCGTGCGCATCATTTCGCTGGATCCCTCCGACTGCCTGGCGCCGCGCTCCATGCAGGGCCTGCCCGTGTGCGCCGAGTCGCTGTGCATAGTCGAGATGGGCTGCACCGACCGCGAGCCCCACAACGCCGCGGCCGCCTCCACCACCAGCACCCTCTACCTGAACATCGGCCTGCAGAACGGCGCCTTGCTGCGCACCGTCCTCGACCCCGTTTCCGGCGACCTTTCCGACACGCGGACCCGGTACTTGGGATCGCGACCGGTCAAACTGTTCCGTATCCGCATGCAACAGTCCGAAGCCGTGCTGGCGATGAGCAGCCGCTCCTGGCTGAGCTACTACTACCAAAGCCGTTTCTACCTCACTCCGCTCTCGTACGAGAGTCTCGAATACGCTTCCGGCTTCAGCTCCGAACAGTGCCCCGAAGGCATCGTCGCCATATCCACCAACACTCTCCGCATTTTGGCTCTGGAAAAACTTGGCGCCGTGTTCAATCAGATTTCGTTCCCGTTGGAGTACACGCCGCGCAAATTCATTATTCATCCTGAAAGTAACAATTTGGTCCTGATTGAAACCGAACACAACGCGTACACGGAAGACACGAAAAGGCAGCGGCGTTTGCAGATGGCCGAGGAGATGAAGGAGGCGGCCGGCGAGGAGGAGCAGGAGCTGGCCAAGGAAATGGCAGAAGCTTTTCTGAACGAAGATCTGCCGGAGAGCGTGTTTTCGGCGCCCAAAGCCGGCCACGGCATGTGGGCCTCGACCTTGCGCATTATGGATCCCGTCCAGGGCACCACTTATAAGCTGGTGCGGCTGGAACAGAACGAGGCCGCCATGTCGATAGTTTTCGTGCGATTCCAGAACCAGCCGCCGCAGACTCTGTTCCTGATCGTCGGCGTGGCCAAAGATCTGCAGCTCAACCCGAGACATTGCAGTGCCGGCTTTCTCGACACTTACAAGATCGATCCCATGGGCAGGGATGTCGAGTTCGTCCATCGTACGCCCGTGGACGAAGTGCCGATGGCGCTGTGCGCATACAATGGTCTATTGCTGACCGGCGTCGGCAGAATGTTGAGGCTCTACGACATGGGCAAGAAGAAGTTGCTGAGGAAATGCGAGAACAAGGTTCGTATTTGATTTTTACGTTTGTATTTGAGCAGAAGAGGGATGCACGTCAGGCTCTTCACTTCAGTCCCAAATCTGCGAGCATTTTTCCAAACTTAAACAGATGTTTTTGACAGTCCCTCTTGTGCTCACTATTATTTTAAATATTTCAAATGATTACATGATCACAATTCCTGAATTCTAATGTGGAAATCCTGCAGTTATGATTAATTACTCCACAAATTTGAAAAGAAAAAGTTTGTTACCACGTTTACAGTTTCAGTTTTTTTTTTCAGCACATACCAAATTCCATAGTCAACATTCAAGCCATGGGCAAAAGGATATTCGTATCGGACGTTCAAGAGTCTGTGTTCATGGTACGATACAAGAGGGCAGAAAATCAGCTAATCATTTTCGCTGACGACACCCACCCTCGTTGGATCACCTGCACGAGCGTCTTAGACTACGACACAGTCGCCACTGCCGACAAGTTCGGCAACATTGCGATCTTGAGACTGCCGCTTAACGTCAGTGACGACGTTGAAGAAGATCCGACGGGGCATAAATCTCTCTGGGACAGAGGTGTGTTCTTTTTAATTTTTTCCTAATATAATAATTTCCAATTTTTTTCTCATTTTTATGTTGAAAGTGGACAATCTTTTAGTTGTTTATTCTACTCCTGATTAGAAGTAAACATTGCGATATGTCCTAGATTAACGTGCTTGTTCATAGTACCAGAAGGCTCCACTGTATGAGTTCTTTCGGATCTCCCATTCACGCCACACTACTATTTTTGTTATTGTTGTTATTGTTTGACATTGTTTTTCTTCTACAGAGTCTTCAACTCTTAACCGATGTCTGATTTTTGTTTTTGGACTGCCCCAAAAGGCTTCAAGTTTTACAAATGAAATAATCATTTGTAAAGTAAATCGCATTTTTTAGAAATACACTTGTAATAAGAAAGGTTATTGTTTGAGAAGAGCCTCTGTCGCCAAGGGCGTCATTTCAACCATTGAGTTGAGAGTAATAAAATACTAGTTATTGCTTGTTGAACTTGAAGGCTTTTGAGTTATTTCATTTCAAAAACTAAGTGCAAAACAACCTGTGATATGTTTAATTTGATTGATCTCAACATGATTCAAATTGCAGGTCTTCTGAATGGCGCGTCGCAGAAAGCCGATACAATTGCCACTTTCCACGTGGGAGAAACTGTGTCTTGGTTGCAAAAAACCACCCTCATTCCTGGTGGCTGGGAGTCGTTGATCTACACAACGCTGTCTGGTACCGTCGGCGTTCTTGTTCCGTTTACGTCACGTGAAGATCACGACTTTTTCCAACATTTGGAAATGCACATGAGAAGCGAAAATCCTCCATTATGCGGCAGAGACCACATATCATTTAGGAGCTACTACTATCCAGTCAAGGTATACACTTGAATTGTTCAATTTTACTGTGTAATGGTCTGTGTTAGAAAATGGAATGACTCCAGTCATTGTCACTTATGGTCCAAGTCTTGGACACTAAATGAAATTGAACTCCAAATCAACCAATGAACCAGGCTTATTTCATAAATCAATTATACTTATAAATTTGGCAAATCGCAGCGCGAATTGAATTAGTTAGAAGGTGTACTCCTCCAATAACAAAAAATGTAACGGTCTGGAGCTGAAGGTCATGGAAGGCAATTTTTTTTGCAAAAACGAGGTGCCGAGGTTGAGATGGTTATGTTTCTTATTCAATAAGAAGTACCCCAGAGGCCCCAGACATTCTATTTTTTAAATATGCACAGACAACACAGTACCTTACTTTGTGACATGAACGGACACTAAGTTCAACCTCGAAATTGAGTTGATAGAGGAACGGACGCGACGGGAAAAGTAATGTGCTGCCAGTGAGGTTGCAGTTTTTGCACGTGTCTATCTGCTATCGACTATCTCCATTTTTCTACTCCACATGTCATGTCTCGAAGTAAGACCCTTGAAAGGTGTACCTACTTGAATGATGACCTAACAAACATGCTAGACTAATGATCGTCAGTGATTTTTATGTTAGAAAGCTGAGCCAGTTTTGTTTATCTTATTGTTTGGAGACTTGAAGAACTTGGCGCTAATTTTTGCCGTTTTTTTTTTTGCAGAATGTGATAGATGGAGATTTGTGTGAACAGTACAACTCTCTGGAACCGGCCAAGCAGAAGAGCATCGCACAAGATCTGGATAGAACTTCAGCTGAAGTGTCGAAAAAACTGGAAGATGTGCGAACACGTTATGCATTCTAATTGTATTATTTTCATTTGATAGTTGGCGGACTTACGTGTTATAATTATTTTGTGTAAAGTTAGGGCAGTAATTAATAAATGTCTCATTTTTTTTATTGTTTTTGTAATTTAAACCTTGCTGTTTTTAGTCTCATGAAATAACATGTTCAGAACACACAATTGCCCATAATGGACTTCATAGGGGTAGTCTAACGAGCGCATATATTATTAGTGCATTGGCAAGAAGTACCTACCGTAGAGGTTGGTTGGATTATTTGTTGAGATGACGGCACAACACAGGGACCTGTGGGCGGAGCCTAACTGCGCGAACTTAGTTCATCTAGTGGTGCACCTAGATTTGCAGTGGGATTTTAGGTTTGCCTGTGACCGGGTAATGGTCCACCACTCCAGCTGACTGTTGCTTCCCCTATTTAAACACAAGGACTCGTTCAAAACGATTTTTGTTTTTCTTACCTATTGAGCAGGAAAGGGGTGGATGATTAGAAAGGAATTTTCGACAATTGAGGCTGAAACAGTTGCTTAATGTTCTACACCATTTCCAACTGTATTTGCGATAATATCAAATGTATTTCAGATTAGTGATATGTATTTGAGAAAACACCAATTGTATTTTAAATATGAGAAATGTAGTTTAGAATTTGCCAGTTGTATAATTGAATATTCAAATGTAGTTGAGAAAGTACCAAATGAATTTTAGAATAAGGATATGTAGTTCAGAAAACGTGAATTGTAAGTGAGAAACCGCCAATTGTAGTTGAGAATTTGGAGTTCGTTTTCCTCAACGTTTGCTTTTTCATCACTGTTCTACCCTAAAAAAAATATCTGAATCTGAAATACATTTCATAATATCTCAAATACATCTCATCTTATCTTAAATACATCTAACGTTTTCGAAAATACAATTGGCAATTTCTCCATTAAACCTTGTGGATCTGGAATGCATTTAATTTTTTTCCAAATACATATTACATTTAGTATTACATATCATATACATAATACATTTAGTAATATCTCGAATACAGTTCGTTAATCTAAAATACATTTCTTATTTTCTAAAGTACATCTAAAGTTTCCTAAAATGCATTGGCAATTTCCTAAATACATTTGGGTAATCCTGAATACATTTCATATTTTCTGAAATACATCTGAAGTTTTCTAAACTACAGTTGGAAAAGGTGTAGATGTCAGCTGATTGTATAGCGATGATGTTATACTGGTTTGATAATCAAATTTTAATGTTTGGAAATTGATTTTTGACATTATTCTTCGTTAATTTTTTGAATGGTTTGATTTCACCTCTATCAAATGTGACATCCTAAATATAAGTACGGTGGCGAGCGCCTAACTGGAAATACTAATATCAATTCTGTCAATATTTCAATTTAACCTACGGCCTTATTTTGATTGGAGATAATATCGTAGGAACTCTAGAACCACGTAGTTACCTCAAATCACATTCACGAGGTACCTACCCACATACCTATGTAAATACCTATGTATTTTATATTTTCTCAATAAAAATTAATACCGGATCGAGTTTTCCAAACGACATTCTTATACTTTGTGGAGATATTAGATTGCCATGCTGTGCCTGCCAGAACACAGTTTCCACCGTGCTATAATATAACGGGGAAAATCGTACAGTAAGAGAATCCGTCACGATGTCACATTCGCATAATTATTATGTGTACCTTGGACGGACGGACCTCGTCGGCTCACCGACACCGCAGGAATATAAAATAAAATAATAATGAAAATTATTATTATATTATAGGTACTTTGTGGAGAATATTATTGATGAAAATAGATATTTATTGTATTAGAGGTATGAGTGAGACTTCATGTGACGGAGAATGGGAGTTAAGGCGCCGAGCGCAGCGAGAAAAGGAACAAAAGAAGTCTAATCGTGAAAAAATCATGTCGAAAGTATTCTACCTTTTGAGTGACTCATAATAATAATAATAATTATTATTATTATTATAAGATTGATAATAAGGAAAACAAGATGATACAAACCGTTAGGGAGCGGAGCGGAAGTACGAAAAGAACACCTCTTCGAACGTTGTTTGCTGATTGATTCATATCTATAGAAGTTTCACTTCTTCTGAGGGTGACTATGGTCACGCACCCACGTTTTTTTCGACATCTACCCCCCAGCCATCGCCCAATGATGTCAAATGAACGTGGTCATAGATAACGTGGTCAACTGGTCACTGCTTGATGTTCATACCAAACTAATACAAATTTAGTTTCAGCACTTAGGATTGTTAGATTTGAAACAGCTAGCTTCCGATCATTTATTTTTGAAAAATACATCAAATTGTATACTCTACACTAAATCAAAACTTGTAACAAAATCCAGAATCAATACAATAAAAAACTTAATCAAATATCCAGTTCTTCTATCCTATATTTCAAATCAGACACGTTCGAACTTTTATGCAACAAGTTCCCTTTCATCATGGCGATCACATGGGACACAAACTTCACCATATTTTTGCCATGGTCGGCCTCCTCCTTTGCCAGCTCGCCTAAAACCCTTAAAGCTTCGATAATTTTCGGATCTTTGCTCAGCATGAGCTTTTGGTAGTTCGCGTCCAAAACGACGAAATACCACTCGAGAATTTTGGCATTCGTTTCGCGAGCGCTCATGCTTCCCAGGTCGTACCCGTCCTCCTTCACCAAAAACCGGAAGTACTGCAGAAGGCTGAGAACCTCGTCGATGCTGAGCTGGTTCCTCAAGTGAGGCAGAATCAGAACATCGTTGAAGCTCTTCTGGAGCACGGAATCCACCAGAGCCGCTCGCTGCAACGGCTGCAAGCCCTCAGGGAAGTCTTCGTGTTGGCAATCCACACCCGTGAACTTGCTCGCGTCCAGTGTCAAAAACAAGTGCAGCAAGCTGGCCAGGCACTTTTCGGAAATTTTGCTGAACAGCTGGACCATTTCGGAAATGCCGTCGATGTCGTTTTTTTCGATCAATTCCGGCAGGAGTTCCTCGACGATCGTGCTTTCGGGCAGGCCTTGCGCCGTCATTTCTTGTATCTTTCCGGGAAGTTTTGGAGTGGGTTTTCTGGTGCACTTTGATTCGCTAACCCAGCAAACTTCTTGCAGTACGATCGAAATGTCGGGGTCTTTTTCTGGGGTGATTTTGTGGCTACCGACCAGAGCCGCCAGCTGTTCCTCGTCCAAGTAGAAAGGTACAACGGCCAAGTTTCGACCGACCGCGACAAATAAATTGTCTTGGACGCACCATAATTTGGCGTATTTCGTGAAGAATTTGAACAATAGCTTGCACTGTGTTACTTTGAACTGAACGTTGATTACCAGTAATGTCGCGCCTTCTTCGTCACAACTGGCTCCATACAAAGCTAAGTAATCTTGATCTAGGGATATCATGGATAGGTGTTCTTTGCACGAGACTGAATCGATTACTGTAAATAATTCTCCGAGTTGAGTTGTTCCTTGTGAATCATCAAGGGTGTTCGAGAATACTTTTCCATCATTCCCTGCAAAAAACATCTTTATAATTAATCAGTAATTCACACTATTCACACATCAATCAATACTGTGCATTTGTATCAGGGAAGTGGAATGGAGACTAACTCGAGGATCTATTATTGGGCACATGCAGCGACCAGTTTCAGGTCAGGAAGATAGAAAAATTATTCTGATTACGAAATTTTACCTCTGGCGAATTCTACCTGACTGATCCAAACAAATTTCTAAAATATGCAGAAACAAATTGTTCACCCCAACCCATTCCTCATCTCAACTATAATACAGATGTCCCTTTTTCGAGGCTAAGTATGAGTATCTCGCTTATCTACGTCTTTCGTAATCATAGTCCAGGAATTATAGAAAAAATAGCGAACAAAAATGATAACTAGCCGGATTTTTGTATATAAGCTCAGTTAAGCATGCAGTTCAACATAGTTAAAGTCCTCAAGAATCCGGTGTGAGCTTCGGCCGTTGTGGCCTCGAGAAGAACTTGAGGATCAGTTTCTCGTGTTTATCTCGTAAACGATGGCACTTGGAGGAAAAGCACTTGGAGCAAAATTGTTGGAAATTGTGTTGTCTACAAGAAAGGTCCTTACATATTTCATCATCAGTCCACTCCTTCTTTGTCAAAACACAAGAAAAGCTAAATAGTCCAGATGCTCGATGCCGAAGACTGTACGGACCTTGAGTTTTATGATGGCAGGGTGCCACTTGGTAGAAGTGTTGTTCGATCCATTCTCTTTTGATTGAAACTTAATGCCATCAATACCAACTATGCTGGCGGCATATACAGGGTGACATAAAAATAAAAAGTTGAACAAATGTACCTACCTCAAGAACCAAAATAGGGGTAGACATGTAAATCGCCAAAACTATTTCTAATTTCATGACCATGAAGTCGTCGTGAACTTGTATCAAATATGTTGAGCCGTTTCTGAAATATCTTCAGAAGACTGAAGTCGTTACGAAAAAAAAAATAGTTTTCCGTATATCAGTAATTCTTCAGATCTTGAATCGAAACTTGGTGTTTTGGATCGAAACAATGAAAAATTACATTTAAAATGAATATTATAGTGAAAAGCCCTCTCTAGGCCAACTAATTTTAGAAAGAACACAGTCAACTTTTTTTCTGATAAGTAGACAAAAATATATATTTTTTTTGTAACAACTTCAGTCTTTTGACGATATTTCAAGAACGGCTCAAGATATTCAATTCAAGTTTAGGACGACTTCATGAACATGAAATCAGAATTATTTATGGCGATTTACATGTCTTCACCTATTTTGGTTCTCGAGGTACAAATGTTTAACTTTATATTTTTATTTCACCCTGTATATGCCGCCGGCATAGTTCGTCTTGATGGCTTCAAGTTTCAACAAAAAGAGAGTGGATCAAACAACACCTTTACAAAGTGGCACTCCGCCATCATAGAACTCAAGGTCCATACCAGTCTTCAGCATCGAGCATCTGGAGTATTTTTATTTTCTTGTGTTTTGACGGAGAAGGAGATGACTGACGATGAAATATGTAAGGACCTTTCTTGTAGACAATAAAATTTCCAACAATTTCTTCCCGGGAACATTTTTCCCAAGTGCTATTGTTCATGAGATATACGCGAAAAACTGACCCTCAAGTTCTTCTCGAGGCCACAACGGCCGAAGCTCACACCGGATTCTTGAGGACTTTTACTATGTTGAACTACATGTTTAACTGAGCTTATATACAAAAATTCGGCTAGTTATCATTTTTGTTCGCTATTTTCGATTTAAACAGCTAAAATTCCTGGACTATCATTAGTGGGGTTGGTAGGCATTCCTATACGGCATTTGATGATACAGAAAATTCCTTCTGCATGAGTGTTCTACAAGCCCTAACGAACGATATTAGAAGGGGAAGCACAAAAACTTCCCCTTAGGGGGGCCGCAGGGGGCCCTGTCAAGTTGACGGTCCAAGATCTCCTACCAAACCATCTTTCAATTTCGTTGAATCACTCAAATGGGGATGATGTGACTCCATTGTGAATCTCGATGGCATTGGTCGCCATGTCTCTCCCATCCTTCATGCTTGAAAAAATAATTTCTTCGGGAGGTCAGAGAAATCACTTTTTATTTTTTTACATATACAAGAGGACGCAAAGGTGGCATGTTTTGTGTCTTAACCTGTTATATGGCATTCCTAAAATCCTATTATGAAGTCAATTTTCCAAATTTCCAATTTTGGCCTGATTGGTAGGCTAAGAATTAGGTATTTTTCAACATCCAGTTCAGACATACCTTTTCCAATGTCCAACTGGATGTAACTGAAATAATCGCAGAGGTGGATAGACTGAACTATTTTCTAAACAATATGTCGAGAAAATCAATCCTTAACCGCACATGGAGAGTACACAAATTATTTTTCTTCCGGTCGGTCGAATTGCGATGCCTACTACGCCCGTCAGGGAGAACGCTGAGCATCGCCAGACTAAACTAGTATGAAAACAGCCTAAACGAATTCAAAACTGCATGAAACACTCATTATGTGATTCGACATTCAATTCTGAGTCAGCACTCAGAGTTTTAGTCAGTTTTGAATTTTGTTTTTGTATAAAGTTTGTGGAAGGTTTAATGTATACACATTTTTTCTATGTACACTAATTACATTTATTTACACACTTGTACATTTTCGAAAAACATGGAATATGGTAAGCGGAGAAAAATGACATGCTTGCCGACAGAAGTCGAGATACAGAAGCAAGAAATTCGGACGGAGTCGCCGTTTCCGCCGTTTTCAAACATAATAAGGCGCAAGGGTGGGGTGGCCCATTCATCCCCTGTTTACCTGAATGTTAATTGCGACCGACAAGACGCTCGTGAACAGATACAGGGTGACCACTAAACATACCGGCCCCCATTGAAATCTCAAGATTTCAATTAAAGAAAAATTAGAATAATTACAAAGATACAAAGAATAATAATATAGATACCTAAAATAAAATATACAGTTCATTTACTACCTATTGCGATAATAATCAGATGAAAACGATTTGTATGGTTTACAAAAAATAATCATGCTAGTATTTTGCGAGTCCATCTTTCTGAGTTTTGTAACAAATGGATACGTTGCCAGCATTGGAAGTCTTTGTCACTGTACAGTGTACACCAATTGTCATTTTATCACTGTACAATTACACATTTGTGTCACCATCTTCGTCTTCGATACCTGGCAAGATGCACAATTTTGTGATGGGACGCTTGTAGGTGCCATGGGCCGTTTTTACTGTAGCGACCCTGACTAGACCGTCTGCTCCTGGATGCGTGGATACAATTCGGCCTAGGCGCCACATTGACGGAGCTAAGGTGTCTTCCTTGATGACAACTAGAACCCCTTCGTGAAAATGCTCCGGTTGAGCGACCTTCCATTTTGTTCGCTGTTGTAAGGTGTTGAGGTAATCATGAGACCACCGCTTCCAGAAGTGCTGTTGCAGCTGAGTAACCATTTGCCACCGGGAAAGTCGATTCAACTTGATGCTGACTATGTCCGGCTCTGGAAGAGAATTCAGTGGGCTACCGACGAGGAAATGTGAAGGGCTTAAAGCGGAATAATCATTTGGATCGCTTGACAAAGGAAGGAGAGGTCGAGAGTTCAAGCATGCTTCAATTTGTGCAAGAAGAGTTTGCATCTCTTCATAAGTTAGGAGTGCGTTGCGAGAAACGCGTTTTAGATGATGTTTAACGGATTTAACACCTGACTCCCACAAGCCTCCTTGATGAGGTCCTGCAGGTGGAATGAATTTCCATGTGATTCCATCAGTGGACAAAGGGTCAATCACTCGTGAGTGGAATTCCTTTGATCGAAGTAGCTTAAACATATCTGTGAGCTCTTTATTTGCACCAACAAAGGTTGTGCCGTTATCGGAAAATAATTTGGAGACCATGCCGCGTCTGGACATGAATCTTTTCAAAGCGTTTAAAAAGGACTCAGAAGTGCAATCTGTAACCAGCTCTAAGTGCAGTGCCTTAGTTGCGAAACATACAAAGAGGGCTATATAAGATTTTATTACTCTTGGTCGTCCTCGGAGACGACCCTCTCGGATATTAATTGGCCCTGCGTAATCTATACCTGTGACACTAAAAGGTCGACCCGGAAGAACTCGTTCTTCAGGTAAATCGCCCATGAGTTGGTACACCCAGGTGTAGGTTTTGCCCGGAAACAAGGAATGCATTTGCGAACTATTTGGGTAACAATAGCCTTGCCGGATAATGGCCAGTATGATTGTCGCACCGCCGACAAAGTATTTTGAGAACCTGCGCTTAGTGACCCTTTTGTGTTCATTATGCGGTGTAAATGAGTACGTGAAGGTGTCCATTTCACTGTTCCATAACAAACCGAGCGTTTTTGAATTTTTATTTCTGTCTATATTGATGATGATGGGGTGGACAGTGTCTTGGATTCCGTTTAAAAGACTTTGGTCGTTTGCACACCATTTTGATAGTGGGAAACCACCACTATTCAACACTGTTATCAGCTGGTCTCGAAGGATAAGTACTTGTTTTTTATCATTACCACCCGTTAGTATGTCATCAACAAAAAAATCTTGGAGTATGGCCTTGCAAGTTTCAGGAAAGTTTTCCATCTCTTCCTGTGCCAGCTGATGAAGACACCGAGTGGCAAGGAACGAGGCAGGACCTGTCCCGTATGTGACCGTGTTTAATTGATAAATACCGATTGGTTCGGAAGAGTTTTCGCGCCATAGGATTCGTTGATAGTTTCGATCCTCTTCAGAGACTAAAATCTGTCTATACATCTTGGAAATATCTGCACATATTACAAATTGATGCGTTCGGAATCTGTTCAAGATTGATATAACATCCTGCTGGATTGTAGGACCCACCATTAGTGAGTCATTAAGGGTAATCCCCGAAGAAGATTTCGCACTACCATCGTATACCACACGAGTGCGAGTAGTGAGGCTGCTTTCTTTAATTACCGGATGATGAGGTAAATAAAAATGCTTGTTACTGTCTGGAATGCTGAGGTCTAGATGGGATATGAATTGCATATGTTTTAATTTGTCGTATTCCGACATGAATTGAATATAATCAGCTGCTAATGCGGAATTTCGTATCAGTTTTCTTTCGGTGCCACGAAACCGTCTCAATGCTATGTCCCGTGATGGCCCCAGTTCCTCTTTGTTGTCTTTGAAAGGTAGAGATACAATAAAACGACCGTCGTTATCGCGTTTTGTGTTTTCAACAAAATGTGCTTCGCAGGTCCTTTCTTCAGGTGACCACGATGCATTTTTTACATGCACCTCTTCTATCTCCCAAAACTTGGACACTTGATTGTTTAACATTTCGCCACTTGACAAATTGCAAATGACGGCAGAGGGCCCAGCGCTTGCGTGAGCTCCGGCTATGATCCATCCGAGCTTTGTTTTTTGAACGGTAGGGCCATTTTTGTATGCCTTAAATTGACCGATACAAAGCAAGTCTAGGTATAATTCGGCGCCGATTAACATCTCCACGGGTCCCGAAATATTAAATTGAGGATCGGCTAGCTTGATACTGCTCGTAAAGTTTAGATCTGACGTCGAAAAACTAACTAATGGTAATTTTTCGGTGATATTTGGGGACACCAGACATTGAATTTTTGCCGAATAAGACGTATGGATTGATTTGAAGTTGACCTCGGCCATTTTAGTCGCTAGGCTTTTCGCTTGATTTATACCAGAAATTGATACGTTAGTTTTGTTGACTTTCAGTCCGAGTCGCTGAGAGGTTTCCTCTAAAATGAAATGAGAGGTTGAACCGGGATCTAGGACGACACGAACGTCATGAGATTGACCATCGCGGCTCGCTACTTTAATCACAGCGGTTGACAATAGAATTTGTTTTGACATCGATGGATTCAAATTTGTATTAGCGCAGTTAGCGACTACTTCAGGAACCAGCGAAGAAGATTCCCTTTGTGCTAAGTGAAGCAAGGTGTTGTGTTTTTGACCGCAAGTGCGGCATCCACTCGAGAAACAGTCTTTGATGTTGTGTGTGCCTTTAAGGCAATTTGAACAAACCTTTAGCTTTCTAGCTTCCGTAATTCGAGCATTGACAGAAAGTTTTAAGAAATTTGGGCAGTTAAAAAGCCGGTGAGATTCCTTGCAGAGGAAGCATGAAAAACCTGGGGTCGTTAGTAAGCTAGTTGCATTTTTGTAAGGTAGTTTTTGATTACGAAATCTATCTTGAGGGGCTTGGTGATTTTGAGTTTGGCTTTTGGCTATTCCTTTGTTTACTTCTAGAGCTTCTAGTAAACTGCATTTTTGTATGAGAAATTTTAGAAAACTGGCAAAAGACGGCAAGTCTGTCGTGTTAAGTGATTCCTCCCAGTTTTTACGTGTAATATAGTCTAGTTTGGAGGTGACTAAGTATATTAATAGTGGATCCCAATTTGCCGTGTTAATTTGAAGTGATTTTAGTGATTCTAAATTACTAGTAAGTGTATCTGTTAGGTGTCTTAAAGAACTAGCGGAGTCCTTTTGAACCGATGGAAGATTGAAAATGTTATTGATGTGATGTTGTGAAATTAGTCTATTATGCTGAAATCTTTCTTTCAAAAGGACCCATGCAGTCTTGTAATTATCTGAAGAAATTGATAAACTATTGAGTATGTTCGCGGCATCTCCTTTTAGGCACTCTTTCAAATGATGAAATTTCTGAATGTTATTCAGGGTAGAGTCGTCGTGAACTAACGATTTGAATGTGTTATAAAATGGGAGCCACTCTGTGTATGTACCGTAATAAGGCTGGATGTTTATGGGCTTTAATTGGATAGTCCTTTGAATCTGCACTTGTGGGGTTTCAGATTTTTCTTCTGATTGCTTCATATGACGTTCAAGAAGACTTTCCAAATTAAAATATGCTCGTTCAAATTCGAGATATACGCGGTCATAAGCTGCTTTATCAAAGGGTGATTCTGGCTTTTCTGATGGGTTTTCAATAGCGGCATCAAGAATTTCTTCGATCTGATCGTTTGCATCTTGAAATTCATTGTAGGTAGATACAACCTTTTTCCACCGAGAATTGAATTGCATGGCATCTGTTGTCTCTTTGAATTCATTCCACCAGATTGTTAAATCAGTTACCTTTTTTAATTGTTTTTGCTGCTTTTCGCGCAGTTTTTTGATTTTGTCGCCTGGACTTAAAGCAGGCGCCATTTTTGTTTATTTTTGATTTATTTTTTAATAAATGTTTATGATATGATGATATAATTTGTGTAAATTGAAGTAATGCTTAAACCACATAGAAGTGGGGATATGTTGAAAAGGATAATGAGAGGGATTGCCCACTGACCTTCTGCTTTGATGCTGCCTTGATGAAGACCGTTGTCGATTCCCAAGTGGCAAATCTCGTTTGCTGCTGCCTCGGATGAAATCGTTGTCGAACTTCCAAGTCAAAACTTCAGGGTGGACGTTGAAATGTTGCACTTTGTAGAATCAATGTTGTTTCCGTGAATCACAAAGCACTTGCGATGTTTAATTAATGTTTTTGCTCGGGCGCCATATGTTTTTGTATAAAGTTTGTGGAAGGTTTAATGTATACACATTTTTTCTATGTACACTAATTACATTTATTTACACACTTGTACATTTTCGAAAAACATGGAATATGGTAAGCGGAGAAAAATGACATGCTTGCCGACAGAAGTCGAGATACAGAAGCAAGAAATTCGGACGGAGTCGCCGTTTCCGCCGTTTTCAAACATAATAAGGCGCAAGGGTGGGGTGGCCCATTCATCCCCTGTTTACCTGAATGTTAATTGCGACCGACAAGACGCTCGTGAACAGATACAGGGTGACCACTAAACAAATTTGTTTAGGCTGTTTTCATACTAAATTAGGCTGGCGATGCTCAGCGTTCTCCATGACGGGCGTAGTAGGCATCGCAATTCGACCGACCGGAAGGAAGATAATTTGTGTTCTCTCTATGCGCGGTTTAGAATTGATTTTCTCGACATAATGTTGAGAAAATAGTTCATTGTGTCCACCTCTGATGATGATTTCAATAATCTTCAGTTGGACACTGAAAAAAGTACGTCTGAACTGGATGTTAAAAAATACTTACTTCTTAGCCTACCAATCAACCCAAAATCGACAATTTGAAAAAATGACTTCATAATAGGATTTTGGGAATGCCAAATAACAGGTTAAGACACAAAACAGGCCAACTTCGCATCCTCTTGTATGTATAAAAAAATAAAAAGTGATTTCTCTGACCTCCCGAAGAAATTATTTTTTCAAGCATGAAGGATGAAAGAGACATGGCGACCAATGCCATCGAGATTCACAATGGAGCCACATCATCCCTATTTCAGTGATACAACGAAATTGAAAGATGGTTTGGAAGGAGTTCCTGGACCGTCAACTTGACAGGGCCCCCTGCGGCCCCCCTAAGGAGAAGCTTTTGTGCTTCCCCTTCTAATATCCTTCGTTAGACCTTGTAGAATACTCATGCAAAAGGAATTTTCTGTATCATTGAATGCCGCATAGTACCGTTTTTTAATGTGTATCGACCCCACTACATTGCTTAAATTGAGAGAAAACTCTAATTTCTTGTCAAAACAACCAAGATACGACATTTAACTTTTTTCTCGGGCGTCATATTGGATTTTGACACTTTTGAATACAGTATTCTTTTCTCTACATCATGCCTTATCTATGCATCATCCATGTCGTTTCTGGTTACAACATTTACGGTTTTTTTTTATTGTCCGTGTTGATTTTGTTTCCAAAGCACTCTTCGAGAAATTATTAAAAAGTTTGCCTGAAAACATTAATTCAACGGTGACATAGGACTACACACATATACTATACTATAGCTACTATACATCGTTGTAACCAGAAAGAATACTGTATTCAAAAATGTCAAAAATCAATATGGCGCCCATAAGAGAAAAAAAGTCGTATCTCGGTTGTTTTGAAAGTTAGAATAAAGATGTTGGCAGCTTTGAATTCCCCTTGAAAAAATGCCCCAACATTGTCTTATTTAGAAAAGACCACCTTCAACCGTTTTTTAAATAAAAAATTTATACAAAATTTCCAAAATCTTGTTTTCCCACGACATCTCGAAAACTGAAACTGATAGGCCAAATACCTTTTTGGATCATTGATCGTCATAAAAATGCGCAACTTTTTTCTTAATTTAACCGACTTTGTATTTCTAAAGATAAAAGAGATAACGATGCTTAGCCTCGAAAAACGGACACCTGTATTTCAAGAAAACGTGACTATTGTGGGTCAATCAGCTGAAAATAACCAAAAAAGAGATCCTGTAACCATTTATTACCGTAATTACCATTTCTGAAATCCATGTCAAAATTATTAACGACAAAATAAAAATACAGGTGTCTCAGAAGTATCGCATTCCGAGTCCACGGCAGTTTGCAAAAATGCTTCAAAAATTCAAAAATATGTACGATTGCGGCCAAAATAAAGTGGACGACAATGTCAACGAGTTGGCTTGCTGTCATGCGACGTTCAGGCCAGAATCCTGAGAAATCTGTCAACTGTCGTCCACTTTAAAAAGTCCGCAACGGTACCAGAAAAATGATGAAAAAAATTAGCCCTTTTATCTTTTATTTTTGGAGATTGGGGGGGGGGGGGGGAATTCCGGAGCTTGAATCCCCTCTATCTTCGTTATTTAACACTATTTCTGTGGTCTGATTGAGTTAGACTAAAAAGGGATTTTCTTTCAACTTTTGAATTGAATGTGTGTTTCAACTTCACTTACTACATACAGGTGTCCAAGAAATGAGTACACAAAAAGATATCACATATTCCTGACAACAAAATAGGTCGATTCAACCGAACTTACCTTCATACCAAAATGCTTCCCAAAGAGATAAAGGCCTCCAAAGTTGACTTTTGGATGTAGTTTTTATGGCATATCTCCGAAACCGTTCGTGACAGAAATACAGAATTTTGTACAGTTACTTAGGTTTCCATGCTTAACAATTTGACGTTACGCCCGTTCCAACTGATTGAGGGGAAGTAAAATCCCCTTCAACTTTTTTGCGTGTGAATTTTTTCAAAGTTGAACACAACAATATGTATTTTCAAATATTTTCACAGGGGAAAGGTGCTTTTGTTGAATTTTGATGGAATGCATGGTTTTCAAGAAAAATCAATTTGAAAATTTCATTACCTAAGAAACTGCCACCTTGAACTTTCAGTTTTCGACCGATTCACTTGAGATTTTGAGTCAACATGTACTTTCAAGAGACAATCGATATGCATCTGACAAATTTGGAATTTTGAGTTCTTAGAGGTCACCACTTAGAATACGAAGTGAATCAGTTGAAAAATGTAAAAGTCCAAAATGGTGACTTTAAAAACCGTCAAAATTCAAAATTTGATCAATGCTTACCGATTATTGTTCAAAAGTACATGTTGACTCGAAATCTCAAGTGAATCGGTTGGAAACTGTAAAAGCTCAAGATGAAATTTTTTTAGGTAATGAAATTTTCGAATCGATTTTTCTCTAGATTTTTCTTGAAAACCATGCATTTTATCGAAATTCAACAGGAGCACCTTTCCTCTGTAAAAATATTTGAAAATTCATACTGCTGTGTTCAACAAAGAAAAATATGTTTCCAGAAATACGTGACATCTTTTTGTGTACTCATTTCTGAGACACCTGTATATCTATCAATTTATCATCAATTCTGAAAATAATTTTCTCAAAAAATACCGGCAGAAGAATTTCTATGCGAACAAATCATGTTATTTTCTGCTCTGCATCGATTTAACAGCTTGTGGGACTACATATTAGGGACCAAAGGGTGACACTTTGCCTCCTATATTTTCGTTATTCAGAGTGATTTCGGGGAACTGTTTGTGATAGACTAATCAGTGAAAATTGTAAACCATCGGACTTAAACTGAGTTTCTATCTAATATACAGGTGATTCGTAAGTCTCAAAAATTAATTTCTTATCAAAAACGCCACTAAAAAAATTTCTATGGAAACGAGCAGAGTCATATCTTGTACTCAGCTTGTACTAAATTATTTAAGGGAGCAAAAGAAAATTTCAAAGGCATAAATGAAGGAAAGTAGAAAGTGTAAGGAAAACTTCACACCCAATGTTAATACTTTTTACTGATTAGTCTATCACAAACAGTTCCTCAAAATCACTTTGAATACCGAGTTGAATACCTAAAATAGAGGGGGGCGAAGTCACAGTTTTTGCCCCCCTGTCTTCAAAAATGAGTCATTATAATACCACTGCCGACCCTGCTAGCCACCATCTGGAGGGTTGAACACCCGCGTGGCTCGCAGCTTCTTTTTATTCTCTCACATCGATTCCTATTATCCTAGTCAGTTAAGCTGAGGCTTTCACTGCTTTCAATCCCACAACTTGTACCAATATTTCTTTAATAAACCGTAAAACTACACGATTCAAGTATTAATTAATTATATGTAGAAAAAGTTTCGAGATTTCGACAGATATATCCATTTTGAGGTCCCAAGACGATAAGACCATTTCCAGAATGACGTCTGTCTGTCTGTCTGTCTATAATCTTCCACGATAACTGCCAAATCGTTGATCCGATCGACTTGAAATTTGGTATGTGGGGCATGGTTTTTCTCTGGAATGAGCCCATTAGTTTTTGGCTGTCATCTGTCAAACAGAAGTGTCATTATCATCAAATGTCAGAAGCTATATCTCATGGAGCTCGTCTTGCGATATGTTATTTGAAAGTCCTTAAAAAACTGTATTTGGAACAGTTGAAAATATTGCTTTATCTGTCATCTGTCAAATAATGAAAAATGTCACAGAGTTCTAAACTTGACCATTCACTTATTCAAAATCTATCTTATGGATCAGAACCAAATTTGGCAGCAAGTAACACAACAAAAGAGTCAAATCAAGTCTGCAGTTGCAGTTTTTCGTCATTTCCCGGTCGAGCGTTATGAGTTTTAGAAATTTCTTCTAGCCGTTGCCATCCAAGAGGGCTTCTCACCCGTGTTTTGACCAGGACAACTCGCTTTTGATGCCGGACACCACTCAAAAATTCATTCCTGCTTGGGGATCGACTTTTTTCGAATAATTCCAACTAATAACGAAAGTAAATTGGATTGGGTGTCGTGTAGACCCATTTTCAAAATTGACACGGTTCCGGTTTTCCGACGGTAGTTTTTTCAAAATGAAATTTGCACATTCAGTGAATTTGGAAAAACTGCAGTGCAAACTTCGACATGCGGTGAGCTCCACGAAATATTGATTTCAGGTACAGACAGGTTGGAAATGAAAGTTCGAGAAAAGATTGAATTAATTTTTGAAGGAAAAATTTTCGCAATTGGACCTACGGTTTTCGAGTTTTCCTCTCCGGGAAAACGGCAAATTTTCCAACTTTTTATCCTGTGAACAGATTTTCACCATTTTTTTTAAACAAGAGGTAGCTGGTTCTTGAACATTTTCCAACAATTGTTTTTCCAATTTCCCGGTTGAAAATGTAAATTACATTTCAATCAAAATCGATTTATCCAGAAAGATTTCAAAATCGTTTACAACCGTTTGCTTTTTTTGGGCGGTATATCGCCCTGAACTTGGAATGCAACACTTTTAAGACACCTGTTGTATAGATCAAGAAAAATTAATGTTAGAAAGATGAATTAAATGGTTGTTTACAGTAGAGAAGGGCAACCACAATTAGAAATGGGAAAATCAAAGTTTAAGGGGGGGTTGGCAGGTGAAATATGACGTCAAAATGACCAAATTTTCAATCCTAATCAATTAAAAACCAAGATGCAGACGAGCCTCCGCAAGGCATGGATCGCATACCACTTGCTTGGAGCTATGGGGAGACATACGTGTAATAATTTATAAGTCAATAATTAAAAATCACTTTATTTTAAAAGCCGTCAGATTACCCGCCAAACGCCGTCCACTGGGTCTCTCGAGCATTTAAAAGAGGCTGTTCAAAAATTTCACCTTTTTCCGAGGTGTCTCCCCATTCGGGCACAGAAAAGGTATACGGAGACACTGGAAACATGGTATTTAGGTCTACCAAATTCAAATTGATTTGGATTGAAAATGGAATTTCACCTCAGTCCTATGATTTTTTTGATCCTATGCAAAATGTGTTTGAATGACGCCAAGGCGATCGACTCAGTTCCCGTCAAATTTTATCAGATTAATTTGTCAATTTGTGCTTGTCATTCCTGTGTCTGGTAAAGCTTCGTTCAAGTGAAAATCTCATTCTATGGAAACATCTATCCCTTTTTTGGCTGAAATTAGTTCCTCGCCCGAGTGCGTTTGTTGTCGTGTTCCCAGTTCTTCGTATAGAACTAAGAATTTTGTGTTTATTCACTTGAAACCAACCCGCCCGCCAGCGGGTTCAAAGGACCCTCCAAACGTATCAAAGAAACAACAAGAAACAGAACAACATAAGAAATTGCGGTGAGTCTAGTGTAGGAACCAATATATAGTGTAATTATACATTTGAGCTTACTTTTGGCAGTGAAGTATAATCGCAAAAACCAGCGTACAAATTCCGACCTGCTCGAGATCGATGGAGGATGCTTGCATGGGGAACAAATAAAGAAAATGAACTCTCATTGGATGGTACTGACGCAAGAATAAACGACACAAAGTGGGTTAGCACCGTACCGTAGGTACCGTTTTATTGGTACAAGATCTGGTCAAGATTTGCTCGTTTGCTCGCAAGAAATCACTGATCAGGTGTTATATTTTTACAGAGGAATAACATCCCAAACCGAACAGTATACCAAGAATACCGAAATGTAACGGCCAGCGAACCAACTCCAACCTACTCGACCTTGATAGAAGAGGCTAGGGGGGATCAATGAAGAAAATGAAAGCTCACTGGATGGCACAGGAATAGAAGAGAATAACTGAAAACCTGAAGTGGAAATTGAGTTATCTGGCTGCCGGATTGTCGATTTGGAATACGTTCTTAGATGGGCCATGGCTTTTGGAAGTCAACCATTCCCGAATCCGCCCTACCGGCAGATGATACCGTTTCAAAGAAGTCAGAAATGAGTTATAGCATAAGTTCTTTGACTTTCAAGTGCACATTGTGCGATCGAGAAATCAAACCGACGAATAAAACCTGGTGGAACACGGAAGGAAAATCCTCTCAACGTACCAGCAGTACAGGCAACTTTATCAACTGGCATCCGTCACAGTCATCTCGAAGAGCTATGCAGCGAACAAATTAATGCTTCCCACCCAGACTTTGTAGTTCTTCAAAAAACATGTAGCTTTTGAAACGATAAGGGGGAGCATTAGGCAAAATCTGAAATGTGTCAACTGTTTAGATATTCAAGAAGCAAAAAAAAGGACAAAGAGAAACGCGTTCTTGATTACAAAATATTAATTTTAATTTCGACCGCTGAAAGAAATAGTGTTCGAGTAATAAAATAATACCCTCCCGGATCTAGGAAAAAACATCGCTGGAAAAAACATAGCCGGAAAAAACATAGCGGAGAAAACATAGCATGGAAAAAACATCGCAGGGAGAAAACATAGCATGGAAAAAACATAGCAGGATAAAACATAGCACGGAATAAACATCGCACGGAATAAATATCGCGGAAAAAAACATAGCATGGAAAAAACATAGCAGGATAAAACATCGCACGGAATTAATATCGCGGAAAAAAACATAGCAGGGGAGAACGGTGCTGGGACAATTCTTCGCAAGCATTGCGCCCGCGCATACTTCAAGACACAAGGGGGCTAGCAGGACTCAAATAGCCACAATGTAGACACAAGGCTAGATAGGGCTTCGAAAAACACAAAAAGGCATGAGGGGCTCAATGGGGCTCTAAACGACATTAGGAGACACAAGGGTGCTCAGCAGGGCCTAAACCACTACACTGTAGACCAAGAGAGGATAAGGCTGTAAATATCGCAAAAAGGACTGATAAGACTCACTATGGCTCCAAATGACACCCTAAGGCATAAGGGGGGCCTATAGGGCTCCGATCAACACGTGAAGACACACAGGTGCTGACTAGAGCTCCGCAACAAATACGGGTTGGAAAGGGGCTCAACAGGGCTACAAATGACACATAAAGACACAGGGGGGCCTGATAGGGCTTTGAGAAACCTGGAAAGGCACAAGAGAGCTTTCTAAGATGCCAGAAATGTCAAGAGGTCAGAAGGGGGTCACCGAGGCCCCAAACCATAATTGTGGACACAAGGGGGCTCATTAGGGCTCCAAACGATACCTAAAGATACAAGGGGGCTCAGCAGGGTTTGAAACGCTTCAATGTAGATATAAGGGAGGATAGGATTCTTATAATTGCAAGAAGGCCTGGCGAGGCCCACTAAGGCGCCAAATGAAACTTTGAGACACAGAGAGAGCTCGAAGAGCCCTGTAGAACTTCGACCAACACATAAAAAGACTCATAGGAGCTAAATAGAGCTTCGAAAACTAGCACAATGTAAAAAGGGGCTCAGCAGAGCTATAAATGAAACATAAAGACACAGGGGGGCCACATAGGCCTCTGAAAACATAAAAAGGCACAAAGGAGCTGCTAAGATTCCGGAAACTTCGAGAAATCTGAAGGAGGTCACCTGGTCTGCAAACGATAGACACAAGGGGGCTCAATAGGGCTCCAAACGATACTTGAAGATACAAAGGGGCTTAGTAAAGCTTGAAACGCTTCGATGTGGACACAAGAGAGGAGAGGCCTCTATAAATCGGACGAAGGCCTGGCGGGGCTCACTGGGGCTCCAAATGACACTTGGAGACATGAGGTGGCCCCGTAGAACTTTGACCAACACAAAAAGATTAACAGGAGCTAACTAGAGCATGAAAAAAGGAGCTTAGCAGGGCTACAAATGTAACATGAAGACACAGAGGGGGGGCACATACGGCTCTGAAAAACTCAATGAGGCACAAAGGAGCTTTCTGAGATTCCAGAAACGTCGAGAAATCAGAAGGGGGTCACCTGGTCAGCAAACGATAATTGGAGACACAAGGGGCTCAATAGGGCTCCAAACGATCCTTGAAGATACTTGAAGAGCTTGAAAAACTCACACATTGAAAAAAGGGGCTCAGCAGGGCTACAAATGAAAAGTAAAGATACAGGGGGGCCACATAGGGCTCTGAAAAACTTGATAAGGCACAAAGGAGCTTTCTTAGAATCCAGAAACATCGAGAAACCAGAAGAGGGTCACCCGGTCTGCAAACGATAATTGAAGACACAAGGGGGCTCAATAGGGCTCCAAACGATACTTGAAGATACAAGAGGGCTCAGTAGGGCTTGAAACGCTTCAATGTAGACACAAGAGAGGAGAGGCCTCTAAAAATCGGACGAAGGCCTGGCGGGGCTCACTGGGGCTCTAAATGACAGTTGGGGACACGAGGTGGCCCCGTAGAGCTTTGACCAACACATAGAGACTAACAGGAGCTAACTAGACCTTAAAAAACTAACACATTGAAAAAAAGGGGCTCAGCAGGGCTACAAATGAAACAAAGACACAAGGGGGCAACATAGGACTCTCAGAAACTTAATAAGGAACAAAGGAGCTTTCTTAGAATCCAGAAACCTTGAGAAATCAGGAGAGGGTTACCTGGTCCGCAAACGATAATTGAAGACACAAGGGGGCTCAATAGGGCTCCAACAATACTTGGAGATACAAAGGGGCTCAGTAGGGCTTGAAACGCTCCAATGTAGACACAAGAGAGGAGAGGCCTCTGAAAATCGAGCGAATGCCTGGCGGGGCTCACTGGGGTTCCAAATGACACTTGGGGACACGAGGGGGCCCGTAGAACTTTGATCAACACATTAAGACTAACAGGAGTTAACTAGAGCTGATGAAACTGACACATTATGAAATGCTGCAAACGATAATTGAATACATAAGGGGGCCCAATAGGGCTCCAAACGATACTTGAAAATACAAGTGGACTCATAGAGCTTGAGCCGCTTCAATCTGGACACAAGAGAGGAGAGGCCTCTCAAGATCGGAAGAAGGCCTGGCGGGGCTCACTGGGGCTCCAAATGACACTTGGGGATACAAGGGGGCACCGTAGAACTTTGATTAACACATAAACACTAATAGGAGCTAGCTAGGGCTTGAAAACTAACACATTGTGAAAAGGGGCTCAGCAGGGCTACAAATGCAACATGAAGACAATGGGGCCTATTAGGGCTCTGTGGAACTGTCCAAGGCATAAGGGCGAAGCAAATCCCCAAGATACCCAAGGTGATTCATAAAGATCCCAAACGATACCTTGTAGAGACAAGGGGGCTCAACAAGGCTTGAAACGCTACGTAAAAACCCAGTGGGGGATAGGGCTCTGAATATTACACTCACACTCGGCCTCATTAGAGCTCCAAATGTTCCGGCGCGAAGAATTGTCTAGCGTAGAATTGTCCGGTCACCGGCGAGAACATAGCATGGAAAAATCACAGCCAGGAAAAAATTCTGCTACAGACAGCCCCTATACTTATTTATGTCTTTGACTTGAACGACTCTCATAGGTACCTACTTGAATCTCACGACCCAAACATGATACCTTACCGTGTGTAGACTTCCATCATGCACATCATACACGGCCAGACTTCTGATATATCCAGGCCTCCACCCCAGGCGGCCCCCATTCGTACTTAGACCTGTACTGAAGACTTCATTTCCGCGTACTTGCGGTCATACTTGATTTTGATAGTTGGGAGACCACAGGAGATTTGGAAAAATACACCCTTGCGATGTTATTTCCCTGCTATGTTTTACCGTGCGATGTTTTTTCCGGCTATATTTTTTCCGCTATGTTTTCTCCTGCGATGTTTATTCCATGCTATGTTTTTTCCGGTCGATGTTTCTTCCGTGCGATGTTTTCTCCATACGATGTTATTTCCATGCGATGTTTTCTCCTGCTATGATTTTTCCGCTATGTTTTTTCCTGCGATGTTTTCTCCTGCGATGTTTATTCCGGTTACCTACCCTCCCACATGCAAATTCAGAACTAGGACTTTCTGAATCAAAATCAAAAATAAAGTGGCCGGAGGACTGGGCTAGGAGGCTACGGCTACGACTGAAGCTGATGGCCGCTACCGTCTGGTTGCTGCTGAAGGTGCCATCAGTCAACTGCGTAGCCGTAGCCTCAGCCTCTCAGTTTGTCATTTTATTTTTGCCTCAAAAAGTCCTAACTCTGATTTGAAAAACTAATGGGATTTGGGTACTATGCATTGTAATATTCGTTATTATTAACTTGATTAAATGTAATAAATAACGAGTAATGGGTGTTTCTTTCGTCTTGGAATATAAGGAGTTTCTTGTTGGACGAGAAATTGGTTTGGTAGCATTATTTTTCCATACAACCTAAAACCTCGCCTAAAACCAAACAATAACTTGGGTGTTTATTTTGTTGGTATATGGAATATGGATGCTGGAATGTAATTTATCATTCAATACACAATATTGCGTGACCGCTAAGCGCATGCGCTAAAAAACGAAGTGATTCGTTCTAAGTCTTCCATATGTTACGCTGTAAAATAGGTGATTCTCAAACTAAGCTCAATGGATTATGCGTCGTTTCCAAGTAGAAGTGGTTACATAGAAAAATCGGTGTAACCCTCGCAACCTATTCATGAAAGCACATATGTGAGGGATCATTCCCAAATGCCCCAAATTACGAAATAAAAAAACATGGAACACTTCAACTATAACATTCAAATTTACCGCAAAATTCTCTGGGGATATTCCATTTAATCAGTGCTGTATTGTATTGACGACAGCATGGTGTGGTGACAGTCAGTCCTCTGAGTGGCACACAATTTTTCGACCGCCGAATATCCATTTTAAATCGGAAGGCTTCCAAATTGCTGATAAAACTGAACAAAATGTCAACGTCAAACACAGAAATCAATGTCACTGTCGAATTCTGGGCCGCTATTCTTGAATCGTGTGAGAAGAGTCCCTGGGAGTTTTATATAATCCGTACTACACTTCTGTAGCGAGAGTTGCCTAAAAACCACGATTTTAGGCAACATTCGCTACATCAGTGTACTGCGGAATGTATTTTACTCCCAGGAACTTTTCTCACACGATTCAAGAATAGCGGCCCTGAACATGCGCGATGATAACTTGTCACCGTTTTCTTAGTTCGCATGACATCCGTGTCGGAGCGCCACTTCCGCGCAATATTGTGTATTACCCACTAAAAAAGTTCTACATAGAGAGGATTTATCGGAAGAAACGGCAAAAGAAATGGAATTCACTGGAAACAAAATGATGTTTCACGGAATGTTGTACCTGCAATTAAGTAGCTCAGTTTTGACCAGAGCCGATAGCAAATGGGTTCGGCGCGTCTAACAATTTTCAGAAATGGTCCCAGAAGACTCCAAATGAACCAAGAGGTCTGAATAAGTCAAGGAGGTTAGAATAGCTGCTTTCTTTCGGTCAGGATCACGGATCATGATTCGGAAATCCGCTGACTGGATTGGTTGGATTGGTTGCACGTGACACAGCCAACCAACCCCGTGAGTGGATTTCCGGATCATGATCCGTGATCCTGAGCGAAAGAAAGCGGCTAGTAAGTACCCAAAATTTATGGAACTGACGTTGATATGACAATAGTAGATGACAAATTTGGCGATAATCGACGAGGAGAGAGTCGGACTGCCTAGCGCAAGGAGGTTATAATTATAGCAGGAGGGAACATGAGCTCAAAAAAGTGAAGCCGTGTGACGTCACGTTCTGGGTATGCAACCCGTAAGTTATGAACCACACGAAGGCACACGACCACGAGTCACAGAGGTCCATCCAAGGAGGTTAGAATATAAGGAGGGAACGTAACCCAGCTTGTAGGCGAGGAAATTTGATGCGGAACGGGGTGAGGGGAAGTCATGTATTTGAGTATGCAACCCGTAAGTTATGAACCACCCGAAGGCACACGAATCACAGAGGTCTATCCCACAGAATTATACAGCAAAGTGACAGCATATCATTCGTTTTTGTGGTTAAATTTTTCCATTTGTCAGTTTCGCTCTTCAATGTGGCATTTTCAGTCGCTTTTGAGGTTTTTTAATGTGAAAACCACAGCGATCGCCGTTCAGAGACAGTTTTTCCAAGCAGAAGACAATCCAAACTAGAAAATACTGTTGCACAAGTAAGTGAACCTGGAACAATAAATTTTGAAGTTACGAATATGCCCAATTCAAGATTTGCAGCTCCAAATGATTTGATTGTATCCTCTACGACGTGTGCCCCTGTTCAGTGCCGAATTAAAAAGGACATAACCGCCTTGCAAACTCATGGAAGACCAAACAAATGAAAAGCTCGAGCAAGCCAAAGTATGCCTCCTGCACTGCCCAGTGCACAGCTGCTGTGTACCTACCTATTTAACCTAGTACAGTTACCAATATTGTGCGTACGGACCTACGTGTGTGTTGTACTAGTGTGCACCTACACCGGATAATTCATACTTATAAAATGGAAGCAAGTCAATTAGGTAATTGAGAGTCAAAAATGCCACAAAATTTTGATAATATTGGTTTTATCTTTCCAAATTCAAGGATGCCTATTTTTGGATTTCACAGGCACGATCGAAGAGAAGATACTGCCTTTTACTCAAGAAGAAAGTGAACAAAGAAAAGAAAAAAGTCACTTGAAGTATGACCGCCTCGGCCCAGTCAACCTTCAAGTTCTTTTGTGCATAGGTGATGATTTGATGAAATGGATATGATGTGAGGCTTAGCTTTAGGAGGCCTAGATCTTAGTTTAGAGCACCATGATGAAAGGCATTGAAAAACTACAGAATAATGATGAATCAGAAGAACGATACTGCTTGGCCCAAGAATTATTATTGAAACTTGAGTAAATCTCTTCGAAAATTTACAATTGAAAATAACTTTTCCATATTCAAGATCTCTGAACCTCACCAGAACATTCCATAATCAATAAGGAAGGATCGAGCACTACTGGTGGTCTCTGAAGAAGTAATGGAAAGATGGAGTGAATATTTCCAAGAGTTACTGAGTGCACAACCAAGGTAGACTGATGAAGACGACATTAACAAAGAAAATACGATCGAAGACAGAAATGAAGGGACGCTAACAGAAGACCTGAAAGAACAAAAGCATTCCTGAAACTGAAAAACGGCAAAGCTTCTGGACATGATAAATTTACATCAAAGATAATAAATAGCTTTGGGAGAAGAGGGAAAAAGATTGCTGCTGGAAATCTACAATATAAAGCATAGAAAAGAAAAGGGGGTTCTTAACGAGTGTGCAAACCATAAATGCATCACCTTGCTGAACATGCCAATGAAAATATACAACTACTGGGAAAGAAACTGAAAAAGACAATAGAGTCAACGTTGCTGAACACTCAAAGTGGACTCCGAAAAAAAGGTAGCGTGCAAAGCCTCATCTTCACAATGCATCAAAAAATTCAGAGAGCAACGAGGAGTGAAAAAGAAACTAACTAGTGCTATAAAAAGTCTGTACAAGAATACCACCAGTATTATGTACTACTAAGACACTAATAAATAAAAAAGAAGTAACAAAGAAGACCAAGCTGAAAGTACCTATAATACGATTTTCAGATCAGTACTAACTGATGACTCACAGGTGAGACATGGAGGCATGGCTTATCTAAGAGAATGCAGAAGAAGCGTGAAGCAACGGGAATGAAGTATGCGTCTGCGGAGTAAAAAAAAAATACTGAGGAGACACAATTCGTAACCCCGAGTAAGAAAAGAGCTAAGATGAGGCCTGCAACAAAATTTGTAGATAAGGGACAACTGAGTTGTTGAGGACGCCTAGAGAGCATGAACGAGGATAGACCAGTAGAACGATAAGCGAGAATGACAGGAATAAGAAATCAGGAAAGACAAAAAGAAGCATACGACGCAACAGTAAGATAAATAACAGAAAATTGACTGAGCTGGAATAAAGGAAGAACGCTCGCTGAAGACAAGAGACGATGAGAAGTTCATACATCAAGAAAAATTTGATACTTGATGTCGAGAAAGAACTGAGTTTTATTGTTGATATTTTATGAGAATGTTACATTTTTATTTGTATTATTCACACTACGCCGCAAAATAAAAGGATGTTGATAAATATAAAACAAAATTCGACTGCAACATCTTGTCATCATCAGTGTTGCACCTCTTCTGTTTTCTTTCAATCTTTGTCATCCATTTCAGCCCTTTTTCGTCATCTCCCAACTATTGCCTCAGAGTTCTGCCCTCCTTCAGCGATTCCTGACATGACCTCAAGTGCTCCATCGTCTCACTCCTTTCCACAACATGATATACCCTGGTAGCTTCCAGTAGCTACTCGTCTGTACCCCATCACCACACCACAACCGTGCAAATCGCTGCTTCCAGCCTTCACGTTTGGATTAAGCGTGCATCTAGGCACTTTGCCTTGTAGCTCTTTGTATTCTTGGTTTGGCATATCTAGAGTCTTGTAGCTTGTTTATCTGCACCTGCTTCTGTTCGTCTGTGTTCCTTCTGTTCTGCTTTCCATTTCTGCTACGCTATGCCTTTTTGCTTTTTCTGCTCGAAAAATTTCTTTCTGGGCGGTGACCGCTAGTGGTCTTGGCATCCAAAAGCCATGAAAGCTACTGATTCCGCCATTATGAAAAAGGGAAATTGGTAAAGGAAAAACACAAACACAAAAACTGACTGATTCTGTCACTACGCTATTCGCAGTGACAGATTCATGATTCTGTGGGATGGACCTCTGTGACTCGTGGTCGTGTGCCTTCGTGTGGTTCATAACTTACGGGTTGCATACCCAGAACGTGACGTCACACGGCTTCACTTTTTTGAGCTCATGTTCCCTCGTGCTATAATTATAACCTCCTTGGGTCCATCCCACAGAATCATGAATCTGTCACTGCGAATAGCGTAGTGACAGAATCAGTCAGTTTTTGTGTTTGTGTTTTTCCTTTGCCAATTTCTCATTTTCATCATGGCGGAATCAGTAGCTTTCATGGCTTTTGGATGCCGAGACCACTAGCGGTCACCGCCCAGAAAGAAATTTTTCGAGCAGAAAAAGCAAAAGGGCATAGCGTAGCAGAAATGGAAAGCAGAACCGAAGGAACAGAGACGAACAGAATCAGGTGCAGATAAACAAGCTATAAGACTCTAGATATGCCAAACCAAGAATACAAAGAGCTACAAGGCAAAGTGCCTAGATGCACGCTTAATCCAAACGTGAAGGCTGGAAGCAGCGATTTGCAAGGTTGTGGTGTGGTGATGGGGTACAGACGAGTAGCTACTGGAAGCTACCAGGGTATATCATGTTGTGGAAAGGAGTGAGACGATGGAGCACTTGAGGTCATGTCAGGAATCGCTGAAGGAGGGCAGAACTCTGAGGCAATTGTTGGGAGATGACGAAAAGAGGCTGAAATGGATGACAAAGATTGAAAAAAAAAACAGAAGAGGTGCAACACTGATGTAACTTTTATATTGATCAACATCCTTTTATTTTGCGGCGTAGTGTGAATAATACAAATAAAAATGTAACATTCTCATAAAATATCAACAATAAAACTCAGTTCTTTCTCGACATTAGTTATCAAATTTTTCTTGATGTATGAACTTCTCATCGTCTCTTGTCTTCCGCGAGCGTTCTTCCTTTATTCCAGCTCAGTCAATTTTCTGTTATTTATCTTACTGTTGCATCCTATGCTTCTTTTTGTCTTTCCTGATTTCTTATTCCTGTCATTCTCGCTTATCGTTCTACTGGTCTATCCTCGTTCATGCTCTCTAGGCGTCCTCAGCAACTCAGTTGTCTCTTACCTATAAATTTTGTTGCAGGCCTCATCTTAGCTCTTTTCTTACTCGGGGTTACGAATTGTGTCTCCTCAGTATTTTTTTTTACTCCGCAGACGCATACTTCATCCCCGTTGCTTCACGCTCCTTCTGCATTCTCTTGATAAGACCTCCATGTCTCACCTGTGAGTCATCAGTCAGTACTGATCTGAAAATCGTATTATAGGTACTTTCAGCTTGGTCTTCTTTGTTACTTCTTTTTTATTTATTAGTGTTTTAGTAGTACCTACATATTACTGGTGGTATTCTTGTACAGACTTTTTATAGCACTAGTTAGTTTCTTTTTCACTCCTCGTTGCTCTCTGAATTTTTTGATGCATTGTGAAGATGAGGCTTTGCACGCTACCTTTTTATCGGAGTCCACTTTGAGTGTTCAGCAACGTTGGCTCTATTGTCTTTTTCAGTTTCTTTCCCAGTAGTTGTATATTTTCATTGGCATGTTCAGCAAGGTGATGCATTTATGGTTTGCACACTCGTTAAGAACCTCCTTTTCTTTTCTATGCTTTATATTGTAGATTTCCAGCAGCAATCTTTTTCCCTCTTCTCTCAAAGCTATTTATTATCTCTGATGTAAATTTATCATGTCCAGGAGCTTTGCCGTTTTTCAGTTTCAGGAATGCTTTTGTTCTTTCAGGTCTTCTGTTAGCGTCCCTTCATTTCTGTCTTCGATCGTATTTTCTTTGTTAATGTCGTCTTCATCGGTCTACCTTGGTTGTGCACTCAGTAACTCTTGGAAATATTCACTCCATCTTTCCATTACTTCTTCAGAGACCACCAGTAGTGCTCGATCCTTCCTTGTTGATTATGGAATGTTCTGGTGAGGTTCAGAGATCTTGAATATGGAAAAGTTATTTTAAACTGTAAATTTTCAAAGAGATTTACTCAAGTTTCAATAATAATTCTTGGGCCAAGCAGTATCGTTCTTCTGATTCATCATTATTCTTTGGTTTTTTAATGCCTTTCATCGTGGTGCTCTAAACTAAGATCTAGGCCTCCTAAAGCTAAGCCTCACATCATATCCATTTCATCAAATCATCACCTATGCACAAAAGAACTTGAAGGTTGACTGGGTCGAGGCGCTCATACTTCAAGTGACTTTTTTCTTTGTCCACTTTCTTCTTGAGTAAAAGGCAGTATCTTCTCTTCGATCGTGCATGTGAAATCCAAAAATAGGCATCCTTGAATTTGGAAAGATAAAACCAATATTATCAAAATTTTGTGGCATTTTTGACTCTCAATTACCTAATTGACTTCATTTTATAAGTATGAATTATCCAGTGTAGGTGCACACTAGTCAACACACACGTTAGGTCCGTACGCACAATATTGGTAACTGCACTAGGTTAAATAGGTAGGTACACAGCAGCTGTGCACTGGGCAGTCCAGGAGGCATACTTTGGCTTGCTCGAGCTTTTCATTTGTTTGGTCTTCCATGACTTTGCAAGGCGGTTATGTCCTTTTTAATTCGGCACTGGACAAGGGCACACGTCGTAGAGGATACAATCAAATCATTTGGAGCTGCAAATCTTGAATTGGACATATTCGTCACTTCAAAATTTATTGTTCCAGGTTCACTTACTTGTGCAACAGTATTTTCTAATTTGGATTGTCTTCTGCTTGGAAAAACTATCTCTGAACGGCGATCGCTGTGGTTTTCACATTCGAGAACCTCAAAAGCGATTGAAAATGCCACATTGAAGAGCGAAACTGACAAATGAAAAAATTTAACCACAAAAACGAATGATATGCTGTCACTTTGCTGTATAATTCTGTGGGATAGACCTCTGTGATTCGTGTGCCTTCGGGTGGTTCATAACTTACGGGTTGCATACTCAAATACATGATTTCCCCTCACCCCGTTCCGCATCAAATTTCCTCGCCTACAAGCTGGGTTACGTTCCCTCCTTATATTCTAACCTCCTTGGCCTAGCGAGTGATTTGCGGTATTTAGCCCGAAATTTCACGGGCACGAATGACACAAACACAAAACTGGTGCTGCCGGCGGCCAGTCTTGCAACTCGTACCTGCGAATCCGTCCTTAAAGTGGAATAGAGTGTGTGCGTGTGTGTTTGGGCGTGGAAAGATAATATTTAGATAAAAAAATCGAGTCATAGTGCTAAGAAATGGATTACTCACATGCAGACAGGAACAGAACAGAACCTTGGTCGACGTGAAAAGCACAACTGTTCAGTTTCACACCAATTCGACCCAACACAATTTTGTGGTAAACACTGCTACCAAACCGAGTCCAACTCAAATACTGTCCACCATCGGGAGACGAGACCAACAGCCCGACGAAAACTTCTCCATTCAAACTCGCACGGATAACTTCACTGATGTTTTCAGCGGCAGTCAAGACACCATCATCATCGTTCGTTTCCTTGCGCAACTGTATGGCTTCGCTCACCAACTTCACGCAACCATTGGTGAATACGATAAAGCTCATATCGTTACATTCAAAAATCGTATATATTCGCTTTTTGAACTGCAACAGAAACAGTACAAGATTTAAGAATGCCCACAGCAGATGCAGCTGGTGCTTACTTTGATTTTCTTCAACTTATCGATGAATTCTTCGTCGCCGTTCCAGAGCCGAATGTGGCTCTGATTGAAGGCGACCACGTATTTGGCTTCGGTTTTGCAATAAATTATGGGCGATGTGAATTTCTCCTTGCTCCGCCAGCTCTGCAGTTGTTTCTGATTTGATAGCTGGGAAGAAAAATCGGTAAAAATAAAACTGGTACGTAACCTCCAAATATCTTACTTTGAATTTCACGGCCAAATTTGAGTCCAAAGTTGCCACAATCGTATCTTCTTGGTCACCTTTTGAAATGCCCAGCAAATGTCGGTGATCGGTCAAAGGACACAGGCCGTAATAAGAGCCTAGCTTTGCCATTTTTCGTGAAAAACTGAAAAAGTTGTCTTAACCTAATTTTTATTGGCAGCGTGTTTAGTTGACACTGACAGGCGACAGACGTCATGCGGCAATCCATTTAGTGCATTTCTGACCGTTAGGTTGGGCCTACTGTGAAACTAACTCCAACTTCTCAACGCTGGCTGGCGCTGTAGCAAAATTTGAAAAAGCAAGAATGATGGCGGCTTTATGCCCGTATTCATAGTCGTGACTTGAGGTCCACCTTGATACTTGAGTATAACTTCGACCAGAAACGCGTTTCATAGACGTAAAAGTTCCACTCAAGAATAATTTGACGATCCGGTAGACACTTCTCTGCCTCAAGTATCACTTGAGAAATATTTGTTTTCTTTTTTTTGCAATAATTTGAAAGGGAAAAAACTTCCTTGAACGATTTTTTTTTGTAGTTTTCGGAATCGAAAAGTATAATTTTCTATCACCGGTCATATACAGGTGTCAAAAAAATTGTTTATGCGACGCCTGTATTATTCATTTAATCTGATGTGGTTTTTCATCCTGAACACAAATATAAATAATACAGGGTGTCTCATTTTTCTCGTCAATATTTCGAGATGGTAGAGCATCGAAAAATTAGTACTTTCGTCAAAAAAAAAACAAAAATAGAAAAATGGGAAACAACTAAAAAAATTAAAATCACAACTTTTCCAAAAAATGTGACAAAAGTCAATATGACCGCGTGTAGATATGCATAAAATCACTTTGTGTACCAAATTTGATCAAAATAGATTAGATTTGGAATTATAATAAAAAAACATTTCCAAAACTCAATTTCGAAGGCCTCTATCTCCATTATAAAACGTTTTCAATATATGTTTTTGAGAAAATCCACGTATTTTTTAATGTTCTACCATTTCCTAAATTATTGACAAAAAAAGTGAAACACGTACCGAAACACCCTGTATATGACTTGAGTAGGGCAGGCTTTTTCTAAGGAGAAAATGTCAACAAATTCAAAAGGTTACATTATTTTGACTTAAATTCAATTTTACGTCAATGTGCTGAACATATTTTTGAATTCTACGGAAAAAATTCAAAAGAATTTATTTTCATCCAAAACTGACATATTTACCTACACCCATAACTTTAATTTATTTTTGAGTTCAGGTCGGATAAAGTAAAGCAGCCTGATGTATTTCTGTGGTAATTTTTGAAAAAAAAAATAGAAAAATGCCTACAACAATTCATACTATTGTACAGGGTGTTCGAGTCTGGTTATTACAAACTTTGAGGGATGATTCCCCATCAAAAATAAAGCCGAAAGAACAAAAAACTCATAGTTCTAAAATGATTCCTTGAAAAGATACAGGGTGTTGAAGTTGACTTTTTTAAATGTTTTTTTTTACCGTAGCTTTTGAACCGTTAAACCGATTTCAATCAAATTTCAACCAAAGTTCAGTCAAATAAGTCTCCATCGAATAATAATACCACAATTCATCAACAAGTTCTAGGGGCGTAGATAATAGGGGACTGTCCTCTATTTTTGCCCCTATTTCTATGTCCCTTGATTATTATTCAAAATTGTTGATATTTTCAAATTTGAAGTTCAATTTAGAAGAAAAAGGTACTCTTGCAAAATTTTGATCAGAGGCTTCGTTTTTGAGATATTCAAGTATGAAACATTAGAAAACATCTCAAAATCGCCACTTTTCAGGGCCCAAATTTTTTTTTTCTGAAAAGTTCCATGTTTTTTTTAGCAAAAATGGTAGTTAATTAACTTGAAACACCTAGAAAACTTATTTCAGTTGAGGGATTTTGTGTTTTCTTGAATTTTAATTTTTAAGACCATGAAAGTTGTGTTTTCGAGATGATCTCCGAAGTTTCAAACTCAAATATCTCAAAAATGAAGCCTCTAATCAAAATTTTACAAAGAGAACTTTTTTTTTTAAATTGAACGTAAAATCCGAAAATATCAACAATTTTACAAAGGAAACAAGGAAGATAAAAATAGAGGCGAAAATAGGGGACAGTCTCCTATTATCCACGCCCCCAGAAATTTTGGATAAATTGTGGTACAGTAGGTAATGTCTGGATAATCCGAGCAGAGAGTTTGCAGACCACGTTTGAATTACCCTCGGAATTACCAAAACGTCCGGATTTTAGAATTCACACTTAATGATAACTATAATCCGAACGTGTTCAGTTTATAGATACCTTGCTCAACCATCAAAATGCTACCAATATGCATTAAAAAATATGCAAATGATCCATGAAAGGTTCATTTTAAATTATTTCATATTACATTATTTCATTAAAGCGTACCTACTGCCAGGCCAGGGTAGCGTATGAACATCCAGACTTCAATTGCCGCAAAATATCAGCTTTTTGTTGAAGATCAACGTGACATGCTTCCGTGTTGAAGACATGGTTCAAATACAGCTTACAATGAAAGCTGAGACTTATACAAGCTCGCATAAAATGTTTGGTATTCTTTCGGAAGGCACGCACAAAGAAAAATAAATAACAGTTCGGATTACAGGATACAGGGGTTCGGATTATAGATATCATTTCACAGAATTGGGTTGTTCGGATTATAGAGAGTAATTCGGATTATAGAGGGTTCGGATTATCCATAAATTGCTGTATTATCATTCGAAGAAAACTCAGTTGACTAAACTTTGGTTCAAATTTGATTAAAATCGGTTCAACGGTTCAAAAGTTACGGTGAAAAAACGATTTAAAAAAGTAAACTTCAACACCCTGTATCTTTTCAAGGAAGCATTTTAGGACCATGAGTTTTTGAAGTGAACTTCTATTCTCGCGCCTAGATCACAACACACCACTAACGCAGAACCACACATGGGAGTGAAATTACTTCATAGCATCAGTGGTTGTAACGAACGCCTGTAACGATGTGCTGTAACGTTGTCTTGTCTGACCTTGGGGTGACCAGCGTCGTCCCAGGAAATGAAAGAATAAGCTGTTGCAGCGTTCGCCGCGTTCGGTTCTATTTTTTACTAATCGCCGACACTGGAGTCACTGGACTGCTCTTCGTGTTGTCGTACTGTTGGCCCGACAAGAATGGCTCTCGACTTGACTTGAATAGATTCGAGCGGATGTGATTTATTATAGGGATAGGGAGGTATAGTCAGGGCCGGGCCTAGCAGGCGTGCAGTGCGTTCCGGCGCGCAGGCGAGTACTGCAGGCGGCAAGTCATAGGCGCGGTAATATAATAATTAAGTTGAATTTCGAAGGATTCTTTTCATTCCCGCATTTGGTGGGGCTCTCCACTGCCGAGCGCAGCGAGAAAAGAAATAAAAGAAGTCTAATCGTGAAAAAATCATGTCGAAAGTACTCTGCCCTTTGAGTGACTAATAATAATAATAATAAGATTGATAATAAGAAAAACAAGATGATACAAACCGTGAGGGAGCGGAGCGGGAGTACGAAAAGAACACCTCTTCGAACGTTGTTTGCTGATTGATTCATATCTATAGAAGTTTCACTTCTTCCGTAGGTGACAATGGTCACGCACTCACGTTTTTTGTTCTTTCGGCTTTATTTTTGATGGGGAATCATCCCTTAAACTTTGTAATAACCAGACCCGAACATCCTGTATATTTGTGTCCACGATAATTAGCTACATCAGTTGAAATAAAAAAAGCGAATATGCCTCATGGGCATGAGGCTCAGTAGCGCACTTCCTTTTTGAAGGGTTAGTGAACGCAAGGTGTTATAATTAGGGTTCTACCGTTATTTTGGCGGAAATTCCAATATGGCGACCAAAATAGCGTTAAAATCATGAAATTTGGCTTCAAAATCAAAATGACTACTGTAGACAAGGATAAGTTCCAAGTTTCATTAAAATCGTTCCACTAATAAGAGATTTCAATATGGCGGCCAAGATGGTGGCAGAATGTTGGAATTTGGCTTGAGAATAAGAATGATCATACGAAACAAAGGTGAAACAAGGAGGCATAATTCTCTTAGCTCTATCATTTCGAAACATGTTCAATATGGAGAATACAAGATGGCGGCGAGGTATTGTAGTATAGGCGATTTACATTAGGAAAACGCCACCTGGTGTAGAGCTCGGTACTTGATCGTCGAGGACGTTTTTGCGAGAAAAACATACTCCGACGTCTAGTAGCCTAGGTGGGCACTAGTGGATACCTGTAATACCCACATATTGACATGGAAATTTGACAAGTAGAAATAATCTGAAAAAGGGGTTTGCATTTGTGTCTCTTATTTCATGTAATGGTTAGCGTATTTAGCAGATTTGTAGATCTAGCTCCAGAGGTGCGCAGCTGAAAGACTACGCCCCCAGCAATGCACTACATTATTGCGATAAAAAAGACAACGTTGACGTCGCGAACACAGAGGTAGCTACGGCGAGCTTGTTAGAATGAAAAATGCGGATCTCCAGCTGAAGTCGAAGCAGGAAATCTTTAGAAAAAAGCGAGTAAAAAAGGTAGGTGGTGGTTGGCTCTGCACGGCCAGCCCGAGGTGATTTTTTCTTGGCTGGCAGGCTGGTCGACGGGCTTGTGTGTTTCCCTCCGTGCGGGTGTGACAGAGTCTGTTGCTCTTCCTTGGGCGGAAGCTATGGATGATTTAGAGAAAGGTCTGCGACGACGCTGGTCATCAACATGGGGCCCAATAACGAGCCTATGGGGTCCCAAGGGTTCACAGGAACGAAAGTTTGCTTGTAGCGTACTGCACAAGACAGCAAAGTGACAGTTTTGACATGCCACCAATTGACGTAACCACCGCCGTTGCCGGACGGCAACTTACACCAGTTCTAAAAATTAATTCTCTAAAACTTCCTCGACGAAACAGCCATTTTCCCCAATAAGGTCAATCGCCTATTGTCAAAAATTGGATGTATCTTAATGAAGTTCACATCGCCTGCAAGTTTTACTCAAATCGGACTACTTTCAGAGAAATTCAAAATGGCGGATCAAAGATGGCGGCCGAGTGACATAAATTATTGGTCAACTTTATATGGTGATCACGTACGCATTCGATTGGCGTTTGCACCACATCGATATCTTTTTTCGTTGAGGCATAATTCTCCTAGTTCTATCACTTCGAAACATGTTCAATAGTAAGAATACAAGATGGCGGCGGGGCATCAATTGTCGAAAATTGGATAGATCTTGATCCAATTTCAATCGGATCACTTTTAGAGAAATTCAAAATGGCGGCAGAATAACAAAAAACCAAAAGTCAACTTGACATCCTGGACATATGTACTATTGATCAGCGTTTACACCACATCGATATCTTCCTTCCCTGAGGAGTTATTCCGGGTACGGACGGACGGACGGACGGACGGACGGACAAAGTGAAGCTAAAAGCGCCTTTTCCCCATTTTTTGGGGCGCTAAAAATGCAGGATGTCGTAAAATCAAGAAGTTGTTTTCTGCGACACCCTGTATAGGTATATAACCTCGGGTATAACAAGGAATGGGAAAAATCAATTTTGGAGTCTACGAAAAAAATCGTTCGAGTAAAGTTTTTTCTCTGCAAATTATTGCGAAAGGGAAAGCCACCATAAGGGGGGGGGGTTCTGGGTGATCACCCTGTACATACTCTTGTTTTAAATTATCCCGCAGCTTTTTTAGTTGTTCGGGTTCGCGTTTCTGGGAAACAGGTTGGCTGTTGTACATCCGGGCTATCCAGGCCTTCTTTTAATATTGTACTGCTCTTCGATGTTTTCGATATTGTTAATTTAAAAATGCAATCCATCAAATTAGCGACATCGAGCTTTTTATGTGAAGTCACACTTTTATATAATATCCACAACACCGTAACAAATAAATACACATTTTCAAAATGGACCTGCATTTATTCCTACATTGGTCTCGACATTAGTACTTCTAGGCTTCAGTGGCGACGCTAGAATTTTAGGATATGTGGGGGGGGGGCGAGATGGGGCCAGAGAGATCGAGGGGGTCAGAACTGATCTATGGTCAGAACTAGACGCGGGGGTTTGGGGGGCAGAGCCACCCGTTGGGCCGTTGGCGCGTGTTTTTTTTTCACAATTGGGCCCCCCCCCCCTGAAGTCCCCCCGTGTTTCAGTTCCTTCTAAAACACTTGAATTTTTTTTTTTGAAGTTAATTGCAAGTACCATTTCTGTGATTCAAAATTTTGGAGCAAGAAATTGAAGAAACTTTGGGAGTTTACACAGAATAGATTTGAGTTACTTACTACTTTACCTTGTCTGTCCATTTTATGTCATTATTTTGATGATGATCATGTCATTTCTTTTGTGTGAAATTTGCTTGTTACGTAGGTACTTACTCGACTGTAATTTTTTGTACGCCGTATTTTGGTCTGTGTCATGATTTGATTTTCACGTAAATTTAATGTCAATTGTCCTCCGTCTGTTTTTGTGGCTCTATTTTTTTTTCATGTCATTTCGATGCTCACTGCTAATTCTGACAGATATCTGATGTACTTATGTATTTTTCACGATCCTCATTGATATTTTCTTATTGCTGATTTCATTACCTTGTGGATTTTATTCCTTGTTGAATTTTATACATTTATCTACTGATGTTTTCGTATTTATCTACTGATGTTTCTGTGATTTTGTTCTACTAATTTTACGTGCACTGAATACCTGAAATTATCAGTGAGTCGCGAGTCAGTTTGTCACATATTTGAGTCTTCTCCCTTGGGCTCAACTCACTGGTTTGTTCGGTCAATTCTTCCATTGAGGTGCCTTTTTCGAATTTGTCACTTTCTTTTTTTTCTTTGACTGACAGAAATAAGGCAAGGCCGCCACGATTTTTTTAAGAAAACTGTGAAAATGCAGTTTTTTTCAGCTTTTTATTTTTAGTTGGTAGCACCGCCACACAATTGAAAACCAAAAATACAGGCATAAGACAGTTGAAGAAGCTTAACAGAAAAATGCAACAAAATATAGGATGTCCCATTTAAAAAATTGAAGTTTCGTTGATCCTGTCAAAATGGGACACCCTGTATAGCTGGAAATAATTTCAGGTTATAGGTCTCCTTAAACCATATAACTTTTCCCTCACATCTTTTTCTCTATTTTGAACGGCGAGGCCGCTATGGGATAATTACGCTAGGATGAACCAGCCTGTACAGGGTCCTGCAACAGTTGCGTCGGGCGTTCCTAGCGCCCTTACGAAATAGAGAAAAAAGGTGCGGGACATGAAATTATTCAGAGAGACTGCACCAGAGAGAGGCGAAGCTATGAGAGGGATATATCGGTATTCTCTCTGTGTCTTGGCATTTCCTGGCCTCGTCAAAATTTAAAACATATAGTTAGCTGCGGTGCGGTGGGCGTACCTATGGTTGCTATTGACATTTTTGTCATTTCGCCGATTTGTTCACAAATTTGATTTGTCATTTTTTTGTCATGCCGAAATCGCCGAAATCCGGGCTTTGAATGCCAAAACGAAAAAGGTGCACCGTGAAGCCTCAAAATCCAAATGTGAACCAATTTTTTCCCGCCAGCGGGCTATGAGGCCGTGCCTCTCCATTCCGGGTTCCGGGGTAGATTAAGGATCGAGTCTGGGATTAGGAACTGAGGATTCAGTAGGAACGGTAGGAACTAACAGGGCACAAACACACAGCTCTGGAAGACGTCATCGAGCACTTCGCACATGATTCATACACTGGCTGTCACTTTCTGACAATTTTATTTTGACCTGCCAACCCTTGAGTCGGAAGCGTGCCGCCTCAATAGACAAAACCGAACAGGGAAAATTGGAAAGGTCTATTGCAGTACTTCCATCGCTTCTGTATCAATTACAAATGCGACAAAACTATTTTGAAAATAGTTTCGAAGTTGGATCAGCTTTTCGATCACGGCGTTTCAGGTTGCTGTTTCTAAATATTCTTCTTTTTCTTTTTTCCTTCTTCCTCCTATTCGTTTTCTCAAGAAATTGATATAGAGGATTTTCAAGTAATGCCGCAGCTTCTCCATTCCCCAGACCATCGCCAGACATTCCCGTTCAGTGGACGAGAAGTTTTGTTCTCGCTTTTCGTTTTTTCTCTAACAACGACGTAGCCAAATAATCGCGTGGATCAATTATCAGGTGAGTATCACAGTACATTTTTGGGCCAACTACTTGCTGCAATATATAGAGTATATACGAGAGTAGATATTATGTTGATTGGCAAGAGCGACAATTTTAATTAATTTTTTGTTCTGCTATTAAACGCACCTCGAAACGCACGGAAAGGACTTTTTTCTGCTACGATGTCAACACACACTAAACGAAGGTTCATTGTGTAACGATGACAACTAATAACAATAAAATAACAACAACAAAGACACACCAGTATGTGAGCCCAACCCTAACACTCTGAAGCGTCTCTCCATGATAATTATATGAATTCGATTGGTTTTTATGCAACGCGGAAGCGATTATCAGCCATCCATTGAATTCGATTCATCTAAGGTTTTTATTATTTTTATTGAACGTTTATCTGAAAACTACGTTCATGAGCGTAACAGATAAATATGTATTTTAGTAGGGTGAAAAAAAAACCGGCCTTGGATTTAATTAAATGATTCAAATTGGTACATATCATTTGCCTGTCTCCTGTCTGTCTGAATACATTATTATTTTGATCAGCCGTGTGATAATTTGCTGATGATGTCTTGCCCATAAACAAAAAAGTATAACGCACCTTCTCGAATTCTGCACTGGAAAGAGTGAAAACATAAAAATGTTCGAAATCGCACCCCTTATCAATGCGCCGGCATTGACTCTTGAGCTTTTCACCCCCGTTTTCGTTTTATTCTCGATCTCCGCTATGTAAACACAAGGTTTTGATTCGGCACTGTGTTATTGCTTTTTTAATATCTTGCCTGCTACCTTACACCTGATGCCTGAAATTGCACGCGACATTTTCACGACAACGACGAAAACGACGCCTGAAAAACTTGATGTTAATCAAAAGTGATGGTTGCCGGGTTTCATTATGCTCTTCGGAGATTATCCAAGCCGGCTCGACTTTCGTAAGATTGCAGGGAGGGGTTAAACGGAGCGGAACAGTACTTACAAATTACACAGTCTTTATACCAATTACAATTCGTAGCAAATCACAGTTTTTTTAGTTTTTTTTTTGTGAAAGTAAATGACTGTATTCTCAATTGCATAAAGTTATTACAATTACAAAATATCCTTTAGTGTTTAATGGGAAAATGTGGAATTCGATTTAGTTTACATAGCTTAGTCTAGAATGCGTGGTGTTCTTAAAAAACCAAATGACCACGCTGCAGAAACGCATGTTATGTTTTTGGCCTTAGGTTATTTGTCTCATGACCCACCACTCTTGATATACGGGGTGTTTCACTTGACTCACTCAATTTAAAATTCGGTTCCAAATATGGAAAAAGAAATTTTGAAGTATTTGGACTTTGGTTTGGCTCTCGAGGGATTGTTTCGGCAAAAGTTTTGTCATTTTTTATTGAATTCAAAATTGATAAGAAAAAACTTATAGAAATTTCAGAACTTATATTGAGTGACTCCATTCGAATTATACACAACCACATTTATAAATAATTTTTACATACCTGATTTATACTTTTTACCTTCAATTTTTATATTCAGTATTATCTTTTATAGACAGATTTATGCTGTGTTCTAAAGCAACTTGCTTAAAAGCAGTGGCGGCTCGTGAGTTTTTTGCAAGGAGGGCTCAAGTTAATAACAAATTCGCGAGCTAAGAACTATATTGTTCTATCTGCATTTCTTGTAGAAAATGTTTTTCGAACTTCGAACCAGCAAAACATGGACAAAATGTTTCCTGATATAAACAGTATCAGATCAGAAACTAGAGAAAGAGGCTTTTATTCCTTTCCCGTTTCTGATCTAATTGTTCAAATCATGAAACATTTCGTCCATGTTTTGTTGGTTCAAAGTTCGAAAAACATTTTTTACAAAGAGTGCATATAGAACAGTTCTCAGTTCGCGAAATGACGAAACTCGAGACAAAAACTTTTTTGTCGTATCCGCATCACAACCATATGGAGTTTTAGCATTTACTGTTTTGTCAAAATTACGTGTGAGTTAATGCACCACAAATTTATTCTTGCGGGTTCGATTTGCTTTATATTCAGTAAATCAATGCTGTAATCGGACGTCCGTTGTTTTTTTGTATTTATTTCTTCTTGTAGGCTTGATGACCTAAATGTAACTTTTTTAGGTCAGCTATCTTCATGTTTGCAAACTGTTGACTAATCGAAGAGTACATAAATAATTATATCGATTATTTCAATCGGCTGGGGGCTCGAGAAACGGAGCCCATATCTGCAGTATAGAGCGGGAGCCGCGTCTCGCGTTGCCATGGTTACGGCACATGCTTTGCGCGGGTGCACCCCGGCATCACCGCATCGGCGGTGGGCGCCGAATGCGGAGCCCAAGACGAACTTCTTCGACCGTGCGATCGCTTAGAATTATTTTGTTAAAATATTAATTGACCAATGACTGAACGTTTTTGCTCTAAACCAAATCTTTGGAATAAGTATAATTGATAAAATGCATTCCATGTCTTCCTACCGATAAAAATCTCTTGCCGCCTTTAGCGTTGGGGGGGCGCCGCCCTTGAGCCCTCCCTCACCAGCCGCCACTGCTTAAAAGCAAGCAGCACCACTCTATCTTCAATAAAGTTGTTTCTCTCTCTCTCTCTCTAGGATATGATAGAGAATCAATAAATATCTAAGGGTTTTTCTCGAAAGAAATAATCACATAGGAAATGCATCAGTGTGATCAATGCAGCATCATCAGCTCATCATCATCAAATAAAGCATTATAACGAAGATAAGAGGTTTTCAAAGTTGAGTTTTGAAAATGTTTGTTTTGTTATAGGTACTAGTTACTCCAAAGTTGATTACTGGATTTTGACCAAATTTGGTGCATATAGTAAGTGGATACATTCCTACAAGCTGGTCGTATTGACTTTTGTCACATTTGTAAAATTTATAATACGAGTACATATGATATTTTTTCATTTTTCGTTTTTTTTTTGCAAAAGTACCTACTAATTTGTCGATGCTCTACCATTTCCTAATATATTAACAGGGGAAGTGAAACACCCTGTATAAAATCAAATAAAAAAAAATCTGTCGTGACACCACAATATTTTCTCGGTGAGTATCCACAGAGACGTAAATAGTTTTTTGTTTGAAACGTTTCTTTGGAAGGTAAGAACCTGATTGAAATATTGAAAAACATCAAGGCTCTAAACGATACTTGAATAAGGTGATCCTTCAGGACCCTGTCTACAGCACATGAAGACACGATGTCTTACTAGAGCCCCGAAATAAAAGACGAGATAAAAGGGGGCTCAGCAGGGCTATAAATTAATGTCAAATGAAGACACAAGATGTCCTAAGAATGGGGCTCTCAAGAACCAAATAAGGCACTAAAGAGCTGCCTGACGATCCAGAAATTCACAGAAAAACAACAGGGCTCATCAGGGCTCCAAAGACATTTGAAAACACAAGGCCGGGCCGGCCTAGTAAGACTCTGACCAATACAGGAAGACACAGCGAAAAAATACTAGGGGCTCAGCAGAGCTTTTAACGACAATATAGACACTGTTGATGAAAATATTCTGTTCACGGGATGAAAAATTGGAAATTTCATTTTCCAGAGCGAAAAATTCGAAAACCTTGATCCAATTTCAAATTTTTTCCCTTTGAATAAAAATCAATTCAATCAAGTTATTCTTATTTCCTGCATTTCTTGCCACAACTTCGTTCTGTCGATACTGTGGCGGCTCTCATGTGGGCATGTGGCGGAGGAACTGTTGTCTCCCCGATAGCTTAGCGGTCAGAATATCCATCCGGCAAATGGAAGACCCGGGTTCGAGTCCCGGTCAGGGTAGACACTTTTTCTCCGTCACATCGCGCCATAATACTATCAAATGCTGTTTTAAGATCTACAAAAGACGTTATTGTTGTTCCTTTGGGCTTAGCCAGTTCTTTCTTATTGATGTGGTTTATAGTATATGTAGAGGTTGTCAATCCTGCTTCTTCCTTTCCTGAATCCCGTGTGTACATCTCGGAATAATTTCTTCGTTTCCATTTTCTTTTTGAGTCTGTATTCCACTGTCATTGCATATATCTTGTACGCTGTGCTCACTAACGTGATACCGCTAGATATATAATCAATTTCACGGCTTTTGCATTAGAGCAGGCTATGGAAAAATTGTGTTGTTTTGGTGCGAATGATACGATGACAAGGGGATGCCCAGCCAGTTGTCTACACATGCAATTTTTAATGTGACACCTTGTCACCGTGTCGAGGTATCATATACGCGAAGTGAAAATTTTTGAGCATACGCCAGGAATCGTGCGTTTCTTTGGAGTGCTTTGCAAAGTGGAGGATGAGGGGCATTGTCTTTACTGGTTGGTGGTTCTCCGCCAAGGTTGTAACGTTTTCGACGGCTAATGATATCGAAGATCGGCAAGATACTACTCGGATGAAAAGGCCCACCGAGCACTGCAGTAGTGAGTACTAGGTGTCTACTCTACTAGCTCTAGCTCTACCTATTATACCTACTACAACAGCAAGCAAGGTATGAAGACATATGCTGGCAGACAACACAGTGTAACCACCTACTCACGCCCAAATTGTCTCGTCTCCGTACAGTTCTACTCCATAAATAATTATTATCCTACTATCCATATTGTCTATCTAAAGAATAAGTTCCTTCTTGGGTAGTGTATTTTTCCTGTTTACATTCCATTCCTTCACGGCATCACGGACTTTCGGCATCATTTTCTCAGTGGCAGGCAAAAACCTAATAGCCTTGGCGAAGGCCCACCAACCAATGACGAAAATGTCCCTTTTATCGACCACACTACAAATCACTCGAAGAAAACTAAAAATTTCTCGCATATCCTCGAAAATTTCCACTTTCGCGTACATGACTCTCCGAGACGGTGACAATAATGTCACATTGAAAATTCCACATGAAGACAGCTAGCTGCCAACAAGTCGTCAACGTGTCATTCGTACCAACGCAACTCATTTTTCCTATAGCTTGCTCTAATGCAGAAAGCCGTGAATTGATTATAGTTCTCTATTTCATTTTTGACAATGAAACTTCCGTTTGACTGATGACAGCCAAAAACTGATGGTCGCATCCCAGGGCGAAACTATAACTATTTGCCAAATTTCATCTCAATCGGAGCAACGGCGCGACAGTTATTGTGAGAGATTACAGACATACACAAAAACATAGACAGACTTTACTCTAAAAAAGGTCTTCATCGTCTTTGGGTACAAATTACGTTCGGAAATAACCTCACCCAAGCTACGCCACTGGAAATTGCATTTTCGTGCGCGCAGCTGCTGTCAGCTGGGGACTTTTGGATTTTTGACAGGGGATTTTATGTTTCGCATTACCACTCTCACTACGGACTGAATGAACCATCTTTTGCTTCTGTATTCATTTTCATTCCCGAAAAAAGTACTAGCCTGTAAAACGGACTGGCGACGTTAAAATCTTTCTTTTCTTCCGTTGAATCGTCGAAACTGTTGACCCGAGTGTTGACCCAACATGGCTGAGTGCACACCACTGTGGGTCTGCGCTTTGCACCTCTCGGAGGTCGTCAGAACGGATATATCCGTCGTCATCTAGCTTTTTTCAGCACGATCACGATACTTTCCTCTCTTATACCGTATGTTCGTTAAAATCATGAATTAGGGCAGGCTGTGAACTTCAAAACGTATGTCCAAAATGTATTCCATGACGACGGCTCATCATGTTGACATCAAATTTGAGTGATTATCGATAAATTCACGACATACGTTTTCACTTCCATAGCCTGCCCTAATTCATGATTTTAACGAACATACGGTACATCCACATTTCTGGCAAGTCCTGTCAAAGGAATTAATTTTAACATCGGTGTGATGTTGGGTATATGTTTCCGAGGCAACGGCATATCTAAATGATATTAAGTTATTTGTTCCTATGATTGGATGTGTGTCGCGTGAGCGCATCGTTCCGGGTGATTTCGACCAGGGAAGGCTTTTCCGCAACTTTGAAAATTCGTTGCGCCCAACCGGGAAATGATGGGAAACCTCGACTGCTGACAGATTATTTTTTCTTTGAGTCACTTTTTAGCCATTGAATCCACCGGTTAGTTACTGAATTGAATTTGGTCATTTCATAACTTCAGACATCCTTGACAGAAATTCACCATTCAGGTCTTTTTGGAAAGCTACAAGGATGTTCTTTGGTTTGAGCCCATAGACATTTTCAAAATAAAATATGTTTTTATTGACAGAGTGGTCGTTTTGAAATTCTCTACGATGAAAAACGACGATTTCATAGCGGATCGAATATACTCGCAGAATACTCGCTGAATACTAACAGAAATATAAATGAGTTATTTGTATCCAGGGTGACTGCGACCACAAATAAAAATCTGAAGTTAGAAGTTGGTTTATGTCGATTTCAACCGGCAACGCTTTCTGACATGAACAATAAACAAACTTCTAACTTCAGATTTTTCTTGTGGTCGCAGCCACCTTTGGTAATGATGATTTATTAATTATATTCAATCCGCTATAAAATCGTTATTTTTCATCCTAGAGAATTTCAAGACCCCACTGTGTCAATAAAAAAAATCTCTTTCCGAATATCAAAAAATATACAGGATGTTCCATTTGAAAATCAAACGTTGATGTCACTTCCGGAGAGCAGCTTCATGATTAACGCAAAAAATAGCAAAATTGGTCTCAAACACCCCATGAAAATTTCAAATCTGTACATACAGGGTGTCCCAGCTAAAACAATCCAGCGCGATTTTCTCAGGAAATATCAAGGCAACAAGAGACATTTTTTTCAATTGGGGGAAAGCTTGACCTTTTAGCTTTCTTTTGAGGGGGCGCCGATGCTTGTAGGTGCTCTGGTTTCCAAGAAAATGCAATTTTAATCGGGCGAGTCACAATAATTCGAGAATTCATGATCGACAAAACGTAATACTTCAGGTGAAAAAAAATTCCTCTTACTCTGGGCTTTCCATTGATGTGTCGCCGATGTCTGTATCTGGCCCAGTAAGCCCGATATTCTGCCTCACAGTCCGGCAAACACAATATTCAGAATTCATGACGTCACCGATCACACACCTGTTGACTTCAACACTAGTCGTTAATAGGACTTTTTTACTTACCATACCTGGATTCACCATAGCAATGAATACTGGCTGATGTTGAGATCAACAAGTGTGTGATCGGTGACGTCGTCATGAATTCCGATTATTGTGTTTGCTGGGCTGTAACGCAGAATATCTGGCTTACTTTTTCATTTGATTTTTTGAGAAATCTCAAATACAATGTGTTGAGTGATGGTGAAGAGGTGCTTGGTCCTAGTCTTGTAGTAGGAGTAGAGCTACCCTCACAATTATTTAGGCTCATCAGTTCCACATTTATTCAACTCACATCAAGTTAATATTTGATAAACATCAATTTTACACATTTCTTTGCTCATGTGGCAGAAGGTTCCTCTTACAAAGTGATGAAACACCATAACCTATGTCGGCTTTTTTCAGAAAATACAGCTCTAGAGGGGATGAAAAGCATTCCTTGCCACTGGGACTTACCTCATATTTTGCTACATTTACCTCCCAGTAGACTGCATCGTTTTTTTTCGTTTTTGCCATAAATAGACATGAATAACCTCAGAAACAAAACACAAAATCGAAACAGTGATACCCAAACAGTACAACGCAAACTCGGACGTGTAGAGCTCAACGGTATCGAAATCATTATTGTTGTTTTTTGAAGTCCAGGCCGTGGAAGATAAGTACAAATTCTTCTGGTACGTTGCGTTCCTCAACCAAATTTGCAGAAATCCCCCTGTGGAAAAAACACAGCTATTAGTAGAAGCTGATTCACATATGTGCTTCGATTTGATTGTTTATATGCTGTGTGAAAAGTGATGTGAGAACCTTCGTAGAAATAGGTGATGTATTTATTGAAGATGTTTGCGAAAGGTGCGCCGATTTTGAAGGGCCATCCTTGAGCATATTTGCAGGTGCTCGTACGTGCATAGGCGGACATGTCCTCCACGTAACTGCTGTTTGGACAAGCAAACCGGCTGTTAAAGTACAAATACGAAAATTCACCGACTGATGCGGCTTTATGTTCGTTTATGTAGGCCATTGTATCGCAAAAGTTGGACGTGAAGATCAAAGAACTGCGAAAAACCAATAAAAGATTATAAATAAATAAAGAAAGAAAGGAAGGCAGGTTGGAAATTAGGGAGTAAACGGAGGAGTAAACGAAGGAAGAAATGAACAAAAAAATGGACCAAAGAAACGAACGTTCTTCGAAAAGAAACAAAAAAGGAATGGTAGAGATAAAAGGAAAGGAAGAAGGAAGGAATCAAATATAGGGCAGAAGGAACTGTTGGCGGTAGCGGCTTGTGAAATACATACGCTTTAGCCCGGTGTAATGCTTTGTCTTTATTCAACATTTCGTAAAATGCCGATGAAGAGTCTACATCCATCACCAGTCGGTAACCTTGATCAAGAATGTCTTCAATCGTTTCGATATTTTTTTGAGGTGGATGGATCAAAAAGGAGGACAGTCTAGATTTGTAGCTGATGCCAAATATGATACAGAAAATCCACCAGAATACCGTTATTATCCATGCACTCGTTTTTGTTAGAAGCGAAGAAATGATATATTTCACGGGCTGCTCAAGAAGTAGTTTTCCCAGTCTCTGCAAAATGAATAATCAATAAGTACAATCTTTTGTAGGGTGGACAAGATCTAGAATGTAGAGAAGTCCACAAGAGGGCAGTGGAACGATTAGAAAAGCATGGATCACAGAAGAAACTGGATGGGTTCCAAAGGAAGCTAGAAGAAGTCGCATTGTCCTATAATGTTGGGAATTCCACCTCACCTTGATCACTTGCGAAAAAATTACACGGCGTTCGAGGACTAGATAGAAAACGCATGCAAACAGCACCACGACGATAGCCACAACCACCCATACCGCAGCCGGAAACAGCTGAGTCATCGTCGTGATCCTGTCCAGAATCGGATGTTGCCTCACGAAGATCGCCGCAGCCGGTTCCCATCTCAACACTTTGGTAAATTGGAATATCTCGCATCTCTCGCTCGTCAAAGTCAGCGCGCCGATGGCCAAATCTGCGTCGCCTTTGTTCAAACCTGCAAAAATGCCGTGAAACGAATTCTTCGGCACCATCTCGAACTTGAAGTTGAGCTTCTCGCTCAACACTCCCAACATTTGGAACTCGATTCCCCCGAAGACTTTGCAAGTGCCGTTGCGAGCAGATTCACGACAAAAAACGAAAGGAACGTAATCGTCGTGCAGGATTCTCAACAAATGCCCGTTGAAATCATCGAACTTTCTCGGCATCAGCATCCAGCGCGGCTTATCAACAGTGCTTGTTGATGTCTCTGCCAGACGAATCAGTTGACCCGTGCGATTGCCGCAGTAGAAACAAACCGTGTAGAGTTCAACAGTTTTGTTTCCTTCCACATTTTTGAGGGCCAAGATTCGTCCGACTCTGTCCAGATTTGGTATTGACCAAAAGTTTCCATCGATGATATGGTGGAATTGAGCGAGGAATATTACGGCGTCCGTTCCGGTTACGCTGCTGTTGAGGTATTCCGTGAAGTCGCGGGGGTTCTTCAGCGCGACCACGTTGAGTTTGCTCAGAAATGACCTAGCAGTTCGTCGAATCGTTGCCACGTCGTGATTGTACACAAGCACTGGCGGTAATCCTTTGCTTTGGTATGCCTGCAAGAAGTAGTTGATACCATTTTTGGTTTTTGTATCTACGTGGAAGATTATTTGGAAATCTTTGTATAGCCCCAGAAGATTATTCAAAAGTTCGAATTTCTGCCATTTTTGACGTTTGTGAAACTTTGTTGTGTCGATGGCTAAAGTGAAGGAAAACAATAAGAAAGCTGCGAGCTTAACGAGCATTTTAGTTGAAATGAATTTAGGGTTGGTCAGGGGCCGGAAATTGATTTGAGTGACGCTGCTTATTCAAACCCGATAACGAAGCTAATTTTAGCTGAACAGAATTCAACATTGAACAAAAATTAAAGAATATACCTGAGATTGTGTTTTATGAAATACAATACAGAGATTGGTAATTAGTGCAAACTTTGCGACGATAGAATCTTTGAAGCGGCAGCTTTTATTTATAAGAGAAGCCCAGACATAGTTTTTGTCTTATGTTGTCTAAAATGATGGTGCAGTAACAAGTTTTCTATAAAGAGGGTTGCTAAACTCTTTAACACTTTGTTTTGTAATAGCAAGTCGTAGCAAGTAATTATGACGAGGGAAAGGAATTTGGAATACGCAAATAAAACTGAAAATACCTCAAGACTTTTAGCTTATTTTTAGGTTCATAAATTACTTGGGGATTACTCTCGGAATTACTGGAAGATAATCAATCGGCAACTGTAAAAAAAATAACTCTAGGTCTCTTTCGGAACATGAAGGATCGAATCTTTGGGAATAACGTCTGGTTAATATATTGAACAAGAATCGCGTTGCACAGCTGCACAACTCGGTTTCATGTAAAACGAACGCAGTAATTACTACTCGACTACTCCAGTGACCTACAGCCAAAGACCTTGACGTCAATATTGTACATACCTAGAGTACATCCAGGAGAGAAACATACCTAACCTATCACTATTCTTTCATCATGTAGGTATTATAGGTACGCCCAGTAGCCACCACTACCACTGCAACGCCTGAAAAACTAATTTGAATCGCAAAATTCCAGCAGCCAAACCAAGACGCCTCACCTCTAGCACTAACGAAATTTTGCCCACACGATGCTGCCACTTCCGGTAGCCTTGGGCCATTGGCCCACGAAGAGACACCGAATCGAAAGCCATTACGATGATGATGAGGAGAGGCCATCATCATGATCAGCATCGCCGGCTAACACACACACACACACACACACACACACAGCATCATCCTCCAAGATCCATAATCTCGTATTCCACTTTCAACATGTCGTATATGCATGTATGCGTAAAACACTTTCCCACTGGCCACATAGCCAATTCTTTGGAGCAAAGCCATCAACTACTACTATCGCCGCAGCAGTTCTCCCCGGACAAGAAATCGTTTCACAACAACGATTCTTTCTCGGTTCCGCGTGCTTCTCAAAAGGTGTTCGCTTTTGACGATTCGATTTTTGAAACGTACACATTTTTTGGCGGGAAAATTTCCACCAGTAAATGAAACAAGATGCGTTCCTGCTACCTGGGATTTTTCGCTTTGGTGTTCGTGTCGCAGTGTGGGTATGGGTCTTCCGGTAACAACAATTTCCGAAACGGTATGTTATCGTGCATTTTTTATTAACACCCATTTAGCACGTAATGTTGATCTTTTGGATACTAATAACGATTCGGCTACTCGTTCGGTTATGTAATTTATAGATGATGATGAGAAAAAGAAGACGAGGAATACCTTAGTCGGAACTTATCGGCTTTGATTTGTTGGCTATCGATAAGCAGAGTTATGATGCTTTTTGCTTTCAATTTTTTTTCTGGCGCCATAGACCTGTCGCCAAATAGACTCAATCTCGATAGCTTCTTCATCTTCAGATTTAGGGTTAGGGGCTGTTGTATATATGGTGTTGTTCCTATGTTGTATTTCGAAACGAATTTTTGGATTTGTGCTGGAATAGGGCAAAAAGATACAGTTTGAGGTTCGGGTAAGTATCTAACAGAAAAGACAAGGAAGAGATGAGGAGGGCTCAAGGGCTGTTTGAAGGAGTCACGGGGTGGTCGTTGTTGGACAGTTGTTGCCAGTATTGTCATCAGTTTCACTAATGGGACAGTCAGTGGGACGTTTGAAGGTATTATTGGTTAGATAACTGAGTAGGTAGGTACCTAAATTATGTAGATGATTTAGATACTTGTAAGTAGCTTGAGCTTGACTGACGAAGAATCGGATCCTAGAAAAGAAGACCGATTTACGTAATCTTGGCTTGCGCAATATGTACGCATTTTAGCGCATTTTCCTAGGGAATTCTGTATTAACTATTTGTGTATTATCTCCGATTTCGAGTAACATGAAGCACATGGCGAAAAAAATGAACCAGTAGAAGTCATACCCGGATATGACGATAATGCCGTTTTCGTGATACCGAGATCATTCATCAGTTGCTTCTTTCATATAACCACAAGCATTGGAATGTATTGCTTTTTAGTTTTTGGCAATAAAAAGAATCCGCGTAGGTAGGTATCAGGTACCATTGGTGACATTAAAAAAACTGGGACAAAGTGCGAAACATTCAAAGCGAGATTCAAAGTCATAATCCGGTATTTTGTGCTTTATAAATTGAGATTTCCGCTGTAACGTTAAATTATGAGGAATAAAACATTAAAAAAAACTTCAGTGGGTATAGTGATTCACAAAAATAACTTTTCCGTGTGCCACTTTTTTGGCCATTGATCGTACGTTGAAAAAGTCTCAAGCAGATTGCACATTGCAAAAGCAGTAGTTAAGTCAGGGTATCCCTCACTTTTTAACTGGGCTCTTCTGCCTGTTGGGTGCAGGGTGCAGTACAATAATAATGATAATAATAATGATAATAATAATGATAATATATTATTGACATTGGATTCAAAATTCGCGGGCGAAAGGTATGACCTACAAAGCAGCTACGTGTGGCGCTACCTTTTGGTAGAGAAATTCACGAATAGGCGAAAGATTTAATTTAGTTTTCCTCAGCAATAGCGCGACCAAATAATAGTAATTATCCATCAAGCGGGTAATGATTGCTTCTTACTCATGAGGATGCAGTTTACCGACACGAGCCTTGGCGAGTGTCGTAAAGCATCCGAATGAGTAATAGCCATTACCCGCGAGTCAGTGACGGATTAGAAAGCAGTGGCGCCCTGGGCTGATTCAATTCGGCGCCCCCCCCCTCCACTTTTGGGACTACAACAATTGATATAAAAATCCACCTTGATTTTTTCTTCAATTTTCAAGATTGAATAAAAAATGTATACTGTACCTCTATATATGTATACGTAAACAGAACAAAACTAATACAATCATATAGTAGCACACTGTGAGTAGGTGTACCTATGTAAAATGTTGAACACTAGTGACCACTAATGACTGAATAGACCCTCTTTCAGGCTGTGGGCAGGTGATTATTATTTCTCTATACTGGTAGAGGTCTGTCTGCTTGAATTTTGAGTACAGTTACCAGTTTTTTATCAGCAAAGGTGCCTAGGTAGTCACCCGATAATGAGATTTAATAATTTTATTTATAATTTATTAGTTGCCAGCATTTCGATTCATTTTTTACATAGAATCTGGAGTGGATGCCGGTAAGTATCTTACCAACTTTTCTAGCTGGCCTGAAATTATTGCAACAATATGGAACATGAAACCAGAACATTTTTCGTGAATTCATGTTTTTTTTTTCAATTTCGTCTCGGTCGGCGCCCTCTTTTATCGAGGCGCCCTAGGCTGCAGCCTACTTAGCCTATTGGTTAATCCGTCACTGCCGCGAGTAGAATACTATGCTTTATCCAGTGTTATTGAAAAATACAGGCATATAGGTATGCGCGTGATAATGCGTGCATTATTCAATAGGATTGGATAAAACGTATTATTGTTGATAATAAAAGGAGCTCCACTATTCAGCTAAATAAAGCGACTGAGTAGATAGATAGATAGATAGATAGATAGACCTTTATTTCATTTCATGTTTACCTAATCAAGTGTGGAACCTGCTTGTGGGAATCATCAAAGGCTGATCGAAGCTCTAATAAAGAACTTGGTCAGCATCAGAAACTGTTTTCTTCCTCTGAACATCACTTCCCTGTTGGCTACAAATAACCCCCAAATCCTTTCACTGATAATAGAGTTTTTCCAAAACATTGAGACGAAAGTGTGAAATTAAAGAAATAGAAAAAGTAAAATTTTGAATTGAAAATTCGTTCTAGTGGCTAAAGAGCAAGCCCTCAAGGCCAACCAATTAACAAAACAAAAAAAAAACAAAAAAAAAAAAAAGTGTGGAACCGTCACTGAGAGAGTCACACACACAGTCAGAGTAGGTATAGTCTGTACACCGATAGAACGGACTTTTTTTAATTTCAGTGATGTAACCTATAGCAAACAAAAGCACCAAAGAATGTAACAACATAGGCGCGTTTGGAACTAATATTAGTTTTGTTCGGTTGGTAGTCTTACCTGGGCAAATTATTCCTACGCCAAGCCAATGGCATGACATTCAGCGAGTTTGACACTTACGTACGATTTCCAACCTCCATTTCTCTATGATGTTTGTTATTTTCATTGAACTTTTTTAGTCGGCTCGGCTGTTGTGGATGTTGTGTAATAAAATCAGCTTAATTCAAAAACATTATTTTCTCATTTATTAAAATTGGTATTAAACTGGTGTCATTCAAAATTACCATAGCACTTAGCTGTGATTAGCGGAAATAAGCACCTCTTTCTTACTGGAATTTTAAATTTCGCGGGTAACGCTCGGGACTACTTTTCAAGCGGAGGAATCTGGTGGTCCTTTCTATCAGTGTATAGAGTATACTGTATGTTTGTAGCTACGGTGAAGCGTCATTATTCTCACCGGCCGGCCGGGGCTCCCTGTCCCTATAGATCCACCGCACAAAAATAATGATAGCTTCCTTAGGAATAAAGTCATCTAAATAATTCTTTTACTAAAATTTCATCCATTTCTTCCTGTACATTTCACTTTTGGATGTATGCATATTGATTCGTAACGTACCGCGACTGTGAAATTTACACCACAGTTTCAAATATGCACTCGTTAAACATTCGCCTGGCTTAGCTTGTCTATGCAAAAAAATAATGCTATGTCTTTCAAGAATGAAGCAATCAAAATGATTTTTCCACTAAAAAGCTCTCCATTGCTACCTGCACATTTTATTCGCTGGATGTGTAACGTACCTGTAACGGTTCACAAATTTCAAACTGTTGTTTAAGATATTTTGGAAATAGTATATTACATAACAAGCAACGAAAGTGATACTTTTCGCATAAGTGTGAAAAATTACAGACGAGCGCTAGCCAGTGTTGTAATCACACGAATGCAAGAAAAGACACTTTCTTGCGAGTTGTGTACACTATTTTTCCTTCGACCGACCTATTTTCCCTGTTCGGCGTCTGCTCATTGAGATAGAAATATCAAACTATCTATGTCAGCGGTCGTCACTTACCGATACTACTTACTGATATTCTATTTTCTGAGTATATTTTCGAATGTTTTATTGCCACTTTTCCATTTTTATGTAAATTAAAGGAAATTACCGAGAACCAGATGAAATTCCTCCAATTTTGAGAAATTTCACAACAACCGGCAACGCTGCTCGAGATCGACACTGACACTTGCTAGGAGTTTTTAGATATTTTGTTCAGATTTACCTAGTTACTAGAGCTAGATTATTTCATCCCATTTTAATTCCAATGTCACGGATTCAGACAACATTCTCACGCGATTTGTTTTATTTTAATCATTATTGATTACTGGAAGTTCTCGACTGTGAACAACGACCAGCTACTGAGGGCAAAGAAGCATCAGTGGCATGCCTAAAAAAGTATGTGGCCCAGGGACGCCCCCCAAATGCTGGACAATGGAAGATCGTTTGCCATGGAACTATGTCTGGCATTGAAAAGCGAAAGCAAAAGGCACTAGTGACGATATTTTTACTTTCGCGCACAGCGTTTGCAATTGGCAAGTTTCGCGCCCACTATACCGTACAGAAAATAACGTTTTTGTGGGTGGTCGTAGGAAAAAAAAACATTTGTTGCATTTGGGGACGATTGGTCAACTGAAAACAAACTGTCGTCATGTCTGTTGCAGAACCTTCCATTGTAGCATCCTCCTTGCAACGTCTTTAGGAATAATTTTGATATTTTATGTAGAATTGCTTCGATGAACGCTGGATTCATTCTCTCTCTCTCTCTCTCTCTCTCTCTCTCTCTCTCTCACTAGAATGGTCCATTGAAACTGGCGACAATAAGCCCATTCGCTAGGTCAGTATCGTCTTTCTCTCCTCTCTTCAATATTTTCACTGAAGAACTAGATGACACGATCGTCTTGAAAGTTGCAGAAGCGTCTGAAAGTGATCATGGATCCTTTTTGTCAAGAAGAAATCAGCGGAAAACAGATATTGCTTTGATGTAGTGTTGCCGTCTAGACAAGACAAGACAAGAGTTGCCCTACTCTTGTCTTGTCTTGAAATATCAAGATAATTTCAAAATTTCAAGACAAGACTCTAACTCTTGATGGAAATTTTTCAAGAGTCTAGATAGACTCTTGAAATTGAATGACTATAAAACCCCTTCTACCAAGAAAAACACGTGACAGAAATATAAACATCTTTTAGCAAGAAAAACAGAGGAACTGTGAGGAGCAAGGAGCACCTTTCGAATAGGGACTGCGCTTCAATAAAATATTCTTCTTGGGTATAATTAAGTTCAAATTTCAAAACAAAGACCTACTTTCATTGATACTGAAATTTATCATTGGTGTGAATAGTGTGAATGCTAAAAGAAAAGGTTGCCACCGCCACCCCCAACCTGTTAGTAGACGTATTTCTGCAGTGGGGTCTTATAAAATGACAAGATACAATTTTATAGCCCTAGGTTGATGCCTGAATCTGAATAAATATAGTCAATCACTGTTCATTTAAAAAAGTACTCAAAAAATCTGGCACCGGAAAAGGATATAGAAATTCAACTCATCGCAGTCCATCGGTTCGAATCGAATGAATAAGCAAGCCAAAAACAATACGAGGCTGCCATGAACGTCAAGAAACAGTCAACGAATGAGTTACAGTCAAGAAAAAGTTGAACAATCAACCGTAATATTATTTTGCTGTTTGGTGTTCGAAACATTGCTGCTGGACAAAGAAATGTAAATAATTGGGTTTGAGCACGTCTCAAAGTTCCCAGATGTCGTGGTGCAGACGTGGTCCAATATTTTTGTCGAAAACATACCGATTATTTGCAGGTCTGTGGCAGGTTCCTGCTTGTATCAACCTAACGCCGGCAAAAAGACTAACTTCACTCAAGTTGTAGAAAGAGCACTAGCCTTATCGGTATTTTGCCTTGGTACATTGTTGAAAGGATATCTGGTGGCAGCATGTTGTCTGAATAATTCTACTTATATTGGCAAGAAGCACTTTGTTTCGCAGCTTTTGACCAAAAGCCTCATCAAGCTACCTAATTTCTTAGAAGTTGCGATCTGAGAAGGCGCAGCTATTTTTTGGAAAAATAGAAACGGAGATGTTGGAGCAGCCTTTGAAACAAAAATCACTTGGACGGAGCCTCCGCATGCAAACAGAAAAAAAAACAGTAGAGACATACAGAGTCTGAAGGAGATGTCATGTGAATATATTATAATCATAACACATGATTATAATTCGACATGGCATTTTTTTGGCAACGCTTTTCCGTTCTCTGATACAAAATTGATAGACTCATAGTCAACTGCCACCACAAACCAAAAATCAAATTGTCTGACATCTTATGACATATAAGATTCACAATATACAGAAAGATGCTTCTATGTGATGTTTTGTTTTCCTAATTTTCAAAATACTCATGGACTGTAGACTGCCTATCATACACAGCCTGACAAAAACGGTCAATGCATAATGATATGATGGCCTGCGTAGTGCGCAAGCGCAGAACAGGTTTATTGCTTAATCATTCTCCCAATTTAAACTCTTGAATTCCCAGATTTTTTTCTGAAGAAAGTAGGGACTTTTCAGACGAGATATTTTATATCGTCTGTAGTGATCTTGGTACTTTGATTTCAACAAATAAAAGAAAAATGGTTTAAGAACCCTTCGCAATCATTTTCATTTCAAGAAGATATAGTTTTGAATAGCATTTTGTCATACCGTTTACTCCCATTCATGTTATTTCATGTTGTCAATAAACTCTGTAAGAAATCTCCAAGCTAATCACACATTCAGTAAAAAATGGAAACCATCAACGGAGAGGAATATATCTGTTTTTTTTTAATTTTCTTATTCAAAAGTCTAATCAAGACTCTTGATCTTGACAGCCCAACTCTTGTCTTGTCTAGAAATTTCAAGACAAGAGTTTCTAGAGGTCTTGTCTAAGTCTTGACGCCCTTTCAAGACAAGAGTCTAGAAAGTCTAACTCTAGACGGCAACACTACTTTGATGGGCAAAAGCTCAACCTAAGCACGCTTCGTATCCAATACCTCGAATTGACGGAATTCTCAGCTTGTTGGGAAATTCTAAATTTACTCCTTGAATATATTTTTTTGAATTAAAATTGTAAGCCATAACAACTCATCAAGGGTTTTGGCTTGCTTCCCTGCCTATTCTTGTAGGTTTAAGTACTCGGAAGGTTTCCCAGAACCTTGCCGAGGGGAGATTTGGCGCCGGTATCCCGTCTCCGAGTGGGTCCCACCACAGTGCCATGATGGAGCGGTCACCCATCCAGAAACGGACCGCAATGTGTATGGCTTGACTTCAGTGATCGAAGCCAAGCGCGATGTCGATTACACTACGCGTCCCCATCTCTTGAATAATAATTGATTTGAATACAGCTTTCTGGCAAATACCCGTAGATCCCCTAGTAGTAGTGAGTAGTAGTATAGCAGGACTTCAAATAAATTTCTCAGTTGCAGAAAGAGAGACTGAGTGTTCTTTATGGTTCACGACCTTATGACGGAGGCACTCAGTTTTGCTTGATAACTGATCATTATCCAATTTATGGTTGTTGAAGTGTCCGGTGGATAGTCAAGTTGCAACAGTTCAGTTTTGATCTATTCACTTTTTTTCAACTGGTGGGCAAAATCGCTTTCAGAGATATATTGGTACCTATGTAACCCGCCCTTTTTGGTGTGTAGTTCACGTTTACTGATTCACTCATGAAAAAGTGCGCTCTTGAGCCTCACGGCATATTCATCGTTCGTCGTTTCTATCATTTTGTTTGCTGACATTACTGTATAATGGGGTCTTGTATAAAATTTCAAAATACAATTTTATTGGCTTAGGTCGATGCCTGAGTGAATAAAATCAACTACTGTCCAGTAGAAAATAGATTGGAAAAATCTTTCGCGCGAAGAAAGAGAATGAAAATTTAGCTCATCAGTCTCATCACGGTTCATTCGTTCAAATCGAGTGGATGAGCGAGCCAAAAACAGTACCGGGTCACCACATGAACCTCGTGGCTTGAGCAGAATGAATCCCCCAGAGGTCCCAGAAGTCGTGGTGTGGACGTGATTCATAATTGCTGTCGGAGAAATGCCGATTGTTTGCAGACCTGTGCCAGATTCCTGCTTGTGTCAGCCTGACCCGGGCAAAAAAATCCACTTTGCTAATCGTTCTTTTATTGGCGTGCAACATTTTGTCTCGTAGCTATCGGCCATCAGCCTCATTGAATCACCTAATTTCTAGGGAGTTGCGATCTGGGAAGGCGCAGTTATCTTTTGGAGAAGTAGAAAGGAAGATGTTGGGGCAGCTCTTGAAAATACATTACTTGGACGACACTTTCACATGAGAACCGAAAGAAATAGGAGAGACTCACGAGTCTGACGGGGATGTCATTTAAACATAACCATGTGATGTAAACCGAATTTGACATGACAACTCTCTGGCAACGTTTCCCGGTTCTCTAATGAATAGCTGCCAGATTTATAGTGAGCGCAGGACAGATTCTTCGCGTTCAAACTCCACCCGTTCCCGCCCAAATTTTCAACTTTTTTTTCTGAAACAAAAGAAGGAACTTTTGAGACGAAATTTTTTCATGCCTGTTATTATTTCAGTTTGTACTTCGTTCTGAACAAATAAGAGAAAAATGTTAAAAACCCCATTGGAAACTTGAAATCTGGAAAAGTTTTTCTGAATATCTTCCTCGCTTTCACTACTTTGTCATTATGTAATAACAATGAGTGAATATAATACTAACTACTACTTTTGTTATTGGAAAATTTTAGCCATGAAAAAATAACAAAATTTTCTCTCCGAGATGACAATAGCTCAATTTCGACGCGTTGTGCTTGATCTCTTGATTAGATGTTATTATATTGAAATTTCTATGAATTTATATGTCAAGTTTGATTGAGATAAAATGAGACAATAATAGCTATTTTAGCACCTTTAATAACTGCTTTCAAAGGAAGTGTAATTTTCACTAATTACCGTGCATTTTCCTCAATACACTTATATGTAAATTAATCGGCAAATGCCTAGATTCTTGAACAATAATAATTGTTGCGGTACTTCAGTAGTGCAGGCGACCGTTCGTTATCGCTAATAGATCAACATTCAACAATAGCAATAAATAATTAGCAACGATTTGTCGGATGCAGAATTATGCATGTTCAGCTATTTAATTATGTCTCGCACAATGTTCCAGCGCAAAATGAAATAATGTCAAGTAAATTTATGAATTTTTCTATAATTATAGATAATTGTCAGTGATGAAGTAATAAATCTGGAAATGTCGAAGACTTGGATAGGTACCTACTGAAGTTGTCCTCGCATGTCTTCAAGTCGTTTAAGGATGTCAGCACCATTGACGTAAATTTATAGAGAGTTGTTGAATTGAACAGAATAGGTAGGTACACAGGCAGGTCTTCGTATAGGTACTTATTAAGTACTTAATTACTTTATAATATTTATTTCCTATTATTTCTATGACGTGACGAGTAATACACCACGAATCATTCACCTGGCTGGTTATTGTTTGTTTATACAGTGCATTTTTAAGTAGGTACCTGCTTTGACATTTTTTCACATTCTTGTTTGCCTACTGCTGAAAATTACGCAACGACACTTTAAGATAACCATTGAAATCATTTAAAATAAATGATTACTGTTACAATATCCACAGGCGGTCTGTTATTTGAATAACAAATTCATCCGTTATTTAGATAAACATGCATACTAATTATTAGTAATTTTCACTTAGGATCGGCACAATATAATCAATTTCAATTCGAATATATTGATTTTGTAGTTGGGAGTTTCAATTTGTGAACAAAATAGTGTGAATAAATAAAACGCTCTTTTTTTTTGGCCCTGCTCGACTTGTAACGATGCAAATTCTGATGAAGTTTACAAGGTACTATAGCCAACTTGACGTGTAGACCGCGTCTGGAATTAAACATCCCGCCGAGGTATGTACACTATTCCATTCAAAATTATTCTACCAAACTGAAGAATGATTTCTTGTGGTCATTCATAATCCTGGTGGTTTATTGCAAGGTATGTGCGAGTCACTTTCACCACGTTAGCTCCGCCACAAATTATGTTTCTGCGACAATGCACGTAAAAATTCCAACCCATGGGTGGGTACTCTACTCTGCTTATTATTATTCTTCAGAGTTTATGCGGCTTTTTTGTTACTGCAGCTCATTTTCTTATTGTGGTTGTTGTTGTTGCTCTTGGCGGCCTTCACTGTAAATTTTTGTTCGAGTTCCTTCTTCAGATGTCTCAAGGGAAACTCCCCGACAATGGCATGCAGCGAGTGCAATTTCAAAAAAGTTCCAGCACGTGTTTTGCTCTGTGTCGTTCGATCTCTGCTGACATGATACTTTTATAACAAACGGTAAAAAATTGAATGCCAAGGTTCGATTCGTTCACGTTTTCAGTTTTTCTTCAATAATGCAATTAATTACGTTTGCTTCTCCCAATTTTGACATGATGAATTTGGGATGTTTTTTAAGGAAAAGTCATGGCCGCTGAAACTGGCGTCAACTTTCTTCAGTATGTGTAGGTATTTGCGCGGAAAACAATTTAAGCGTAGTAGCTACTTCTACTTAGGTACTGCATAATGAAGTATAAGATACTAAAATACCGATACCTAATTATTATCAAAATCGAGACACTTTCTCTTGGAAATTAATTCAATTGTACACACTGCGGTTTCATCGATATTTAAATATTTAAAATTTTGAGATGTTGTGAAACAGTGAGTGACATTTAGCGCATAATTCTTAGTACCTACACAACACTACTTATACAAAACGACTGGTGATCTTCATTGGTCCTGGTGTCGTAAAATATTTTCCTTCTTCTTGCATAATCATACTTTTGCATAGAATGCCGTTTAATTACAGAATGACCGCAAAAGTGCATTTCAATCGAAGCCGTGCTTTTTTCAAGCACGAAAAAATTCATACAGACGGGATGGAACTAAGCCAATTCACGTGCACCAAACAAAACAATTCGGGCCGAGTTAGGAAAATGGAAAGTATGCGAGGTTTATCCGGAAGCCCATGGCTAATGGCCACTTTCAGCTATCACGATGGCGCATTTTTTGATTTAATACAGGTAGGTAGGTACCTTTAACGTAGGTATCCTCGCGTCTAATTACAATTGTTGCACAATTACTGTGTGGCAGTGCAATTTAATCTGAAATGCATCTGGAGCACGAGCAAGAGCTTTCAGCCGGTTTGAAATGACATTGTCCTTTATCCTCCTTTCACAATCTGGCATCGGGTGACATGTTTATGGGGTTAAAAAAATGTCGTGCACGTCCGATCGAGTTGCATGTAACGAAGAAAACTTGGTGTAAAATGGATTTTTCTTCATCATAGATTTTGCAGGTGTAGCCAGTATTATAGAGCCATGATACCTACTTTATAAAATACTTATATTTCTATTTCGGGTACTCGTTTCTCGCTTTATCACTTCATCTCTGATGTTATAGCATCGTCGTCAAATCCTTGTAGTTATTCGATTTGCTAACAATCTGAGAACGAGACAGAAAAAAAAAACAGTATCCTGAGTTCTTGTTCAGTTCCTCAAAGAACGTCTTCACTTTCTGCAACATCGCCCTCAGCTCCTTCAACATCGTCCTGAGTTCGTACGATAGTGTCTTAATCTCTTCAACCTCGTTCTCACTTCCCGTCAGATCAACTCAAGCTCGTCTAAATTATGTTTCTTCTTCCAACATTCTCCTTAGTTCTCCCCAACATTGTACTCAGCTTTTCTGACTCGTCTCCTTTCCTCAATCAGCGTCGTCCTCAGTACGTCCAACATTGCCTCAGTTTCATCAACACCGTTTTCCGTTCTTTTAAGGTCATCCTCAGTTCGTCCAACTCGTCTCGCTTCCTCCATCATCGTACACAGCTCTTGATTGACGTTCTCACCTCGTTCATTTTGTTCAATTCCATCAGCATCATTCTCAGTTCCTCAAATATCATCCTCAGTTCGTCCAATCGGGCTCTCTTCATCCAACCGTTATCAGCTCTCCCAACGTTTCCTTAGTTCGCCAAACTTGTTTTCCTTGCTCCAACATCATTCTCAATTCGTTCAACATTGTCCTGTCTTCCTAAACATCGTTCTCAGTTCCCTCAACGTTGGCGTCGTCCTTAGTTTATCCAGCTCATTTTCTTTGCCCCAAACACGTTCTCAGTTCGTTCAACATTGTCTCAACTTGATTACCATCGTTCACAGTTTCTCTTAAGTTACACTAGTTGGTCCAATTTTGTTTCCCTTTTTCTAACATCGTCTTCAGTTCCCTCAGCATTGTCCTCAGTTCATCCAGTTTTATTTCCTAGCTCCAACATTGTAGCTTGTTTAACATTGTCTCAGATCGATCAACATCGTTCTCAATACTATAAAGTCATCCTCAATCTCCCAGCATCGTCATGAGTTTTAAAAACTCATTTTACTTCTCCAAAATTGTTTTTCATTCCTCCAACATTGTCCTGACTTCTTCAACATCGTCCTCAGTTTCTCTAAGGTCATCCTCAATTTGTCTTATTCATCGCTTTTTCCTTCAACATCGCTCTCAGTTCCTGTAAGATCATCTGAACCTCGTCCGAATCATGTTTCTACTTCCAATATCGTCCTCAGTTCCTCTAACATCGTTCTCAGTTCGCCCAACTCGTCTCTTTTCCTCCAGCATCGTCCACAGTTACCCCAGCGTCGTCCTTAGTTTGTCTGACATTGTCCTAATTCCATCAGCAGCTGCAATATATTTCTCAGCTCGTTTAACATTGTCCCAGCTTGATTAACATCGTTCTCATCACCTACAAGGTCATCCTCGGTTCTCTCAATCTCTTCCTTCAACTCATCTTTTCTCTTCCTTCAAATCATCCCTTTTCTTTCAACGCTGTCTTCAGCTTCCTCAACGTCGCCCTCAATTCGTCCAACTTGTGTTTCTTGCTCCAATATCGTTCCCACTTTTCCAACGTTGCTCTATATACTCACTTCAACATTGTCCTTAGTTCTTGATCCACCTTGCTATCAGTTTAGGTCATCCTTGCTCATCCAATTCGTCTCATTTTTTCAACATCGTCCTCAGCTCCTCAACGTCATTCTCAGTTCGCCAAATTTGTTTTTCTTGCTCCAGCATCCATCTCAATCCGTTCAACTTGTTTAACTTTATCAGCATTATTCTCAGTTTCTCAAAGTACATCCTCAATTTGTCCAAATCATCTTCCCTTCGTTGACATTATCCTCAACTCCCTTAACGTCGTCTAACTAGTCCAATTTGTTTCCTTTGCTCAAAAATCGTTCTAAATTTGGTCTACATTGTCTCAACTTCAATTACATCGCTCTCAGTTTCTCTAGGGTCATCCTTGCTTGTCCAATTCGTCTCATTTTCTTTAACATCGTCCTCAGCTCCCCAACGCTGTCTCAAGTTCGCCAAAGTTGCTTTTCTTGCTCCAGCATTATTCTCAATTCGTCCAACGTTGTCCTGATTTTCAAAGACATGTTCAACATCGTCCCTAGTTCCTCTAAGGTTATCCTTAGCTTGTTGAATAATACTTCCTTACTTCTAAGGTCATCCTCAGCTTGTTCAATAATACTTCTTTTCTTCTAAGGTCATCCTCAGTTCATCCAGTTCCTCCCCTTACTCGGACAACGTCCTCAGAAGTTTGTTCTACATTGGCTAAACTTGACCAACATTGTTCTCAGTTTCTCTAAGATCATCTTAGTTTGTCCAATTTGTCTTCTCATCTTCAACATCGCCTCCAGCTTCCAAACGTCGTCTTCAATTCATCAACTTTGTTATATTTGTGCAACATCGTTCTTAGTTGATCCAGCATTGTCCTGACTTCTTAAACATCGTCCTTAGTTTCTTTAAGTTAATTTTCAGTTTGTCCAAATCATCTTCTTTCCTTAAACGTCGTCTTCAGTTCCCTCCACGTCGCCCTCAGTTCTATCAACTTGTTTTTCTTGCTCCAATATCGTTCTCAATTCTTCCAACGTTGTCCTGACTTCTTTAACATCGTCCTTAGCTTTTTTAACATTGTCCTGACTTCCTAACATTGTCATCGGTTCCTCTGAGATCATCTTTAGTTTCTCCAACTCGTTTTCTTTTCTTCAACATTGTCCTCGGTTACCTTAACGTCATCCTCAGTTTGTCCAACTTGTGTTTCTTGATCTAACATCGCCCTGAGTCCGTTCAACTCATCTCCCATCCAGTATTGTTCTAAGTTTTCCCAACGTCGTTTCCAGTTCGTACAGCATTGTCCTAACTTCTTGAACATCGCTTTCAGTTCCTATAAGGTCGTCTTCAGTACCTTCATCCGGCTTCCTTCCTCTAACGCCGTTTTCAGCTCTCCCAACGTTGTCCTCAGTTTATCCAACTTGTTTTCTTGGCTCTTAACTCGTTCTTGGCTCGTTCAACATTGTCTCAGCTTCTTCAGCATCGTTCTCAGTTCCTTAAAGGTCATGCTTATTTCCTCTAGTTCGCCGTCATCCTTCAACATCGTTTTCAGTTCCCCAGCGCCGTTTTCAGTTCGTTCAACACTGCTCCAACTCAACATCATTCTCAGTTCCTCCTGCAAGGTCATCCTCATTTATCTAAGTGGTTTTCCTTTCTCCATCATCGTACTCGTTCCCTCAACGTCGTTCTCAATTTGTCCAACTTGTTTAACTTTATAAGCATTATTCTCAGTTCCTCAAACAATATCTTCAATTTGTCCAAATCATCCTCCCTTCGTTGACATTATCCTCAACTCCCTCAACGTCGTCCTCAACTGGTCCAATTTGTTTCCTTCGCTCCAAAATCGTTCCTTATTTGTTCTTCATTGTCTCAACTTCATCAACATCGCTCTCAGTTTCTCTAGGGTCATCCTTGCTCGTCCAATTCGTCTCATTTTCTTCAACATCGTCCTCAGCTCCCCAACGTTGCCCTAAGTTCGCCAAACTTGCTTTTCTTGCTCCAGCATCATCCTCAATTCGTCCAACGTTGTCCTGATTTCAAGAGACATGTTAAACATCGTCTCTAGTTCCTCTAAGGTTATCCTAAGCTTGTTCAACAATACTTCCTTCCTTCTAAGGTCATCCTCAGTTCATCCAGTTCCTCCCCTTACTCGGGCAACGTCCTCAGCTTGCCTAACGCCGTGTTTTATTTGTCCAGCATCGTTCTCAGCTGATCCAACATTCTCCTGGCTTCTTTAACATGATCCTCAGTTTCTCTAAGGTCATTCTTAGTTTCTCTAAATCACCTCCTTTCCTCCAGCGTCATTCTCAACTTCCCGGACGTCGCGCTGATCCAACATTCTCCTGACTTCTTCAACATGATTCTCAGTTTCTCTAAGATCATTCTCACTTTCTCCAAATCACCTCCTTTCCTCCAGCGTCATTCTCAACTCCCCGGCCGTCGCCCTCAGTTCGTCCAACTTGTTTCTCTTGTTCCAATATATCTTCCTCAGTTCCTCAAGGGCTCAAGGTCATCCTCAGTTTGTCCAAATCATCTTCCTTCCACATTATCCACAGTTCTTCCAACGTCGTCCTCACTTCGTTCAGCTTGTTTCCTTTGCTCCAAAATCGTTTTCAGTTTGTTCTACATTGGCTCAACTTGACTAACATTGTTCTCAGTTTCTCCAAGGTCATCTTAGCTCGTCCAATTTGTCTTCCCCTCTTCAACATTGTCTTCAGCTTCCCAACGTCGTCTTCAGCTCATCAACTTTGTTCTATTCGTCCAACATTGTTCTCAGTTGATCCGAAATTGTCCTGATTTCTTAAGGCCATTTTCAGTTTGTCCAAATAATCTCCTTTCCTTTAACATCGTCTTCAGTTCCCTCAACGTCACCCTCAGTTCTTTCAACTTGTTTTTCTTGCTCCAATATCGTTCTCAATATTCTTCCAACGTTGTCCTGACTTCTTCAACATCGTCCTCAGCCTTTTCAACATTGTCCTGACTTCCTTACATTGTCATCGGTTCCTCTAAAGTCATCCTCAGTTTCTCCAACTCGTTTTCTTTTCTTCAACATTGTCCTCAGTTGCCTTAACGTCATCCTCAGTTCGTCCAGCTTGTGTTTCTTGATCTAACATCGTCCTGAGTTTGTTCAACTCATCTCCCATCCAGTCTTGTTCTCAGTTTCCCACCGTCGTTCCCAGTTCGTACAACATTGTCCTAACTTCTTGAACCAGTTTCCTCAGTTTCCTTGAACCTCACTTTCTTTAACGTCATCCTGATTCCGTCTAAATTTTTTTTTCATTCCTCCAACATCGTCCTCTCTCATTTCCACCAACAGCCGTTTCGTCTACTTTAGTTGCTTCAGTAGTAAGTTTACCAACGTCTTCAATGAACTACTTACACGTTAAATATGTACAAAAAAATTCGATTGAAGAAACGACCAAATACGATGCAAAAAAAAATTTAAATTCGTCTTTATTCAGCAGATTAGGCAACATTAATTTTGAGTTTCAAACGAAAGGCGAACGGATGGTAGTCTTCAGTCTTCACCGCGATCTTGTGTCGCAATTTTGTTGTTATTAGCAAATATTTACTTGTTCAATAAACCAACGTTATGATTTATTGCCGCCAGCTGACCCGTCCTTCGATTATTATCTTGATTTGAATGAGACGTGAACTCAAAGAGGTTGTACCTAAGTGTGTAGCCGGAGGAGGTGCTGAACAATTTAATGAATTTTGACATCATTAAATTAAAAGACGCCATCGGTTGGTGGTTGGTGAGAAAAGAGTTTCCTTGAAAGAAACTCGGCCTTAAATTTCAAATATTTTCTTAAACATCTTTGAGAAACTTACGCAGACACTTTGTATAGCAGCCAACCGCCAATAATGTTGTAATAACAAAATTGCACTCTGGTAATGACCACCAGATGAGTGTTTACGCAGCACACCTTGCTTGCGGTTTTACACCTCCCTAGACGTTTTGAAACGTAATCTTTTTAGAATAAGTACTCACCTGTTTTGTAAAATTCAACAAAAATTTCAATAAAGAAATAACCCAATGTGTGTTGACATTTCGAATCCCATATTTAGGAAGTGGCATCGCTTGAACTTCATCACTACAAATATTGCCTCACCAAGAGTAATGAAGCCACAACGAAATTTACAAAACCGAAATGTCAGAACCTGTGTAATTATTCCGATCTTTATTAAAAAGATCCAATTAAAATGTTTACACATTTTTTCCCAAAGTCAAGATCACCGTTTACAAACTGTGATTATGATGATGTACCTGTAGGTATGACAGGAAATTGCTGCAATGATGTTGACGATGCCGACCTCATCCTAAATCCAATAGGTGTTAAAGAGCGTCGTTATAAGAATTTTAGTTTGAGTTTGAGTTTTATGCGATTGAGAAGAATGCAGTTTGGGTGTTCAACTCCATTTTTATAGCGAAGGTGATCGAGTCGCTTCGGTGCAAAAAGAGCAGCGACCAATAAATAAATATTTATTCACGTGCGTGATCTGATTTTAATTAAAATATCGATGTAACTTTATGATGGATTTTTTTCGTGAAAACTGCCTTGAAAATTAGAATTTTATTTTTCAAACCGATTTATAATAATAATAGGCATAACCATAAGTAATCATTACTTGAGAATGTGGTCATCATTAATCTTTCATTCTACAGATTTAAATGTCATCCACACGCGAAAAGAGGCGGCCAAAAAATTGTTTGTGATGCGGTGACCGCCTAACCGGATTTTCAGAAATTTTTCTCAGTCAATATTTTATTTTTCTCAGACCCATCAAAATGTCAATCAATTAAAAATATTTTTTTCTGTTTATAATAATCGTTTCCAAATCCAGCTTTATGCTTGATATAGAATAAAATGATACCTCAAAAACTGATCAAACTCGATACACGTGGAATTCATGTGAAGATAATTAACTGAGCCTCACACAAATTAGAACCAATCCAGTAGCACTGGTGTACCTACGCAAGAATTTGTAAACCACCTCTGGGCATGTCAATCAGAACACTGAATTTTAGCAATAATCAAGTCTAGTTTCTGCAACTTTTGTTTAATATAAATGCCGATTTTTTTTTATTGATATCAAATCGATCCAAATAATATTGACTATAACTCTCCCGATTAGGTATACTTTCTATAAACAAAATAGATTTTTATGAGTAAATGGGAAAGACGTTTATCATGCTGTTCACGATTTCCTTATTTGTTCACAGATTGTTGCATGTTATTGCACAGAAAATGAAAGATTATTAAAAATGGGTAAACTCAGTTTTACCTTAATCATAATGTTGAGCTTAAGCACCCACCTAGGTGCTTATAAGTAGGTTTTACACTACATTCCTAAACAAGCTATGAATCTGAAAGTTATGCAACGTCCAGAGTGACGTCTGCATTCTTTTACCATATCAGATGTTGGTGTTGCACTTTTCTCTATAACACTTGACGATTTTTCAGAAAAATTAATGGCGATTAAATATCGAAACGAAAGCACCACAACAACTTTCGCTTATTATTGAAGCATTTCGCTTCCATATATTAATGTCAACTGTATATTATCATTTTTACGTTTATTTTTACAAATAATAGGCAATCAAGAAATAAAATACATAATGCAAAAAACGATGTGGCGTTGGAATGCAGATTTCAGACAGCGCATCAGACAGGTCCCTCTTCAGATGAAATGTCAATGTCGTTGACGTATAAAAAGTGGCCCACGTCGGCATCTTTTTTTTTGAGTTTTATTCAATTTTTGATGAAGATTTTATAATCGGTCATTAATGTTTTGTTGTTATCTCGATATAGAAACTTTCATTGCGGAAATTTTATGGTTTTAGGCAACTATACAACCGCGAGGGGTACAACATTGTTGTGCAAGTTATTAAATTTCAATTAATCAGTGGAAGAAATTTACGACGTTTGGTTTTCGTTTTAAATGCTCGTTAATTAATTTAACATTAACGTTGTAGAAAATTGCACTTGCGGTTTCGACGAATGAGAGGCCTTAAGGCGGCTCTGCAAAGTGTCACGAAATTTTTTTTGCAAAAATTCTCCTTAGGTGCCTACTCACCTATGCTTGTAACGTGAATACAGCGATTATAACTTTTTTATGTAACTACCTATGTAATAAAAGCTTCGCTTTTTAGAATCTGTATGGATTTCATTAGGTTATGGATAAGCAGGTGCTTGACTACTATTCAAGTCCTAAAATTATACATAATAACTATATAAATATAACACAAAATAAACTCGAATGCGCCACCTAATGCCAAAGTGAGATCAACAGTCTTAGGATTTGCATGCATATTCATCATTTACCTGTGGGAAGACGGTCCTTGGGACGACCTGGTGTAGAAACTGCTGTAACAACACAACACGAAACTCTCGTTCTTATGAGCTTTTCATTTTTGATTCCATTCCACTTGAACTAATTCCCTCATTTTGACATTTTGACCCTTGGCTATGATTGTCGTGACCCCCCCTCCCCTATCGTGTGGACCTTTTACTTACGTTTTACTTACGTTGTCGTTTCACTCAGGTTCTACTCGAGACAAGAACGGAACTTTGGGGATGAGGATTGTGCTGAAAAGTTGAACAAAAACACGAATTGACAGCGAACAAAATGAATTTTTTTCATCAAATCATCAGCGAAATGTGAATGAAATGGTAACCGGAATAAACATCGCAGGAGAAAACATCGCAGGAAAAAACATAGCGGAAAAATCATAGCAGGAGAAAACATCGCATGGAAATAACATCGTATGGAGAAAACATCGCACGGAAGAAACATCGCATGGAAGAAACATCGACCGGAAAAAACATAGCATGGAATAAACATCGCAGGAGAAAACATAGCGGAAAAAATATAGCCGGAAAAAACATCGCACGGTAAAACATAGCAGGGAAATAACATCGCAAGGGTGTATTTTTCCAAATCTCCTGTGGTCTCCCAACTATCAAAATCAAGTATGACCGCAAGTACGCGGAAATGAAGTCTTCAGTACAGGTCTAAGTACGAATGGGGGCCGCCTGGGGTGGAGGCCTGGATATATCAGAGGTCTGGCCGTGCATGATGTGCATGATGGAAGTCTACACACGGTAAGGTATCATGTTTGGGTCGTGAGACTCAAGTAGGTACCTATGAAAGTCGTTCAAGTCAAAGACATAAATAAGTATAGGGGCTGTCTGTAGCAGAATTTTTTCCTGGCTGTGATTTTTCCATGCTATGTTCTCGCCGGTGACCGGACAATTCTACGCTAGACCATTCTTCGCGCCGGAAAATTTGGAGCTCTAATGAGGCCGAGTGTGAGTGTGATATTCAGAGCCCTATCCCCCACTGGGTTTTTACGTAGCGTTTCAAGCCTTGTTGAGCCCCCTTGTCTCTACAAGGTATCGTTTGGGATCTTTATGAATCCCCTAGGGTATCTTGGGGATTTGCTTCGCCCTTATGCCTTGGACAGTTCCACAGAGCCCTAATAGGCCCCATTGTCTTCATGTTGCATTTGTAGCCCTGCTGAGCCCCTTTTCACAATGTGTTAGTTTTCAAGCCCTAGTTAGCTCCTATTAGTGTTTATGTGTTAATCAAAGTTCTACGGTGCCCCCTTGTATCCCCAAGTGTCATTTGGAGCCCCAGTGAGCCCCGCCAGGCCTTCTTCCGATCTTGAGAGGCCTCTCCTCTCTTGTGTCCAGATTGAAGCGGCTCAAGCTCTATGAGTCCACTTGTATTTTCAAGTATCGTTTGGAGCCCTATTGGGCCCCCTTATGTATTCAATTATCGTTTGCAGCATTTCATAATGTGTCAGTTTCATCAGCTCTAGTTAACTCCTGTTAGTCTTAATGTGTTGATCAAAGTTCTACGGGCCCCCTCGTGTCCCCAAGTGTCATTTGGAACCCCAGTGAGCCCCGCCAGGCATTCGCTCGATTTTCAGAGGCCTCTCCTCTCTTGTGTCTACATTGGAGCGTTTCAAGCCCTACTGAGCCCCTTTGTATCTCCAAGTATTGTTGGAGCCCTATTGAGCCCCCTTGTGTCTTCAATTATCGTTTGCGGACCAGGTAACCCTCTCCTGATTTCTCAAGGTTTCTGGATTCTAAGAAAGCTCCTTTGTTCCTTATTAAGTTTCTGAGAGTCCTATGTTGCCCCCTTGTGTCTTTGTTTCATTTGTAGCCCTGCTGAGCCCCTTTTTTTCAATGTGTTAGTTTTTTAAGGTCTAGTTAGCTCCTGTTAGTCTCTATGTGTTGGTCAAAGCTCTACGGGGCCACCTCGTGTCCCCAACTGTCATTTAGAGCCCCAGTGAGCCCCGCCAGGCCTTCGTCCGATTTTTAGAGGCCTCTCCTCTCTTGTGTCTACATTGAAGCGTTTCAAGCCCTACTGAGCCCTCTTGTATCTTCAAGTATCGTTTGGAGCCCTATTGAGCCCCCTTGTGTCTTCAATTATCGTTTGCAGACCGGGTGACCCTCTTCTGGTTTCTCGATGTTTCTGGATTCTAAGAAAGCTCCTTTGTGCCTTATCAAGTTTTTCAGAGCCCTATGTGGCCCCCCTGTATCTTTACTTTTCATTTGTAGCCCTGCTGAGCCCCTTTTTTCAATGTGTGAGTTTTTCAAGCTCTTCAAGTATCTTCAAGGATCGTTTGGAGCCCTATTGAGCCCCTTGTGTCTCCAATTATCGTTTGCTGACCAGGTGACCCCCTTCTGATTTCTCGACGTTTCTGGAATCTCAGAAAGCTCCTTTGTGCCTCATTGAGTTTTTCAGAGCCGTATGTGCCCCTCCTCTGTGTCTTCATGTTACATTTGTAGCCCTGCTAAGCTCCTTTTTTCATGCTCTAGTTAGCTCCTGTTAATCTTTTTGTGTTGGTCAAAGTTCTACGGGGCCACCTCATGTCTCCAAGTGTCATTTGGAGCCCCAGTGAGCCCCGCCAGGCCTTCGTCCGATTTATAGAGGCCTCTCCTCTCTTGTGTCCACATCGAAGCGTTTCAAGCTTTACTAAGCCCCTTTGTATCTTCAAGTATCGTTTGGAGCCCTATTGAGCCCCCTTGTGTCTTCAATTATCGTTTGCAGACCAGGTGACCTCCTTCAGATTCCTCGAAGTTTCCGGAATCTTAGCAGCTCCTTTGTGCCTTTTTATGTTTTCAGAGGCCTATGTGGCCCCCCTGTGTCTTTATGTTTCATTTATAGCTCTGCTGAGCCCCTTTTTACATTGTGCTAGTTTTCGAAGCTCTATTTAGCTCCTATGAGTCTTTTTATGTGTTGGTCGAAGTTCTACAGGGCTCTTCGAGCTCTCTTTGTGTCTCAAAGTTTCATTTGGCGCCTTAGTGGGCCTCGCCAGGCCTTCTTGCAATTATAAGAATCATATCCTCCCTTATATCTACATTGAAGCGTTTCAAACCCTGCTGAGCCCCCTTGTATCTTTAAGTATCGTTTGAAGCCCTAATGAGCCCTCTTGTGTCCACAATTATGGTTTGGGGCCTCGGTGACCCCCTTCTGACCTCTTGACATTTCTGGCATCTTAGAAAGCTCTCTTGTGCCTTTCCAGGTTTCTCAAAGCCCTATCAGGCCCCCCTGTGTCTTTATGTGTCATTTGTAGCCCTGTTGAGCCCCTTTCCAACCCGTATTTGTTGCGGAGCTCTAGTCAGCTCCTGTGTGTCTTTACGTGTTGATCGGAGCCCTATAGGCCCCCCTTATGCCTTAGGGTGTCATTTGGAGCCCTAGTGAGTCCTATCAGTTCTTTTTGCGATATTTACAGCCTTATCCTCTCTTGGTCTACAGTGTAGTGGTTTAGGCCCTGCTGAGCACCCTTGTGTCTCCTAATGTCGTTTGGAGCCCCATTGAGCCCCTCATGCCTTTTTGTGTTTTTCGAAGCCCTATCTAGCCTTGTGTCTACATTGTGGCTATTTGAGTCCTGCTAGCCCCCTTGTGTCTTGAAGTATGCGCGGGCGCAATGCTTGCGAAGAATTGTCCCGGCACCGTTCTCCCCTGCTATGTTTTTTTCCGCGATATTAATTCCGTGCGATGTTTTATCCTGCTATGTTTTTTCCATGCTATGTTTTCTCCCTGCTATGTTTTCTCCCTGCTATGTTTTTTTCCGCGATATTTATTCCGTGCGATGTTTATTCCGTGCTATGTTTTATCCTGCTATGTTTTTTCCATGCTATGTTTTCTCCCTGCGATGTTTTTTCCATGCTATGTTTTCTCCGCTATGTTTTTTCCGGCTATGTTTTTTCCAGCGATGTTTTTTCCTAGATCCGAATGAAATAGATTCTTTCCATAAAACACCTCACAGTGAAACTGACAGAGTAACGCAAATGACAGAGTTTTGAATGAAATGTCATGAATGGAACGTCAAACACAAAGAAAACAAGAAAAATCATTCAAAATTATGTTAAACAAACGAGACAATAACAACAACAACAACAACAACAACAACAACAACAACAACAACAAATAGATAAATAGCACCCAACAAGGAATTATAAAACATGTGAAACTGTCAGTATAAAAAGCAAAAGAAAAGTGGAGAAGTGAAAATAGTGACGTATTCGCTAACAGGCACACATGGGAAGAATACGCCGAAGAAACCCCTGCGTATTGCCTGATTGTGCGCTAGAATATGTTACAATAGTATCCCAACAAAAACATGTGAGAATTAATCATGAAGACAGTGTAAATTAGTAATCAATCCTTTTTTGTCCCAAATGTTTGCGAATTTACAAGCAAAGCCCCAAAAGCAAAAGCACACACATCATATCTCTCAAAATAAAAACTCAAAGAAAAGAACCTCATCGCCAAGCCTCAACCCCACATCGCTGACATAGTCCTCCTAGAGCTGCTACCAATCTATTCAACAACCTGAAACTGCTTCTCCCCAGTTCACCCGACCCTCCTAAATCCCGTCTTCACAGGAAACGGACAAATCTCTGAATCCCGTCTTCGCAGGAAACGGACAAATCTCTGAATCCCGTCTTCGCAGGACTCAGTCAAATCCCAAACAACCCCCAAAAACTCTCACACACACAAGACCCCCATACACACAATAATGAAATTGAGAAAACCCTAAAGCAGCCAGGGAGTGTGGACCTTTACACGACTGGTTAAAGGGCTGGTTTACAACAAGATTCAACAAGGCTCAAACAAACTGCGCAACAAAATACTAGCGTAAAATTCAGTGAGTTCGCAAAATTCGTGGGACAATATCAAATAGATAAATGAAGCCCGAACCTGGATGTTATTCCGTATACGCACTTGAGTTCAAACCTGAACGAAACAACGAAATCCCATACGGGTCATTTTTAGAATCTCCAATTCTTCACGCGAGGCACCGATGTGCGCTCCTCAAACACGAGTATAACATCATCCATGGTAAATAACGCGTAGGTACCTAGTACTTAATACCGCGTCCAGCGTCAACAGAGTCGTTGGGCATCACAGGAAATGAGTTAACTACATGAGACGCGTAGGGTGCCTCCCCCCTCGCTTCAAACTAGGCTGTAAAGACCGCGAAAACCCCTTTTCGGTCCTTCTCTTTGATCTGACTTTCCGGAATAAATCGACGCCTGAAACAGGATGATGCGATTTAGGAAACAAAAATTGAAGCACCCGAAAAAACTAATGCAGTCACACCAAAAGCGTTTGGAAAATTATGTTGGTGAATAAATAAAAAGTTACCCACCTCTGAAAGCCAATTTTGACGGACGTCGTCGGGCACATCTAGTTTTGACAAAGCACGACACCAAAATCCCTTTTGACCCGCGAGAACCCGAATTTCTGCCGCGTTTAATTCAGTTCCTATTACAGAAATGTTTTCTCGCGTGGAAGTATTAGAGTAAGTTTTTAAAAATCAGCTCAAAATGCGTTCCATCACACACTTGTAGAATAATTCACAGTGGCGACTTATAATTCATATCGGGTATCAGACATTGAGTACTTTCTTTTGGCTTTTCACTTTGGGCACACACTTTCAAAAAGGAGCAAGTAAGTATAGTACGAGAATTTCCGTAAAAAGTTTGAATGCAAAAGTCGTTTGTCTCAATTTCATCAAAATCAAAGTGGTCTGACATGAGCTGGGCGACAGGAATGCCAACATGTCGGAGTTGCAACTGCCCAGTGGTTATCAGACCTTCGTGTTGCGATACATTTTTCTGGGTGATTGCAAGGGTGATTGAACTTTTCTAATGATACTGTATTTTTACTAACTAAAACTATCACGTGCGTAAAGTTACGAGCAAACTGTACATGGAAATTAACCTATAAAATCCAAGCCGGCATATTCCACCCGCATTAGTCAGAGCTCTAGAAAAGTCTGTTGACTCAGCGAATAGTCCGGCAAGCTTTCGATGCACGGCTCCTCCGCCAGTTGTGCAGGTGTGTGTCTTACTCGTGCGTCGCATTCTCCGGCGAGTTCCGTCACAGTGAGGTAATTTTGCGATATCCTAGATAATTATGAGGAATCGTAATGGGCATATGCAGGGGCCTGTTTCATAAAGCTACTTTGCAACTCTTCACTTTGCATTTGTCAAAAACTTGAGGAGTTGCTAGGCAGCATTGTATTAGCAAGTCTCCTGGATTTGGTCGAATTTTATTGTAGCTTTATTGTAGTATGAGATAGGCCCCAGGCCCCTAACGTACAGCCGGCAGACGTAGTGGGGTCTTATACCACTTTCTTCATTTATTCAAACCAAAGTACAAACCGAGAGCACTACAGGTATCAAAATATTTTGTCTCAAAAACAAAAACCCCTACTTTTTTTCTGAAACAATTATCGAAAATTTGGTCGGGAACAGGTAAAATTGGAATTCTTGTTTAGAATACTCATGATGTAGTAAACCTGTTCTGCGCTTGCGTACTAGGTAAGTCATCCTGTCATATGCATTGTTCGTTTTTGACAGGTAATTACTAGGTAGGTATCAATATCCACTATATAGTTATAATCAAAAATCACGGAAAAAAACAATACAATGCAGCATCTATTTCTATACAGGGTGATTCAAAAATGGCGCATTCCCTTTCGGGCACGTTATAGTGGAAGTTAACAGAGCATGGGAAAATTAATAAAAAAAATTAATCGGCTTCAATTTGCAAGTTATTAACACAAACAAATCTGTCCAATCTGGCAGCATCGCATTAGTACCTACCTGGCACCCTCAGATCGAAGAGGTACATCCACGAACCTGTAATATGTATAGCTGGACTGATGATAACAGAGGAGGAAATGACGCCAGGCGGGCGCTGCCATGAGATTATGTGGACGTTGGGTTTTTGTTTTCAAGGGTTGGCATCACCTGCCACGGCAACGGTCTGATTCTACGAGTTTACCTAGGTATATCCTGTTCACTTTTTATTTTCAGTAGAATGACTTTTTGGAGCAAAAATAAAGTGACAAGCTGGAGCGCTGGGAGGATACGGCTAACGGCCGCTGATAGTTTCGATCCAAAACTTTGCAGGTGCCATCAGCCGTAGCCGTAGCCCCCCATCTTGTCACTTTATTTTTGATACAAAAAGTCATTCTACTGAAAATAAAAAGTGAACGGGATATAGGTATAAGCCGCAGAAATCAAAACTAAATTTAGCTAACAACGAGGCTAACAATTACATTAATATACACTAAAATCATATATTTATAAAATAGAGTGTATAGTCATAGTCATCAATACATAAAACTGCTCCGTTGAACATTGAAAGCCACTCTCGAGGCCGCTACCAAACATTTTGGGTACCGGTCATGTACCGGTGCATAATAAGATGGCGACTTCCAGAGGAGGGGTCATAATTTGTTGGGGGAATCTGGGGAATTAGCAGTCCAGCTAACTATAGGTTCGTGGGTACATCACAATAGCATTTTTGTATTGTCAGTATTGTTACCCTGGAAACTCCGTAGAACCTGCCAGATCATACCAAACATACTTGCCAAATGTATTTTCACGGCACTTCTGAGGTAAAAGACGAATTTTGAAATTTGAAAATACGACTCAAATCTCAGTTGCAAGAGAAATTTTCAATTGGGAACTACTAACGATACGTCATTCTTCGCAAGTAACAATGCTTTGCTTGAAAATCATGCAAACTGAAGAAGTTGAATTCTCAACTTCACCTCTTCATAACTGGAAGGATAAATGAGCCATTTTTTTTACTATTTTTCCCGTGCTTCCTTAACGTCTCCCACAACGTACACGGGAGGGAATGCGCCATTTTTTAATCACTCTGTATGTACTGTGAAATTTATATAGGACTATAGGTATCAGCAGGAAACAATTGAATATTTTATATGTGGCGGCAGTTCATCATAAATCTAGCAATTTTGCATCAGAGAACCGAAAAACGTTGCCAGAGAGTTGTCATGTCAAAGTCTGTTTATATTGGTACGTATTTCGCGTTTGGGTTTGTTTATAATTGAGACGATCGACGATCGATAACACAGACTGTTTATTACTGCGCACTACAATGAATACACGCCAACAGTTATTTTCTTGGGAATATCGCTGATTACTACTTGCTTTGTATTTGCTCTCGATCACTTCCCACTTTCCAGCACTTCTCAGACATTTTTAGGGGCGAAGGTAATGGGGAGTAGCCTCCCTATTTTCACCCCTCCTGGATATTTTTGGAAACGGTTTCAATTTTTGAATTCTGCGTTCAATTTAAAGAAAAAACTTACTCTTACAAAATTTTGATTAGAGGCTTCATTTTTAAGATATTTGGGTTTGAAACATTAGAAAAAATCACAAAATCGCCACTTTCCAGGGCCCAAATAGTTTTTTTCTGAAAAACTCCATGTTTCTTAGCTAAAATAATGGTTTATTGACTAAAAACACCCAGAAAACTCATTTCAGTTGACGGATCATGTGTTTTCTTGAATTTTAATTTTTAGGCCTAATGAAGTGGCGATTTCGAGATGTTTTGCAATGTTTCAATCAAAAATATCTCGAAGACTAAGCTCCTAATAAAAATTTTGCAGGGATTCTTTTTTCTTCAAATTGAACGTGAAATTCAAAAATTGAAACAATTTCCAAAAATATTTGGGGAGGTCAAAAATAGGGAGAAAAGGGGGAGGGCACCCCCTATTATCTTAGCCCCTGAAAATGTTTGATGAAATGCGTTACTATTGTTCAATAGAGACCTGTTTCAGTAATTTTTGATTCAAGTTTGACTCAAATCGGTTAAACGGTTCAAAAGTTATGCAAGGAAAACTGTTTTTTAAAAACAACTTTGAAGGCCTGTATCTCCGTTACCAAGCATTTGCGAGAGTATATAAAAAACACCCCTTATTTTTCAATTTCTTTCTCCCTGTGAGTTTGATAACACTTATTCCGGGACAGCCTGTATAGCTCCGACTATTGATCTCGAATTTTCCATCGGTCCTCCAGCAAATTCCACAGTGACCCGGCATACATTTTCTAGGCGACTCCCGAAAAATCCTACACATTTCACGCGCATTACCAACGTGCTGTAAATCCGACACCTCCGCCAAATAAACAGATGTGTGCTACTCGGCTGTTGAAGTCGCCACGTGAATTTCATCGGTCCAAACCTTCGTGTATTTTCTGAAATGCACAAGAGCTCAGCACTTGTACAATGCGATCTTGTGAGAAAACTCGAATAGTCTAGAAAGACCGCGTGATGTGCTCTAGAATAGACGCGATGGTCTTGCCGCTCGTAACAAATAAACTGCGCACAAAATGAAGTGACAATTTTATTTTTTGAGGTTTTTTCAAATGTCCGTAACTTTTTAAAAAATGATCGGAATCTGAGGCAGCTTTCACTGTTGTGAGGATACATTCTTCTATTTTGTAAACCCTACTTATCCAAGCCATTCATAGTTAAGGTATGTCTCATACAGAGTGATACAAAAAGGCGTGCAACTTTCTGCTCTTTTCATCTTGGCACCGGAAATTTTCACGGCATCCTGTATATACGAATGTGACTTTGTCTTGTAGCCTGTAATATCTGTAACTAATACCGGTTCAGTTTTTCACTCTACGTTGTTAACTTGGGGAGATATGATTTTTCTTGTATAAAAGTACCAATTATTTCATCGAGGAGTATTAATGGTACGGAAAAGTTTCTTAATTCAAGAATAATCATCTTAAGATGGGATGATGTGTTTCTTCTCCAGGAACCACAAATTTTAATGTCCATAATAGCAAAGAAATAAAACATACAGGGTGATGAAAAAAGACGGCGTTTTTTTTTGGCGCAGGCAGGGATGGTTCCATTATTACTCGGTACATGTACTTGGATTGACTATATCTTGTACCTTGTAGTATCTGTAACTTTAACAGGTTGCCTTTTTGCTCTGCATTACGTAAGTACCTCGATTGGTCAACCGTCCGAGTCGCATGCTGAATGTCCATATCCACCTGTCACCCCGATGAACCTGCCGTCAGGCACTTGGAATATCTCCGGGTTCGTAGTCAATTTTGCTGCAGTGATTTTTTTATGGTACAGGTTAAAATCTAAATTACTGTTCTGTGCCTCAATCTTCTTGGGCTTTGATCCGATTGCTAACAATTGCCAAAAATCCATTGCCTAGATACAGAGATACGACTTTTTATTGTTAGCTCTTTGTTGGTGACAGTTTCATGTGACGCTATTGTTGCCGTTGGAAAGATTGCAAATTGGCATTTTTTCACAAGAAAAATTATATATCCGTTAATACATAACGTAGAGTGAAAAACTAAACGGTTCTGAGTTATAGATACTACAGGCTACAAGATAAGGTCACATTGGTACATACAGGATGACGGAAAAATTTCCTGTGCCAGGATGAAAAGAGCACGACTTTGCACGCCCCCTTGTATCACCCTGTGTGAGGCATTTCTCTACTTTGGATGACCTGGATATGTGTGGTTTACAAAAATAGAACAATGTATCTTCAAAATAGTGCAAGCTGTTTCAGATTCCGATCATTTTTTAAAAAGTTATGGATATCTGAAAAAACCTCCCAAAATAAAATTGTCACTTCATTTTGTGCGCAGTTTACTTGTGGTTATGTTCAAAAGATATCTGTGTCAGACTCTGTATGTGTTCTCCCTGTCCCTGTTTTCTCCTGTTCTTAGGCAGAAGTGTCGATCAAGTGATGTATTTTCAAGGGTCGTCCCAACATTTCCATTACTGCATCTTCAAAAAATAGCTACGCCTTCCCATATTGCAACTCCTAAGCAATTAACTAAGTGATTCAATGAGGCCTATAGTCAATAGCTACGAGACAAAGTCTCTCACGCCAATAGAAGAACGATGATTCAGACAATTGTTGCAGACAGAGATCATTTCAATGTACCTATACCTATAGGTTGAATACCGAGTATTTCAGCTGATGATCTTCCTATGAATAGAGCAAAGTGAGTCTTTTTGTCTGCGTCAGGTTGACACAAGCGGGAACCTGACACAAGTCTGCAAACAATCGGCATTTCTTCGATAGAAACTATGGATCACGTATGCACAACGACCTCTGGAACCTCTGGGGGATTTATCCTTCTCGAACCCGATTTTTGTTAACTCGCGACTGACAGCTGGCGCTGACAGTTCCAACCCATTGCTACCAACCGACAACCAGGAAAAATTCACGTAACAGTTTGGCGCTCGACGTGGGGCCCGAGAAATGCCTGTCAAAAGCGGGATGCTATGGAAATGATTGGTCGCCATTGTTTTGTCCCTTGGATGTCACTGACAGTTCGATTGTCACTACAGTCACTACTCATTACATACTTCTTTTAGCAGCCAACTTGTGTTTATCATGTATCACGAATGAATATCATGATACATCAAACTGCCTGGTCATAATTTCATTTCACCAGCTCTGTAGGTCAGTATCTTCCTGAGTAAGTACCCAAGCTGATATTTTTCTGCAAGTAATTCAAGGATGTTGTCCACAGAAAGATAGGATAGGTACATTACTCTACAATGCATTGTCTTGTTAGATTTCCGGACTGATGACTTTTAAATCCTATTGTATTCTATATGTATCAATAAACCGCCATAGTTTTATAAATCTATTTGGACGTGTGAAAAATAATGGTGATTTATTGATCGGTGACCTTTTCAAATATCTATACCATACCTGACTAATTTATAATTATTATAATCAGATAGCTCTGGAGAACACCTTGTCAAAACTATAATAATCTTATTCAAGTATTGTTTCCTTGTAACTTTTTCACACATCAAGTTTCGATTTCGACCTACCTACCCTGGACCATTGATAATTGTATTCTAGCTGAAGACTAGAGTTTACCTGGATCAAATAAAATGTAGGTAGAACATGACTTTAGAGTGGAACGATCAAGTGCCATGCTCTTCGAAACAAACGCGTGTAAAATTTCCTTTCCGAGATTTATCTCAATGACCTGCTTGAACACAATCTAGTAGGTACATGGGAGCACACTCTATTACGTGATTATGTTTTACTTATAGAGCCCATATTCTCGAATGGAACTTAGTGCTTACCATCGATCTATTAATGAAAGGAAAACGCCGACGAGGTCTCTCGTGGAAGAAAAATTACAATACCTACTTAAAGGTGTACGGTTCTTCGTAAACAAATGTGGATTATTGGTAAAAATTGTCTGGAAAAATTCCAAGTCGCTACGAAGCTTTACCCAATTTTGTGGCTAAATCGCGACGTCACATTGTACTGCTTGAAGAAGGAGCAACAAGCATTTCACTGTCCAATGTCCATCCAGTGGTGGGCCATCATAGAGATGAGTGTGATCAGAATTGGGATTTCACTTTTCGAATGAAATTTTTACTCACACAACCTTTATACGCGTACATATATCTAGAATCTAGTATACTCGAATTGAATTTCAGGTGCCTAAATTTGATTGGAATTGCTCGAAGAATTTGATAATTGATAAATTAAGGCCAGAACATCAAATTGGCCGATAAAGTTATCCGTGGCAATGACAATGACGTACAGGAAACGTGACGTTAAGTTTAAGCAGTTTCCATGGGAGCTATTTCGGCCCGCCAACTTGACAAAATTAGGTGTTTAATTGCAGGCTACATTAAGTTGCCCTGAATGTCTTGCTGTTGTTCTCCATTACTGATACAATATGGTCTGTAACTTCTGATTTTTCTCTTTAATTCAAGATACTTATAATTTTCAAATTTTCAAATGTTGCATCCTCGGTTGCATCTTGGCAAAAAAATAGAGACAACGTTATATGCTTATGTACATAATAATAAGTAGATACCTGTGTATCTTTATTTCCTTTTTGTAAGCCACATGGGAATTCTTCGGGGAATCATCCGGAAATCACCAGAGATCTTGTCAAGTCGAATTTTTAACCTGTCAGTAAAGTGTCTAATCTAATCATAACTTAAAGCTACCCCTGCCCTCTCCTCTGATGTACCTATAACGATGAAGCTCTGTTAAGAGGATCCAGATTTGCATTTACCGTTCCAATTTCATGTCAATTAACAACTTCACTGATCATTTTCTATTTCATCAATCTCTGTAGCTTATGTAGGCTCTGTGGGTTGAAAAATCTTCGAAATATTGACCTTAAAAAAAAAACAAGGCGATGAAATCATAATCTAAATAAATTTACGACTGACTCATAATTTAAATCAGCTCAGAGCCTTGACCTATCTTTTTGCTTCAGTATGGTGCTTTTACCACCAGGAACGTTTTGCTACAGTCGAGAAGCTCCAAAAGAATTCCATCGTCACTGGAGTCTTCAAAACAGCTTTCGCTTTTCAGACAACTCAATCAATTTCTTAAAATTTTCAGTTTCTTGTCGATGTTCTCATCACATTGTTCTTAAGGTTCTTCAAGCCTTGCTCAGGGAAGGCGGTTCGAAGCTAATAATTCTTGTTCAGGGCCTTAAGCTGTATGGGCTTCTGATTGAAAATTTATTGCTTCCACCGCTCATAATATTAATATCTATCATAATCTTTACGATGATCGAGTTCCTCTCACCCACATAAGCCTTATGCAATAAAAGAACAATATGCATGTGGCAGTAGAGGACAAGATCTTGAAAATAAATAATGTGGAGTAGGTACCGATTACAATACTACAGTGTGAACAACCGCGCCTTTCCTTAAGGCCATTGCTGGCCTTGCATGGGTTAGTGAATCGGCTGGCAAAGAACAATAACAATGAGTCGTGTGTCACTTTGCATTTTATTAATACCTTATACCTTGCTCCTTGCAGGTATTATACGAATCTCATTCGATATTGTAGAGTGATAAAAAGCATTAGAATGCATAGAGGGGTGTGTTACAAGAAAAATGCATCATTACGTAGAAATATGTGTCGCGCAGTTTATGTAACAATCACAACAATGAATTATTTATTTGCTTATCTGTGTATGAAATTACTACACGTTATATGCAAAAGGGTTCACAGCTAAGCCCACGAGTTATGTAAGCACGAGCATCCACGTGTTTGTCGCTGGAGGGATGTTATACATTTGAATCAAAGGCATTTTATTTAGATCCTGGTTATTTCGAACAAATTCCACGCCATAATTTAAATCGGATAGAGTTGAAAACAAAGCTTTTAAAAGATCAGTGACTTCTTGTTTTATCAAAAATTAACATAACTGCTCAATAAAATTTCACCCAACTCTTGTAGTAAATGCTCTTAGCGTCCCACACCGAAAGGGCTATTAAGAAAACTTAACCGATCATTTAACGTCACGTGAAATGATTTATCGAATCGATTTTAGTGGGCGGTTTTTAATTTGAACACCGCAATTATTCTGATGCAAACCCTTGAAAAAGCTACAATAAAATCGCTTATGTAATAACAACAACAAAAAAATGCTAAATACTCGTCAACCCAAATACATCGAGGGCACACACAAATTCAATTGCAGGATATTGTCATTCAGCATACGGAGAGCCATTATTGAATCGATCTATACACGCTTTAACAATTTTTACTATTTGCAGATTTTACCATTGTGTGTGCCTACGCAGCAGATGTGAATATAATCGCCACCGTTACGAAATTGACGTTTCCATTTTGGAATGAAATAACATCAATAGGATTTTTCGCGTGCACATGCTAGATTCGAAATTTTCGTTCACAGTCTGGTCACAATTACACAGTTTACTTCAGCCAGCTACGACAACATGGACACACTCTTACGTCATCGAGTTTTGAAGTTCAAGGGCCTGTTCTTCCATCTCTGAGTTAGTTCTCAATGGCCAATTGTACAAATAAAGCTCAGCAGTCGTTTAGGTAAGCCAAGTTCAACTGAACTACTTCGGTTTAAAATTGCATGGAGTGAGCCATCTTTGAGCCACTGATAATAAGCTTTGATTCTACAACTCACATTTTATGTAAACCCGAGTGTAAACCTAACTTCAGGGGTAACCTTAAGGTTGGCCTTCCAAAATGTGTTTTTTTTTGTGTTTAAAGATGCATCAACTGCTGAGAGTTATTAGCATCTTCACTGTGTTTGTATCGACTGACTTTAATGCTAGTTATTTGCATATTTCTCTGAGCAGAGTTGGTCAGTCATACTGTGATGGCGATTTGTATTTGGGTTTGGTGTCAAATTTTGTTGAAGAGGTCAGCTTTTTAGAGAAAATCTAAGGATTCTCAAGGTGGATTATCAGCAACTGGGACATTTGGGAAGCTTGGATTAGATTTGGTCAAATAGTTGGATATCTCTGAGAAAAAAGAGAACATTTGGGAATAATGTAGGGTCGATAAGGGTCCTTGTTGATTCTGTATAATCTGATGTGACATTCTGGCAAGATGAAAATGTGGGCAGATGTTCAAGATGGGATGTAGATTTAGTCTGGTAGGATTCTTGCATGTAGGACAGTTTGGGGGATCTTGACGAGAAAGGAGATAGGAGTGGGTAAGTCTTGTGTATCCCAACCTGATACGATTCAATTTCACTTGTTCACTTCTCCGGTCAGGATTGGGGAGAGTGCCACATACTGAAGGTTTGATGAGTTTAAGGTGGGAGCCATTCAGATTCCAGTTTCTTTGCCAGAGATGGACAATTTTCCACTTTATGTGGGCTTTTATGTCGTTTGGAAGATGGGGTGTAATTTGTTCAGAATTTGAACGAGCAACTTTCTTGGCCTCCTGGTATGCTTCCTCATTCCCTGCAATTCCAACATGAGAAGGGGTGAAGAGGAAGACGATTTTGTTGGATTTATTGAAAAGTTTGTCTTTTATCATTTGTATCAGCGGATTTCCTGGATATAGTGGTGTCAAAATGTGGTTTTTATTGTTACGGTTCTATAGCTATCAGTGCTTTGGAAGGAAAACTGAAGGAAACTGGTAACTGGTATCTGAAATTGGAAACGAAATAGCTGTTACTGTTTTTGTTGCCTAAAATTTTCCAAAAAAAGAAAAATAGCTATTGAACTGGCCCATTCTCAAAAGAAAAATTCTATCTCTATCTCTTTCTCACTCATGTTATGACACGGTCTCTCCTTCACTGTGAATCGCCAACCTTGAGGTTGAGGACGGAGTTATATTGGTAAAATAAGCGTTGCGGAATCAATCCCTGTGGGTTTATTCCTCGACAGAATCTCACAATTCTGGTCTTTTTCGAAAGCTACAAGGATGTACCGTATGTTCGTTAAAATCATGGATTAGGACAGGCTACTGAAGTGAAAACGTATGTCGTGAATTTATCAGTAATCACTAAAATTTTATGTCAACATGATGATTGATGAACCGTCGTCATGGAATACATTTTGGACATACGTTTCGAAGTTCACAGCCTGCCCTAATTCATGATTTTAACGAACATACGGTACTTTGGTTTGAGCCCTTTGGCATTTCCAAAATCCAAAAATCAAAAAAAAAACTTTTGATTTTGAAAATGCCAATGGGCTCAAACTAAACCACATTCCTGTAGCTTTCGAAAGAGACCTAAATGGTAAGATTCTGTCAAGGAATAAACCTACAGGGATGGATTCCGCAACGCTTATTTTACCAATATAATTCCGTCCTTGAGCCACACGCTTGAGCTTCTGTTGTACAATCTATATATATATATATATATATATATATATGATAGATATATATAGAATATATCTATATTGGATGACGGACAGAACTCACCTTCTAAGAGCACTGTCAGTAAAATACCAGGGCTTATGGGTTATGGCATTTTTCTTATCCAACACGTAACACCTACCCTTCTGAATCAAGAAGTCGAATTTCCTTTGTTTAACAATCAGTGACAATCAATAAAAATAAGCTTCTTGATTTTGTAAAAAAAATATTCTAAGCCCTGCTGTGTTGAACTTGGAAGCTGAGCGGATATTGGTTTGGTTTATATTGGGTGGCCCAACGAAAACACAATAGAGAGGTTTTGGGCATTTCACCTCGTTTTTTTGAAAAAAGCTGGGACAGGTCGACTTTTATATTGAGCTTGACATCTGAAACAAACATTGGCAAATTTATATATTCAGCTGCCTCACCCCCACCCTCCGCAATATCAAAATTTAAAATGACACCATCTAGTTTGTGACACAATAAATCAAAGCAAATCAAATTCTCTTTGTAAAAAAATATTTTTATAATTTTCGAACCCACCACCATTTTCGTAAAATTCTCTAAGTGTCCAATTAAATATTCTCGACCTCTTAATTTTCTTTATTACAGTCAACATCATTCTGCACAGCATCAAGGAAGAAAATTTTTTGTGGAAAAAGTGCCACCCAAACTCACCCCTTTGCTTCCCCCCCCACAGCTTTTGAATAAAAAATGACATTACATTACCTACTTTGTGATACATTTAACTGATAAGAATTCAAATTTTCCTCCTAAACAAAATATTTCCAAAATTCCCAAAAAAAACCATTTCTTCCCTAAAATACTGAAGCCACCCGCATTTGGCGGGCCGAAAATATTCCGGAGGAAAATAATTCAAAGCCGTGAAATCGAGGTATGAGAATGTGAATATTCAGAGTCAAGGCATCATTAAAAGATGTCGCTAGCTATTTAATTCATTCGTGTAAATCCCGCAAAGCTCTATAACATAATTTACTGGCCCCTCATCGATTCAACAACCGTTCCTGCTTGACGTCCGACGAAATGGTGAATTGGTGCATATGAAGTAAAGCACCCGCACTCCGACCCAGTTAGTTGCTGCCGTACTCCTGCTGTGTTGACACGCCATCGGCCATACTACCGCCCGCCGCCCGCCACCATCCGATCCACACGTGTTAGCACCGCCGGTCGCATTCTCCAGCGGCTTCTCAGATTACCTGAGCTGTCTATACACCGTTCGCGATCGTTTTGGATGCAATAAAATATACCGAATTGCTGGGAATGGAGGATATCGCCAGAGATTGACCGTGGTACCTGGACCAATCCTACTGGGCTGCCGTCCGCTCCCGACCTGTCACGTCCGCTGCCGAGTGCTTCTGCGGGCCTGTTAGCGAAGAGTTTTAGTCCCCTTCGAGGAAGCTGAGTTAGAACCCGTTTATGTTGCGTCGCGACCCTCCTAGAGGCCGAAGCGTCGAAGCCCCAATGAAGAGCCCCAGCCCACTTGGAAAATGACGAGTCGATTTCCCCCGGCTGATGTGTCTCAAAGGCCCCCTGGAGAAAGTCGAGTTGGAACCCTTCGGAGACGTGTTTTGGTCCCCGTGGGGGCACGCTGAGTCGAGAACCCTCCAGGTTGAGTTTCGACCCTCCGAGAGACTCATGAGTTGCTTCCCCCGTTGAGTTGCAACCCGTCTCTAGGATGTCGTGTCAGAGCCCTTGGACGTTGAGTCTTGATCCGCCTCCAGGTGTCGAGTCAGAGCCCTCCGACGACGAGCTCCAGCCCTTTTTCCAGGTCGATGTGCCAAGGCCCTTCCGGTGTTGAGTTTCGACCCTTCTCCAAGTCGTAGAGTTGGGACCCGTTGACGAAGTGTTTCGAACCCCCTCCAGGATGCTGAGTCGCGTTCCCTCGACGGTGAGTTCTAGCCCACCTCGAGGATGTCGAGTTAAAACCCCTAAATGATCCAGGCCCGATAGAAATGAGGTCTCTCGTTTCGGTATCTCGTGTGGCGGAGTGATGACCTCGACGAGCGGGAGGTTAGTCTTGGTGAGTTGGGATAGTTGCTTACGGTTAGGCTTTGTCGGAAAAATGTATGATGGAGCTCACGCGTGCGTTCTGAATCTGCCTGCACGTGCTGGTGTCTGCGCTACTGTCTGCCGTCAGGTACAGCCACTTTCAAGCCTCGTCCTTTGATGGATACCTTCATAGAAAGGTATTCGCGCTCTTGGGCCCTCTGGACTTGGCTTTGTGACTGCGGTACTCAGAGCACCGGACCTAGTGGGTTAGATCTGGAAACTCGCGGGTGAGCTTCCTCTGCGTTTCTGAAGTTCCTAGTTATTCGGAAAATGTAAATTTTGAGAACTACGTGAAAAATCAAGTAATTGAAATAAAATAGAATCGCGTTGAGATCGGGGTTCGGACCCTGCCGTAGAGTCGCCATTGTTGATCGGATTGATGGACACCCTCCCCCCTCCTTGAAACTAATAATTTTGTTTTAGCGCCACGACAGTTCCGGATATTTCCATGTAGAGTTGTCCCGGGAATGGAAAAGTTCTTATTCGAAACTGATGAATTCATGCCGGTACCCAGCGACGCCACCGTTCAGATAGGGACTTTGTAAAAATGAACTGTTATTAGGCCTCGATCAGGAATAGTGTAGACGGCGATTACTTCGTGTTAGGGTAAAGATTATTTCGACGCCTCTCCGCATCGGCTTTTCGACGAACACCCTGTGTAGTCTATTCTCTGCGTTTTGTTTTTCCTGACTGCGGCCTTCTCTCACAAATTGCTAAACAACAACGAACTAGCGCGTATACGGGGCCTGCTCAAAACTTTCTCCACATTAAATAAGTACCTTGACTTGAGTAATTGTTTCGCGTACACCATCGGTTCGAAAGTTTTTGGAAGGGCGAAATTTGGTTCAACATTTCCGGTTATAGGCACTTTCGATCACGGGAATCTTTCTGAGCGTTGGGGGCAATTCACGGCGAAAACAGGTTTAAAGCCCCCACAAAGGCCAGCCATATCCAATCCCTTCCAAACGGGCAAAAGAGAACCATAGCCCAAAAAGAGCGTTAGCCTTTGAAAAGAGGCTCCACAAAAAGGGGGCCACCGCACACACCGGCCCACAAATCTTAGATTGCATTCGTGGTCGAAGTCACTCTTCTCTTTGCAGTGTCTAGAAGCCGGGCCTAACCCTAACATAACCTCTAACACTAACATAAATGTTGGATCTGATGTAACCACAAAATGAACTTTGAGCCGCGAAAGCCAGCCAGAATTAAATGTCGGTCAAGGTGTAGAGTCAGGTGTTCGTCGGAGTGTTGGGGTGTTGGGACGTCTGAAATAATTAGGGGAAAGTTACCTCTTCGGTAATAGGTTAGATCTTTTAGATAATTTAGCCTGCGATGTGAAGGTAGGACTAGGTATAGGAGCGAGCCATTATTTAAACATTTTGAATTGTACATAGAAGTCAATAGATTGATGTTACGTTAAAATTTTATATTGTGTCTTATTGCGTTCAAACTTGTAGTCAGACCTGTCTCAACAATCTCGAGAACTCTATAATCGAACAACAAGAAGAGAGGCACAACGGGATGTCGTCCTGATACTAGAGGATCATCGGCCAAGCGGTTCCAAAAGCGGGAAAAGTGATTTAATTCAAATAAGTTGAATTAAATGCCAGTATAATGGGTTGCCTACCCATTCAGGGGTACAAGACGATAGCTGGGGTCGTTTCAATACTTTCAATGTTCAATTGATTGAGAAAATTTCCAAAAAATGATTCTAGGAAAAAAAATCATTCCCTTTAATTCGATGTTCACAAGTAGGTGGTATCTTGTTGAATTTTTGAGTTGGGATGGGAGAGAGTAAAGGGGTGAATTTGAGCAGCAATTTTACCACCGAAAACTCTCTCTTTCGATGCTATCTGGGATGACGCTAACTAAACTGAAGAAAATTGAGGGGTCGAAAATATAAAACGAGACAGTCAGAAAATTTTAGGAAAAAGGGGGGTAGGGTTCAAATTCTTCGAAATATTTTTAAAAAGATATGTTAATTTCCTTCAATTTGATGTGTCGCGAAGTGGGTGATGTCATTTGAAATTTCAGAGTTGGGGTAGGTGGGGGTGAGGAGACTGAAGATAGAAATTTGCCAATGTATGTTTCAGATGTCGGATGTCCCCCTCGAAATAAAAATCAACCTGTCCGATCTTTTTTCAAAAACATGAGGTGAAATGCTTAAAAATCCCTCTGTTGTGTTTTCGTTGGGCCACCTGTATGTGAATTAATAATCAAATATGAAGCTAAAACTCTAATATCAGAAATTTCTTGTACTCGTAGAAGAGCTCACGTGCGTGCAGTCGCTATTCGTACTCACCCACATGATGATATGTAGTAATATTATTAATTATACCATTGCTCGTGTGTAGGTACCGTTATACAAGAATGTCACCAGGGATATAAAAACTACCATACCACTATTATTACGCTATCATTAGTAAATAAACAATAAGCAAATGCTTATGTAAGGCGAATATTGATACATTTAATCCGTTACTTTTATGGAATGCTGGCTAAACGATTTATCCTTCGACATCTTAATCGATTAGTGGTGGAAAAGCGGTAAAAAGCTATGGTAATGATAATCATTATTGGTACGGCAATCAGACATTTTCTCGTGTCGTGAAAATTTTCACCGCCGCATTCCTTTCCGGTTGAACAATTTATTTAACGACAATTTCCTTGTTTTTCTTTCTCATTTCCTTCCAAAGTGAGCACACCCTTACGTAATCTTGCACGTTGAAAAAATTAACGTATGGCTATATTACGTTATAAGCGGTAATTATTATTTCTTGAAACAGCTACATATACTTAGGTAGATGTTAATGTGAAACGAGCTTCAATTTATTTGTTAGCCATTATACAGGGTGATTCAAAAGTGTCGGAACATATTGAAGGTGCGTAATATGAGAGTGTAGTAGAGTGCTGAAAAGTTGTTTGAAAAATTCCATGTCATTTAATTTTCAAGTTATGCCTCCGGTTCCACCAAGCTTTTATCAATGCGATAACTTTATCACTCTTATAGTAACTAAGCAACTGGCCATCCTATTGGCTGGTGCATAGCAACTATCAGCCTGATAGATTTAATCTGCTCATAAAATTTTGGTGAAAGCGGAGGATGGATGGAGAAAAGTTTGTTCTTCGATTGCTTCTATTTTCGTTCTTTCAAAAGATGTTGATAAACTGTTTGTAGAGAAACAATGAGTATAAAACACCAACCTCTGAATCTGTAATGAACTTGTGTTTCATATACAGGGTGGAGTCATGGATCCTGGTAATTATTTTTTTCTGGAAGTGCCTGTAAACAGTTACAGTGATCCCATAGGCACAATAAAACACAACTCATTTCAAAACAATTCTTTTGCTCCTGGTTTTTTTTAGGAAAACCTAATTTTGTAGTTCATGGCTCACCCTGTATAGAAAACAGAAATTGAATACGCATATTTAGAGGTTGATTTTTTGCACTCATTATTTTTCCACGAACAGGTTTTTGAAATCTTTTGAAACAACGAAAATACTAAAATAGAAGCAATCAAAGGACCAACTTTTGTCCCTCCATAACTTAAAAATTGAAAGACAATGATCTTTTCTGACAACTTTTCAGCACTACTATACTTCCATATTCCGCACCATTGAGGTGGTCCGACACTTTTGAATCACCCTTTATATCCAAGGGATTAAGCAGAGCTGTGATTGGCTGTCACCTAGGCAACATCACCTGATGATCTGTTCCTCGATTCCGAAAATAAGGCCCCTGGCTGCCTAGCAACTTCGCATAAGAACGGATCACATATTTCCCGAAAATAAGCCCCCAGGGGCCGTATTTTTGGAACCGGGGAACAACTCCTCGAGTGATATTGCCTAGGTGACAGCCAATCACAGTCCTGGTTGCCTAGCTACTTCACATGTAAACAGATCATGTGTGTCCCAAAAATAGGACCCCAGGAAGATGGGAAAATTCTGGTTGATCACCACGAATTCAGGCTATGATTAGAAAATATCATACTCCTTTTCGTCGTTATTGTTGCGGAAGGACGATATTACTTTTAGTTCACAGCTGTTGCACCCACGAATAGCTACTTCACCAGGAAAAATCACAATTTTAGCTTGGAAAGTTTTGTCCACACCTGTAATTACCCTCTATCATGGAGACCTCAATGACCGATAGCGACGAACCTCTCACAAAACCTCAAATGGTGGCTGCGCTGTGAGGTTGCGTTTCTGCTACATTTTGTAATTTGCGTCCTTCCGATGCAATGTCTCGAAAATTACTCGAAATGCTATCTTCCAACTCTGTTGAAATGTCGAAAACCAAATTACTTCAATGAATGAGAAGAGGATTAACATTCATCCTCAAAAACTTGTCAGAATTTATACTTCAAAAAGAGTTGGAGAAAAAAATTTAGGCTTGAGATGTATGTCGTAAAGGATCATCTAATGTACCTGATGTACTCTAGGTTTTATGATAACTTTGAAATCTGCCTGGGACTCAAGGAAGCCTGAAGGTGGCAAATTTTTTTCAAGAAACTAATTAAGAGGAAACAGCCCTGAAAACTTATTCAACGTGATGTTATTGACCATATTTAGGCATTTTTCCAACTCAGTAAGAAAAGTTTGAAGTCATTTTTGTCAACTTGCGATATCTGCGTACACCTAGGTGGGCATGTTGAAGATAATCACATGCCAATTCAAGCTGATTTGAATATTTCTACCTTACACAACACTAACCTGAATTTAACTCAATTAATTTATATTAATAAAGTCCAATGCCAACCCTGTCAATTATATTTTTTTGTCAAAAGGTATAGGTACACATTTAACAACGACGGCAATCAAATTTGTAATAACTCTCAACATGTGTCCATCAAACATCAAACTGTTTGCTGACCCCAGATATTTAGCACTTCGCCTGCCCAGTCGCCTATTACAAGCCTGGCTTTATGAAAGTAATTGCAATTTACGATCACAACAAAACAAGACACTAACAATTACCTATTATTTATATTACTTGTTACTCCATTTGTTCAACTAGTGATATACTTATTGTAGTTTTATTGCCTATCTATTTATCTAAAGACATGTAATTAAATTTCTTATGCTTATGTTATGATGACTTTCTCGTTTTCGAATCAAACGCCTCCCAACGCGACTCCTACCGTTCAATTCAATACATGCCCATTGTGAGACTCGGTGTAATCCAATTATCGGCATTCAAATTGAGTTTGTGTTAATTCTAATTGCCGACTGGTATGTGTGCATTAGCTTTTTTTTAAGGTCAAGATCGCCGCGCCAGGAGGTGCGCGCTTTGATTTAAGACATCAAAGACCGATAATGCATCTAACAAGACCAAAATGGGCAATAAACATGCCAGAACCGTGTAATTTACCCACTGACATTGCCCCGAATGCCCTTAATTGAATTTATTTATTTTATCACGGCCGTTTTGCGCAACTATCGACACGCGTTGCCAGAATGATAACGATCCCCGAGCCGCCGCCGACCGCCAAGATGGAATACTTGATTGAGCACTAAGGAGTCCTTGATTGATCTTTGCGGGGCGGCGAATTTCGCTTTATCGCATGCCGAGTCGCACACGCAGGCATCAAAGGGGGATTTAATTAAAAGAAAGTTAATACAATCTAGGTTTAGTGTGCAGTAAGTGGGTACTAGAGCTGGGCTGGGGGAAAGTTGAGTGAACAAGGGTGGTATAATCTACCCATAACATTATGATAGAAAAGTCTTCTTCGTCAGGTTGTCCTTCCAAACTGTTTTTCTTCCTAGAGTTATGTTGCTAGCAATGCTTCCAAATAAAACTGAAGAAAATAAGTCTCTGAAATTTCGTTCGTATTGTAATTATTAGGATTATTTGAGTCAATGTGCATCAGAACGTTACACTTGTCACTCTTGTCCATGTTTAGAAGGAATCGCCAACCTTGAATATGCCATGGCCTCCTCGCTAGCCGTGTTTTTTCAACAGATTTTCAAGAACTCATGCATGTAAACGTTACTTCAGGAGATTTTCTTTATAATATTTACACTCATGCCCGATTGCACAAAGGTGGTATCAAATTTCAGTTCGGTACTAAACACGGGATCAAATTTTTGAAGTGGAACAAAATGCAAACCCAGTTACTTCAAGGTGAGATTGTGATAGAAATACACTCGGGAATAGAAAATATGGCTCCAAGTGATTATTTGGATACCAAAACACATGTGAGACAGCCTTTATTTTGGCTTGTGAAACAAATCTTGCCGGAACTGTCAGATCTTTTCTTTGTAATAAAAAATTAGCGACAAGTGGTTGTTGCCTCAACTTTTTTCCTGTATATACAAATAGGTAGTCGTAAGGGGCCATATTTTGTATTCTCATCATATTTTTTCCTTCAAGTGATCGGATTTGCATTTTGTTTCACTCTTATAGCGTTTTCGAGTCACTAAAACCGAACCAGTTTAGCTCTAAAACCAGGGGATTTGATTGGCTCTCGAAAGTTCCTGGCCAATCAGTGATAGCTATTTTCGAGCTGAACTAGCTCGGTTCTAGTGACTCGAAAACGCTAACGCTATTGAATATTTGATCCGCTGGCGCTGTTTAGTACCAAACTAAAATTTGATACCACGTTTGTGCAATCGGTGGGCATCAGTGTAATACACTGCAATGATACCCACCCGTTTTACTCAGCTTTTTTTACATATGTATATATACAGGGTGTTTCAAAAGTTCAAAAGTTTCAAAAGGGAAGTTTTTTTCTGTATCGGTTTAGTATGGGATAAAGTGCCATGAGCGTTTGGGCGGTAGGGAGAGTGGGGTCATTCGCCCACCCTCGCCCCCCTCCTTGGCTATATGCCACTGACCACCATTACCTACAAGAAGTTTTCGGTTCCAGCTTTGGATGTTGAATTGGATTTGGAATGTTGACTCAAGGCTAAAACCTACTCGTATAAGTCGTATATACAAAATTAAGAATAACCTGAATTTCTACTACCTGCAGCGCGCAGACGAAATAATTTTTTTTTATTTTTTCTCTCCTCTCTTTTGAAAAATAAATTAAAATTAAATTAAATTAATGTTTTCCTCCTTATCGGCCTGCACGGGCCATAGGAGTTTTTGCCCTTTATTATCACATTAACATAGCCAGAAAAATTGCAAATTGGACAAACACAAACATCCAGACTTCTTCCGGGAATCGAACCCGGGGCTCTCGCGGCCGCAGGCAGCCACGCAACCACCTGCGCCACGAGGCCGTCCTCTTTTGAAAAATAAATAATATAATACAAAATTTCAAAGGCTTGAAGCCTCTGGCAGTTTGATATTCGGGGCCGGGCCCCCTAAAGCCTGAAGTGAAAATAATTCTTAGAGGTTCCGTGATACATCAGACACACCTCTATTGCCTGTGTGTAGGCCCTCAAACCTCTTGTCATGGGACCTGTCAAGGTAACTTTGAAATGGAAAAAAAAGAAAAACAATGTTACTTACCCAAATAATACCTATGCGAAAAAAATGTCCATCAAGGAAAAAAATGAGATTTTTGGATTCTATCTCAATTTTTTTTTTTGGTATTTTTTACGAACAAAAGAAATTGGGGACCCCATCAGATGATTGAAGCCCCGAGGCCCGGGGTGGACCGCCTCCATCGCTCTCCCCCATCACCCTTCCCCCCCTCAGTCCGCCACTGTGATACACTATACCATTTTTGCTGACAAAACAAGGCATTTCTTTGAATTTTAATTTTTAGGCCTTTGAGAGTGGTGTTTCCGACATGTTTTTCGAAGTTTCAAAGCCAAATATCTCAAAAGTGAAGCCTTTCATCAAAAATTCGCAGCAGTAAACTCTCGCTGCTTGAGTTTTTTCCAGAAAACGCTGAAACCGGTCGATTTTTATTTTAAGGTGAACACCTAGGACACACATTGTCAAATTCTCATCTTCAACCCCTTCGCCCCCACCTCACCCCATTTTAGAATTTCAAACAGCACTACCTATGTTGTGATACATCAAATAAAGGTAATGAAATTCTCTTTCTGTCAAACATACTGTTACGAGCTGGATCCCGTACATATTGGTAAACACTCGATCTTTCTGGATTCTTCCATCCATTAGATCGCAGTGTAGAAGTGTGGAATGTTCTGGTGCATTCCAGAGCGCGCGTTTACGTGGAACCGAATGGGGAGACTTCAATGCTCGATCGAGGAAGATCTATCCATTTTGGCGGAGGCGCCGTTCCAGACCCCGGCAGAATTATACGGGTAACGTGTGTGATCATCCAGGAATGGTCTAGAAATCGCATATGCCAGGCCACTATGAAATTTGCTGGAAGTAGACAGAAAGTTCGGGAACACTATTCGGAGGCCTTATATAAGGCATCAGCCGGCAGCTCAGGCCAGTATTGAATTGGAAGAGACAGCGAGCGGATAAGCGAGCGATAATCACAGCGATATTCCAAGTACATAATTGTTGGCGTGTAGTTATTGTAGTACGGAGAAATAAACAGTGTGTGTTTTAAAACGATCGTCTCAATTATATTCGAACCCGTACGCGAAATATCGTAACATTTGGTGTCAGAAAGCGGTATAATTGAGAGTTTTCATGGGGGAAAAGTTTTCTTTTAAATGATAATGAGAGAATTTTGGAAAGGGTTGAGGGCTGATTCGAGAAAAATTAGATTATGTTTGACAAAAAGAGAATTTTATTATCTTCAATTTGATGTATATCACAACATAAGTAGTGCTATTTGAAATTCCCAAGTGGGGTAGGGTGGGGGCGAAGGAGTTGAAGATGAAAATTTGACAATGTGTGTCCTACATGTTCCCCCCTCACGGGTCTACTCACTGGTCACTGCGAAGTTAGATACCACCTGCAAAAAATAGGTGAGGACAACTCACCTATTCGCAGGCTATGTGCAAAGGCAGACGAAACCACCGTGCACTTACTCTGCGAGTGCGAAGCACTGGCACAAGAAAGACTTACACCGATGCTGGGAGATGTTGAACTGACACCCGCAGATATCAATCAGAGGTAAGTCTCCCAAGGAAATCATCCGATTCAGTAAAGAAGTAGATTTCTTGGGACATTGAATAGAAGAATGGTTACGCACCAAAGATCTTATAGGTCGCAGTGCAGAAAGGATCCTCCAAGACTAAACGACCACCTCTCATCTACAATCTACGTGGCCCCCTCAAAATAAAAATCGATCTGTTTCGACGTTTTCCTGGGAAAAAAAAGAAACACCCTGTATATTTCGGTACTATAACCAATTTTCTCAAATCCCTAACTAAGTGGTTCCAACCGAATTGAAATACGATCTATCCTATGATGTATCCACTTCTTCATCATCGTTCAGTAAAAGTAGATAAATCACCGTCGCCATGTTATTTGAGTGTACCACTGTGTACCTGTAGTAATTACCTCAAAGACCAATTCGTCAAATTAGTCAGCTCAAGTTCACACCGCAACACAAAACATCGCACAAATGAGACTTCTCTAATTGTTGCGCAAATTGGATATTTCATCCCATTGCAAGTGGACAAGGAAACTGCGATGATGGGTCAAGAACACATTCCAAATATTAAAAAATATACAGAGTGCCGCAAAATCACCGCATTCTGTGTCCAGCGCGTTGTATTACAACCACGGAGTGTGGTAGCTCTGCGACACCCTGTGCACTGTGCAGCTCACCCATACAGAAGATATCGAGTAGGGTTAACCCTTCAACGACCTGCTAACCCTTTTCGTCTAGATTCTTCAAATATCATATTACGTGACGATTATAAGTGTGACCTTTCAGCCAACACGCGAAGACTGCTGCAGGTGAAGTAATTCTGATTGTCGAAATAATTCGTGATGATGATGGTCACTGTTTTTTTTCCCATTCATTGAACGTTTCATAACAAACGTTAATTGTTCTAATGGCCAGAGACCTCTGAAGAAAAGCAGAAGAGAATTTACACGGCACGCTTGAATATACAAAACGTTTAGATTTACGAACGACCAGTGAAATTTTTCATTAAGTATGCAAATTCAATTTGAGCGCAAATTTGCAAACAATGGGATTTCGGCACACGTTTCGAATAATTGCTGCATCACAGCAGCATTCATAGCCGGTGCAGATCTAATCTGGTTGCATCTTTGTTTCGCGGTTCTAACAATACCTATGCCGTGTGCGATGAACTGGAAGCGAAGTTGACTTGAGCGAGCCGCGAACGATCACGCAGGGTTATTACTATACGAAACACGGGTTTTTCTCGCTGCAATATCATAGTTTTACGCCAAATGTGCCACGTTACAAAACGGACTGTTTCTTTGTTTCATCCGACGTTTTGATTCTGGAAATTATTTTGAACAGTTTGACTTCCCGCTGGCGCTGAGCACAATATCGGAAATTAAACGTTTGAAATAGGTACTGTAATGGGACAGACCCACCCCTTTTACTTAATTGACTCGTGATGATGAAGAAATTAATGCTAACCCCTTTTTCTTACTTTTGTTTACACTGGGTGCTTCCTTCTCTTAGATCGACGTCGCACTACTTATACCTTACCGGCATGGCCCTACGTTGTGTTCTTTATCAATAATTTGGAGATCAATTAATTGAATAAATAATTGATGACACTAATTATTTCGGTGCCCCGAAAGCCCCAAACCCCCGTGCGTTATGGAATCGTGGCTTGAGCTTTAAGACATGAATGAAACAAGAATAACCAACGAATTTAAAGATAATAATTCAATTCATTTCACAACAAGATCGTTTAGATCGGGACAATAAATTCTCTCTTCAATTTTCGGGACTACACTGTTCTGCCTATTTTCTAGTTTGCATTGCCCGTCCCGAGGACTCTAGGATACAGAATTTAGGGCCTAATTGGCGCTACTATTAAGTTCATACTATCCTGAAAGTCCCTAGTTGAACAAATATCACAAATGGCATAGTTCTGAGGCCACAGTTGACCATTTATCAACTCTTTGGTGGTTGACCTCGATTGCCTAATTAATTTAGAATTACTTAACATCATCAAGTTGCACCGCCGCACACAGCGAGTGGTCTAATTTGCTGAAAGAAAGCCTATTCCAATCTTTGATGGACGCGTCGACTTCCAATTGAAACTCGGCTTCAACTCTTTATCTTCCTGATACAGGCAATTCAAATCGTGAATCTTAATCAACTCTCACAGCAAGCTATAAGACCCACAGGTAAATAATTAGCCGAAGCTTGGAGTACGCTTGTAAAAATAAACAAGTAAATTTGTACCTTGACAGGTGAATTAGTCGCAATGACATGGCCCAATTAAATTGCCACATGTAATGCACACGCTGGCGTTATATTAAGTGAGTTCAAGCGTTGAGTTTATTTCAATCAATAAACTGACTCGATGTTCAATTGCTTGTTATCTTCAAAGGATTACTTTTACAAATTATTTGAAATATTACTCAATCAATTTTCTGATAATTGATAACTTTTCCATTCAGTCAAGCAATAGTCACTAGCTTTTGAAACGGTTAAACTCGTCTTCGTGGTGAGCATTTTCGGCTTGTTAAATACCATGTGGTGTTACAAGGTGTCTCGTCTAATTATTTCTTCACGATAACTCTTTGAGGTCTAGTTACAAAAGGTTCCTCATCAGCTATTCTAGCTAACAATATTTTTGCCATCTTGTAGATGAAGATGCGTGCTGCCGTCGGCTGGAACAGACTGAGAATTGCGAACTAGCTCAAACAGGCACGGTGGTTTACTTTATCTCATTATTCTTTATTCATTTAGGAAAGGGGTAGCTGGCTTCACCAGCAATAGGGAAATTATGGCAGATTTCTTATAGATAATTGGAGGACACAATTTACGATGTATGCTTGACTTTTGACCACCGAATGAAATCCATCATCTGTAGTTCTCCCGACTTCACGATCGCGCCAACGCGGTTTTTAAAACATGCAATTTCACAACCCTTCGATAACGCTCGCTCGGAATTCCATCAGGTAGCTCTTTTTAAGAATGTACCAACTCAAATTATGGCTTGAGACTCCGGCCCTTTATTGGATCACACAGATGTCACTTGTAGCCTTTTTGCAGGGAGTTACCATCTTATCAGCATAAAACAAATGGGTACAATAATTTGGGATCTCGCAGCATGTTGACTTTTCTCATTCGCTCGAGCGTCGTTATGGCACAACCAATTTTGTGGGAAGCAGCACTGCCGACTTCCAAGTGTGGTAGACATCGGATTGACAGGATGGTCACCTCTTCAATAACCCTTTCAATCATCGAACCTTGTGTTCAAAACACCACACCATCAGATGGATAATAATACGGAATTCATGATTATCAATCACTCAATTCAAGCGGCCTTTTCGGCCAGGGCAAAAGTATTCACTCTGTCAAGAGCGTTAGTCGCTGATCAAATTACTTTGTTTTCGACAAGCATAACTCACTCAAAATACACCTTTCGCTTTTCTTTTAATATGACGTGCACTAACCTTTTGTTGAGGGTAGATTGTATCGACTTCACGACTACCTCTGAGCACATAGTTCACTACACAAATCTCAACCCTTTGACGCACCGTCCTAACGTGATTGTTTTTAAGTTACTTCAAACAATAGGTTCTGTGCGACTCAATCGCAAATTTAAATCTCTAAATCACTCCAAACAAAGACGGTGCTAATATTTATCATCATCTCCCTCTACGGGAAATTCGCTGAATCTTTTCTTCCCTTTGAGAATTAACCCGCATGGATGCTCAAGAGGCACTCCCCTGTTTCTTCCGACCATCGGCCAGACTCACCCTCAGCTCTGCTTTCTTCTCACTCTATTAGTCAGAATGTCAACTTCACCTTACAGACCGCGGCTCCCCTTTTCTTTATAGCTTTAACATCTGTTTGGTCTGGCGGCTTCGAGGCTGTTACAAAGACCGAGCTTTTCTCTTCGACTAAATTTCTAAACTTGCATCGACAAACTTTTATATTCAAATAACTAGGCTCGTAACTTGTTTTCTTTCTTCTCTGAAGTGGGGCCATTACAGTACCAAAAATCGAACATCGGAAGCTTGAAAAAAATAACGCTAAATAAACGGCTTGATGTCGTGCTATGAAACGTTCTTGTTAACCAAGTATATTACTTAAGCGTCCATGAAACGATTCATCGAACACTAATCGGAATGACGCAAGAACGACTGGTTATTCGTATGAGACACGAGACACTTCAACTTCAGCGTTTTTAAAACGTCTCTGAAACACCAAATTATTTTGATTAAAAACGCTACCAAACGTTTATGAGACGTTATTTTCACCTTCCTAAGGCATCAAATGAAACGTCTTTTATCAAAATTCAAAATGATAACGTTTCAAAGAGACCTGAGAATACGGACTTCATCGCTCAAACCAGAACGTTGATAGTCTACTCTAATGTTGCTCATTTAAACGTTTTTGTCAACTGTTCACGCCAAGCCTGATCAAACGTCGTTAAAACGCATCATTGGGCAACTGTATAACGTTAAATTGAACATTATCGAAGCGACTTCGCGTTTTTGAAACGTTGAACAGACCGATACTTCCATACTCTAGCTCCAGAAGAATCAGAACACAAAGCGGAATCTACTTATTGCGGATAGACGACATCTAGCTCAACACAACTAGCAGGTAGCTAGCTTCGACCCTCTTGAGTTTGATGAGATTGGGTTATACTTTTGTACTGATTTGCATAGACTGACTTTGGCCTAAGCGGTGAGTGAAAAGCTAGGGCGCCCTCTCTCGCTGTGACCATGACTTACTGGGACAACTCGCACATTTCAGGCCTTGCGCGTGCACGTCATTCAAAGATCGTTCCTTGACAGTTTAACTTTCACTTTGTGGGTAAGTCTTGAAAACGTTGCTATCAAAATTAGAACAGAACGTCAATTTTCCAACCAGGGACGTTTTTCAAATCATCACCAACGGTAAAATAACGTTTTATTGAGCTTCATTTGTTCAACAGTAATATTTTGACAATGATATAATGCTTACTTTGAACGTCTTGTGAACGTTCTCTTCAAAACTGGAATAAAACGGTTAGTTTTTGACCCAAAATGTTTTTTTTTTTCAATTATCAGGAACGCTAATTAAACGTTGCTCAAGCACTTTTCAGTTATTAGTATTAGTTGCACGTTTGACCTGGAAAAAACGTTCGAATACAAACGTCAAACTATAAACACGTTTTCCAAACGTTAATTTGATGTACCCGTGCTTACTGGGATTGGTACTCTTGCCGTCGTGGGTTTTTTGACAGATATCATCTGGGGTTACCTATAACGGTGATGCCATATATGCGGCGGGATATAATAGTTTCTGCTAAAGAAAACTTACAACTTGATAGTTTTCTATATCCATCAATGTTCTCTAGTTTCTTCATCTCAATTTATTACTCAACTTCTCCATTTTCAGCTCCATATTACAAAGTGCACCAACGGTCATATTAAAGCTGGAATTTGAAATTTATTACCTATTAAAAATTACTATCATCATGAAATACGCATGAATTATTGTTCGTAATATTGTCCGTAATAATCGGCATGCTGTTAAATAGTAGTTGTTTTACGTTATTAAACAATGGGTGATGGCTGGCCTCCCTGCAAGCATTAAAATAATCAGTGTCGATGTCCCAGTTCACCGTGTCCTCTTTCCTTTTGCTCTGAAATATTGCATGATGTGTACAGATACTTGAGTACTTACTTTTTTCTTGTTTTGCACATTACTTTTGTGAAATTCACTATTGTAAAATATCTATGCCTAGATAGATGCGACACGAAACACTGATGATTTTGATGCTTTCCAGGATATCAGTTGGATTATCGGGAGATAGCGAGGCAGAATAAAATTACGGAACAAATCCTGCAAAACTACTTGGAAAAAAGACTGTTCCCCCACAACAACCGGCCGTCCAAGGCGCCCACCGTGTGGGACATCCTGCCCCGCGCCCGACGGAAACCGGAAAATAACATACAGGACGTGCTGGACAATGCCACCAACGAAACGCTGGAAAACGGAGAATCGGAACAGGTGCCGTCGTTTATCGACGAGCTGGAGAAGGCAGGCGAAGGCGAAGACTTCGAAGGCATGTTGAAAATTTTGCTTATCTACAAACACGAATTGATCAATCCTTACCGACCAAAAATCAAAAGTTAGGTATCTATCTGTCAAAGAAAAAAATCCAACATTTACATCACGTAATCATTTCAAAAGATCAAGCCAGAACAGAATAAAATTTCAGCCATTGAAGAAATTTCAATACCTACGACTAAAAAGCAAACCAGAGGCGTCTTATGTTCAACCGGCTATTACCCGAAATTTGTCAAAAACTTTGCAAAATCACAAAATCAGTAACAAGGAACCAGTGGTTCAGATCTTTTTATTGCTTATGTCTCAAGGACCTCAAATCAATATGAAACCAATTACTTGACGATCAAGAAAGAACTTCTTGGAATAATGTTTGGTACGAAACATTTTCGATCATATGTATTTACACGGAGGAAAATAAAAATGGTCAAAGATGACAAGCCTCCTAAGTAGTTGATTTCCTTGAAGAGCCGAGCTAGAAACTCGTCCGATGGCGACTAACTTTTTTCTTTTTCTGTCCATACAAGATACATAACAGCAACTTCAGTATCTATTTGGACTGAATTGGCTCAATTCAAATTGATTGTTGACATTTCAATAGAAACTAGTTCAAACAAGTTGACAAAATACAACTTTTTCGTCTTTGACATTATTGGTCAGTTTATTTTTTGTAGTGTTGAAAGTATGTATTCATATTTTTGGCTATATTATACAATAAGTTATATATTATATTTGGCTAACTCATTATACAAAGAGCCAGTCACGACCCTGAAATGCCAAACCATCAGCCAATCAAACCATGTACTACAGTGACATTATGGTTTCTTTCTCGAAGAAGGAACTTCTTATTGGCGCAGTGGGATCTCCAAGCTCAGTAAGAACTGTCAGTGCTGCCACACTGTGGCGATTTTGCACAAATTCGGTACAAAACTTGGGTTTCAACGTTCAATATTGATCCTCATCGCTGCTTCGTTCAGCTTTACTCATAATAACTTAGATCATTTTTCACTAGCAAGTCGTTATACTGGGTGATTATTCAAAAGTTAACTCGTAATAAGTTCGAAGTTCGTAATAACTTCAGATTTCTAGTGAGTATTCCTTCTAGCAAAACCAGGGTAATTTTTATGGAAAAAGGAATTGAGCAATTTTTTGTTGAATAATCATTTTATTTTCTTCATTGCTATGGAAGATATATCCAGTAAATAAATGTTGCTGTAAAAGATGAAAATTTTTTTTGTGAAAGAGTTATTTTGATTGCTTGTTTCTCAAAAAAGATATCATTATTTTTGTGAGGTGAATCTATAACGACAGGGAACCCCGGCCGGCCGGTGGGTTTGCGGACAATGACGCTTCATCATAGGTACAAACATCTAGTACTTGCCATATTTATTGTACTACACTAGAGGGGTGCAATATATTTTCAGCTTAATAATCAAGATGTCTTCTCACATCAATAATAATCTGTTTTATTTTTGTCTTTTTATCTAATAATCTGGAGTGCTGAGGAAGTTACAGCGATGGAACAGAAACCATCACGTGAAAAACTAGATTTCATCGTTTATGTGAAACATTTTCAATTCTACATTCACATTTATTGCTGTGATAAGTAAATACATTGATACGGGGTGCTCCAAATCGATCGTAAAAAAAGTCCAGGGCAGTTCAGGGAAATGCTTAAAGAGTGCCAGAAAAATATAGTATGTTCACTTGTACCGTGATTCTAGTCGACTGTGAGATTTTGTTTTCAAGTTTCTAAATCTGAAATATAGAAAACTCCCGAAACTTTGCGGTTGGCTGCTCTGGCTTCATTCGGCACAATAATTTACGAAGAGACGCGAAGTCGTTCGGACCACTTTTTTAACATATTTTTCACGCATTTCCTCTGCAGACAGACGGAACATTTTTGCGGGACGTGATGTCTGACACGTTTTTCCATTTTATTGAAAAATGTAGTAATTCTTTGACCTGTTTTTAATTTTCGTCAATGAACAAATAAATCAAAGCAGCTTAGATATTTGACAGGTGTCTAAAAATATTTCTAACCTACCGAAGCCGGTTCAACTTTACGATGATTCGAACTAAAAAAATACTAGCCTTTCGTCCAAAAAAGGGGTCTCATGGAATCATCAATCCTTCTACCTCTTTCAGTCAAAAAGACACGCCGAATCATGAAGAACTATTGGCAAGACAAAGAACATCCCAGCAGGCTTACTGTTGCAGCAGGATTTACGTGTAAAAAGTTTAATAAACCGAATTCCAAAAACCCAGCCCCTTAAAGTTTTGGGTCAAGATGACTTAAATTGAAGGCGGCCCCGTCGGGTTCTGGTGTCTAAATGACAGTGCAGCTTTGCGCTCCTCTAGTCACATTTCAACGTATGACAAGGTCAGTTTTCCAAGATTTTGATAAGAAATATAACTTCACTTCCAGAAAAGTCAGTTTCACACCAAGTAAAAAGGCGGCAAGCCTACAATGCTGAAGTAGAAAATTTGCTTACGATATTGAAATTTGAATATTCAGTGTACTTGAACTGTTGGATGTGTTTTAAAATTTCATTTACCATACAGGCTGAGTAATAAATTGCAGAAATCCGAATTCTTTGAAAATACCCGCAAAAGATTCCAGGAGCTCTCAAACTGACGTACAGCAAATACAGAATTCGTTCTCATTGAAAACTTTCTTCATTTATTTTTGAAAAAAACTGGATTTTCAAAATTCATGACCCACCCTGTATAGTGCTTTTTGACTAGTTTAGAAAAGTCGGTACAGATAACGGGAATAAAGGGGCTTAAAAGTCTCGCTTTCTAGCCCTTTGACCGGCAAAAGTTTCAAAAATGAAAAACCTAAACTTCAGCCAATATTTTGTCTAGTGCTTTTGAAGCATTCCTATGAACTGCCGCAGACTTTTTTCACGGTCGAACACCCGATATTCATCTGAGCCAATTTTGACAACGCATAGGTAGCTTGAATGTATATCAGCCACCGAAACGCATGGACGTTGTATCTTATAATTTTGAGGTTATGACCTTCATTTTGAGAGTAAACTGCTGAGATTACATTGAAAATACAGAATACAAGATGTTGACGTTAAGACTGACCCCCCCCCCATTAGCCGCTTCACCCCTGAACCGTTTTTAAAAATTGAAACAGATCATTGGAGGATTTTTTCTGAATTTTTCAAGTTAGCCCCAAGAGTTTTCCAGATTCCTAATTAACAGGGCGTTGTAGAGAACTCATCTTGTTTTAATAATGTATCGATGCAGACTTTTGTCTCGACTACAAAGATATACATATAACACTTACGGGTTCATTCGGTAAAAAAATTATAGGTTGTTTAAATGGAACTCTCAAAATCATCTTGACTGTTTATTTGTGCCTGAATGAAATCTCGTTTTTCTCTTTCAACCACTTATACAACAGGGTTTTGATAAGAATTAAATTGGTGCACCATCTTATGTATGAGGTCATATTGAAAGATTGGGAAAGGATTGAACAGAAATTAAAGGAGGAGTCCACAGCTGGAGCTGGTTTTCATGGCACATAATGTTAAACGTAATTACAGCGTCGAGTACAGAGTGGTCACAAAACACAAAACTAGAACATCTCACCAACTGCGGATCGTTTTCTAATATCAATAGTGAAGTCTCGAGTGAAGTAGAAGGACTTTTGTTCTGATGTCAGTTTTGCCTTTCATTTCTAAGAAATTCTTCAAGATAAAACCGCAGTTCTCACCTCACAATCTGGATCACAGCAAGCGAGTGTTTTTTAGCCAAAACCATCATCAGAGTCAGAAATGACACCAGTGACGGCTCTTGTGAATTTTCACTCAACGCTTTCACTAAAATTCACTTTTCAGGTTTTGATTTTGTAGTCACTCTGTTGTCATCAACATGAAAATACGAACATGGATATGCATACACACACTTTATTAACAATCAACGACAATAATACAAATAACGATACCTACAATTAAAAATTTTTGACCTGAAACTGGAAATAGTCCATGCCGGTCATTCTCGATTTCGAGCTGGAACGTTCTTGTAGCTTGTGACGTTCACGAATTTCGAGTAGGTCACGTCCAAGTACGTCACTTTATTGTCGTTTGTCATTTCCATAGAAAAAGTCCGGCAACAATTCGAACAGACCTTCTCGATCCTTTCGGTGTGAACTTGAACCATTTCCCCGTCAGTTTCGCTGTGATCCAGCTTCCACTCGTTCATCTTCTGGTTTAAATCTCCATCTCTGTAGTTGCCGCTCGTGATGCTGGTCGTACTACTGCTGTAGCTGCTGCTGTAGCTGCTACTGTTACTGCTGCCGCTGCTATCGTCGGAAGGTGTGTCGGAAATATTGCCGGACAGATCCATTGCTTCCGACAAATCGGCGTTTTCTGCACGATGGCTCACACTGTCTTGTCTAAAATTGTCCATTTCAGAGCTGTTGTCTTGTTGTATTGTTGATGATAAAACTGCCGTTGCCTCTGAACCGTTGTTCTTTTCTGCCACAGCTTGACTGGTGACGTATTTTTGCACGACGTTACGTGTTATGCAGTTCTCACACGAGCAATCTACGAAGCTCATTTTCATAATTCCTGTGCGGGTTCCGCGGGCGTCGCTTTTTCTTGGAGACTTGTTAGTAAACATTTGGAAGAGAAATTCACCGAAAATCGAGATTAGATACTTGAGTACATTCAACAAAAAGTCTACCGCTAAAAACATGTCTCGTTTCTGTGGTCGATATTACAAAAAAGTGATGTGATAAACGGATTCGTTTTTATAGTAAACCCAGTCATCAATTATCATCTTCATGGACAAAAAATCGGTTGTGTCACCATAAAACTTTCTTGACGAATGGAAAGGAATGAATGGAAATTTTATTATGAGACGTCCTTCGGGTGGGAAGTTGAAAAAAAAGACTGAAGAATTGAGATATTTTCTCTAATAAGAGATTCATTTTGAGCTCCATCATTTGAGTCTGGTCTCGATGAGCTGGGCCGGTTACTTATTTTGAAGTGTAGAACTCTCGGAAAACTTGGAGAATTTCAAGAGAAATTGCCTGAAGATGTAGCAAACTTTATTTTAAAAATTTCAACAGTGTATAATATGTATAAGCATATGTAGGTATGAACAAGTGTAAAAAAATCAAAACTGCACTGGCATGCCTGCATCATCGTCAAAATCCCTTGCAGACCTCCATTTTTTTCTTGTTCTTCGCAAACATAAGCTGCTGGCTCGCGATATTGCCCATATGATTTGTACACGCAGCCAAGTGATGGTGGTACTGTATGGCTTATCCCATTTTTCGGCAAGTTTTTTTGGCTAGGACTCGAAGGAAAGAACGGAATTCTTTCCTCAAAAAACCATCGGTAGATATCAATTATGGGGTGAAAGTGGCATGTCTTCGATCGCATGGTATCAAATTTTTGTTCTCATCCTCAGATCTGCATAATACGGCTTCGGGGGAAAGGGAAGCATGCGATGGGGCATCTGTGTCGGTGACACAAACATCGAATAATGCTTCAGCTTGTACTTCCCGAACTCCCCGGCAGGCCAAATCCGCACGTAGAGGTGGCTCTCCATTGCGTCTCTCTTCTTCAATTATCGGCTCCCGGATACAATTTCTTCAGGCTTGCTCCATGATTTCACCAATGGTGTGGTGTCTCTTACTTCATTATGACGTCTTATTATAAGACCCCCATGGCGGCAGCTCAGGGCATGTTCTATGGTGAACGCAAGACCACAACTATCACAATGGCATGTGACTGGGAGGTTCGTAGGGGTTCTTTCATAACGCATCGCCAAAGCATCTCCAAATTTTAGTGGCAACAGTTCTAAGTTCAGTCTTTTGATGGGCGAACAGGTCAGCCATCCACCAGTTTTAGCAGTCATGTCAGTGGTTCTCGCAATGATTCTCTGACGTCGAGGAGGAAACTTTGCGAGAGTGTTTTTCATGATATCTCCATCCCGTTGGTTCTTTTCTTCAGTCCCCTTCTTTCTGAAATTTCGTATGACCGTCATATGAGATTGTACATTGAATGGTGTTTTATGTTTTAACGCTTCGAAAGAACTTTGCGTCCATCTTTTGATATATTATAAGCATCCACGTTCAATGTTCGATCGGCTGATCGAAGTCCTCCATGTTTTACGGGCAGGCACAGCAAGTTACCCTCCTCCTTGCTAACATCACCACCATTATCCCAATGGCCGGGATAAATGTTGAAAAAATAATGTTTCTTATAGGTAGAAACATTCCTCCATTCATCTGGACTACTCGGTGCAGAAATGCCCATTCCGCTTGCATGAATTTGGTTGCGACCACGTGGGCAGATTGCGGGAACTGCTCGGCCACTGCGGCAAGATTTTTGACCTTCTACGTCCATTCCGTCACTTTCTTTGGAATGGAAACCTTTCTACCGCTTTCATTTCCAATGTAGCCGCCAAAAAATCTGCTACCGTCCACAATTTGCATTTTGGTCACATTCAGTTTTCTTCCAGGCATTTTTCTGTCTTCAGAGTGAACGATTGAATAGGTTTTTCGCGCTTGTGGGTGATAACCGTAGGATGGTCCGCTTGACTGAAGGTTTTCTCGCTTGAGCTCCATCATTCAAGTCCGGTCTCGATAACTCAGGCCTGTTTTACATTTTCCACAGGACGATTCCCGGCAAATTGAAAAGAAAACTATCGGAAAATGTTTAAGTGCCAGTTTTCTTCTGTATGAGAGAAAAATTGGTGGAAATCTGTCACAGAATAAAAAGTTGAAAAATTTGCAGTTTTTCCAGAGATTAAAATTCGGAAACCGTGGGTCCGATTGACGAAATATTCCCTCCTCCAGCACATAAAATGAATATTTCGTGGGGCTCACCGCATGTCAAAATTTGCATCGCAGTTTTTCCAAATTCACGGAATGTGCTAATTTCATTTTGTCGGAAATCGGAACCGTGCCGATTTTTGAAACAGGTCTACATAACGCTCAATCCAATCTACCCTCTGAACTGATCTGTATACAGCTTTTCAAGGGCTTTCAAATGACATATTGCCAATCAAGTTGCGTGAGATACCGGGTGATCATTTGAAAACTATCCACCTGCAATAACTCCCGATTCCTAGTGAAAATGTCTTCGAGCAAAAACGGGTCGATTTTTATATCGAAGGGGACATCTTGAACATACATTAGCAATTTTCTATCTTAAGCCCCCTCGCCCCCACTTACCCCAACTTTGAAATTTTAAATGACATTACCTATTTACGATACAATAAATTCAACAGAATTAAATTCTCTTTCTGAAAAAATATTTCTGAAATTTTTAACCCCACCCCTCTTCCCCCCTAAATTCTCTGAGTGTCCAATTAAATATTCTTGACCTCTCAATTCTCTTCAATGCAGTCAACGTCATCCTGCACAGCATCGAAAGAGAAAATTTTCTATGGATAAGTGCCACCCAAATTCACCCCTTCGCTCCCCCCTCCTCACCTTGAAAATCTAAAATGATGATACCTACTTTGTGACGCATCAAATTAAAGGGAATTGAATTCTCTCCCTGAATACAGTTTTTTCGAAATTTTTAAAACGCCCGTTTTCCTACTAAAACACTCCAAATGTCCAGTTAAATGGGGGAGGGGTTGAAAATTTCAAAAAAAATGTTTTTAGAAAGAGAATTTAAGTTCCTTCAATTTGATGTATCACAAAGTGGGTGGTATTTTGTTAAATTTGAAAATTTAGGTGGGGGAAGCAATGGGGTCAATTTGGGTGGCACTATTTCCACCAAAAATTCTCTTCTTTGAAGCTATTCAGGATGATGCTGACTAAACTGAAGAGAATTGAAGGGTCCAGAATATTGAAAGGGACACTCAGAGAATTTTTAGGGAGAAGGGGGGTAGAGTTAGAATTTTTTAAAATATCGTTTTCAAAAAGAGGATTTAATTTTCTTCAATTTGATGTATCGCAAGGTAGTGTTATTTGAAATTTTATTTTTGGGATGGCTGGGTGCGAAAGGGCTGAAGATAGAAATTTGCCAATGTATGTTTTAGATGTCCCCCTTGATATAAAAATCGGCCTGTTTTTGCTCAAAGAAATATTGACTAGGAATCGGGAGTTATTGCAGGTGGATAGTTTTCAAATGATCACCCGGTATAGCCAGTGGCGGACTAAGGGAATTGGGGGCCCGGGGCGGAATTGTGAGATGGGGCCCCTAAGGAGTGAAAGTTGAGAATATGAAGGGGGGCCGGCAGACTTTTTGGCCCGCCCTGCCCGGCCGTAATTTAGCAAAAGCCTAAGAAACAAAAAATGAGTTGTTAACTTGACTACATATAAAAAACACAGTAGCGCAGTCAGAATTTGAGGGCGGAGAGGGCAAAGGCAACGGCGAGGGTGTAAATCAGGGAAAAGTAGCGCCGCAGGCGAAATTTTTTGGGCATAATAATAATGATGCTGATGACAATCGGTATATTTCATGCCTGTTGCGATTTCGGTTTTTGACGTTTTCACCAAAATTACTTGACAATCAAACTTCTTTTCAAAAAACTTTTGCGCTTTTTGAAAATTTCCGCCAGAATTTTTTTCTGTATCGGTTTAGTGTGGGATGAAGTGCCGCGGGCGCTTGGGAGGTAGAGGGGTGGGGTCATTCGCCCACTTTCGCCCCACTTGGCTATGCCACTGACCACCAGTACCTACAAGAAGTTTTCGGTTAATCGGTTCCAACTTTGTATGTTGAACTGGATTTGGACTGTTGACTTATTGCTAAAACTTACTCGTATATATAAAATTAAGAATAATATGAATTTCTACTACCTGCAGCGCGCAGACAAGAAAATTTTGTTGTTTGGTCTTTCCCCTCTTTTGGAAAGAAATATTAAAATACAAAAAGTCTTGAGGCCCCTGGCACTGTGATATCCTGGGCCGGAGCCCCTAAAGCGTAAGGTGAAAATGATTCGCAGAGATTCAGTGATACAGACACACCTATATTGCCTCTGTGTAGGCCCCCAGGCCTGTTGTCATGGGGCCTGCCAAGGTAACTTTGAAATGAAAAAAAAAACACTGTTTCTCACCAGAGTAATGGGTAGTATTAATAAAAAATAAGCATACGCATTTGCTTAGATTTTTGAGGAGTTGCTAAGCAGACTCCCCTTAGCAACGCTTATGAAATCCAAGCAAATGCTTATGCTTATTTTTTATTAATACTACCCAATATGCGAAAAAAATGATCATCGAGGGAAAAAATTGAAATTTTTGGATTTTATCCCAATTTTTTCGCAGTATTTTTTACAAACAAGAGGAATTGGGGGCCCCATTAGATGATTGAGGCCCCGAGGCCCGGGGCGGACCGCCCCCACCGCCCCCCCCTTAGTCCGCCACTGGGTATAGCTTCTGACATTTGTTGACTTCTGTTTGTTTCTTGACTTTTTTCTGCACGATTACAATACTTCCCCTTCCATGTTGGTGGGGGTTGGGAAAGTGAAATCACCCTGCATATTCTGCACAATGATATATTTATTTATAATTTCACCGCATTTTTCTAGTTTTGGGTCGAAAAGATGGAGAGAGATTGTAGTTATTACATACCCATATTTTTACTTGACAATAAATCACACCTGCACATCTCAAAGCTATCCACTATTCGCTGAATGCAAAATTTATTTTGATATAACAAAGCATGTGTATGAGCATGAGCAACAGGCACTATTATATCATAATAAAGGTCGATGAATCCTGATTTCTTCACTTTCGTCAGTTTTCCTGCTCGTTTATCGCCCAAATGCATACCTACCTACTTACATACCACCCAATCATTTTGTAGAATAATTGTTTCTATTGAAAGTCCATAGTTTGTCTCACTTTCACGTTTGTTTGAATTCATATGCGACATACTATATCAGGTACTTCATAAATAATTTCATGTTTTTATAGAAAGCCTAGCTGTTCATTCAAGTGAAGTGATTATTATTACTGGGGGATTAAGGCAAAACATGATTTAATTTTGTATCATTAAGTTATTGATACGTACTCGTACTATCCTGAAGAAACTTGATTGAAAATTGGAAAATATCGAAGAAGATACCGATTTGAAGTTCAAAATTCTGTTCCGTTTAATATGCGAAGTGATTCATGACTATACCGGAGGATATTTACCCCTTGTCAAGGAAGTTGCTCGGCGAGATATGTGGTCAAGTCACCCTCATTTTCGATGGTCTATTCCCCTCGAAATTATAGGATTGAAGTTGACAGACCCTGTATAAACGGAAAGTTGTTTGTTTTCTTTCAGAATTTGGCTCAGGTAAAAGTTTTGTTCAAGTTTTGAAGCAACCTTGCCATCAGAATCTGTTTTTTATTTTTTTACTGTAGTCTGGACCTTGAAGATTTGCATTTTTAAATACTCGTCGGCAGAATTTATTCTTATTGTGAATTGATTCTCAGTCAACGACTCACGTTTGAAAGATTGAAAGATAGGCATTTTGCGATTTTTTTAAGCATCACCGAGTTACTGAGCAAACTTTTCTTCACCAAAATGTTGTGCTATTTGAAAATATTCGCCAAAAAAACAGTCTTTTCTGAATTAGTTTAATGGAATGGAGTACCGTGGGCGCTTGGAAGGTAGGGGCGGGGGCGAGGGGTGTTCGCTCTTCTTGGCTGCGCCATTGAGGAGCAGAGCAGTGCCAAGTTGCTTGAATTTTGTTTTGAATAATAATAAAAAATGATAAAAATGAGCAAAAAGAAGGATACTGTGGAAAAGTCGCGATGATTTTGATGAAATTTGTTAAAATGATGTTTGCTATGCTGGGTTTTCAGCTTTAAACTGTTGAGGTCAGATTTGGAAACTAACATTACGACTCTCATTCTCTTTTGCATTGAAAACGCCGTTAAGCACGTTACTTCCAAGAATGAGAAATGTTGGAAGGTGCAACAGCAAAAAAACTATAGGTATAGGATGTGATAAAGAATATACAGTTTCAAAAATGAGCGAAAAGAAAGACCATTTCCAGCGCCAGAGTGTGATCTCGTCGCAAATGATCTCATTTATGACCTTATGACCCCTTATCATCAACCAAGAGGCGCAGTCGAGTGATGTCGTGACTAATAGACCCAAAATTGCAAATTTTCATGCAAAAAGATCATCATTGACGCCGGACGGGCTAGAACAAGAAGCCTTATTGGCGACCCATAAGAACAAGGTTATTGACCTACCAAGTCAAAATTCACACTAATTCTGTTCCAGGATCACGATGTGTGATCCTGACGTAAAAAAAAGGCCTAGGTCAGTGGGCAGACCGGTAATTGAGACCAGTCCGTGGGCACAGGCCACCAAGAAATTTCCCGGTCTCCCGATAGGCCCATCCGCCCCTGGACTCAGTCATGTTCTTTCCACCGATGGTATGTGTTTGGTATACCTTTGTTGCTGATTTTGTCAATTTTGACATCCAGATTTTTACAATTTTTCTACATTCCTTGTACAAGCCCCGTTGATGCCAACCAGATTGGCGAAATCGGTCGGCAACATTCAAGAAAAATAAAATATAAAAAACCTTGTAGAAAGACTTTAAGCTCAAATCCAATCTATGAAATAGTGTACATAACTCTCCGGAAAGCGTATCACTTTCATTCGAGTGATTTCTGCACTCAACTGCGCCTCGTGCATTACCTCACTCACCCATGCTTGTTACGTAATGTACTATTATCTACAACCACCACCATAAGTTACAAATACCTAGCGCATGACTAGAAACGTATGTGAGTAAGTCCTTACGCACAGCGTGACGTATTCTGCAAAGTAAATCGCACAGCGGGCGATAATGGTGAGGTAAATCGCACAGTTAGGGAACTAATGTTTCTTTTGTTGGGGGTGAAAACTGGGAAATCGTGATCAATAAACACGAAAAACGTTTTCAAAATGTTCATACTGCAAGATTGAAAAAATTGGAGCGTTTCACGGGAAGCTGACACGTGCCTCGATAGCACCTTTTGCACCAAAACGATATGCGAGGCTATTTGTATACAGCGTGATTACGAAATGGAGCACCAGAAGTCAGAACACCACTGCAATATGTGAAATCTTCAATGAACTCATGAAAAAGAATCTTCGACTTCTTTTTCGAAGTTACGAATTGTCAAAGTTTGGTCCTTCGAACCCTTAGGGCCTCTGTACTTTGGAAGATTTCAGTAAACTGCTGGTGGTGGAATTATTGTGGAAAAATACCAACCGCTAAGTGTGTTCTATATAGATTTCTCTTTACTATACAAGTTGAGTCCTGGAGTGAAAAAATACAATTTCTCTGAAAAAAACTCCTTCCAAAAAAATTTCTAAGTGGAAAACCGCGCGACGATCCGCTCCTCATAGGTCGAGAGATGAACTAAATTGTTTGGAAGCATTGTAGAAGGATAATAATTTTTGAGGTTCCTGACTCACACTGTACAGTAAATGGAAATTCATCACATCCAGTGGTTGATATTTCTTCCTCATAGTTGTTCTGCTACCAACAGTTGGCCTGAAATATTTTGAAATAATGAGACTATACCTTTACAACTTCAAGTTTTGGAAGAAACATTGTCAAATTGGTATACTAAACAAATCAAAATTGGCATTAAACAGCTTCAAATTGATAGCGATCATTATAATTCATTTTGGCGGAGGAAGAAAGAAATGTGGAACAATGTATTTTGAAATGGAGATGGAATACTTCTTCGACTGAGTTTCAACAAGGAGAAGAATTTGATAAACATCACTTTTCTTCTCCAAATCTAAGTATAATCATCGCTCTCAATTCGAAGTTGTTTAGTATAATTTTGAAATTGTTTACTCCCAATTTGAAGTTATTTGTCTCATTTTGAAAGTGATTTCAACCGATTTGGAATTGCCTAGTCCCAATTTGGAGTTGAAAAGGTATAGAAGAGTTCGAAGGACTAAACTTTGACCGTTCATAGTTTCGAGAATGAACGTCGAAGAAATATTTTATTATTTTTTGTGAGCTTCGCAGAAGATCCGTATGTCGTGGTATTGTTCTGGTGTGCCATTTCGTGACCGCCACATCGGAATCACCATAGGTGCAAAATCGTGCAGATTTCTTCCCAGGTAAGGTAATTGGGAGTTTCTTGATTGAATTTTAACTTGCATTTGTAGATTTCCAGCTTCGCTGTCGACTTTTTATCAGATAATAAATTGACCAACCACACACACTCGGTCAATTTCTAGACAACAATGCTTTCGAGAAAGTCTTAAAAATTTTACTATCCGATAAATCTCTTGGCAATTGTCGTTCATACAACTATTCACATATGAATATTTCATTGATTCTCACATACAACGCTCTTCTTGATTATTATAGCAATAAATAAATCTCAATAAAATCCCACTGTCAGTGGTACTGAATAAATTGGATACAAACACTTTGTATTTCTTTTTTGCAATAATCAACAAAATATCACTCGCGCTTTTATCGTGGAAATTCAAGGACTTGTAATATTACTGCTGATAAAACAGCATGGCGAGATCTTGTCGCGATGACCTGCTGTTTTATCGCTCTGATGCCGATGCCTCCCTCCATGCACTGTGCATTGGCGGGCTCAGATTTTGTTCATGAAACAAAACGTTTCATGAAACGTTAAATCAACGCTTTTGAAAAGCTTCTCAAGTATTATCACCCGGTATTTCTTGGTTCTTGTGGTTTTACATATGGATGCGCGATTGCGCTCTATCTACCGGTCGTCACATTGCCATTACCGGCCTGTTGACACTTTCTTTTGAACTACCTGTGTAGGTACTTGATTATGCAGGTATCTTTTATTCTGAAAATTATACCATGCTTCCGCTTCTGCTAGCATAATACATAATAATATAGTGCCTGGTGTAATTTAAATTTAATACAGTGGAAGTCACAGGAATAAAGAAAATGCAAAGCTCCATCATACAAAGTGGGAAGTCGGTAGGCACATATATTTTTAGATTGCTCTCGTACTATGAGGTGGAAGTACCATAGACTGAAATACGAAACGCCTCGGGTGAAATAAAATAATAAGTATGTAAGAGCCCGGTGTGCGCTTCGTGAAACATTGATTAGGCACTTCGGCGTAATTTCAGCTTTGGGACATTCGTGAAAATATCAAATTCATTTTGTCGTATCCTGAAAGGGCGAGTCTGGCTGCGCCACTTCCTGGGCCTGCTAAGCTGTAGCCTGCTGCCTGCTGAAATTGAAAGGAGGAGAAAAAGTACCAAAGTTGGGAGTCGTCGGATGTGTTAATTCAGATCTCACAGTTCACAACGATGTGTGTGTGTGTGCGCGCGCAAAAACCTTGCATGATTCAATTTATCTTGTAATGCAAATGTTACTGTTCATATCGAGCACGCGGAGGAAAAATTCAAACTGGAAAAATTTAAAGTTCAAGCAGCGCGCACACAAAAATTGCGTTATAACTACTTGCATTATTGCATCGCAAAACTCACCAGTCACTGCCGATGCTCATTGAGTAGGACGTCTTGAAGAGTAAGTGAGTAACTGGAGGATGCAACTTTTTGCTGGCAGTGTTAATTTTCTACTTATGAGATGATGGTAGAGGCACAGACGTAGAGGTGTGTAGTTATTACAAAGCTGCCTGTACGAAGATGAGGAACATTTTTATGAAAGGTTAATGATGCGAATGTGAAGGTGATCGCAAAGTAGTAAATGGATACCTGCTTTGATGCATGATCAAGAATTAATCGAAAAGAACCCCGTAGGTTCAAAGTTTGATAAGAGGAGAAAAGCGAAACAATGATTCAGGAAAATTGTCAAAGTTGTTATAGTACGTTCCCCTTAAGGCTGTATTCTCAGCAGGCCAAAACTATTTTGAGGATTTCTCCCTCAAAAATGGAGATGAAAACTCATTTTTTCAACGGTGTAGGTGCTGAGTGTATTACAAAATTGAGTACAGAGTTTTCAATTATGTGAAAAATAAACGTTTTTTTTGGTTGACAATTGTTTTCAAAAAACAGCTCTGTACTCCATTTTCTACGTCACTCTAAATTATAAAACAGTTGATAATTTTTTTGTTTGTCCAAAAATGTCCCAGTAATCCTTGAGAAACATTCCTAGTGTTTTAGGGCTATTGGGCTCCTAAAAAAAATTTGGGGTAATCCAAACGGAAACAAGGTGGACTAAGGGAGAAATATTGATAACCTGCGTATACAGCCTGAGGGGTTTCTGATGCGACTAAAAAAGTTGTTGACGGGAACCGGCTTTGTTTGATTTTTTCTTCAAGTAGAAGCTCTTCCAAAGAGAAAATGTACGGGCAATGCAATCAAATTTTCAAGATTTAAAAAAAAATTGGAAATTTTTAATTTTGATTTTTGAAAATTTCAAAACTACATAGCAATCCGGATACATCTTGCTTCAAGAAAGTTGCATGTCAAATTTGAACTTCCCATTTCCAAAAAAGGTGTCAAAAATCATTTCCCGGTGGACATAAAAAAATGAATTAGTAGAAACCATTTTTGGTACTGTGATGGTACGCACCCCTCTTCCTCATGACATTTCATTTGGTTGGCTTATAACTGACAGAATGGACACAATGACATCAAAATGGACAAAATGAACAAAAACAATTGAAAGAATTGTAACCAACAGAACAAAATATGTCAGAGAAAATGAAGAGTGACGGGTTTGGAAAGAGGCACTCATTGGAAGAACTCGTCAAACAAACCCATGAGTTGAACCCGAAGAAAAATGACTCTCAATGTGGTGTGACAAATGGATGACAAAAACTCACTGATTATTTCCGGTATTCAATGTAAGTAATTATTAGTAAAACAAAATCGCAGAAACATAAAAACATCAGTAAACAGTGCATAATAAATCAACATTGCATAAAAACACAAAACAAGACAAAATAGAGGTGGTCAGTAGGATCCTGAGAAGGTACTGTAACGATTGCCCCTCTTTCACCCCTTTCCTACGTTGTGTATTCTCAACCATTTTGTTGCTCGTTAATTAGTTTACCCCTTTCTTTGTCAGCAAACCTTGGTTCTACCTACGAGAGGACAAAATTAATCCATTTCCCACATAGAAACAAACAATTCAAATCACAATGACCTTTATTTACTTTGATTGAATATAAACAAACATGCTTCTTCTGCTTTCGGTGAATCTCATTGTCTGATTCTTCATTTCACCGCTTAATTGAACTAGATTCGTAACAAATACAATTTAATCTCTGGAATACGTCATTGCCTTCTTCAGCAATAGTTTACACAATTTCAATTACATTTCAAACAGCATGGCAAGTTCACTATTTGTGGAGTTCCTCTGTTGAAGGGTTATTAATCGAAAGAGTGACAATTGTAATGTTCACAATTGCAATAATTCCCAGTTTGTCGGTTCCCAATTATCGTCAGAATGTCGTCAGTTTTACACCATGCCTTTCAACTAGAGAATTACTGGATGATTTATTTACAGGTATTATTGGCATGAATTAACCCTTTGGGTCTTTGTTTGTTAAAGCCCGTTCAATAGACTTTTCGGAGAGAACTTTATTTCAGATCATGTATCAGGTAGCTTCAAATGACTTGGCTTTTCAAATTTTGTGTGGGGAATCTCTCGCGCTTAGCATTTCCTAATTTCCGCAATTTCCGCTCTTATTTTCTACCGCTTCGCGAGGGTGGCAGCCAGGTGCCGAAGCTTTATTGACCACGAACATCTTTTCAGACGGTTCGGGTTAACTCCGTCCTGTCATTAACTACCTGTTGATTAACCCTTTTGGTCAGGTAAGTGTTGCTTTTGTTGGCCTTAGTTCGTGGTGACACCTCACCCGGTTCTTTGTGAAGATGGCGTCGGTTGAGTAGGTTCCTGGCATCAAGAGGGGTTGCTTGTTTGTTCCGCAGTGCTGCACCTGACTTTAACTCTTTCTTATTCGCGTCTGACTCTCACTTCTAATTCTTCTGAACTTGGGATTTCAACGCACTGACTAAAGCTTACACTTGGAAGGGTTAACCGCATAAAGAAGAAAAGCCACGTCAACTTGAAGCACCTTTACAGGTAGGAAAGCCCAGATAACTTACTTCTTGAAATTCGATTAAATCTGACATTAAGACGGTACTTGGGTTCCAACAGCTGAACATTCATGCTAAAGATTGTACACCATTCAATTGAAGTGCGACTCTTATTCCACAATAATATGTGCTTAAAATTTCTGAACACCTGCTACCTAAATTAATGGTCGAATCAACCAAATCAGTGATTTACTTGTCTTTTGATTTCACCGAAAGATCCACATCAAAACTCACAATCACTAGACCATAAACAACTTAATCAACAAATAATATAACAATAATAGTAGGAACGCAAAGCAAGGTGTCTTCCTGTGTTGCATTCACACACCAACCATCCCTCGCGTGCTTTTCTCTGCTTCCTCAAGCCCTGCATCTTGCCCCTCCTATACTCTTTGAATTTCGCCAGATGTAGCTACGCTCTCATGCTCAACTTAACTATTTTACTTTTAGGTTAGGCTAATCGTCACAGTACCTACACTGAATATCTGACAAATAAAGGAGCGATCATCAACAGAAATTACATAAAAAAATGAGAGTCCAAAAGACGGCGAACAATGACATTAACATGAAAATCAAATCATGACACAACAATTACTGACAAAGAATACGACGCACAAAAATTATCACAATCAAGTGAGCACATTACAATCAAATAAGGCCAGTGTGACTACACAAATACCCGCCCACCGCAAAAAAAAAATCAAATAAGGTATACACAAAATTAATGGAAAGGTCATGAAAATAGCAAAAATAGCTCACAAAGGAAATCACGCTCCTGCAAGAGTGTGCAACAAAACATGTGCAAAGAACAGTATGAAAGGCTTCAAAGTGACTTCAGACTCAACAGGTTCAAGATGAGACTAGCGTATACACAATTAATAATTAATACAGCAAAATTTGATATATTTACCCACAAAAATGCACAAAGGAACAAACACATGGCCTCTTCAAGAAGCTGACCGTCTCTGGTCCATCGTTCTTCGTTCGTTCCCCTCGAAACCAGGCAAAAAGCATGAAAATTTTCCTTCGCTCTTCGCACCGCTCGACCCCCAAGTCCAACACACATGTGTACAAAGATTAGCTTAGGCGCATTTTGACACAGTTCGAAAACATACAATCTCGAAGTTTGAAAACTATTTCATAGCCATGCAGCGCGCTGATAATACAGGGTCTTTTTTATGGATGTCATCATTTGAATGGCTTCTGACAGGCGAAGTAAGAAACTCATCAACAGGGGCATGGCAGCATCTTGTAACTTATAGTTTCAAGTTTTGTTTGACACTACAACCACAGTTGTCAGCCATCAACTTTGTCTGCACGGTGCGACAGAACAAAATGTTGTGCTTGGCCATAGAAGGAGACAGTGTTAAAAAGTCGCTTTGATTTTTCTTTGCAGGATTGCAGGCATTCTCAAAGACTAGGTTTTCACAGACGTAATCAGGGACATTCGTTATCTTGAGAAGAGAATAAAAAATATTTGCACTAAAGTTACGTTTCGAGATTCTGTGACACCCGCCGAGCACTGCATTTCTGATTGAAGACTTTTTTTGGGAAACGGCGGCCATCACCCTGAAGTTGCACGAAGACAACTTCCACCGTATCAAAATTCAAATTCGAGGTTTCAATTTGTTACAAGTTTCAAGTGAATTGGTACAAAAATGGAAGAGAATTTTGAATTTCAAAATTTAGAAACAAAAAATTTGCAACTTTAAGGCTCTTGGCACCGTGTAGACGAAGTTGATGACTGCCAACCATGGTTGTAGTGTCAAACAAAACTTGAAACTGTAAACTACATACAAGATGCTGCCATACCCTTATCAAAAAGTTGTGTTTTTGTTTACCAGAAGCTTCCGGAATAGTGACATTGCTAAAAAAAAGACCCTGTAATACATTCAATATGGTAATATAAGGCGAAATCCCACAGTACCTTTTTTTTGAAAACAGAAAATCCAAATTTGGCATTCGAGTTTCTTGAAGAAAGATGTATGTGCGTTGCTACAGAGTTTTCAAATTTTCAAAAATCAAAATCGAAATTTTTTAAAAATGATTTTTTTTTTGAAATTTGGGAAATTTGGGAAATTCGATAGCATTGCACGTACATTTTCTCTTTGGGGCAGTTTCTACTTGAGGAAAAAATGGAATAAAACCGATTCCCGTTAACAACTTTTTTAGTCGCATCAGAAACCCCTCAAGTGTTTTCTAGTCGGCTGGGCAAATTTACTTGAATTCACTACACTTAAATTTAAACTGATGGCCAAAATTATAGGAACACTTTTTCGGAGTTTCCCTACAGGGAAACCATTAGGCAGATTTCTTCCAAATTTTTCATGAGGAAAGCTCGAAGGGTATTCTACAAGTCCTCAAACTCTCGGGCTTGTGGACCTCAACATTACTGGGTGACCTGACTAAGATTTTAGCAATGTGCCAAAATCGTTTCTGCAAAATTTTCAATTGAATTCATGAGAATTGATAAAGGGATCCATAATCCATAGTGCTCAAAATGGAGTTGTATAATTTAAAGTTGTAGTAAATCAGTCTTCTCCACTTGTTATTTTCACACATTATTTTTGAAAATGGCTTTATATATTTAACTAGCCGGAACTCGAGTAAACGATATATAAAAAACAAGTGGAGAAGACTGATTTACTACAACTTTATATTTGAATTCATGAGATTGTTGTATAGCCACGGGAAGTTGGAATACACCCCAACAGGTTTGGATCAATTGCTCGCACTCAACGAAGTCTTCTTACATCGAAATTTTGCTAATCTCCTTACTGACTGTCAGGATAGAGTTCTTTGTTCTGAATCACGAGAAAACAGCTCTATAATAATCAAAGATGGTTCGGGTTTGCTGCAAATGAATTTTTTCCATCACGAAAGAGGTCGCTGACCTATGGATCACTAAAAACCTTCCCAAGTTTTCTGCAACCTTTTGGTCTGGTTGGGTGTTGTCTTTGTCACTGCAATTTCTACCATTTAGCGTTATCCAGAAATATTGTTATTTATAGTGGGGATTTGTTTATATACCTTTGGTAACCATGAGATCCATCTTTTGAGCTACAAGCCCCCGGCGAGCGCTCCTATAGCAGCCCCCTTTTGCTACCTCATAGACCCCACTCATAGATGAGTGGCAACGAGCCAAGTTTTTTTCGTAATCAGAGTGGCTACATCACTGATGATCTTAAAACGTTCAGTTACATTGTCAAAAATCCAACAAGTCATCTTCTTGATGTATTCGAAACGCCCATGGGAGGCATTTGGAATAAAAAAAACAGAATAATAATAACTAGAAGAAAGGAGAGCCGCTGACCAAATTGTCTATTCGATTTCTTCAAACTGAAAAGTTTTTGCTTGGAATCTCTTCAAAATGACTGAATTGGCCTAATTTTGCTGCTGAAGACCCCTCAACTTTTCTGAAATACTACCTCTCACAGTATCGAATATCGACCTACACTGAGCACGACTTAATGTGTGACGACCGTGAATTTTGCCTCACTTTAAAACGATGTAACTTTTGATTCCCTCCAAATATTTTGATTCGGTTTGAGGTGTCCGTCAGCCTCATCTGCTGGTGGGTGATCCTATGGATGTAAAACTCAAGACCTTCCAAATCAAGTTTGTACAGGGTGATATGTAATCCATTGCGAATTGTCAGTGTTCAACCAAACCCCGTTTGTGAAAAAGAATTCCCAGTTCCAATCATGACATTATGAAATTTTTCAAATTTTCGATGGCTCCTAATAAGACTAACGTAACTCGTTAGACACGGTTAAAACTAGCGTATGTAGCGAAACTTAGTTAGAACTAGCGTGATTCGTGGTTCACCAAATGAACCAATGTAACTATGCGTTTACCAAATGAACTAGCGTATCTCCGATTTGATTTGCATAGGCAAACTACGAATTACGCTAGTTCTAACTGAGTCTCGCGACATACGCTAGTTCTAACCGTGTCTCACGAGTTACGCTAGTCTTATTAGGGGCCATCGTTTTGTCCTTTGGAGTCAATGTTTTTATTTGAAACTTCAATTTGACAACGGAGTCATACACAGGAGGTCAAAATTATGGAAAAACCAGATTCCACACATGAACATCTGCTAATGTTCACTTTTTGACTTTAAGGCCCAACTGGAGGCCTAGCTGCTAATAATCGCTCAAAACCTCATTTTCTCATCAACAAAAGGCCGATTGTAGTGCAAGACCATATTGCGCCAATTAAAAAAAAAATCATGTCTACTTTGCTGGACTTCCTAATCAAACAATTTCAAAACCGTTTCGAGATAGAGTACTCGGAATACCAGAGGGACCTGTGCGCCTAGATTTGCAGGAGGTTCGTAAGTACAGATCGCCGAGATTGTGACATCCTTGTTCTGCAAATAATCCTTCAGGGCTTGGCGTGTCTGTTTGGCTCAAACAGGCAAAAAGATCGGTGCTTTCATTGGGCATTTTTTTTTAAGCGAAGGGCTTCGAATTCTTCAGTTGAAGCATTGGAAAAAAACTCGCTTTAAGGAATTGAAAATATTTTCCCAAATGTCACAGGCTGCTCCGAGTTATTTGTTCATGGGCCGAAATTTCACGATCACAGATCGTAAAACGCCATTTCCAATAAAATGAAGAAAAGCGTCAGATTTCAGTCCCGCAAAAAAATCCATCTCTAGCTGAAATGCGCAAAAAATGTGTTTCAAAAGTAGCCCAAACAATATCGTCTATCGTCGTGAATTATTCTGCCGGATATCGCCAGTGCAGCCAATCGCAAAGTTTCGGGGATTTTCTATACATATTCACATTTGGAAACTTGAAAATTTAATCTCTCAGGTAACTAGAATCACACTTGGGGTGAATCAGATTTGAAGCATTTCTTACGCATATTTGCATTCTTTTGATGTAAATTGGGAGAAAAAAAATCTATAACACTGGAACCAATTTACCTTGACTTGAAATTCAAAGCCTCAAGTCCTTGAGTATTTGTGAAAATAAAGCAAAACATTGTTTTGTTTGTCAAATACCTGTGCGAAACCTGTTGAAGCTGTACCTATACCATCACCTCCTTTTACCCAATACCGTCATCACCAACAGGAAACGTCTAAAACTTCATACATTATGCACCATTACCTCGATCATAGCCGTTACCTAATCCTCCAGTGCTACTGGCTCCGAAACCAGACATAAAGCACGGCACAAGTTCAGGTCGTCCTCTATTGCACATTCCACCAGACCATCCGAAATTCACAATCCAATCTTCAGAGTGCGTGTGTGTGTGATGCAGGTCTGTTGATCTGATGTGCCGCCTGCTGCTGCTACCTCGCACGTCGATTCCTGCTGGGCTGCCGCAAGAAACCACTTTCTCTGCATGCTCGCTGGCAAGGTCGCCTCGGCAGCAGAGCACCAGGCCAGCAGCGCTACGCCAGGCAGACGCACCTCGCGTCCAAGTAGTTGTAGTAGTTCGTCAAGTGTGTCCTCGATGATGTATCGGCAATCGAGCTTTTTGCTCGTCTTCTTCGTCTTCCTGACGCACGGTCTGGACGCGGGACCTTCGATCAGGAGCGGTTCTCAAATCTCAGGTCTCTTTTTCTCATCTCATCCCATGCTATGTCCACTAAACGAGCTTACTCTTGTGCCAAAAAATGTGCTCAAGTGCTTTTGTGTTTCTTCCCGCAGATTGCCCGAACTGCATCGACGATTCCCTGCCTTCAGCCGCCAACCGGTGGACGATGCCGCTGCTAAAGCTCGGCGAGAAACGCTACTATCTGGGAATCTTCTTCAAGGTAAGCTTTTGGTGGATATAAAACTCAAGCGCAATTAATTCAATTAAGTCGATCAATTAGAATTAACTCTCACTGATAAACGCTCATGCTGGAGGGCGATAAGAAAGTCGCAAGTGTGCAGAAAACTCTTGTGTCATGTAATAGCAGAGCGCTCTTGTTTTTGAGGAAATTTAATTTACCTGGCTTTGGAAAAGTTTACGCAGGAAACGTTAGTTTCACTATTAAATCTGTAACTAGTTTGGCGTGCTATCGTTTTAATTAAATTCTTGTGAATGAGGTGTCGTTAATGACAGCAAATGAGTGGTAATAAACGATGTTTTGGTTTTCGCCAATGGCCAATATCACTTATCGAACGATAAGAAGGTCAATTTCCGGGTATTCCAAATTAGCGTAGAGGGACTTCGGGCATTTTTTTTATATTGAGCATCTATCAAATTTTTAACATGTTTTGTTCAAGGTCGAATTTGATGATGATGGGTTTTTCATGCTCTTCTACTTTACCATCACTTTTCAGGGTTCTTGTCATAAAAGTTGATGTCAAATGAAAAATTCTTCAAAGAGAAATAGTGTTGAAGGGGATTGAGTTGGGAACACTAGTGGGTTACGAAACTGAAAGTACTAAACACTGAACTACACTCATCCAGGTCCTTATTCTCAAATGTCCTGCGATATATAGCGTAAATATTGAGGTGAATAATCAGAGATAGGCCAAGAAAACTCACTGTTTTCTTTCCCTTGCCAAATTTTGGTTTGCTTAGCCGATTTCAACAAGTCTGTACCATCAATAACTGAATGAATAGACAAAAAAATGTCAAATACCAGATGGCTTGAATGTCAAAATTGATCCGTTATTTTTCATTGATTTCTTTCATTTTCTTCCAGTAGATTTTTTTCGGCAACTAAACTGATCAACAACATAAACGTTACACGGTCAAATTTGCCCTACCTTTGGAAATGGGTATAAATTGAGACTGTTGAAAAACGATTCGAAATATGTTTAGACTGTTCGCTAGTCAGGGATCCTTAGTCTATCATTCAGTTTTTTTTTTGCAAAAATTAAATATTTCACATAAAGTTTATATAGAGTGGTGAATAAAACAGCGCAAAAATTATGAAAGTGGAGCATGCTCCCGTTTGAACTGAAAAAGGTTTTTCTGGATTAACCCCAAAGGCCTGGAAATGTTCATCATATCTCGAAACGGTTTTTGAGTTCTCCATCTATCTGCTTTATTCACAAGATGATCTCTGAAAAACAAGCTTTTGGTCTTGCAGTTATAACTTTTTTACTTATGAAACAATTTTCAAGAATGGGGTACTTGCCAATGGAATAGATTCAGCTGGAAATACTTTTGATTGCTAGCATAAGTGATAAGGGGACTCTACTGAGAATTTCACAAAAATCCCGTCGTTTTCTACAGAAAAAAACAAATTTGAAAAATCCTCCTAAAAGCTTCGCGCCAGGACAGGGATTTTGAGTGGGGTTGGTCTGACTGTGTGACAATGGAACAACAATGGAATAATCAAGAATGTCAGGGATGTCACTGTGACACTGTCATTTTGAACATGCTATCGCAAAACCGGTTTCCTATCGAATTCTCTTACCATGAGCATTTAGACAATAAAGTCGAACAAGGTTTCGAAGAAACTGACTCCAGAAACCTCTTATAACACTGTCTCAATCGAAATAATTTATTTCCAGGGGAAAATCTGGAGGATCACTAATAGCACAGAAATAAGAGGCTGAAAATGAACAGTGAGCTTTTATAGGTTCATCATTAGCATACAATTCCGGATAGGTAATACTTTAGAGCTACAAGAGATCCATGTGGGGAGGACGCGATGGATCTCCAAATAAAACGTGGGGAGCAGGAACACTGATGTCCGAAATGAAGCCGAGGGTCAGCCAGGTCAGAGCACGGGTGACAAACATGCGAAAGGCTTTTAGGTGGACAGCACTGAAGACTAAAGAAAGAGACTAGTTAGGTTGAACAAGAAATGAACAAAACGAGTAGGTACTTACCGCGTAGATCAAAGCCTCGATCAAAGCAGTCAAAGGCAAAAAAAGGGCACAGGAAGAAATTACGGCCGGTGGTTTGACGTTGTCAGTCAGACTCAGATCTTGTTGTTTGAAAACGGCACCTTGGCGACGTTATATCATTGCCAACCCAACGAGGAAAAAGAATCCTTCTATGTTCTATATCTAATATATTTGTGACGTCACAAATATATTTTTAAAACACGCATTGCGGCCGCAATTTTGGGAATTTAGGGAAAAGAAAAAATACGGGTACAATATTTTTAATCATACTATCGATTAAGCCAATAAAAAAAAATTAGGCAAGTACCCCATTGTCAGAGATATTTTATTTATAATTATTTCACAAAATACCTTATGTATTAATTTGATGAAAAAATTTTCATAATCCAAGTCTCATGTTGAAGCTGAAGCTTCAAGTAAGAAAATACGAGGATGCTGATCAACTCAGAGCAAACATTCAAAAGACAGGGTTGCATTTAAAGTAACCCAAAACTTGATCGCTCCAGGAATCCGGCTTAAGAGGAGAACTGAATGAAATTCAGTTGTTTTTGAAACGAACCACTTATTCTGATCACTTCAAGACATTTGTTTGACGCTCCTCCGCCAATTGTACGGGCTTATGGCTTATCCCTGAGTTGAAGTCTCCAGCGAATGTTATAACAAATATCTTGCAAATGGTTTCTTTATATCGAGTTCGTTAATGACTCAAACCATATCAATTTTGTTTTGAGCTGGTTAGCTTGATTTTTCCATTATCCATCCTTATAGTCGGAGAGCTGGCAACAAAGAAAAGTGCAACAGTTTTCTAAAGGCTGAAACTCTGGAATATGTTAGATTACTCAATTACATCCATGAAATGAACAGTCAGACACCGGTTCATTAGAACCTGCTCAATCGGCAGCCAAAAAAAGTTCGAGATGCCCGAACGGACAGTTCTGACAACGCAGAGCTTTGTTATCTGACGCACAGCTCTGTTGTCTGACCCACAGCTCTCAGCTGTTGTCTGAGTTACGGCTATGATCACACCTAAGTACTCATCTTTCTTCATTAGATGGTTTCATTACGCAAGGCTTCTCTGATTTTTTCCCAAATCTGTGTGTCGCTACGGGCGATTCATTTGAACCGTATCTCGGACAACAGCTGCAACTGCTGATATATTTGCATCAGACAACAGAGCTGTGTGTCAGACAACAATGCTGTGCGTTGTCAGAACTATCCGTTCGGGCATTTCGGACTTCTTCTGGCTGCCGATTGAGCAGGTTCTAATGAACCGGGGTCTGACTGTTTATTTCATGGATGTAATTGAGTGATCTAACATATTCCAGAGTTTCAGCCTTTAGAAAACTGTTGCACTTTTTTTTGTCGCCAGCTCTTGGACTATTAGCAGGTACAGATTAGGGGGCTTCATATAAAATATCTACTGAGTGATTATGGAGAACGATGCAAAACTGCAACATATTCAACGTACCCCTATTTTTGTTTTTCTTTCAAAATGCCATTTAAAGAATTATGAAGCGTGATGTTTTAGCTTGCGTCCAATTTTGAAATTTTTGGAACTGGATGTGTGGCTCTGATATACTTTTTCTCTTGAACGATGTTAGTTTATCTTGTACCTATCGCTACACGCAAGATTATTTGGTTATATTTAGGTATGTGACTTTTCAATGTAGGAAGGTGGTTCCTTGAACGGGTTTTTCAGCAATTTGCCTTACAGACCACCTAAAATTTCTTGACCAAGGACCAAGGCCCTAAAGGAAAGCTAATTGACCGACATGCAGGCGCGTGCTGGGACCCTAAAGAGGGCCCGGGCGAATTCACGTCAAAAGGCCCTTAGGGACAGAAATTAATGTACCCACCTCCCCACCCGACTGATGATACTCCACCAGGTGAAATAAGGTTTTAGTATTTTTTGAATATTTACCCAGAAATTGGAAAAATAAATCAATCTCAAAAAGAAAACATAATCAATGATATGATTATTTTGGAAAAAATCAACAATCTACTAAGTAAGACATATTGATGATGAATCTCTAAACTACATGACCTTAAACACCATCATTCTCGGTGTTCCCCTAGAAATAAGAAATAATCGACCTCTCTTGGCGTTATCCCCTAATATTTTTTCATTTCAAATGGATCCAAGTGCGGACTTTTTGTTGAGACACCTGTATACAGGGTGATTCACCACCAAATGGACATAGCCTGATGGTAGGTCCAGTTTTTCCAGGCAAACCAGGATCTGGTTTTGAAAATTTTCTAACGCTGTTCGTTTTGATGTTACAGGGTGATTCATGTACTTTGTCGATTTTTTAAATAAACCATATATTTGGAACGATCCAATGGATTCGATTGCAATTTTGTGAGTCAACTCTACTATTGATAATTGACACATCGCTTAATCAAGCAGTTCGAAATTTTTAGGGCCGGCCTTGATAAAAAAAACTTCAAAGTGTTTTTCAAAGAAGACGTTCTGTATGTATATTTTTTCAAATTTATTTTCACATTCGAAAACTACATGAAGCATGCTATAAGTCTCGCAAAAAAAATTGCTTGGTACCATTGAGCTGTCAATAAAATTTTGATAATCCTGAAAAATTTTGAGGTTAGGATTTTTTGTGAATTGATAATTTGAAATATTTGCAGATGATCTATTATGGCCTTGAATTTCAGCCGTTTCGTCAAAAAAATTTGAAAATTTTCTTCAACGTTTTCCAGTAACTATTAGAAGCAACAAAAAAATTTCATCAAAATTTTCGAAAAATTCATGTCGTGTCCCTCAATTTCAGCTCGATGTGGGATAGAAGTGAAGTTGAGGGACGTAACAATTTTTTTTTTAAATTCTGATGAATTTTTTTTTGCTACTGGAAAAACGTGAAATTTTTTTTTCAATTTTTTCGAAGAAACGGCTGAAATTCAAGGCCATAATAGATCATTTGCGAATATTTTGAATCATCAATTTACAAAAAATCCTTACCTCAAAAATTTCCAGGATCATCAAAATTTTATTGACAGCTCAATGGTGCCAAGCAATTTTTTTTGCGATATTATTGGCATGTTCCATGTGGTTTCTGAATATGAGAATGAATTTTGAAAAATATGCATACAGAATGTCTTTTTTTGTAAAGAGCTTTGAAGTTTTTTTTCGAAGTCGGTCCTGGAAATTTTGAACTGTTTGATAGGGCGATGTGTCAGCTATCAATAGAAAAATCAACTAACAAAATTTCAATCGAATCCATTGAGTCGTTTTGAAGATACAGCTTGTCAAAAATTCTACGAAATACATGAATCACCCTGTAGCTTCGAAACGAACAACTTTATAGAAATTTCAAAACCAGATCCTGGTTCGCCTGGAGAAACTGGACCTACCCTTAAGCTTTGTCCATTTGGTGGTGAATCACCCTGTATAAGTACACCACATGCCCTTTTTAAATAGAATACCCAATCCACGCCCGTGACGGACAGCGATTGGATTATTTTCTACAGAATATCCCTGGACCCGGTATTTCCATCTCCGAATTTTTTCCGTATAACTCTACGCGGCAGATAACTCCCTACTGCGCAGCCTGCGCAGCGTTTATCTGCCGGATAGAGTTATACGAAACAAATCCGGAGATGGAAATACCGCGGGCCTTGAAATAATAAAAAGTCTGGAAATCGATTAGGTATATTTCGATAAATTTTTTTTAAATCAAAAATAATTTTTAAAAAGAACAGGAGAGGCCCTACAAGGCCTGATGACTGAGGGCCTGCCGAGAAATGCTCGGCTGCCCGGTGCGCCAGCACGCGCCTAGACATGGGTTTTTTAAGAACTGCATTTGATCAGATTTTCACATTTGAACTGATTACTGAATACTGATTATCGCCCACATACCCAATTCAACCAATCAGAACAACCGAATGAGACCCACGTGACTCGGTTTAAGCTATCGATTAATGCACACTAGGAGATGATTAATGCACACTAGGTAATAGCACCGGATTGAAAGATTTCTGGGCCCACGAATAATATGTAATTGAAACGACTGTATTTGTACTTGTTTGGACTGAATGTTTTAGTACTGGTGCGTTTAAACGGTCTTCCACTTACTAAAATACAATTTTACAACGTATTAGACTTCGTTTCAGCATTGTTTCCAGCAACGAGGCCCCTTCCTTAATCCGCGACTGTGCACTCTCCTTTCATGCGCTGTCAACAGCTGTTAGTGACATTCAGTTTTTAGCTCTACCAGTCTACCGCCCATGTGAAACTACTATGTTGTGAACTACCACTCATGGCAAGATAATTATTATTTAGCCAAGCAGAATTAGCTTGATTTAGTAGTGAGCTTCACAAGTGTATTCAGTTATTAGAAAGAAGTAAAAACAAACCTTTTTACCCTTCTCTTGAAATTGATTTTTTTTTCAACAAGGCATGCTTTGAAATTGGCAGTTCAATACAGCGATACATTGGGCCTACTATTTCTACTAGTAGTCTATTGGGGCGATAATCTGCTAAATTCAACTCGTGCTTTGTGTTTTATTCGAGTTAAATGTTTTAAATTCCTCAAACAAACTATCAATCACTCGAGAAGTCCCGATATTATCTTGGACAAAATCCCTCGACTTTGTCTCGGGATTTTAGTCAGATAATATCGGGTCTACTTTTCCCTCGTGATTGACAGTTGTTCTCGGGTTAAAACGATTTAACTGAAAAAACACTAAGCACTTGTTATATTACTATTGATGATTAACTTCAATTTTTGATGATATTAGGCTCCCTAGATGACATCTGGTGGAAAAAAATCCCAGTTTTTCTTTTGATTTACCTGTTGATATTGACACTTTGGTTGTTACCTGTTGTTATTGATGGGACTTTCCGGAATGTAAAAATTATTATTATGAAATGATCTCCTGATCCCCCTGGCGTCACCACTGCGACAAAAAATTCGTATTTCACTTTCCCGGTCCCCACACCAAGATGGAACGAAAAATATTGCAATCGTGCAGAAAAAAGTTTTGAGATTTCGCCGGCTATATCCATTTTGAGGTCCCCCAAGACGATTAAGACCATTTCCAGAATGATCGTCGGTCTGTAGGTGTGTATGTGTGTCTGTAATCTTCCACGATAACTGCCGAACCGTTGACCCGATAGACTTTAAGTTTGGTATGCAGACATGGTTTTGTGTAGAATGACCGGATTAGTTTTCGGCTGTCATCTGTCAAGTAGAACTGTCACTATCAACAATTGACGGAATCATATCTTACGGAACTTGACTTGCAATATGTCATTTGAAAGCCCTTGAATAACTGTATTCAGAACAGTTGGAAGTATTTCTTTATCTGTCACCTGTCAAATAATAAAAAATGTCGAAATTCAAAACTTTACTAATTTGAACTTAATTATTCAAAATCTATCTAATGGATTGGAACCAAATTTGGCAGGAAGGAACATAACCAAAGAATCACTTTATTGCTGCAATTGGAGTTTTCCACCATTCGCCAGACAGGTGCTATGAGTTTTCAGAGTTTTTCCTGGATGATTCCAGCCGGGCTTGCCTGTTCGCTCGGCTTTTGGCCCATTTAATTTCCATTTAATTTCGGTACGTTTTTGTTATGAATCGTATCTATGTCAAACTGGCAAAATGGACTTGCAAGCTCTCTTGCGGGCGGTTCCCTTGTGTTATTTGGTACCAGGGCCCCTTGGTGTCTTCCTGATGTTTAAAGCCCTGATGAGGCCCCCACTTGTGACGTTTTGTAGCTTTCACATTATGCTGTTTCAGACCAAAACGACGCCCTTGTCTTTTCTTGGGTTGAATTAAGCCCTATCGGCCCCCTGTTGTCAACGGGTGCCTCGTAGAGCCCCACGAGCACCAATTTTTTAGTTCTCAGAACTCTTGTGCCGTCAGGTGTGGTTCGGACCTGCCCTTCTGATGGGCTTAAAGGCTTATTTCACATGTCATTTAGGGACCCTGAATTGCAATTATGGACAGGGAGTTTGTGCCTTAAAATTTACGTCATAAGGTACATGATTTTGACCCTGTAGGTCTAATGTGCGTTGATGAGGTTGTTAAAAATTGCTTTGTCTTACATGCCAGACCGGGGGCTTTAGGCTGGTATGAGTTTGTCAATTTCCGAAAAAATGGCCAAAAATTTACGTCATGAGGTACATGACTGAAACCAACTGGATTTTGTGTGGGAAAATCCTCTTGATCGAGAATATGGTCGTGAAACAAAAGTTTTGGGGGCTTTCGCGGTCCATAAGACCAGTTTAAAATTTTCAAAAAAGGACCAAAATTTATCAATTTTCAACAGGCGTTTTGTTGATTGAGGGCTGAATTTCAAGTCCGACTTGCAACCCGTGCAGCGGCGCAAGTAGAGTCACGTGATCCTTTTCAGCCAATGGCCAGAGCATATCGATGGCTTGCGCCGGTGACGCAGCTTATCGCGGGTTGCAAATCGGACTTGAAATCTAGCCCTAACTCACTAAGTGTGATATATATTTGTAATCAGGATGGAAAACGGAGTCGATTTCCATTTTAAAATACAGGGTGTACGATTTGAGAAAAAAATTCGATGTTGCACCCTGTAAGCGATATACCATTGAAAATTTTTGTGGACCAGATTCGAAACCTGCGTGAAAAATCATATGATAATCGTTTTTCATTCCTAAAATTATGCCAAAAGAAGTCTCCAGGAGGAGGTAAATTTTGACCTTTTTGAAAATTTCAAACTTGTCTTATGGACCGAGAGCCCCAAAAATTTTTGTCTTATAACCCGATTTTTGATTAAGGGGATGTTCCCACACAAAATCCCGTTGGTTTCATCCATGTACCTTATGACACAAATTTTTGACATTTTTCGAAAATTGACAAGCCTATACCAGCCTGAAGCCCCCGATCCGACATGTAAGACAAAGAAATTTTCAACAACATTATCAACGCACATTAGACCTACAGGGTTAAAATCATCTACCTTATGACGTGAGTTTTGAGTCACCAGCTCCCTGTCCATTAGAACTCTGTCCCAGGCTTCCAATCCGTGAACTGATTTTCATCAGTTATTCTTTGAACAATAGGTAACTGGTTCTTGAACATTTTTCAACGATTTTTGTCCAATTTTCCGAGTTTATTTTAGTTGAAAAACAAACTTCTTCCTATGAAACTAAATGCTCTGACGGATGAGGTTCTACAGCGCCTTGAAACTCCTAAAACCGCAGTACCTACTTTATTGTGATGTGTGTATGCAAGTTAGTCTTCCTGGATAGTCACTTGACTTGTTCGATTTTTTCTTTAATTCCACAACCAAGTCTCCCCTTCCCGGAGGGACGCCTAAATCAAAATCATTAGTGACGTCCCTTGATACCGCCGGGGAAGTTTTGTTTTGTCCACAACAGATTTTTTAAATAGATTTGGCGAGACTTTTTTGGCATTATATCGAGAAAAAGAAATCAGTGCTGGTATTTTTGTCCCCCCGGCAAATGAAGAAAGAAATGATGCGAAACTAAATAAGGCATGTGAAATCTTCCAAGCTGTTGCCAACTCAAATCTTTCGTGAATCATTTGAGCCATGTGCTTCGATGTGGGGGAAAATCACTGAGATTGACACCGTTGCTCCCTGATAGTTGTAATTTATGCTCTGTCAGGAGCTGCTCCAGCTTCTTCGTCTAATTCTGAGCCGCTCAATTGGCCGTTAGAAGTGCAAAGTGTAAGTGGTCTGTGCATTTGTGAGGCGGCGGTAGGCGGCGCTCCATCGCAAGTGTGCAGGTCATTTGCTCGAAAAAATGATCAGAAACGCAGATGACTTGTACTTTTCTGCGCCCCTAACAAGAAAGCTGAAAGGTCGATTCCTATCAATAAATAAGTCTGCTGTATTTGAACTACGACCGTTGTTCCACCACCCTTGAGCTGTTTCTTCTGAAGCTTCGTTTGCACTAAAATCTACGATTTGTAGAAGACTCTGACAATCGCCGAAGGCGACACATTTCATGACCAAACTATTTTATGTATCCTGGAGTGTATACTGGAGCCTCGTTTGCACGCCTTCTAGAAGTTCAGCATTTTATTGGTGCCAATCCAATATTGTAAGACGTGTTTATTGGGTACCGATTCAACACTAATTAATTGATCGTTCAACATGAAGGAATCTAAGCATAAAAGCCTTATGAATAACGGACGAGCAATAATTCATCCGCCCTGATGCTTGATGCAATTTCCGCTATTACTGATAGGTTGAAAAAAGTCAATAATTGAACCTGAACATTCCATACTCTTGCACTGAAATGAAACTTAGCACAATTACACGGCGAAAAAAAAACTCTCAAGGAAAAGTGAGATAAAAATGAGTCGTAACCACAGGCGTGACTTATGAACTTAATACCTGACACACTTGATGCTGGTGATGCAACGGCAGACTCTCAATTTCTTCTGCTTATATACATTTCCTTTATCGCACCGGTTGCATCCTTGACCTCTCATCAAGTTGGCCTCAATTTTCGACTAGATATAGACATACAGGCTTTTCTGCCGGCCAAATACAGTTTTAATTTTGCCGCAATTTATAGGTCTTGAATAATAATTGAATTTGCTTTACATACCTACATAAAATTACGTTCAGTCACAAGAAAATCAAAATATGGGCATGCGCTCGTAAAAGCCCTGATTTGCATCGGTCCAATTAATTTCTAATGGTGGCTAAATTAGAATTTTCACTATAGTGTCTCTCTAACCCGAACAACAAAAACACCCTATCAATTTTGCTATGCTTAGATAATAGCAATGGCAATATCTTCAAAGCATAAAGAGACCGGCGTGATTTATCTTAATTGGTAGCAATAACCTTAAATAATATCGATATTAAAACGCAAGCTTAATGGTCATTAGACACGGAATATCGTGAACAAATGTGTTGTCACCCGGTATTATGAAATGCAGAGCAGAAGGTATGGATTGTAACAAAAAAATGTTGCTCATTTTAAAGAGGTTTTTGGTCGCAATATTCGAATGTAATTCCGGTACTTCGATTTCGTAAATTTCAGAAGTATAAGTGTTTCAAATCACACTCATACGTACACAGGAACACAGGTATTATTAGCTCTTAGTTAATAGTGGATATTAAGTGGTTATTTATTATTAGGTACAGGATAGAAGGGTTTGGTAATATTGTTTCACGTTCTTGTTTTTTCTTTCCTACAAATATTAGCGCTGTTATTATCTATTGTCACATCTCCACCTGTATAATTAGTGAAAGTTTTAAACAGAAGCATTACCATTAATTTTATGACATGGGTGAAATAATTTGGATCTAATGATAATGAACGTTGCGTGTATGTTTGCCTTGACATTGCTTGATTTTTTGCAAACGTCTTTGGGAGATTGAAGATTTAATTTGAGAAATTCAATCTCTGCACGGTGAACTGCCTCACCTCAAGAAGAGTATTTTTTCGAACAAAAATTTTTTTTTTCGAAAAAAAAATTGAATTTTGAAAAATGCATCATATCTGGTTAAGCCGAGGCTCACGACAGAAGAAAAACACTATAGGCAATGACGTCTTTAAGAGCCCTATACTCACTATGTGTTATATTTATAATAGCTATTCCATTGACTGTGATTTGTTTTACGATTCTTCAAAATTTTACGGACCTAAACTCTCATATACTTACTTACTGTAAAATTTGATACGTTGTCGCTTTTGATGTTTTTGTGTTTTGTTGTAATTGGGTCTTGCTTGATGCCTGTTGGGAAATGAACATTAATAATCAGTGAAATGATAAATTTAAAAATAAGTTCCCGTCGAGCAATATCACCGCATTTTATCAAAAATTTCCAGGGACGTAGATGATAGGGGGTCCCCCTCTTCCCCCTATTTTTTTTCCGAGTTATTTTTTTGAACTACTAATATTTTTTATCCAATCCTATTGAATAATGCACGCATTATCACGCGCATACATGCATGCATTTTTCAATAAGACTGGATAAAACATAGTATTCTACTCGCGGGTAATGGTTATTACTCATTCGGATGCTTCACGACACTCGCCAAGGCTCGTGTCGACAAACTGCATCTTCATGAGTAAGAAGCAATCATGACCCGCTTGTTGAATAATATACTATAAATCCTACGTTCGATTCAGAAAAAAACTACTCGTGCTAAATTTTGATTAGAGAGATTTAGGAGATGTCTGGATTTGAAACTTGGGAAAACTAAAGAGAGCAAAGTTCAATACTTGAAAATTTAAATTTAAATGATATTCTGATTTGTTGCGCCTAAAATGTCTTATTGAGGCCTTCCAAGTTCAAACGGCTTTTTTTGGTTTAGGATTTTTCAAAATTGGATTCCAAAATATGTGATTTGATAGTTTTTGTGTGTCTTTTCAAACATTCAAGTTCAAATATCTCGAAAACAAAGCATCCAATCAAAACTTTGCTGTAGCAACTTTTTTTTTCAAATTGAGCGTCAAATTTCAAGAAACATGAAGGCCGAACCTCTCGGAAACCAGCCAATTTGAGACACTCCGTACACGGTGATCACGTGAGAATCCCGTCCAACTAGAGGCTTGCCCTTTGAAATAATTTGGAAGGGAAAAACTTCTCCTGGACAATTTTTTTCTATAGTTTTCAAAATTGGGCACTATAGTTTTACACGACGTATAATAATTGAATAATGCACCTACAGGTTGTCTTTGAAAAGCAAATTGTTTATGCGACACCCTGTATAACTCAATTGCAATAGATTTAAGGTGCGTTCAGTCAGCTTATTTAGCCGCAAGTTTTAATTTTAGTCGTAAGCGCTGCATCGCCTATTGGCTGTTCTGAGGAGGCTGGTTCACAAGAGCCAATGGGCGTCGCTGCTAAAATTAAAACTTGCGGCTAAATAAGCTGACTGAACTCACCTTTTGTTTCCTATTCTGAATACAAATATAAATCGTTGTGTTATTTCCGAAGACAAATTTTAAAAAATTCAAAAAAGAAAAACGTCACAATGGGCTTTATGAATAAAGATTAAGCAATTGCTTTTGCTTGTTTTTTGTTCCTAGAAAATTCTCAAAAACTTAGAAACTTTAAAGAACTCATCAAATTAGGTTTCACTGAGTATTTGAGTAACTGATTGAAATAATAACATTGGTTTGAATTCTCATTTCCAGATGTTTCTCCGTTTTTTGCTGGTAGATTTTAAGCAAAAGCAATTGCTTAGTCTTTATTCATAAGGCCCATTGACCTAATTTTTTATTTGGCTCAAAGTTTTTCACCTTTGAATCTCGAATATAAGCTTGATACTATAAAAAGAAACAAATTTGAGAAATTTTATAGACAATTGCTTTTGGAAATCACTTGGAGAAGCTAATAGACCTCTACATTATTTTTTTTTTTCGGAAGCTCAATATTAAGCGAGATACAGCGCTTCAAAAGTTGACTTTTTAATCAGTTTTTTACGAATAATAATTTATGAAGGGGTCGAGGTATTCCGCTGAAATTTGCTAGAGACTTGTTTGAATGCTTACCTACTTAGCAGTCAAATTTTACTAAAATCCAACCACCAGTAAAAATATTACAAAAAAAATATTTAATTTCGAGTGCCAGAAATATACAGGGTGTCCCACAAAGTAACCGACATGGCTTGAGGGTGAATGTACTCTTTCAAGGCAAATCAGAATCTGCGTTCGAAATTTTTTTGACGTCTTCCGTTTCCGATATACAGGGTGATTTATGTGTTCAACCAAAAAGTTTGATTGGCGATATCTCAGGAATAGATCAATAGAATCAATTGAAATTTTGCAGGTATATTCTAAAGCCAAGGGCCTTTGTAGCGCCTTATTTATTTATAAAATAAATACAGGACCGTACCAAAAATTTTATTTCTCGAGTTTTTGTTGAAAAAGTCATCCTGTACAGATTTTTCTTCAAAAACTGAATTCCTGGGTAGGAATCTGAGGTAACAAATTCATGTTTCTAGAAAATTTCCCTGAAATCATCCTTGGTTAGTTGAAGCACCACAATTAAAATAATGACTTTGTTTGACCATCTGGAATAGCGTTTCACTGGTCAAAATTGAAATTTTAAAAATATTCCTGAGAAATTTCTGGTAATCATTTTTTTTTTCAAATCAGCTGAATTAGTGCCAAACAATCCAGGAAACGTACTTCATAGCATTTTTTATGTACCTTCCGAATATGACATCAGATTTCGAAAAACAAATCTAGGATGATCTTTTCAACAGAAACTCGAAAAACAAAATTTGGGTACGCTGTGATAATTCCATAAGTGAATAGGGCGCTATAAAGCCTCTTGGTTCAAAAATATATGTGCAAGATTTCAATCGATTCTATCGATCTGTTTGTGAGATATGGCCAACCAAACTTTTCGGTCAAACCTATAAAACACCCTGTATATCGGAAACGGGGGACGTCAGAAAAATTTCGAAGGCAGATTCTGATTTGCCTCAAAAAAGTACATCTACCCTTGAACTATGTCGGTTACTTCGGGGGACACTTTGTATAACATAAGTCTCTTAGTTTCTTCTGCGCTATCTCCTATAGGCGTTTGGCCACCTAATTCTGGGACATCTATCATTGTATTCAGAATAAAAAGCCACATCGAAGCCACATTGCAATTAAAATATACAGAGTGTGGCATAAGCAGAATTGTTTTGCGACACCCTGTACGTTATCTGCTATAAAAAAATTTATAGTTTCTAACTATGAAACCTAAACGAAAAAAGTTGTTCAAAGAGAGTGCTCTCCTTGCAAATTATTCCAAAACCTCCAGCAAAGGGCGATTCTTGCTTGATCATCCTGTACATATGTGTGTCTGTAATCTCTCACGATAACTGCCGTACCGTTGATCAGATCGATTGAAAATTCGGTATCCAGACATTGGTTAATCCTAGAATGAGCTGATTAGTTTTTCGTTGTCATTTGTCAAACGGAAGTGTGACAGTTAAAAACTGACATATAGAGGGCAGATTTTGCAATACCAGGACAAAAATTACACTTTTTCTTTCTCTTTTGCGAGAAAAAAGTGAATTTTCATTCCCTTGGTTTCTCCTGCAATCGACAAATTAATTTTTTTCGGAAGTCTGTAGACGAGACATTACATTTTTGCACTGTTGAATAGATCCCTTTATGGCCAATCACACACGGTATCATAACTAAGTCACACTGTTATCAGTGGGCTGAAAAAGCTTGAAAATTCTGCAAAATGACTACGAAATCTTCCATTGTTTGTGTTCAGTTATAACGATAACTTTCAATTTCATCACGTTATCGATTTGGAAAAATTTTACACAAAAATGTTTTTGGTCAAAATAAAGTCTCGCATAACATGAATTTGCGTTTCAAAAATAAAAGTGCTATAAACCATGATGTTGAAGCGCACGCTCCCTTTAAACGCCAAACTTTTAGAATGAATGGTACTGGTAGGTACATGAAAATTGTACTTCGATATTGCGAAAAGTCTTCTATACACCACGGGACTGACGTTCATTTTTATTCTTTGGGTGGAATTGCTGCCCTCATGTCCTAAGGGCCATCGGGCATAAAACTTCACCTGCATGCGGGAATAAAAACTCACTTTAGTTCCTTGGTGTATAAACTACCATTTTCCTTACAAACTTCGGCACCCTGTATCTTTTTTACGAATTGCGGGAGAGCCATCTAATGCATATTGAGAAAAGAATCTCCGGACGACTAGGAGAATGTACCGATCTGCTTTATTAAAACTGGGACATCCGGTACAGGTGGCTATTGAAAAATGGTGATAATTTTTATGAATACATATAAAAAAGGAAATCCTCGTGATGAAGGCGGATAAGAGGTGGTTTCTGAGAAGGGTGGCTGATAAAACTGGATTTTCTGGAGGTTAAATTTCTGCAGCTCGATTCCTTAGATTTCTTGAGCCACTGTGCTGTTTGATGTGGTTGTCATGTATACGGAAAATTTGTCTTCCAGGATGCCCGCTCAACCTGTTAGGTGTTTTTCCTTCAATTATCCAATCAGTTCCCGCTTCTCGAAGGGATTCTTCGATCGAAATAATCATTACCTTTACGTCGCTGGATACCACCGGTCAAGTATTGTGTCTCCCACAAGAAATTTCTTACTTTTTCATAGCGAAAATAGAATGTAATGCTATGACCAATAGATCATTAGTCTACAACGACAGGATACCCGACGTAGGAATGCAAATTCTGCTGTTTTATAATACGTTGCACAAAAATTTAATTAATGCTACTACGCGAACGATTCCAAATCAATCAAACGGATTGGTGGCGAAAACCGATTATCGGCGTCAACTAGTGCTCCTGTAGTATGAGATGCAGGTGAAAGTTTTTATGCGAGAACTCTTCCTATAATGCCACACAACATGCTGTCGTGGAAATCATCGCACCACCATAGGTACATACAGAACCGTCGATAATTTATCATAGTTCTTGCTGAAATCAATAGGTGCTAATGCAAGATCAAATTGGCAAGTGCATGTTACTTCAGCAGGGCTGGACTTGGGATAATATCTAACAATTATAATTATATCACCTGTTTCGAGCCCAAGGCCAAAATGGAATTGAAACATTTTTCGACACATGATACATAATTCGCTTTCTACGGCTCCTATTTTATTGTCGTTATACGTCTCTGTGCTTCCACACTATTAGTCTGGTGATAATCACGGTGATAAGTCATAATTAAAGGTATCACTGCCGCAGCCGGCAGTACTAATTATTATGGTAATAATAATTATCACTTGTGCACAAGAAGTGGGAAATTATACGGTTTTTAAATTCTGTTGCACGCGTAGATATACTTGACGTTATGCAAAAACGACAAAAAAGTTATTGGCGTTTCGACTATTTGCGAAACTAGTTACACATTGTATTGAGAAATCAGAATTCTATAGCATCAAATTAGATTTGTACTAATTGGCTAATTTTATACGTCCGCAGGCCAATTACTTTCGAGCGACGCAGTACTGCAGGTTCCACGGCATGCACTTGGCCAGCATCACGTCGCAGGAGGAAAACGATAAGCTGGAAAAGTACATCAAAGATTTCGGTAAGTTTGTTCATCTAGAATCTTCTGCAAATAAGTGAATTCGTGACCATACACACTAGTGTGGTCCAAAAAAAAAACTGTTTTTCTGTTTTTGTTCGGGCCACCCTCTACTTTTGTTACACATACCCATAGTGATTTCCTCGTGAAATTTCAATTCTCTACCATGGCAGAAAGGGGGTGCTCATCAACCCTCTGATTTTGAAAATTCTAGATTTATTCGTAAAAGTCTGTGGCATCCAGATTTACCAAAAACACGAAGGAATATGTCAGTAATAATCTATTTAGCACAATTTAAGAATTATATAAAAGAAAAATCAGATGAGAGTGGAATATTGATCGTTGAACTAATAGTGACACCTACCAAAAAAGTGGAAATGTTTCGCAGTATGACTTGTTGATGTTGAAGCTAGATGTCACAAAGTAAGGCCCAGTGTTTTCATCTCTGGTTAACTTTAACCAATAGGTCAATGTCACAAATGTCATATCAACATTGCTGGAACATTGGTATCTTTGGCAATTAACCTCAAGTTGACCTCTGGATAGAGTTATCCTGGGACGGAAATAGTGAGTCTAAAAATAATTTTGCAATCCTAAGGACTGCGGAAACCTCAAGATATTTCACCTTTGGAAGAACATTAAACATGTTACTGATTTTGAATATCAGTGTCTACTTCCTAAGACATTTCTTCTAGATATGGATCAACATCCATGATCACCTCCAAGGCAAAGACTGAGTTAGGTATAAATTTACGGGTGGGAAAGGATACTGGCTAAAAGGGGTGTCCAATTGTTCGAGAAATACAACTAACTACTGACCAATGACAAGAATGAAAAGATGGTTTTGTTGCATATGGTAGACCAATTGGAAAATGGTGCCTATTTGGACGACCAAAAATTTTTGATCAACGTAGTCTAAAGTAAAATCATACCATGTTAGTTGAACATTATAATTCCGCTTCATGTGATTTTTTTTACATAATTCTCCACTTAGGTACACCAAACGAACAATAATTCATATATTACTTCGTATTTTGTTGAATCTGGATGCTACAAACTCCTACGGATAAATCTGGGATATTCAAATTTTGAGGGTTGATGAGCACCCCCTTCCTGCCATGGTAGAGAATTGAAATTTCACCAGGAAATCACTATGGGTATGTGTAACAAAAATGGAGGGTGGCCCCATCAAAAATTGAAAATAATTTTTTTTTGGACCACACTAATACACACCATAGTCACCCTCGAAAGAAGTGTGAATTACTAACTACTACTATACCAAACTACGTTCGAACTTCGAAGGCTTCACGGAGTAGCGGAGGCTATGGTGTCGCTTTATTTATTTTTAAAATTTTTTCGTATCTTTCTTCTCGGTGGCTAGATCTTTCATACCTTCAAGACAGTTCAATACCTATACCTATGGAATATTTTCTCGTGCTGATCAAATCTATGCTTTTCGACTTATTGGCACCTATTGCATTTGAAGACTATAGGTCAGCTATAAACTATAATTTCAAATAATAAAAATCCCCCTCCAAGTTTCGTCTTACTGAGAACTCAAAAGAATACAGCATGCACATTCGCTTGACCTGCAAGCTATCAAGCCGCTCCTCCGCCAATTGTACGGGTTTGTAGCTTATCCCCCAGTTGAAGTCTCCGACGAACATCGCGAAAATCTCCAATTTTTAGATTTTTACGAATAGTTTGGTAGTTCAACATACCGAGCTCGTTTTTTTCGCCAATCGAATCTTATCTATTTGAAGTGCTCAACAAAAAATAGAGATATTCAAAAATTTGCTTCGAATTCAAAAAAGGATATCTCGTAAAAGAAACGGTCGATTTTTTTGACATCTGACATTTCTCGCTACAACGCTGGGATTATAACTTTCAGCATTTGGCGGGAAAAGAGTGATTTTATTGACGGAGAAAATTTTGCGGTACTTTGGCAGTACCAGCAAGAGAATAAAAATTTTATTTCCTGGAAACCTTTTGTTTTCCATCTGAAATATTGTTATCCTAATTTAAAACGCCTAACGAATCTATTTCAGTTGGAGAAACCATCAATATTTTTGGATTTTTATTTTTATTCTCTAGAAGTGGTGTTTTCGTTATGTTTTCCAGAATTTAAATGCAAATATCTCAAAAAATAGAGCCTCAATACAAAAATAACTATTCACAGTGAGTAATCTTTTTTTTTACCATAATTTCGGCCATATAAACGAGTTTCTTAGAATGAACGAATCCAAGATTGTAGCTACAAGAAAGAAAACTATTGACTGCCGTAGTCTCGAAAATTTCAACAAATCCCTTTTCATTCCTGACGTTGATCTTCATAGAAATATCAAATTTTACTTGAATACTCACCTTGGAAAATCACTGAGTTATTGGAAAATGTCATTTCCACGAAATCCCCCTTGCCCCATTTTTTGAAGAATTAGTCTTGCAAGTTTTTGAAATATTCAGGTTTGAAGTTTTGAAAGCATGTCAAAACACAAAATTCATGATTAACTTGAACTTGATTAACAAAACTTGATATTGAATGAAACTACCCCATTTTCAAACTGCAATCGAGAATGGAATCAAGATGGATGCTAAGAATTTAAAATTTGAAAACATGAACTCTACTGGGTTTTTACTGAATAACTTATTCTTCTAGATGGTAGGTATGTAGAATTTGGAAATATCAGCAAAGTCGAAAAATAAGCTGGGAATACTTCGGGGAATACCTATAAAAATAGGGGGGGGGGGGGACCCTTTTATTACTTACCCCCCGAAAATTTGTGATAAATTGCGGTATTATTTTTTGGTGAAGACTTATTTGGCTGAACTTTGGTTGGAATTTGATCGAAATTGGTCCAACGTTCAAAAGTAAGGATGAAAAACGATTTGAAAAAGTTAACTTCAACACCTCACCTATCGAATCTTATTCGTCCCGTGCCGCATTTTTTCTTTCGGCCTTATTTTTGATGGAAAATCAACCCTCAAAGTTTGTAAGCTAACCAGTACCTATATCCCATACACTTTCTATTTTCAGTAAAATAAGGGAGCAATTTCACTGTTTTGGAGCAAAAATAAAGTGACAAGCTGAGGGACTACGGCTACGACTGATGGCACCTGCAAAATTTTAGAGCGAAACAATCAGCGGCCATCGGCTGTATCCTCCCAGCGATTTAGCTTGTCACTTGATTTTTTCTCCAAGAAGTCATCCAACTGGAAATATAAAGTGTATGGGATAGAATTCCTTGTATATCCCGGATATTTAATTAATCATTTTATGTCGTTTCATGTCATTCAAAAGTTAGGACAAAAATCACTCTGATGTCAACATGGTGAGTTGTCGTCATGGAATACATTTTGGACATACGTTTTCAAGTTCACAGCCTGCTCTAATTAATGATTTTAACGAACTACTACGGTATTTGAATTCTGAAATAAATCCATCATTCCCAAAAAAAATTTTAGATGTCATTTTATATTCCGTCACATTTGTCATCAGCACAACAATATGCATTGATTGTGGTGATGAAATGAAATACAGGGTGTTTCAAAAAATGACAAAAAATTGCGACACCCCTGTATATGTCATGGGATGAAAAACTATATATTTGACAAATTCAGAAACTGCAAAAAAATGGTTAAAGGGATACAATATCTATATCTATATCTACAAAAATTACTTTTGGGAAAACTCAACACTGAAAGTCTGCTGGAAGCCGAAGCAAGATTGAAAAATTAATGTGACATTGTGCATTTTGCAGGACTGGGCAACGAGCACTTCTGGACCTCGGGCACCGACCTGGCCGACGAGGGCCACTTCTTCTGGATGTCCACCGGCCGGCCCATCACCTTCACCAACTGGAACGCCGGCGAACCGAACAATTTCCAGTACGAAAACGGCGAAGAGGAAAACTGCATGGAACTGTGGAACAGAGACGGCAAGGGGCTGAAATGGAACGACTCGCCCTGCTCCTTCGAAACGTACTTCGTCTGCGAAGTGCACCACTGATGGCCGTGTTTAGTGTGAAGAAAAGTGATATTAATTCTTTTATTGTTGTTGCTGCATAGTGCGTTTAGTGTCACTGCCTTAAAGAGACGGCATTTCTAGTGATCAAAGTATTATTCTCAAAGACACTGCGAGCAATGATTAGTAATGATAATTATTTTATAGCAGGTACCTAGGTACTCGTATTTGACACCAAGCAATAATCAAGTAACAATTGAAATAGGTACTTATAGTGGTTGAACAAGAAAACAAAAAAGAAATGAAACGGTTACGCGTTCATAACCTAAGTCATATTTTGTAGAGCTGTACGATAAGTTAGCCATGTAAAAATTTGTACAAATTTTAATAAATTACATAGATTGTATTTTTGGTTTATTTTTAGTAGGTAAGTGCTTATGAAACACCCTGGGTGTACATTTCGTCAGTTGAGGATGTTCCGGAACGTTCTGGTAGGCTGACAGAAGGTAAATATTATTAAGTGAACCTATTTACATTAAATTCGCGGGCAAAAATCAAGCCCATGATTAGTCACAGTTTAGGACATATAAAAAGGCTGTTGGCTGTTGTTGATTCACATTTTAACAAACAATCAACAACGATGGCACGCTTCGCATGCATCTGTCTCGTAATATTATTGTCCAGCCAGTTGGTGAGTCGTAATCTGTTTGTAAGGCGGTAATTACGATTGTAACAGTTTTGTTTATTTCCAGATCGTTCCATATTACGGTATGCAACGGGCCAAATCAAGGATTCAAAAAAAAAACTCATATTTTTGAATTACGTATGGGTAAGTCAAAATTATTTCTTGCAGGTCAACCGTTAGATGATTCGAAGTCGGAAGGCGATGAGAGCAAAGATTTAAATAGATCGGAAAACCGCGACAGGGAAACCAACGCCGATGCGGACAAATCCCTGACTCCCAAAGACAAATTGAGGAACAACATTGAACAGTACGTTGATGAGTTCTTCAAGCCTTTCCATCTGAGGCACAGTTGGAGCTTGTTTGGTGGTAAGTCCGAATATATTTTCTTACTTTGTACTGTTTCAAAATGAGACTTCCATTTCAAATATTGAGGTACAATCAGTTTCTCTATTAAAAAAAATATTTTGCGACACAAAACTTTCCTGACTAGTATCCAGGAACCTATGGATATTTTTGTTCGAGACGCCTCTTCAGCTGAGAAATTGGCGTATGGAAGATAGTAGATATTTAGATTGGAACACATTTGCTTGAAATTGAAAAAAATGTTCAAGAAAATTATTTGTTTATTTGAATAAGTAATCTCGAAAGTTGCGAACATGGAAGTTGGGTACAAAAAAAGTTCCAGAAAGCAAAGTCAGAAACTTATCATCTTTAGAAAGTAGGAAGCAGTGTGTACTCGAGTATGTATGTTTGGTTGCCTGTATAGGTGCGTACAGACCTGAGCACTTTTTCGCGGACGAACGTCCGTGCGAACAGTGCTCGTGCGCGCACAAATGCTCAGGTCTGGACGTGTAAATACGGAAATTCAACGCGCACGAACACTGTTCGCGGCGGACATTCCGTGGAGTGGAAACAACAAACACACATTTTGTGTGCGTGCGAACGCTGTTATGTGCGTGCAAAAATTGATGCCGAATTTCAGTAATTATTTCGATTCAACTCAACTGTGAGAGGTCTGGTGTTATTGATGGGTCTTAATATTGATTTCGTTGCCTCAATGAAGATGCCCAATAGGTTCAGTGCGAGACTTTTCTCGATATATCGAGCGCATGATAAGTTTCTTAAAAAGTTCAAAACCTTACTGAAGTGAAAAAAATTAAGCTTACAAAATAAGAGAAGGCAGAGCTAAGGTCATGTGGAGTGATACTTGATACTTGGCGTTATCCAGATTTTCAACGAGTCAGTGTATGTAACAAAGGAAAGCAGAGGAACCAGAGTGGTTTCACCAATAATTGAACCTTTCGAAAAAGCCAGTGGCTGTGAAGAAGAAAAAGTAACCATAAAAAAGCCATCTGCGGAAGACCGAAGAAATGGGACATGCAGAACTTAAAATTGGGTGTTCGACGCGTATGTACCTTACTTGAAAATATTACACGAGTGCCGTCCAAAAAACTAGCGATCCTGGAGAGGATGGAGAAGTTGTCAATGGAGAGAATGACCATCTGAAGAAGGCTATTGGAGGTAAAATGACTGGGCATCGGAAGACACCAACGGCCCTGAAAATCTAATTTTGAACATCTCCAGTAAACCATATGATGGCGGTGGAACGCATTGCGGTTGCGGAGCCATGAAATGGACTTGCAAGTTAGTTATCAGCGAGTGGTTGAACTTGTCAAGAACACCCAATGGCTCAGAAAACTATGTTCCCGAAAATTTCAAATGATTGAAAGACCATCTGAAGAAGAACATCAGAAACGGTATTTTGTATCCTCCTAGACCATCTGAAGAATAAGTACCTTGAGAAACAATATTTTGTGATCTCCTAATAGGCCAATAATAAGTCATTGGCAATTATTTCGACAACCCAAAGACGCCAACCAACGGGTCTGTAGAAAAAAAAGATAAGGTTTTTGATCACCTCTTCCCAAACGGCCATGAATCGATATTATGGTTATGAAAATAGGAAATGTCATTTAAAAGTAGGTAGTTGAAGATCATCCGAAGACAAGCGGACATGACAACAATGTTAATAATGTTAATATTGATACGAAACTTGATGGAGACCACGACGCACGAATAAGACACATACCTACACAATTATAAATGGCGGAGCAGCCGTGCATCTGAAACTTGCCAGAATATTCGCGAAACCGATCGACTTTTCCAGGGCTATTGCAAATGGATTGCCGCTGAATGCTGGAGATCACAGCAACGACATTGGGAGCGACGAGAACCTTGGCGGCTTTTCTGAGTAAAGCTGAAATATTCTCGATTACAAGACGCTATACAGGGCAGTCCAGGTTATAGTAGCAATAATTCACCATTCGATGGTCCGTCGAAAACTAGGTCGACATGCATAATTCAATTTTGCTCCAAAACGCGTCCTAAGGAAGATAGAGCCCTTCAAAGTTCTGTTTTTTAAATCTTTTTTTCACAATAACTCTCAAGTCATTTGAGCGATTTCAACCAAATTTGATACAAATGCTCACGGAATAGATATCACTATCACTTGACGAAGATAATTTTTGTCAAAATTGTCCAGTGGCGTAGATACGGAGGAATTGTTCAACTTCTCCCACCCCATTTTCTGCGCCACTGGATATTTTTGAGAAATTATAAATTTTTTTTTTTGAATTTCTTGTTCAATTTAGAAGAAAAAGTAACTTTTGTAAAATGTTGAATAGAGGCTTCATTTCCGAGAGATTTGGGTTTGAAACTTTGGAAAATGCCTCGAAATCGCGACTTTCAAATGCCTAAAAATTAAAATAAAAAAAACTCATGATTCCTCAACTGGAATAAGTTTTCTAGGTCGTTTAGTCGTGAGATTAACTTATGCCCCAGTTCCCTTCAAAGTTTATATATGAAAGATTCTCTCACAGACTCAAAAATTATGGCAATAATCTTTTTTTTTGCCTCTTGCGTATTTTCATGGGACTCATGTTCAGTGTTCCTTGCGAAAGAGCCTTAATCCTTCACCTTCCTTCACAACATAATACCTGAGAGAAGGACCGACACAATAACATCCAATAACATTATTTGCTTGATCTGGTGCAGAGCCGCCCATTTCTTCGTGAACAATTTGATTACAGCGTCAGTACTCATTTGCGGCACTGAATGATGACTTTTTACTTACATTTTTGTACTCAAGAAGCTTTTTTCTATATAATAATATAATCTATCGAAGCTATGTGATGTATGAGGCCTAATATTTGCAAACCATCCTTATAGTACAGGCCAGTTAGAATAAAAACTGGCTCAACCTGGAAATTTCAAATAACAAGCTGAAATTTTGGGGATATGTTCAGGAAGCTACTGTGAACGAACCCTGAAAAGTCCCAAAAAATCCCACTTGGGCAAATGCCGCCATCTTGATTTTTAACATGATCTCAACTTTTTCTCAGTTTTTACAGTTTTATTTCAATTTTTTGTTACAACTAAACTGAGTATCCATATTATCATTAAATAGGGTGAAAAGATTCTTCTATATCCCATACACTTTCTATTTCCAGTAGGTAGAATGACTTTTTGGAGCAAAAATAGAGTGATAAGCTGGAGCGCTGGGAAAATACGGCCGATGGCCGCTGATGAATAGTTTCGCTCCAAAACTTTGCAGGTGCCATCAGCTGAAGCTCCTCAGCTTGTCACTCTATTTCTGCTCCAAAAAGTCATTCTACAGAAAATAGAAAGTGTATATGGGATATAGCTGATACGCCGGCGCCTCGCAACGGGAGAATCCGCATAGTGATGCGTATACTCCTCTCCATCTTCAGCACATAGGTGAATTTTGTCATCTTCGTCTACCAACACCGACCTTTTGCTGCAGCCATGGCCAGTGCAGAAACCACACTCATTATCAAAGTGCAATGGCTCATTATGGGCCAATTATGGCCCCGGTTCTTGATTCGATGTTTTAGGCTTGTATTTCCCATCCGAGTTGTTACTGGTTTTACAGAGTTTCTTTGCTCATGATGGCTAATGCGGTTTTTAAAGGAATGAATTACATCAGGCATTCTTGTGCCCCACATTTTGTCAAATCAGTCCACCAAAATCATCATCATTACTGATAAGAGGTTCGTTCCTGGCAGCTAGTCAGACTAAGTTTGTACCATTTCAAAAATTATAAGGGGTTCGTCGTCATCAAATGCTTGGAAATAGTATATGGCCACAAGATTCACCTGGAAGTAATTTGATAGGATTTGGTGTTGACACTGTTTTATACTCTCTGATGGTTCAACGCAGAAAGAACGATAAAGGCTAAAAAAATTCTAGGTTGAAATTTTCGTGGTTGTTCCACTTATTTTTCCTATATACGCCGATGGCTACACTTCTAAATTGGAAGAGTATATTTCAAACATTTACTGTGCCAAGTGTCATGTTCCAACCATAAAGTGCAGGGTGCTTTCGCCTACTGCCCTGATCGAGGTCCAAATATAGTTGAAATTCCCCTTTTCTACTCTAGAACGTCTTCCTCATCTTTTATGACACAAGTGGACACATCCCGCCCGTTTTTCTCACCATTCTTAGCATCACTGTTAACATCAAATTCCATCAAATTATTTCCATGCCGATTCCCACCTTCCGTGGTAATAGATTTTCCTCAAAATGCATTCGATAACGATGAAACTTTATATAAATATTTTTGCAATTTTCACACTGGCATGGACAAACGTTTTCACTGACGATGATAAATTTTTGTTGATGACTTGAAAAAATGTGAGGCATAAAACTGCCTGACGTAATAATTCTCCCTTTCGAAAGCCATCTTAGCCATCATGAGCAAAGAAAGTCAAGACAATGTTTACTCTACAAGGAAGCAGTTCTCAATGTTGAGTAGTGTGGTCCAAAAAAATTGTTTTCCAATTTTTGATGGGGCCACCCTCCATTTTTGTTATACATACTCATACTGATTTCCTGGTGAAATTTTAATTCTCTACCATGACAGAAAGGGAGTGCTCATCAACCCTCAAAATTTGAATATCCCAGATTTATCCGTGGGAGCTCGTAGCATCCAGATTCAACAAAATACGACGTAATATATAAACTATTGTTCGTTGGGTGTACCTAAGTGAAGAATTATGTAAAAGAAAAATTAAACTGAAGCGGAATTTTAATGTTCAACTAACATGGTATGATTTTGCTATACACTACGTTGATCAAACATTTTTGGTCGTCCAAATCGGCACCATTTTCCAATTGGTCTACCATATGCAACAAAAACATCCTTTAATTCTTGTCATTGGTCAGTAGTTAGTTGTATTTCTCGAACAATTGGGCACCCCTTTCAGCAGTTTCGTTTACCACCCGTAAATTTATACCTGACTCAGTTTTTGCCTTGAAGGTAATCATGGATGTTGATCCCTAGTTGGAAGAAAGGTCTTAAGAAGTAGTCACTGATATTCAAAATCAGTAACATGTTTAATGTTCTTCCAAAGGTGAAATATCTTGAGGTTTCCGCAGTCCTGAGGATTGCAAATTATTTTTAGACTCAGTATTTCCGTCCCAGGATAACTCTATCCAGAGGTCAACTTGAGGCCAATTGCCAAAGATACCAATGCTCCAGCAATGTTGATATGACAATTATGACATTGACCTTTTGGTAAGAGTTAACCAGAGGTGAAAACACTGGGCCTTACTTTGTGACATCCAGTTTCAACATCAACAAGTCATACCGCAAATCATTTCCGCTTTTTTGGTAGGTGTCACTATTAGTTCAACGATCAACATTTCACTCTCATCTGATTTTTCTTTTATATAATTCTCAAATTCTGCCAAATAGATTATTACTGACATATTCCTTCGTGTTTTTGGTAAATCTGGATGCCACAGACTTTTACGAATGAATCTAGAATTTTCAAAATCAGAGGGTTGATGAGCACCCCCTTCCTGCCATGGTAGAGAATTGAAACTTCACCAGAAAATCACTATGGATATGTGTAACAAAAGTGGAGGGTGGCCCGATCAAAAATAGAAGAACAATTATTTTTGGACCACACTAATGTTGAGATTACTGTTTTTGTGGAAAAATGATTGTACTTCACCAACCTTATAAGTACCAGTCACTTTCCTAATTATTTTGTGAATAGTGAACGCAAGATGGCTCTCGGGAGGAGAAAAAAAAAGAAAATGTCTTTTTTCTGGGGATAGGCTTAGGCACTCGCTACCAATCATTTTCAATTTGTTACATTACTGAATAAAGGACTATGAAGTTTCACTCCTATACTTTGATAATTCACTGATTTATTTGAAAATTAAATTTTTATGGAAAAGACCAGTTTTTTCAGAATATTTCAAGAACGCTTCAGTACATCTGAAATGGTTTGATGGAGCTTCATGGGCATGAGCAGCAGGCCATGTTCACGCGACTCTACCTCTTTCGGTTCATGAGTTACATTTTTTCTTCTTCCTTTTTCTTTTCCAGCCTGTATTCAGAGTTGCATGTCTGTCGCCGATGGCTACACTTCTGGTCCATGGTTATGGTCCATACAACAACTATATGCCAAGTGGCATGTTTTAACGATAAAATACAGGTCGCCTTTGCCTAACATCTGGACCATTATAACAAGATCTCCATTTTTTATATTTTGTCATTTTTTTGTGTTGACATTGTGATTTTGAGTTGAATTAATGATTTATAAATTTTGAGTTACGCTTATCCACTCCTAAAAACCTCTGGAGAAGCAAAAATTTATAAAGAGCGAGTCGCTGTGATGTTTTGTTGATGAACAGGCGACTGAAAACAAAAAAAAGTTGAAGTAAGATGAAAAATCAAGATATCGGTGTTTGCCCAAATGGGATTTCTGGGGACTTTTGAGGGTTTGTTTCTATTGAGTCTATGAAGATCCCCTCCAAATTTCAGCTCGTTATTTGAAATTTCCGGGTAGATATCTAACTGGCCTGTACTATTAGTAGGGCCTGTATCGCATGGTGTTTCTGATTAAAAAATGCATTGTCCTATTTCGAAACAATTTCACGTAACCTCATTTCTTCTAAAATTCAAATACACCACATTGTCTAACACTGCACAGAGGCAATTCAAGCAGATCAAAATCGTTTCAGTAACGAGTAATGACCAAAATTTGTGCTTGACCGGAAATTTGTGGCGCTTAGCTTGTACAATGAAATACCATCGATGACCTTTTGGTTCAATTTTAGTGTTGAAATTTTTCAGGACTCTGCCAAGTCCATTTGACAAAGAGTCAGCCTTGATACTTATGATAATGATTCAGCAGTCAAAATCCAATAATTATGTCTCCACTGCATAAATATGTATTTGAAAGAAATTTAGGAAAGCAAAATGGAACGCAAAAGCACAAAATATTGATAACACTATTAATAACACAAGAAAATACAAAAGAGCCTGAGGGACAATAGACGTTTCAACTCTGTAGGCAATAACACTTTGGACATTGGAAAAAAATTGCTCATCATTCTAACTTTGGCGGAAGGATTAATTCTTTATCGAAGAATTATTTAACATGAAGACATACGCCACCAGTTATCTTTGGATCAAAGAACCACTGCTCACTTATTCCACCATTTATTCTATTCTTCAGAAAACGTGTTGGCATCTTTAGGTGTAAACTACTTTGAATATTGATCCAAGAAACAAGGAATATTCCAAAACCTAAAATTACGCATCCGAGATCTACCTTTGAAAATCAGTACCTTCCAGAGGACACACCAAATTGGCATTTTCTTTGAGGATAAAACTTTTTCAATGTCTTCTTCAAATATAACGTCGCATATATACCCTTCTATTTTGAAAATTTAACATAGTCCATCGCTGGTCGAAGATTTCGCGTCTTTTTCATTTTTTGGCTGTGCAATTCTTTGATTTCCAATTTTTGTGGGGCCACCTATTAACGTGAACCTGAAAATATTCTCAACGTGAGCACCGCAGAACTTGGCTCTAAGCGCCAGCGAAGAAATTTTTCTGATATTGCTTTTAGTTCTTGAGATTCGACGAGTTTAGTTCAAATTCACGGGATTTCGTAATATTTTCTAGAAGAACCTAAAAACGGTAATTCCAACGGAAATCCGTGAGGTGAGTGAAAGATAAGAAGATGGTACAAGCCCATTTTGAATACCTATCGAATGAGTATGTTTTGGGTTTCCTAGTCCATCATGAATTTTGAGCGTTTTTCATGTGCGGACGGCATTGTGCGTCGCGAACACGAATCCGTGCCTCGGAACGGGCTCTGTGCGTTGAAACTGTGCGTCCGCGAACATCATGCGTGCGTGTGTCCCGTCCACACGCACGCACGTGTCCGCGAGCACTGTTCGTCCGCGAAAAAGTGCTCAGGTCTGTACGCACCTTATCCATTGGATATTATATCGCGCTATCAAAAAGACATGCCAGCTAGGAAATTTCGATAATAAGATAAAGAAGGACTACAAATGAGCTAATTAGATGCCATTTATAATTTGTGGACCAACATGGTGATCGGCCATAAATTTTCTCTCTTCACCGTATTTAAGTGGGTAATGATGATTTGATTAACTGGGCATTGTTTTCCATTGGAAGCATCACAACTTTGGCCATGTCAATAGTATTATTATTATTATGGTAGGATAATCCATAGGTGGGTAATGCGTATCTGCCTATACATAATAATGGTTGTTTTTGTATAAGTAGGTAGCAATGAATTGAAGCAGTTATCGAACAAGTGTACCTAGTCACTGAATAAAACACATTTTACAGATGATTGGGGACTTGACACACCTCACTGGACGAATTTAGGAGACCAGATCTGGAAACATGTGGAAGAAAGCATGAAACCGCTGAATCAGATGCACTTGAGGTTGCAAATGAAAAACGGAGAATGCGGCAGCACCGTCGTTACCTTCAGACCTAATGGTTAGTATTTAAGTAAAATTTGCCCAAGAACTTGCTTCCTCTTGTTTCTTCCGAAAAGCATATGTATCATCGCAAGTAGTAGGTAACGATAACCAGCAGGTCGCAAGTGCTTGTTGTACAGATCACTAATCTTTGTCGGGTATAACTGCAATACGTCCATTTTCAGGCAAGACCCTGCTGCTGAAAGACGGCAAGGCCTTCGAGTGTCCAGGGGAGATTTCCGAATCGGGCAATTGCTCCACGGACCCGATACCGTTCAAGATCGAGGAAAAATCCGACAAGTGCTTCCTCACCCCCAAGGTGATCTTCAACGACCAGCTTTGTCTGACCACGGACGACATCACGGCCGTGACGAGCACTACTTCCGAAGGACTGACTTGCCGCAACAACAACGGAGACAAAATCGAACCACTGCGCCTGAAGGATTACCAAGAGCTGTGCGAAAATATCGCCAAAGAAGCCGACTACAAATTCATAACCGATACCAAAATCGATTCCGAGTTACTGCCCGAGGATATCGAATGTGATGCCAAGTCTGACACGAATACGACGATTTGCACGTTCACGGACAAGGACAGGCTGACGGGAAAAGCGGCACGGATAGTGTATTCCAGCAGGAGATATTTCGCCATGGCCTGATTCAGCTTGGTTCCTGCATCGTGGTTTTGTCCTAGGTTTTGCCAAAGTTTCTCAATATGATTTATTATAGTACTACTACCTAATTGTGTTGGGGTAGGGTAGGTCAAGATAAATATGTAAGTACTTATTTCTGGGCCTGCCTACCGACCTTAGGCTGTTATTATACAAACAACAAAAATAAAGCGAAATTGTGCAAAAAGTATATGCATCTTCTTCAATTTGGAAGTAAGTAGCTAACATCAAGATCAAGAGTGTATTAGACCTAGCGGTACTCACCGCCCACAAGCTGGGTTATACTCCCTCCCTATTTTTATATCCTCCTAGGTTTGGCTTTACACCGTGAGAGTGAAATAGATGAGAGGATTAAGTAAGTAGGTAAGTACACTTCAATTCTTAAAAGATGCACCTTACGTCACGAATTTATTTTCGAGTTATGCGCAACGTTATTGTCATGTATCACCGTGTTCAAAAAAAGAAATAGCATGGACTACCATGTCTTTTACACGCTTATTGGTAAAAGCGTGATGATAACAAAGACAACTGCATAAATCCAGTTGTAGCGCATAGTGCTTGTCTCGCCCTGTCCATGCCGGTACACAGCATCCTCTACAAACTGCGACTTACGTCTCAATCTTAATTCACACGCATACGATCGATGACTTAAAGTGCATCTTTTAAGAATTAGACTGTATGTCTGTAACTTCTTTGGTTCTGTTCTTTCGTCAGGGATGGCGTATGGGGGCCGGTGGCGACTGAAACTATTTTTCCTGCGATGTCGAATGGACAGGAAATACGATAGTTTTTGTCCGGTGTCTGTAACCTTTGTGGTTCTGTTTTTTTTTTGTCGGGGGCGGCGTATTGAAGGCGGCGTCTGAAACTATTTTTCCTGCGATGTCGAATGGACAGAAAACACGATAGTTTTTGTCCGGTGTCTGTAACTTTTGTGGTTCTATTTTTTTCGTCGAGGGCGGCGTATGAGGAGTGGCGGCGGCTGGAACAATTTTTCAAATGATCAAATGGACAGGAAACACGATAGTTTTCGTCCGGTGTCTGTAACTTCTGGGTTTTTTTCCGTCGGGGGCGGTGTATAGGGGGCGTCGACGGCTAAAACTATTTTGCCTGCGGTGGCGATTGGATAGGAAACACGATAGTTTTTGTCCGGTGTCTGTAACTTGCTTGCTTCCCGTTTGGCGTCGGGGCGGCAGCGGATTTTTGAACGATTAATAATAAGTGTTCCAGTGGCGTCAGAAAGAGCTATCCCGAACTGACCCTGACCCAGCAGTTCAAGCAGACTGCAGAGAGAAGTGCGAGTGCATCATTTGCCGGCGAGCACACATGCGTTGTCAAGGCGACCCGACTCCCGGCGACTATACACACGAACACTAAAGCATGACAACGAACCCATTACCGACAGACAAACCTAGCGCTATTCTTATGTGTATATATTTTGAGTTGGGAAGCTTGACTGTAAAAAGATGGACGGCCGGGAGCTTGGCAAATTTCCGAGGAGCCGAAAGATTTTATTATTGATGCCACCTATCTTTTACAATATTGAATGACGCTATACTATTGGATCAAAATAGTTGAGAGTGACTCATGTGAGTGACCAGTGGGTGTGGTGAGTGAGTGAACAGTTGGAGCGTGGATAACTGAGAGTGATTCATATTTTTTATCCTAGTTCCACGTTCTTCGCCGCAACGCTCTAAGTGTTCTCAACTATTTCGACCCAATAGTATTCACCTTATTCGTAAATGAAATGCATCATGGGAAACGGGTCCCCACAGCGTAGGTAAAGTAGATAACTACTATACTGCAAAGATGTCAGTTCGACTTCTTCCAGTCAAGTGTCAGTGTCGTATGTGAATTTGTCATTACGAGGTCGTTTACGTTCGTTCCAAGTACACGCAGCTTTCCGAATTTTCTCTCATCTTCGTTATTTTATCTTGTTGTTGTTGTTGTTCCCGGTTATTGTTATCGTTTGTGGCTACTGCTAAATTGCTGAGTTTGATTTGTTAATCCATGTTGTGAAATACCGACCTACTAATGGTGGAAAGTCGCAACAGCAAAGGGGTGTACAAGGTGCTGTGTACCTACCTGGCTGCAAGTCGGACACAGCCGAAAGTCGAAAGTTTCAATTCACGCGTTCACCAAAGACGAAAGAAGAGAGAGGTCTGGGTAAAGCGCGTAGAAAAAGGAGTTATGAAAAGGACTCATGCCAGCCTACAAAATGCCACAAGATTTGCGGCGTACACTTCATTACATCGGGGAAGAAAAGATACGACGATAAACTGCCAAGGTCCGTCGTCTTGCTGGCTTGCACATTCCACCACTTCAGCGTTTCATAATAAGGGTACATCGCACCTTCCAAGCTGATTCAAGCACTGGAGAGCCATTCCACTGGAGAATGACATGAGAATGACTGAAGAAACCACAAATAACAAACACTTGAATAATACCATAGTGATAATAAATATTATTTTGTTTCTATGTCACTGGCGACGGGCGCGCTTTTGTTGTGTTGACATTATAAATAAAGTTGACATGAGAAAATCTGGTGCATTTTGGTTTGGGACTCAATCCCCCCAGATATCTTCACTTCGACATATCGTCAAAAGATGGCAGTGCAATTTCGAATAAGAGGTTTGTTCGCGTCGCATGAACTTTTTGCACTTTCTGCACCCTAGCCAATAGCGTGGGGTCCCTGGCAGCAGCTGACCAATCACAGCAGTTTGAGTGCAGAAAGTCCAGAAAGTTCATGCGACGCGAACAAACCTACTGTAGAGAGACTGTACTATAGAGTGACGAAGCTATGAAAGGGATATATCGGTATTCTCTGTCAGTGTCTCGGCATTTCCTGGCCTCGTCAAAATTCAAAACAAAGTTAGCTGGGGTGGGCGTGGTTGCTATTGACATTTGTCATTTTCACGATTTGTTTACAAATTTGAATTGTCATTATTTTGCATGCCGAAATCGCCGAAATCCGGGCTAAAAGTGCCAAAACGAAAAAGGTGTACCGTGAAGCAGTACAAGAGTCGGGAAGATGTGATGTTTTCCTTGCCGAAGAAACCATCAGGTATAGAATCTTGCAAAATTGATGAACTTCTATTATTGTGCTTCTTGGGTTTTCCAGCTGTTCGGGGCCAGTACCTACTGAAATACATAGTATACCTACTGCGCGTACGGCAATTACAAATATATCTTCACGATGGGGTCACCACGTCGACGGTTACTGCATTCAACGATCAATGGAATTTGCGTTCGACGGAATGAGTTGGATAATGAAACCTACGTTCGACGAAATGCCAGCAGTACTTGAAATACGGTGATCGAAAGCATCTGCTATGTATGGAACACAATATACATGCCTAAAACAGTTTTTAAGAGTTTCTGTTTAATTTAGTGGAGAAATCTGTGTTGAAAGATGAAACAGTCGACTTAACCTAAACAAAAATATTGACAGCTCATGTCATGCATTTTGACTGTGACGCAGGGTGGTTTAGTAACAAGCAATGGCACCACACCCTGACGCGCAAATACCCTAGTGCTCTAGCTGTCTCTCTCTCTATACCCTCTCGCTCAATGACTTGGCTTTCGTCACTCTCTGGGTGACCAGATCTAGGTCTCTCTAGAATAAGGTGAATACCTAGTTTAGAAATATAAAAACTAATAATCGTCCTTTGTTTTCTTTTCAAATAAATAAGTGTGTTTTCATGGCGACCAAAAATAGAGGGGAGCGGGAGGGGAAAATAAAAGCTTCCTGCCAAAATTTGCTCCTATTATAAGCATTATTATTAGCATTACTATTATTATCCGGATAAATTTTTGCCTACGGCGCACCAGCAAGAGGATATACCCCTGAAGCTCTTGGGATGTCAACGTTCTTGTGGAGCACAATCAGTAAATTGCCACGGACGTCAGCAAGCCTAGGTACGGCACGGATCCCCTTATTCTTGTCAGAACACCTGCACGTCGTAGGATTCGATCCGGAACACTGGATGTCCTGGGGCTTGTTTGGACTGATCGTGTTGTTGGTCACATACTTGTAATCGGCTTCCATGGTTGAGTTTTTGCACAGCTCTTCGTACTTTCGCAGGCTCATTGGTTCGATTCTTTGTCCATTGCTGTCGTGGCAAGTTCACCTCTTCGTCAACAGTTTCAACCACAGACACGGAATTGTCCAGGCTCAGGCAAACCTGGCCGTTGATCACCACAATGGAGGGAAGGTAACACCTGTCAAATTCGTTTCTGATCTTGAGAGGTTGCAAGTTTTCTGAACACACGCCGTCATCGGAAATACTCCCGGGACACTCGAACGTCCTGCCGTCTTGGATGATTGGGGTCTTGTCTAAAATTCGGATGTTCAATCAGCTTCTTTTTATGAATGCTTGGTTTGAGGCTTGGTTCCCCAAAATTGTCATCTGATTTTCTTGAAAGATACGTTTCATAACTAATTATATAGGTTTCGTTTTGCCATTTGAGCATATAGGTTTGAGTATTTTATACTCATTTGGAAATGACTCACGCTGAGACATTTTTATCAGACACAAAAGAGACTCGTCAAGTGGGGTTCAGGCGACTATGCTTAAACCTTGAGCTAAATGCAATGACTCTTTTGAGTATTCAATTTGACTCTATTCAAGTTTGAGTAATTCTCGTATGGAAATTTCTCGACACCTGAAGAAGTAAGAGCAAGAACATTTTTCTTCAGTTCAGAAAGCTTTACAGGAGCTTGGCTCAACAAAGGCCATTAAGGCTGTGATAACTGAAGGAAATCAGGTGCAGACATTCTTGTCAATTTGAGAGGGAGGCGATCCTCTCGACAACAGATCTGCCGGGTTTGCATTGGTTTTCAACAAAATGGGTTGCGTCCTCGGTTGCGTCTTTATCCAACCAAGCACCACGGTAGAATCCATCCACGGATAAACATTATCAGGTTCAAAACTCAACGATTTTGAAACGCTTAGACCTAGTCGACTGCGACTCAAGGGTTAAAGCCCCCAAGAGTTCCAACCTTGGAGCCGTTATTGTCTTCAGCGGAGCCACCCTGTTCCTTGAGCATAGAAGGTGACAAACAACTGTGCCACCCTAAGCAACAGAGCGCACATATACGCAACCTTCATAGGCTATTGTATATAGTATATTTTCACAGACATCAGATTTTCGGAGTTCTTAACTCAAGCATCTTGGAACGAAATTGAATCCACCTTCATTGTATATCAAGAGGGATACTTGCATCCCAATTCAAATGCTGCAGTCAAAGTTGCTGCATAAGTATTTTTGCGACAACCGTCACAGGTCCCAGGAGACCGAGTGGATCGAAGATTTGAGATAATTCTGAAAGAATTATACGCTTTGTAACCTTTTCGCTCGGACTCGGCGAAATCGAATAGACCAAATGGTGATAGACCATGGTAAAATGTAATATTACTTCTAATAATATGATATAACCAATATGTATTACTGAGTATATTACTAAGTAATATACTTAGTAATATTCATATGGTATAGACCAAATGGAAAAACCAAGCTATGCCAAGAGTCTTAGCACACTCACCTGAACCGAGGCTCAAGAACTGCGGTTGAATGTATTCAGGATTTATATTCGATTCCCGGACGAAGTCTGGATGTTTGTGCTGTCTAATTTGCAATTTTTCACTGTAGTAGAGGTTAATAAATAAAGGCAATAACTCCTATGGTCAATGTGGGCCGATGAAGAGAAAAAAAAATGAAGGAAAAAAAACTTGCTATTCACTTTAGGGATACCCGGCAGTTATCTGATATCAAAATACCGACGCGAATTCCAACTTCTCACCCGAAGTTTGATATCCGAATATAAAAAAATATACAGGAATTTCCTCGGGAATTTCCATTTGAAATTCGAAAGTTGATGTCACTTTCGATAACTTTCGGAAGTAAGAACAGATTCATGATCAATGCAAAAAACAGCGAAAATACACTCCAATACCCCATAAGAATTTCATGTCTATACATCCCAGAGAAAAGAAGTAACGAGCTGGTGCGGTTTTCGAAAAACACGGTATATGTACCTATAATGACATACCGTGGAAGTAAAGAGGAGGTCTAGTCCTTCACTACAATATAGACACTCATCGACATGTAAAGCAGGAATGAAGATTATTGCAAGATACAGATCTGGAAATGGTACTTTGGACAGTCAATTTTGGAGAAAGGAAGAGGACAGGAAGTGCAGAATATGCGAAATTGATGAAGAAACAATAAACCACCTGAAAGGAACCTGTGAAGAAATTTTGAGAGACGGAAGAACGGAAAAGGAGATACTAAGAAAGGACGGACGAGGTTTGGCATGGATGAGAAGAGTGGAGGCAGAAAGAAAAAAGAAGAAAAATACAAGCTGTTGAGTTTTCAATGAGTTGTAAGATTATTTTTTGAATTGTAATAATAGGATAATAGTTGTGTTATGGCGGCAGCCATTCAAAGCTGTAAAGCAGGAATTAATAAATTGAAATACACTCATCGACATGCACAGACAACAAATAGCATAACCGCTGAAGAAACTGCACTATTAGGGCGGATGTTGAAGAAAAAAAATTGTGGCATCATTTCAAGCATTATTGATCCATTGTATCAGTGCAATATCAAATTAAATCACATCTTGATGCTGACATTATTGATGATTGCTCCGTTTCCGGGGACTCCCTTAGTCTTATTAGAAAACCTGCACGTCGTGGGATTGGATCCGGAACACTGGATGTCCTGAGGTTTGTGAGAGCTGATCGTCTTGTTGGTCACATATTTGTAATCGGCTTCCACGGCCGAGTTTTTGCACAGCTCTTCGTACTTTCGCAGGCTCATTGGTTCGATTCTTTGTCCAGTGCTGTCGCGGCAAGTCAGTCCTTCGTCAAAAGTTCCAACCACAGATACGGAATTGTCCACGCTCAGGCAAACCTGGCCGTTGATCACCACACTGGAGGAAAGGTAACACTTGTCGGATTCGTTTCTGACCTGGAGAGGTTTCAAGTTTTCTGAACACACGCCGTGATCAGAAATACTCCCGGGACACTCGAACGGCCTGCCGTCTTGGATTATTAGGGTCTTGCCTGAAATTTGAATGTTCAATCAGCTTCTTTTTATTAGCTTTTCTTTAAAGATACGTTTTATAACTAATAGAGCATTTCCACATGACGTCACACGCACGTGTCGAACGGCTGATTCGGGGCAACGTCATTATTGTGTCAAACCTCATACATGTCATATAGGTACCTACGTGCCAGTTGTCAAAACTTTGTGACTCCAGTGACTTTTAAAGAGGTTTCACAGAGGACGTGTCGCCGGCGACAGTTCATTAACCAATAGGGAGCCAGAATCGGATGTATTCCCCTGTTATATTGGATTTTGATTTCTAGGCACTTGAAAGTGAGAATTTCGAGATGATTTTCAAAGTTTCAAACCCAGATATCTTGAAAACAAAGCCCCTGATCAAAATTTTGCAAGAGAAACTTTCCTTTTTTAATCGAACATTAAACTCAGAAATATAAACAATTTTCAAGAATTTTCAAAGGAGGTGGAAAATAAGGGGCAAAAAAGGGTTCATTAATTATCTACGCCCCTGGATAATTCTAAGTGAACGTGTTGCTATCGTTCGATAGAGACTCGATCAAGTAAACTTTGATTCAAATTTGAACAAAATCGGTTGAACAGTTGAAAGTTTTACTAAAAAACGATTTCTCATTTCCAACTTTGAAAGGCCATATATCCGTTATTATGCACTTCTGAAATATTTTTTTCGGGAAAGTCCCCTTCATTTTTGATTCTCTATCATCTCTCAGAATTGTTGTATCGAAAAATTGGACCACCCTGTATATCAAGCGCATTTCGTCTTTATTGATGTATCTTCGTATTCATCAGCGTTTCGAATCATCCAAAGCTCGGGAGATCTGGCCAAAAGAACACCAAAGAGAATGCAAGAAAAATTTACGTACCATCAGGCTTAAACGTGACGACAGTGTTGCCACCTCGTCCATTTTCCATATCCAGCCTGACCTCCATCTCGTAGACTGGTTTCAGGCCTTCTTCAACTTGTTTTGTAATTTGGTCTCCTAAATTTGTCGCCCAACTCCAATCAGCTAGAAAATATAAACATTGTGAGGAGGTGTGTGTACCTATACCTTCAATATACCAAAGTGAAAATTAAAAAGCTTGATTCCAGGCAAGCGACCTAATAATCTCAATCAACAGATTGCCGCATAGAAAAGTTACGCTAGTCGTAACTTGAGCGCTTGCGCCTCTCCGACTTGAAATTTAGTGTTAAGTAGGTGGTACACATCTAAATAAATAACTTCGGTGTTACACAATTTATGCAAGAGCTCTAGTGAGTGATGACCATCAACCGCGACTCCCAACAACATGAAAATCGTTGTAAATAATAATCAGAAACAGAAACGGAAACAGGATGATCCTTTCGTAGTGCTAGGTTGAGGTAAGTACCTCGGTAAGTACCTACCTACTCAATTGCAAAAAAATCTAAACTGGGAAAAAATAGCCGACTTTTCACTTACTCTCCTCGAACGAATCCCACTTTGCATTTTGAAAATCATCATTTATAGGCTTGACGGATTCTTGTACTTGCTGTTGAATTCGCCCTCCCAAATTGTCCAAAGGAGCGAGAGATTTCTGCACATTACCACTGATTTGGGCACCGAGATTACTCAAACCTGAATCCAACGGCTGACCTATACCATAAAAAATAATTTACAACATTTTGTTATCAATTTCAGAAAATTTTGACTCTGATTTTACAAAATTGATGGTAGGTAGATATATAGATTTTTCTTACCATTACTCGGAATGATCTGAAAAGAAAGTTACTCAGGAATTATACAATGATTTGCATTTCAATTAAATGTGTTCAGTTGCAAATTGGCTGATTACTCACCAACTCGCCGGACAATAAAACGAGAAAAATAGACGCGACGCACAACATTACCGCTGAATGAATGTTTAAAAACAAGCGAGCATCCTCTATTTAAAGTAAGTACTAATCGTGATTGGTTTATGCATCATATTTTTATCGCAAAAGTGTAAATAAAATGATTATTGTCGTGCTTTGGATTTTCTGCAGATTGATAATGGAACCTTTAAAAATTGTACTTTCCGGAGGCTATTTTAAATTTCAGTTTCCCAGACTTTTTCCTAGGCGATCGATAAGTCTTTGTATACCTACCTACGAAGTGGCGGGTCCGTCAAAAAAACTTTTTCCAACATAAAGCGATGTGGCTTTCTAGAGCACGTTTTCAAACAAATTGTAGAGGCAGGTATACCTACATTATAGCCCCCAGTCATTTTAGATTTTACCCTAAACTGGGACATGATTCCCATAAAGCTGAATTTTTGTATGGTGACCTTTCCGATCCGCGTGAGCAACATATCAAAATACTTGGAAATTCCGGCGTTCGCGTCATGGATTTTAGGGGGTGAAAACAAGGGTTGCTAGATTATCGACAGCTTTGGCTGTACAAGGGTTACGCAATCATCTGTTGCTAAGGGCCGATGGGAGAGGCTAAAATTCAGCTATGTGTCAAAATTTACCATAAGCGTAGCAAAAAAGAAATTTGCGGGGTTCGGTGCTGTTGCTTGATGTCCGCAACCCAAAATATGGAAATTTCATTCCATCTAGCAGCATATGCATAAAAGACGTTTTTTGAAACTTATCGGGCAAATCATATCTACGCCTCACACGAATTTGTACACCTGAATCCAAAATAAACACGCTCTTGACAGCTAGAATCTGTTGGGACGGACGCCTATGGCCTTCCGTGAGGCCGACAGCTGTCAGTCCTTGACTCCGTGAGACCGTTCAGTAAACAAACGGTCGGCCAGAATGCGGTACCCTCACGCCGGCCGGCCGGTCGCGTGATAATTAGGTTCCCTAGTGAAAACGACCCTTACGGTGACATGGTGCCGGTTTTTCTTATTTTCCTGCCAAACGGTAACGTGAACGTGAAATGATAATGGGAGTGAAATTATTCCCCCTGAATTCTGAAACAAGAAGGTCCAATTTACTATACGACTAGTTTTCACCCAATTCGAGAAAAAAGCGTTTTAAGTGGAGGGTAGCTTTGAGCATTCAGCGGAAACTCCGAGCAATGCCGTGTTTGGAGGCAGATATCCTGCAAGTGGTTGATCCCACGAAAAAACTGTGGGTAAGAATATTGTTCAAAAATCCTCTTTGGACGATGTATAAATATAGGCTGTCTGATTTCTACATGATTCGAATGGGCTGTGTTTCTGGTCGCCATCGGCCGATCGCGGCCTGAATCGCAGCCCACTAGAATCATGTAGAAATCAGACAGCCGGTGTTTCAAGTCTAAAATGACTGAACCCAGGAATAATTTGCTCAAAGTTGAATTTCTGTACAGTGACCCTTTTGACCCGTCTGAGCAACATACCAAAATACTGGACAAGATTCCGGCGTTCCGCGGTCATGGGTTTTAGGGGGTAAAGACCACCCTTATGGTGACATAGTGATGGTGACGGTTCTTCTTATTTTTCTGCCAAACGGTAACCTTTACGTGATAAAGTAATGATAATGAGAATATTCCCCACTGAATTCTGCATCAAAAAGGTTCAATTGACTGGGCTAGTCTTCGCCCAATTCTTGAGAAAATCGTTTGAAGTGAGGGGTATAGCTTTGAGCGCGCAGTAGAGCAGTAACGTTAGTCAAAAAGACCCCAAACGTTGAAAAAAGATTTATAGATTTCATCTTTATTTTTGATAGATGGACTTCTTTTTAAATGTTGACATGGCGCCTCGCCATTTCGGTTAGAGGGGCCTAAAGGCCCCTTTGAAAAATTCAAGTTGCAGGAACTCTTATACAAACCACCGGTGAATATCTAGACACATTTCGAAAAGTAATCATTCGACTCTACACTTAACCTTGACAAGAGACAACAGTTGTCGCCATGTTTGCACTGTTCTTCGTGCTTAAAAAAAATTTCTGCGGGGTGTCAAAAAAACAGTTTTGAATGATTCTTTCATGTAAAAAAAATTGATCTGCTGTGTATCATTGATCACTGATTGTATTTACCGAAGCGATTTATTAAGTCTGTTTTTAGCGCATTTTCCATCTTGATGAAAAGCGCTATTGCAACCGCTTTGTCCGTCCGTCCGTCCGTTCCTCGAACTCCTCCCAAACTAGACGACCTAGCTTCCTATTTTTTTCGCTGTTTCATAGCTGCCACTCCCAAAGGAGAGCTAGGCTCTATTGGATGTCTATATTGCGCCGCCAACATAGAGAAAACCGCCCCCGATAAACTTGAAATAACATAATATTGCACTTTCTACCAGACCTGATGCTCTGGTGTTCTCATTTTTTGAATAATACATAGTTGCCACTTATAAACGTAAGCCAAGAAACATTCCGTCATCAATATGCGCCGCCGACTGCTGCTGCTGAAAAACATAAACCCGAAGACATAGCGATCTTATTCTTTCGGTATATAAATAGCTGATTAAAAATGGGAAAGGATAGGCTACTTTTGGTTAGTCGCCGCCCCCAGATTCCGCCCTCAAACGATAAAAGTGCAACTTTCACAAATGTTACTGATTGAGATGTTCCCTTAAACATTTAGGAATTGCCAACTCAAATTGTGCAACATTTGCTAAGCCGAACGCTGCCACTCCCACACGCCGCCCCCAAAGTAAGAGATAAATGAAAAACATGAACCCAAAGACATAGCGATCTACGTTTTTCGCTATATGGATAGCTGACTAAAAATGGGAAAGGATAGGCTACTTTTGATATGGCGCCGCCTCCAGCTTCCGCCCCCAAAAGAAAAAAGTGCAACTTTCAACAATTTTCACTGATTTAGCTGATACTGTTACCTCGAACATTTAGAAACTCTTGACTCAAACTGTGCAAGAATTTCTTTGCCAAACTCTGCCGCTCCCACACGCCGCCCCCAAAGTGAGAGATAAATGTAAAACATGAACCTGAAGACATAGCGATCTAATTCTTCCACTATATTGATAGCTGACTGAAATTGGAAAAAATATAGGCCACTTTGATTAGCCGCCGCCTCCAGCTGCCGCCTCCAAACAAAAAAAATGCAACTTTCACAATTTTCACTGATTGTCATATTTCCCTCACATTTAGAAACTCTCAACTCAAACTGTGCAACAGTTACTTTGCCGAATGCTGCCGCCCCCACACGCTGCCCTCAAAGGGAGAGATGAATGAAAAACATAAACCCGAAGACAAAACGATCAAATTCTTTCGCTATATGGATAGCTAACTAAAAATGGGAAAGAATAGGCTACCTTTGGCATGGCACCGCCTCCAACTTCCACCCCCAAAAGAAAAAAGTGCAATTTTCAATAATTTCCACTGAATTACATTTTAATGTTACCTCAAACATTCAGAAACTCCCAACTCAAACTGTGGAAGAATTTATTTGCCAAACTCTGCCGCTCCCACACGCCGCCCCCAAAGTAAGAGATGAATGTAAAACATAACCCTGAAGACATAGCGATCAAATTGTTCCGCTATATAGATAGCTGACTAAAAATGGGAAGAGATAGGCCACTTTTGATTAGTCGCCGCCTCCAGCTCCCGCCCCCAAACAAAAAAATGCAACTTTCACAATTTTCACTGATTGTCATATTTCCTTAAACATTTAGAAACTCTTAACTCAAACTGTGCAACAGTTACTTTGCCGAATGCTGCCACCCCCACACGCTGCCCTCAAAGTAAGAGATAAATATGGAAAACATAAACCTGAAGACATAGCGATCTAATTCTTTCGCTATATGGATAGCCGACTAAAAATTGGAAAGAATAGACTACTGTTGATTAGTCGCCGCTCCCAGCTCCCGCCCTCAAACAAAACAAGCGAATATGTCTCATGGGCATTAGGCTCAGTAGCGCACTTCCTTTTTTGAAGGATTAGTGAACGCAAGATGTTAAGTAACTAGGGTTCTACTCTACCGTTATTTGGGCAAACAATTTCAATATGGCGGCCAAAATTTTGGCAGAATAATGGAATTGGGCTTGAAAATCAGAATGATCGTACTAGACAAGGGTAAGTTCCAAGTTTCATGAAAATCGTTCCACTAATAGGAGATTTCAATATAGCGGCCAAGATGGCGGCGAAATCATGGAACTCAGCTTGAAAATAAGAATGATCATCCAAGACAAGGGTAACTTTTAAGTTTCATGAAAATCCTTCCACTTATAAGAGATTTCAATATGGCGGCAAAGATGGTGGTGGAATCATGAAATTTGGCTTGAAAATAAAAATGATCATACGAGACAAAGGTCAGCTCCAAGTTTCATGAAAATCGTTACACTAATATGAAATTTCAATATGGCAGAATCATGAAATTCAGCTTGAAAATAAGAATGATCGTACTATTTGGTCCTTGAGGACCTAAGCTATCCATCGGATAAAGTTCAATTTTTAAGGGCTGTAGCTTTATTTCCCGAAGAGAAGTTCAACTTCTTCAAAGTGCACAAGAGATCTCTGTTTTTTGATAATAATAATAACGATGTATGGATAATAAAAATAGTGCCCATTGGCCACCTTTGGGAACATCAGCTATCCATCGGAAAAAGTTCCAAGGCTCTTGCTTCAATTCTCGAGAAGGAGTACAGCATCCTAGTTTCAGACAGACAGACAGACAGACACAGGGCCGGCAACAATAGTGGTGCTGACGTGCTCGAGCACCACACGTAACCCGAAGAGGTGGTGCTAAGCACCACATGTTGAAAATGCAAAAACTAAAATTAGCGCCATAGCAGTCCAATTTACCAATTTCGAGATTTTTTATTTTTTATTTTGAAAGTTTTATTGTAGCAATGATTTCATTGTTTTAAGTATGAATAAATTTCTATTCTATTCTATTCTATTCTATTCATGTATTATTACCCCTATTATTATACAGGTGTCCCAGAATGAAGTAACCAACGATCTATGGGAGTCCAGAAGACACTAGAAGACCTCTACATTATTTTTTTGCGAAAGCCTCATATTAACCGAGATAAAGCTCTTCAAAATTTGACTTTTTCATTGGTTTTTCATGAATAATTCATAAACGGGTCGAAGTGTTCGGCTGAAGTTTGCTAGAGATTTGTTTTGAATGATTCCCTACCTATTGGCATAGTTTTATTTGAATCCAATCAGTAGTAAAATAGATAAGAATTAAAATGAAAAAAGTTCGAATGCCGAAAAAAATATGCAGAGGCCTCTTATTTCTTCCGGGCTATCTCCCATAGACGTTTGGCTACTTCATTTTGGGACAGCCTGTATAGTATATTTTATTTAAATATGACGTATGCTTGAATAATTTTTTTTTCAAGTTTTAATGAAACTTAAAAAAAAATCTCCTGCGACGCTGATACCCCCCTCCCCAGTTCTTTTTCTGGAATATTCAATAGTCAGCACCACACGTTCAAATCCTAAGTTGCCGGCCCTGGACAGACAGACAGACGAACCGGCCAAATAAGCGTCATTCTGTTACTTATAAAAGACTGTTTTCCAACTGATTTCGACCTCCTGAACACGAATATCAGGTTTATTTTTGAATCGGAACAATTCTTTTTTATCGAAAAACCGAAAAAATGGTAGTCTGTCACATGATTTTTAGTGATACCTACCTACTTTTTTTTGTTATTGGGTGAACCTGTTCCATAGTTTGAGTGCTATTATCCTTCAGGTACTTAGTGATGCCTATTTCAAAATGTTGAATAGTGTTAATGGCACGTCTGATTTTAAATTTGTAGGGACGCGTATATGCGCCGAGCCGTAGTTTTGCGGTCGTTTTCAAAAATTCATAACAATTGACCCGAAGGTCGTATCAGAGTCGAGTTTTTGTCAAAAGAAAGTTCACATTGTTCTCTGAATATAATCCCCTACATGTAGTGATGTATCTCCATAAAAACATGTAGCTACCCACATATCGTAACTTTCAACATCCAACTGCGAATTCCAGCACTTAATCGGCGAAGCCGCCTTACAGCAAAATGTTATTATTGTAATTGTTTATGATTATTTCGGAAAGATTTTTTTTGGTTCGCGTACTGAGGCCATGAGCTACCCATTCAAGTTAAAATATTTCCTGTGTTGGATTTCGTTTTGTTTGGAGAAAAGGATATCAAGCACCAGCAAGCCACGAATAATCTTCTGCGGCCGAGCCGTAGCTTCGGAGTCATTTTCAAAAATTTATAACTATTGACTGGTACCTCGCACCGATGTGGAATTTTTATTAAAATTAAGTTCAAATTCTCCTCCAAATATAACTCCACATTATACAGGGTGTACTACGGGAATCAAATCAGAACAGATAAATTATACATATTTCTTCGATTTAGCCTATGCGACACTCTAAGCACTTATCACGAGTCCAATATCAATATACATTGCTCTGTAAGCTTCACTTGATACACTTAAGAAGTGGTCGGCTCACAGCCTTCCTGTAAAATGTTTTGAAGGCCCTCTGAAATCATCAAAATTCACAGTAGCAAGAAATGTATGTAACAGTAGGTATATTATATACCAAGGAACCAAAGTGAATTTTTGATCCCTTGGGTGAAGTTTGTTGCTCGAGGGCCCTTTGGGTTCAAATCCCCAAATTGAAAATTCAATTTGGTCCCTATAATATACTGTTATATACATTCCTTGGTACTGTGAATTTTTTATATTTTGATGATTTCAGAGGGCCTTCAAAACATTTACAGTAAAGCTGTGAGCTGACCACTTCTTCAGTGTATTAAGTGAAGCTTACAGAGCAAATTCATATTGATATTGGACTCGTGTTAGGTGCTTAGAGTGTCGCATATAGGCTAAATCGAAGAAATATGTAAAATTTCTCTGATCTGATTTGATTCCTTCAGTACACCCTGTATATGTACAACGTGACGTTTTTGACTTTTCTATATTCGTAATCAACAGTTCAAGAGAGAGAGTTTAAGACCATCACCGCAACTATAGCATTAAAAATTCTCGAGAAATCTCATTTTGAAATTTTTTGGTCACATCGACATTTTAGTTTTAGACTAGGACACTTTCCAGTTTTTTCTGGGCCTAGAAGCAAATCATATAACATTTTGGCAACAAGCGGTTTTTTACTAAATGGACCCTGCTGAATCTAAAAATCCATGTTGCCATCCCGAAATTTGAAACGTTAGGCCCCCAGGGCCCCATTTTCGACATTTCGGGGCATTTTGGTTTTCTCCGGTTTGTTCAGTTCAACAGGTCATATCTCGGAGACCGTAACAGATAAAATAAAAATTCTTCCACTGTTGCCTTGCCTTATGATTTACTAAAAGCATCCTTTGCACTTTCCGTTCTTAATTTCTGACAATTACATCCACAGATCATCAAGATCAGAAGAGATGCAAAAACACAACACAAAAACTTCGACCTATGGGGAGTTATGTGAAATGTTGAAAATAAGTCCATATATATGCGAGACCGTATGTAGAGAAAGCTTCGAATAAGTTTTTGGCAAAGTTACGTTACAACAGGCCTTTTGGTTCAGCAGTTATGATTTTTTGAAAATCTATGTAGGGAAAGTGCGCGCTGTTTTGGGGGAGTGTCGGTCATTTGACCGAATAAGCTGGCATCGGCCCGCAGTACAGCGGCGAGGCTTGTTCTCTTACTTTCAAAATTTGCTCTGTATGGATATTTCTGATCATTTCACTATGTTTGATTACGAATATGAATATGTACCTACCTACCTATATGTATGCGAACCAAAGCACAAAGATCCATGGCCCATAATCTATCGCTGGTTTAGGTACTCTCATGACCGGGCCGGGCTGAATGGCACATCGCACTATTTTGAGCAATAAGCGGTCTTCGGGTAGGTAGTTTTATTGATATTATTGCGGCATCTACAAGAACGGTTGATTCAGCCGGTTTTACATCCACAAGACAAGATGTTGATCTATACTTTCGGTTAGGGGTCTAGCGTCGTCAATAAGGATCAAGTTCCGTGCTCCGTTTTTTTCCAGCCACAGTTTTCAGGAAGTAGTAAGACTGAGTCGCAGATATTCGCGTTGTACCACACTGCTGCCTGCCAGTGACTTCGCTGGTTATGAAGTCGGGCTGCATAACTTGTTGGGATAGAGCTTCAGGCTTTTTGACTGTCCCAGAAAGGACATGCCTGGCGATATCAGTCCTTATTTCAACTGAATCTTGAACCCAAAAAAAGATTTCCAGTCAGTGATTTAAAAGACCTTTTGAATTTAGTTTCACTTTATAATGCTTTGTGAGGAATCTCTCTGCATCAAAGATGTCATCTTCCGTTAGTGGCATAGCCCCCAAGTTCGAAAGTAACGTGGGGGCATAGGTACTTTGCAAATATTTTTAGGGCTGCTGTCTCCGTAATTATTGCCGTAATAAATGATGTGTCACATCACATCTCGTGAGTGCGTGCAAAGCAAGTAGATATACTTTGTTTTTCTTCCAGCGATAAAGTTTTCCGGTCATTCCTGCCAAAGATATTGGCACAGGTAACAGGCTCATGTTTTGAAATCTGCGATAGATAAATTTCTCTGCCTGCTTTGTATGCCATCCGAAGCGCCGCTGTAAGATATTTCTATGGCCTTGCTGAACTATTTTGTTGGTATTTTTCGATGCAACAACTTTTCGTCAGTCGCCGAGGATGAATGTATGATTCTTTTGCAAAGGTTGATGGTGGCTACTGTTGGGCTTTTGAGTTTAGTTATCCGATATCTGTGCAAGACGATCTTCAACTAAGCTCTTCACTTGCTCTAGTTCTTGTCGGTGTGCTTCCAACATGAGCCTGTTACTTGTTCCAATATCTTTGGCAGAAATCACCGGAAAACTTTATCGCTGGAAGAAAAACAAAGTATATCTACTTGCTTCGCATGCATTCACGAGATGTGATGTGACATCATTTATTACGACAATCACGGAGACAAGTGCCCTTAAAATATTTGCTAAGTATCACGGACGTTATTTTCGAACTTGGGGGCTATGCCACTAATGGAAGATGACATCCCTGAGGCATAGTGATCCATCACAAAGCTTTATAAAGTAAAACTAAATTCAAAAGGTCTTCCAAATTACTGACTGGAAATATTTTTTAGGTAAAAGATTCAGTTGGAATAAGGACTGATATCGCCAGGCATGTCCTTTCTGGGACAGTCAAAAAGCCTGAAGCTCTATCCCAACAAGTTATGCAGCCCGACTTCATATCCAGCGAAGTCACTGGCAGGCAGCAGTGTGCGGTACAACGCGAATATCTGCGACTCAGTCTTACTACTTCCTGAACACTGTGGCTGGAAAAAAAACGGACCACGGAACTTGATTCTTATTGACGACGCTAGACCCCTAACCGAAAGTATAGATCAACATCTTGTCTTGTGGATGTAAAACCGGCTGAATCAACCGTTCTTGTAGATGCCGCAATAATATCAATAAAACTACCTACCCGAAGACCGCTTATTGCTCAAAATAGTGCGATGTGCCATTCAGCCCGGCCCGGTCATGAGAGTACCTAAACCAGCGATAGATTATGGGCCATGGATCTTTGTGCTTTGGTTCGCATACATATAGGTAGGTACATATTCATATTCGTAATCAAACATAGTGAAATGATCAGTAATATCCATACAGAGCAAATTTTGAGAGTAAGAGAACGAACTGCTAGCCTCGCCGCTGTACTGCGGGCCGATGTCAGCTTATTCGGTCAAATGACCGACACTCCCCCAAAACAGCGCGCACTTTCCCTACATCGATTTTCAAAAAATCATAACTGCTGAACCAAAAGGCCTGTTGTAACGTAACTTTGCCAAAAACTTATTCGAAGCTTTCTCTAGATATGATCTCGCATATATATGGACTTATTTTCAACATTTCACATAGCTTCCCATAGGTCGAAGTTTTTGTGTTGTGTTTTTGCATCTCTTCTGATCTTGATGATCTGTAGATGTAATTGTCAGAAATTAGGAACGGAAAGTGCATAGGAGCCTTTTAGTAATCATAGGGCAAGGCAACAGTGGAAGAATTTTCATTTTATCTGTTACGGTCTTCGAGATATGACCTGTTGAACTGAACAAACCGGAGAAAACCAAAATGCCCCGAAATGTCGAAAATGGGGCCCTGGGGGCCTAACGGTCCAAATTTCGGGGTGGCAACATGGATTTTCAGATTCAGCAGGGTCCATTTAGTAAAAAACCGCTTGTTGCCAAAATGTTATATGATTTGCTTCTAGGACCGGTTTCTAGACGCCTTTTGAGAAAAGTGGCCTAGACTATTTTTCGAGTCAAGTGGCCATGGAGCTTTTACGACAATGCCTCTCGCTTCCAGAAGCTCTATCTCAAAAACCATAGGTCGCAGAAAGGTCATTTAGAAACTATTCCGTAGGGAATTTCATTGGTTTCAAAATGACTCCCTACATCTTTTGCTGTCAGATGACCCAAAATTAAGATATTCGGTAAAAACCACGCTGGTGCACTTCTTGTTGATGATGGCGACATGACGCCGACATTTCCGAAAGGGGGGAAAGTTCGTTTTAAGCTAGTTTCCAGCCAGGAAACAATTATTTCCTTATTCAGTTGATTTTTGCTCCCTGGCGCCTGGGCTATTATTGAATGGGAGAAAGTCGTGACCTTCAGATGATCTGAAAATCTGAAATTGAAAATACCCCCTGGAAAATACAGTTTTTGAGGATTTTATTATCAAACTGCAGAAAATCCAAAGCAACGACAATAACCATTTTATTTATGCATTTGCGATAAAAATATGATGTTTGAACCAGTCACGATAAGTACTTACTTTAAATAGAGAATGTTTCCTTGTTTTTGAACATTCATTCAGCTATAATGTTGTGCGTCGCGTCTATTTGTCTCGTTTTATTTTCCGGCGAGTTGGTGAGTAATCCGCCAATTTGCAACTGAACATATTTGATTAAAATTAAAATTATTGTATAATACCTGAATAACTTTGTTTTCAGATCATTCCGAGTGACGGTAAGAAAAGCCTAGATATCAATTTGGTAAAATCAATGTCAAAAAAATGTTCTAACTTATTTTTGATTGTACAGGTCAGCCGGTAGGTCCAGGTTTGGATAATATCATTGAGCAAATCGGTGGTATTGCGCAGAAATCTTCACCTCTTTTCGAAAATTTCGGAGGGCCAATTCTAGAGCAAGTACACAAATCCATAAAACCTTTAATTCGTTCGAAAAGGCAAGTTCACCAGCAAGAACAAAAGTCCCTCAAGCCTTTAAATGATGATTTTCAAAATGCCAGAGGGGATTCGTCCGATGAAAGTAAGTGAGGAGTCGTCTATTTTTTCTCACTTTAGCTTTTTTGCAATTGTGTACCTACATACTTTTACCTAGCACTACACAGAGATCCTGTTTCCTCTACTAAACGCAAAATTTCGAGTCGGAGAGGCGAAGCTTTGCAGCGCGGCAAGGCAATCTGTCAAATGAGATCATAAGGTCGCTTGGCCCTGTATCCTCACAGCCTGAAATCGAGATTTTTAATCTTCACTTAGGTATATTGAAAATATACACACACCTTCTCACACTACTTCTATTTTCTAGCTGATTGGAGTTGGGCGACAAATTTAGGAGACCAAATCACAAAACAAGTTGAAGAAGGCCTGAAACCAGTCTACGAGATGGAGGTCAGGTTGGATATGGAAAATGGACGAGGTGGTAACACTGTCGTTACGTTCAAGCCTGATGGTTCGTGATTTTTTTTGCATCCTCTTCGGTGTTCTTTTTGCCAGGATCTCCCGAGTTTTGAAAGATTCAAAATTAGACTCACTGATAAATACAAAGATACAGTGCTGAGTTTTTATAAAGACGAAATGCGCTTGCTATATACGAATGGCTTTGTCGGTTATGATCACGTTCTGACTTTTGAAATATTCAAATTTCAACAAGTGCATTTTTTAATTGCCTTGATCACAATACGAATCAAAGTTCTGAGATGGCGAAAACGAACACCTATGTTATTGGTAAGAACGTATTTTGTTCTAAACCAAGCCTCAAACCCAAGCAATTATAAAAAGAAGCTGATTGAACATCTAAATTTCAGGCAAGACTCTAATAATTCAAGACGGCAGGCCGTTCGAGTGTCCCGGGAGTATTTCCGATGACGGCGTGTGTTCAGAAAACTTGGAACCTCTCAAGATCAGAAACGAATCCGACAAGTGTTACCTTTCCTCCAGTGTAGTGATCAACGGCCAGGTTTGCCTGAGCGTGGACAACTCCGTGTCTGTGGTTCATCCTTCTGAAGGACTGACTTGCCGCGACAGCAAGGGACAAAGAATCGAACCAATGAGCCTGCGAAAGTACGAAGAGCTGTGCAAAAACTCGGCCATGGAAGCCGATTACAAATATGTGACCAACAAGACGATTAGTTCTCACAAACCTCAGGACATCCAGTGTTCCGGATCCAATCCCATGACGTGCAGGTTTTCGAATAAGAAAAAGGGAATCCCCGGAAACGGAGCCATCATCAATAATGTCAGCATCAAGATGTGATCCAATTTGATATTTTGTGGTTACAAACAATGAATTATTATAATAATGCTTGATGATGACAGTTTTTCAATAGATATTTGCTTGAAATAGTGCAGTTCCTTTGGGGTAACTGTTATTGTCTGTGCATGTCAACCAGACAAACACAGCTGCAGTGAAAAAGGAGCAGCGATAAGATTCTACCTCTGGCTTGCTGGTGGAAAAACTTTTAAGTGACACTCTTCTAGGCTTGGCGCTTTGGTTCGAGGCACTCTTTTACTTTTCAGTCGGGCTGTATCTTTGATTTTCAAAACAACAGTGGTCTATTAAGTATCTCATTCTCGTATAACTGGAGCATTGATGGAAGCGTGTCATTTAAGCTCTCCCGCCAGCAAGCCAGTTATAGGAACTAATCGTTGCTTCTTTTTCACTGCAGCTGTGGTCCAGCTTTGTGAAATCTCAACAAAGATTGCCTGATCTGTACTGTATACCGCTGGTCCACCTTATTGCAGTGCTTGCAGTCGTCTCTGCAATCATGTCCTTCAGTGAAGAGAAATAAAGTTGTATAAATAATCTGTCTCTCCACGTAAATTGTATAAATATATTTTGCGACGCGTTTCAGCCTTACAATTTGGGGTAAAGGGCCATCTTCAAAGCAGTAAAGTGTAGAATGTGAAGAGCGTCTGCATTGCCGTGATTTTTTCCTGGTCGATGTTGTATTTTGAACACTGCAAATCGTAGAGACTACTGCAGTTTCTCTGTTGATTTTGTTAGTTGTCCCTCCGCCTGCTTTGCTTGAAGCAACCACGTCAGTGAAGCATGATCTGTCCTCATCAAAAATTTTCAACCATAGAAGTACTAATGGAAGTTGACGACGGCCTCCACTATCCACTATCGCTAGCAGCTCCCTATTGGTTACTGGTTCCTTTCAGGAGCCTATAAACTGGTTTGAGAATGAAATAAAAAAATAAATCAGAATGAAATGTAGTGACTTCGGGCTTTTTGCACTCTCGGGAAGAAGATGGATGTCCATGAATTTTTTTTAATTGCCTTCTCAATAATCTACATAATGAAAAGAAACAAGAAATTCCATGGAAATATCATTGTTTTAATGAAAATAATGATAATACGAAAACAATAGACTATAAAAAAAACTAACACAACTTCCTTAGAGGACAGAAAATCTGTCAAGCTGTCAACAAGAGTAGGGCATAAATAATATACAAAAAAAAAATAACAAACATTCTTAAATATTAATAATAACTCTTTGGTTAATCAAGAAAATAATATTAGATACCTAACTTGTAAAAATGAAATTTTTTGCACTAATGTTATTTCAGTCAGAATTTTCGTTCACCGTGTCAGAAAGCGGTGAATCTATGAAAAAGCTTTCGCAACTCTCAGGAACCCACTTTAAAAGGGACATCAGGTGGTCATACTTTTTCTTTGAAATTGGTTACAATTCTGACTCTGAGAGAACTGGAACCTCTTGAGGTATGCTCGCTTCAGTACTTTGTGTCGTACGAAGTAGATTAACTTCTTTAAAGTTGTCTTCTTTGAAGCTGATTTTGTATCTGAGTTTGTGAGTTTGCCAAAATTTTCGGAAGTGATTTGTAGATGGACAGCCGTTGATTTCCCGAGAAAAAAGTGTATACAAGAACACTGACTTCCGGAATTCCGAAAATTTCCGGTTACTTTCGGGAATTCCGATGATTTCCGAAAGAGTTCCAGGAATTCCGGTGATTTCCCAAAGAATTCCGGTGACTTCCGAAAGACTTTAAGGAATTCCGGTGATTTCCGAAATTTTCTTGGGAATTCCGGTGATGTGATTTCCTAAGGAATTCTGGGAATTCCGGTGATTTCCGAAAGATTTCCTGGAATTCCGTTGATTTCCGAAAGACTTCTCGGAATTCCGGCGATTTCCGAAAGAACCCCGGGAATTCCGATAACTTCCGAAAGATTCACGGGAATTCCAGTGATGTGATTTTCGAAAGAATTCCGGCAATGTCGGTGATTTCTGAGTCAATTCCGGTGATTTCCGGGGGGATTTCGGTCATTTCCGAACGGTTTCCGAGAATTCCAGTGATTTCCGGGAATTCCGGTGATTTCCGCAAGCTTTCCGGGAAATCCGGTGATTTCCGCAAGCTTTCCGGGAAATCCGGTGACTTTTGAAAGATTTCCGGGAATTCCAGTGATTTCCGAAAGAATTCCGGGAATTTCGGTGATTTCCGAGGTAATTCTGGTAATTTCCAATTCCGATATTGACCAAGAATACGCAACAAGGGTAACACAAGACACAAAAACAATAATTGACCATGTCTTGTCTTCTTGTCTAATGGAAAGTAATGGAAAGTAGAAAGTCGAGGTCAACGTTGAACAACCATAATGTCTGATCATAGGTCACTGACTGTCCAAATAGAAAAGAAATTACCTATACAAATACCAAAGAGTTATCATAAGGAACGTCTCACTGACTTAGAAAAATTCAAGGTACTTGTTGAGAAGAAGTTGATGAATACCACAGTAAATAAATTTGAGAATCTCATAGGAATAATAATGAACTCGAAGAAGAAAGCTACAACAACAAGAACATTGAAGATAAAAAAAGGTAACCACTGTATGATGCACTGACGTATGTATGACGGGAGATTTGATTGATTTGATGAGACAGAGATATCAGTCGTACTAGTCCAGGAGCATATGTAAATAAAAAGCATTCCGTGGGATTTTGAATGAAAGAGCATAGCGACCATGTGTAATACATTCCTTGAATGGGCAGCAATCACACCTCACCTGGTGTTTTGCTTGAATTTCTTGCAAGGGATTTATACAGGGTGAAACAGGAGAAAAAAAGAAAATATATATATTCCGTGAACTATAATAGAAGGTGGAGCGGTACAAATCACCAGATGGATGCCCGACTTAATGCTTTCAAAGGTTTTGCTTGAAAAATTGACATCCGTGGTGAATAGAGTGAAAAACAAAAAAAATTGGAAATTAAATTTATTATTTTGAAAAAATCATCGTCGGGAAAGCGAAACCGTTTCGGATTTGAAAATGGACTTACACGACGCCCAATGCAATCTACTTCCGATATCAGTTGGAGTTTAAAAAAAAAAGTCAATCACCCACCAGGAAAGGACAGATGAGTTGAGTCCTGCACCAAACACGGATCGTCCTGGTCAAAATCCAAACAAGTGGCCGTCTCCGGTGGTAACGGCCAGGAGAAAATTCAAAACCTCGTAACGTCCAACTGGGAATTGGTGGAAAGCTGCAACTGCGGGCTTGATTTATTGATTTTGTTTTGTTGCTGCCTTCCAAATTTGGCTCCAATCCATTGGATAGATATTGAATAATTGAATGGCAAAGTTTTTTAGATAAGATTACGAAGCTGTGTGTGTCTGTGTCTGTAATCTTCCACGATAACAGCCGCAACGTTATTTCGATCGACTTGAAATTCGGTATGCGGACATCATTTTGCCGTCGAATGATTCAGTTACATTTTGGTTGTCATCTGTCAAACGGGAATGTCACCACCAAAAATGACAGAAAGCATATGTCACGAAACTTGACTCGCAATATGTCTTTGAAAAACCTTCGAAAAACTGTATTCAAAATTGTTGAAAGTATTGCTTCACATGGCATCTGTCAAATATTGAAAAATGTCAAAGTTCAAAGCTTTGTCATTCAATTCTTCAAAATTTATCCGATGGATTGGGACCAAATTCGACAGAAATCAACACAACAACAGAATCAAATCACGTATGCAGTTTAAGTTTCCCATCTTCTTCCAGTCTGGAGATACGAGTTTTTATTCATTTTTTCTGTTTCACCCTGTATAAATTTCCTGCAAGAAATTCGAGCAAAACACCCGGTGAGGTGTGATTACTGGCCATCTAAAGAATGTATTTCACATAGTCACTATGCTCTTTTATTTAAAATCCCACGGAATAAAATAAGCTCCTGGACTATACAGGAAGAAGGTGAAGAATCCGACAGACCCTGAAAAATTAAAAATGTTCCAAAACCTACAAAAACTGGTAATTAACAGAAGAAAACAACTGAAGTCCGCATATCTATATCTAGAAAAAGAAATGAGAAGAATTGGTATCTACAGACCAACGGAAGATCTGGCAGCTAATAAGCTAATGTGGGATGAGCACTAATAAAAATGTTGGGAGCTGTATACAGGGTGTTTCAGTGACCTTGCATAATACTTCGGGAGGTGATTCCTCTCAAAAAAATAAGTCAAAAAGTAGGAGGATATTTTTTCCCCAAGTGCTCCCTGAGAAAGTTACAGCTCCTCAAAGGTACAGAATGCAACAAAGTTTTCAATTATTTTCTCAAAAACTGTCGAAAGTAAGAGCTTTAAATTCAATGTTTTCGATAGATTGGTTCAATCCAAAACTTTTATTCCTCCTGCATTTTTTCCGTAGGATGCATCGTTCTGAAGTAAAAGTGAAAAAACACGGACGTGTCATGAATAATTTTCAACATAATCCCAATCCCCTCTAATTTCGCTGTCACTGGTTAGATTTGTTTAGAACTTGGCATGTACATTTGCACTGTTGAGTTCCTACCTTCAACGGTTTTCGAGCAAATAATTAAAAACTTTGTTAAACTTCGTACCTTTGAGGGGCTGCAACTCCCTTAGGAAGCATTTCAGGGAAAAATTTTACGCTTACTTTTCGACTTATTTTTTTGAGAGGAATCACCTTCCGAAATTTTATGCAAGGTCACTGAAACACCCTGTATAGAACAGAAAGAGCGTTTGACACTAAAGCAAGAAAATGTATACAGGGTGTTTCAAAAAGTATGTGCCATACGTGAATGGCAGATGGAGGATGTCGAGGCGAGTTGAGATCAAGAAGAGAACAATTTTTTTGGCGATCGGTCTCGAATATACAGGGTGTTTTGTTCTTTGGTCACAATTTACAATAAGCGATATCTCTGGAGTGATTTGATATGAACAAATGAATTTCACCTGTCACATACCTCTGCTGGTACTTGATCAAATGCCATAGCAGGTAGAGAAAAAATCAGGTCCGGACTTGAAAAAAAAAGTTTTTGATTTTGCCTGACAAAAAGTACATTTTTAGAGCGGATTTCGAAAAGAACAATACCATATCTGGAAAGCTCAGAAAAAATGCTACAAGAGTGACTGTTCAATTTTCACGGCACACTTGAAATCATCCGGCAAAGAAATTGAGAAACAACTCATACCAGTGTTACTATTCGGAGTGAAATTTTTATTAGGCGCAATAATGGATACAATCCGGTACGATCACTGCAGATTCGTCAGTTCTATCATATCTTTCACTAAGACTCGACATGTCTCACAAGGGAAGATATTTGAAAAAAAAAACTCGAGAAAACCAGAGTTCTCGCCAGAGTTGGACTGTTACAATTTCGTTCTTTTGTTTCATTCAAATTCATTTGATCTTGCAGAGTTCACGGATTTTTGTTCACAACCTAGAAAAAAATTGAAAAAAAAGTGTCAAGTTTGCCTGTCAGAAAGTACATTTTTTGAGCGGATTTTGAAAAGGAAACTACCGTATCTGTGAAGTTTAGGGAACATTCTACAAAAATGACTTGAACCGATGAAGAAACAATCAGAAAAGCCACACGACATTTGTTGGTGCAATACAGAAAATGCAATGAAGTTGGAGGAGGGCACATCGAGAACCTGATTTAAGCGTTTATTATTGTTTGATTTATCGAATAGACGTTTTGTCTTTTTTACTTTTCGGTTTATTTCAGAGTTTATCAGCTCCTGAATCATTGATCGTACCGAATTGTATCCATTGTTACACTTGGTAAAAATCTTCACTCGGAATAGTAGCAGTGATAAAAATTGTTTCTCAATTTTTTTGCCGGAGAATTTCAAGTGTGCCGTGAAAATTGAAGTCATTTTTGTAAAATGTTTCCTAAATTTCACAGATATGGTAGTTTCCTTTTCAAAATCCGCTCAAAAAATGTACTTTCTGACAGACAAACTCAAAAGCTTTTTTTTCAATTTTTTTTCTAGGTTGTAAACAAAAATCCGTGAACTCTGCATATCCAAATAGATTAGAATGAAACAAAAGAACGAAATTGTAATAGTCCAACTCTGGCAAGAGCTTCTGGTTTTCTCGAGATTTTTTTTTGAAATGTCTTCTCTTGTGGAACATGTCGAATCTTAGTGAAAGATATGATAGAACTAAAGAATCTGCAGTGATCGTACCGGATTGTATCCATTATTGCGCCTAATAAACATTTCACTTTGAATAGTAACACTGGTATGAGTTGTTTTTCAATTTCTTTGCCGGATGATTTCAAGTGTGCCGTAAAAATTAAACAGTCACTCTTGTAGCATTTTTTCTGAGCTTTCCAGATATGGTAGTTTTTTTTCCGAAATCCGCTCAAAAAATGTAGGTACTTTTTGACAGGCAAACTCAAAAACTTTTTTTTTCAAATCCGGACCTGATTTTTTTTCTACCTGCTATGGCATTTGATCAAGTACCAGCAGAGGAATGTGACAGGTGAATTTCATTTGTTTATATCAAACCACTCCAGAGAAATCGCTTATTGTAAATTATGACCAAAGAACAAAGCACCCTGTATCTTCGAGACCAATCGCCAAAAAAAATTTTCTCTTCTTGACCTCAACTCGCCTTGACATCCTCCATCTGCCATTCACGTATGGCACATACTTTTTGAAACACCCTGTATATCACGCTTACTATGGGAGCATATTTAGTACCGCGAGTTTGGTTCTGACCACGAAGCTGTGCGCATCGTACGAACGAGACAGCCAAGATTGTTCGACAATTTCCAATTACTACCAAGATTTTGCAATTATCGTATTTTGAGAAGTGAATACTTCATATTCCTTTTGACGAAAGTAGTGGTAAACTGTTTGGTCTGTGTGTGATTTGACCATCTCTTTGGCTTCTTCATTTTTCTGTCCGGAATTTGTGCGGTGTTAAAGTGTGATTGTACACCGATTTCTTCGGCTGCGCGATTAGTTTTTGTGCCTGGTTGCTTGAAAGTTTGAAGATTGGATGAAATGACGCCGCCTGCAGTGTGTACTGTCTGCTCATCAAGTGTTAAATACAACGACGAACGATGTCATATCTGCGAAAAAGTTTTTCACAAATTGTGCCTCCGACGCGACGAAAAGGATGCCAACTGGATATGCCCCGAGTGTTTCAAAAAGGAGGTCCCCCTCAACTCGTCTCATTTCGAGGCTATCCACTGGCGGCTCCACGGGGGGTACGACGGTACGGCCGTACCCCCTGTTGCAAATCAGGGGCGCCAGACGTCAAGCTTATAATTTTGAAAAGAAATCCACAAGTAGTACCGATGGATTACTCTTTGTAAAAAATAATTGACGTGATAAAAACTCGCCAATGAAATTGATAATGTTACCTGTGGAAATTCGCTCTGGGCGTCGCGCGATAAAATCTTGGAACTATTCTCATAACATCTATGAAGGTGGAAAGAACTTCTACTCACAACCACCATAATCATTGTTCATTAGTGACTTTTGAAAATGTTGGAAAATAAACCATTACGAACCATCGGCCCGCGGCGCGCTCTGCAGCTACCTTGGCTCTGGTCTGTAATGAACCTCTTTCCGTCTCGGTATGTGATGTACTATTACTCACAACCATTATGGTAATTGATTCATTACATACTATGTAAGAGGGCGGGAAGTCACTCATTACTTACTCCGCGGGAAAAGAAGGTATGGTTGCTTCGGAAGATACATTCCAGAATAATGCATTCAACCAAACAATGAGTAACTAAATCCGTATTCCTTATGAGCCAAGTTTCAGAAAAATTGATTCGCCAATTGGAAGCTATGGCAAAAAAATATTTTCTAATCTGCTGAGGGCTAGAGCCTCCAGGCTCCGCCAGAACCAAAAGTTGGTCTACGATGACTGAAGACTGACTAAATACCCTGTTGGTGATTACAGAAGAGGCAGATAGGTGTAAATTCAGTTTTGTAGAATAGATACGTAGAAAAGAGTTCAATTTATACTATCAAAACCAAGTGGTTGTCATGATCGTTTTTCTTTGAAAAACGCTTATGAATCAACTACATATAGGGAGTTCGAGTAAAGTCATAAAGAGAAGCAGGGGCGTACCCACGGGGGAGGGATAAAGGGTATAAATCCCCCCCTAAGGCTTCGACCAATATCCCCTGACGAATTATGATTGGATTGATTGCTTGATACCTACTTGACAGGTATCATTCTGTTTCAAAAACAGAATTTAGGTTATGTTTTTTGAATAGTTTTGCACTTTTGAGTTTTGCCTGAGCCTCGAATGGAAGAGAACAAAATGAATTAGAGAGGCTCTTCTTTTTTCTGCTTATTATTGTCAATATTATTATTACTATTATACCCAAAAATTTTCGGCTGCGGCGCTAGTGTTTGGTGGCTGAGGTCGTCCAGTACAGAGACGATACACAAAACCTCCTCGACCCCCCTTCCTTGTCCATAAATCTGGGTACGCCACTGGAAAGAAGCATGGGGCTCATTTTGATTGTAGCCCTTACCTTAAGGGCGCCTGGTCGGTGAACCGTACCCCCTGTTCAAAAATGCTGGAGCCGCCAGTGAGGCTATCATGAAGGAGCTGCAGGGACTCAGGACATCGATTGAAACATGCAACGCAAACATTCAGGCCACGAATAAAGTTTTATCGGAACACGCCGAACAGTTGAAATTGTGCAAAGACGAAATCAAGTTGCTTAAACACGATAACACGAAAATCTCTTGTGGGATTTCATATTAATTTTTGTTGTAATTTTTTTAAATTACTTGTGTATTCGTTTGTCGTTTTCTATTTGAATACTTCTTGGTTTCGATTGATTAGTCACTGCCGAATTAAATTAAAAGTACTTCCTTTTATTGAAAAGAACAGACGCTCAGATAATTTTAAAGGTACGCTTGCCGCTTTTGACTGGAATAATTTAATGTGAGGTGTTTCTTGCATTTACTTTGTCTGTTTGAATTTTATGTCATAATTCTATGGTCAGATTAGTAATTTTTTGTATGTAATTTGTTTTTCATGTGTGCACTTGACTGTAATTTTATGTCAAATTTTAGCTGAACGTCAGTATCTGTGATATTTTTATGTTGTCATTTTTATGTACAGTTTTGTAGTCAACTCTTTTTTCTTATGTCGGTACTGTACCTTTGATGTGTCATAATCTTTGTGTCAATATTCAGAACCCTCCGTCTGTTCCGGTTCTCAAATATTCATCCTTTTTGTTTGTTTAATAATCATAATTACTCACTGGGTTTTGCAAATGGCGCTTGCGAGTATGATCGGGCCTTGATGTACATTTTACTAATATTTTCTTGAATACCGTGAAAGTCGTTCCTGTACTATCAACCACTTCTACCCAACCTAAAAATTGACTTTTACAATGTTTACTTTTGTCTATGTGTCAGAGGGCTTTTACCGTCCAAGCAGGTTGTACGGTACTTTTGTTGGGGAGTCATGTTCATTTATTTTGCATTGTTTGTGATGAGATGATTTGATGCTACCTGCCAGGGTAAGGGACAGGGACAGCCATGGTAGATACGGACGATTGGTTACAACTTAGTCGCTTGCGACTCGCGTAACGAGGCAAATGTCAGATTTTGTGGGATAGGTTCTCTTACAGTGTCCTCGAGTACAGGTTCGCAACAGGATTACCCCCATTGTGTAGTTGTTGTATTTTGTAGTTGTATTGTAGTGTTTTGTTTATATTATGCCCTGTCTACTAACGTGTCTTCAGTTGTTGTTTTTTTTTTGTGTGTTTGTGTGAGTGTGGCGACCTTTTGTTTTGCGTTATTATGCGTAACTTTGCGTTGCTTTTTGTTGCTTTGCGTTGCTTTGCGTTACTTTGCGTTGTGTTGCGTTACTTTGCGTTATTTGCTGCGTTGCGGTAGGGAGAGCAAATTCTCAGTGAGTTTTACATTTTGTCACAACATGTTTGAGAACCCTTTTCTTTGAGCTTAACTCAGTGGTTTCTTCGACTGGGTTCTTCCACATGAGTGCTCTTTTCCGAATCCGTCATTCTCCATTTTCTTTGACTTGACAGTTTGACATATTTTGTTGTGTTGTTTTTAATTGTTTTATTATTTTGTTCGTATTGTCCATTTTGTTCGTATTGTCCATTTTGTTCATTTTGTCCATTTTGTACATTTTGTTCATTCTGTCAGTCACATGCTAGGTGTTTTGAGAAAAGAATCATAAAAGACTAATTTTGCACTTTGCACTTTATTTATTTTGAGTAAATGTAATGTTCTGTGCAATGAGCGTGTTTCATTGAAGTCCACCTTGAACTCCACCTTCTTCCCCCTCGGGTCGTTCTCCTCATGAACAAAAGCGGATCAAAGGGTTAAGACGCGAACAAAAACGGACAACGTAGGATTTCGATGATCAGAGGCCAATCACGTGAAATGTCAATGGGGGAGGGGGGGCGTACCATCTCAAAGAATTTCAACTTTGGAAAAGTCCTCTTTAAGTTATCTTGAGGTTTGCCGAAGGATGGAGCGTGAAAATAATTTGATTATATTCGGTTTCCCACGTCAGCCTGATTCGGAAAGTTTTGAAACCACCACAACAATCCTTAAGTCAATTATGCCAAGCTTCGACCCTGCTGTTATTCAGTCTGTCGAAAAAATCAATGTTAAAAACCAAAACTCATCATCAATGGTAAGGGTCCAACTGCAGAATCGAGCTGAAAAGTGGAAAGCTATAGGCTCTGCAAAGAAGTTGAATAGGAATCTATACCCCAACGTCATGATACGTGCTGATTTGACTCCGCAACAGTCTGCGCAGCTGAAGACTCTACGCGAGAGAATGAAAATTAGAATGCAGGAAGAACAGAAGAGATTCACCATAAAGTATTTTGACGGCGAGCCCAAAATTGTCGAAGCAGGTGATTCGAACTCGGATTCAAAGCGTCGCAGAGAAGAGGAAGAGTCTCCCCTACGTCCTAAAAAAGCAAACAAGCTCAGTGCCTCTACGGGGATGGGAGAGTATGATGATGGAGAACAGAAATCGGATTCATAGCAACGAAGAACGGGACTTAAATTGATATTTTCTAATGTGAATGGCATTCGTAACATGGACAATTTGATCAAAAACTGCGTTGATTTTGATTTTCTTTGTATTTCCGAAACCTGGGCTACCTACGCTGTCAAGGACCCACCAGTAAACTATTTAAACTGTAAAATTTTATGTTCACCTGCACTAAAGGAAAAAAATAGGGGAAGGGCTAGTGGCGGTTTGCTAGTTTTGTATAATGATAAATATGATGTTGTTGTTCTATCTGTCACTCACTGGTGGATAATATTCAAGGTAAAGCAGGACGCATTGGAAATTATTGTAATATTTATGTACATCAAGCCTTCTTTGGACATTTCCGACTTCCTTGAGCTTTTGCAATCAACAATCACTGAAATAACCGAAAAATTCGAAAATGCAATGTACATTCTGGGTGGGGATCTAAACTGTAGATTGGGATGTCAGGGCGAAGTCTCAGTGGAATCCATGGCGGGCACTATTTTGCATGAGACCCGATCAAGTAACGATAAAGTGTTTAATTCAAGAGGACGCCATTTGCTTGAATTCATGTCTTCAAATTCGTTTATACTGCTGAACGGGCGAACTCCTGGTGACCGCCCTGCTCAATTCACTTATGTCGGGGGAAATGGTAGCAGCGTGGTTGATGTGGTGTTTTGTTCTAGTGCTCATTTGGCTTTGGTGGGCGATTTCGGAGTCTTGCAATGCCCTGTTTTGTCGGATCACTTTCCAACTTGTGTCAGTCTCAGTATTCCTCACAAGTCTCTACTCCCTAGGAGTGCGGAGGTTGCAGATTGCACTACACACAAAGTCCTGTGGTGGAATTGTCAGTTATATGAAGAGTACCTGTCCCGTATGTACTACTCTAAGCAGATCTCTTGTGTTGACAAACAAGAAATCTTGTACAAAAACCTACTATCAGTTATTGCTGATAACGCCGAATTGCTGGGCATGACAAAAAACGTACGCTCTGCTCACAAGCTAAACAAAAGTAAGCCTTGGCATGATTTCGAGTGCGTCGCCCTCAAGAGAGAGTTAAACACTTCACTTGCTACCTGCAAAAGAAATAGCTTTGAACCCTGCTCCAGAGATGCGTACATTAAATCTAAACAAAACTATAAGCGCATAATAAGGCAGAAGAAGAATGCGTACGATTTAATGATGGTCGACACGTTGAGCGCATGTAAAAATCAAGCAGACTTCTGGATGGCGATTAAAAAATTTCGCAATCGCGCACCCCCGACTTCATTGCCGTTACACATTTGGGATGAATTTTACTCCACTGTTTTTCAGCCCCGCCTAATAGACAACACTATGTTTATTGATGTTAGGCACCCTTTTTTGGATTCACCATTTACCCTTGAAGAACTTAAGAGCAGCCTGTCTAAATGTAAAAACGGTAAAGCTGCAGGCAAAGATGAGACCTCGTATGAGTTTCTGAAGTTTCTCCCCCAAAACTGGTTACTTTATATTGTTTGCTTGTTCAATAAAATTTTGGAATCTGAGATCTGCCCGTCAGGCTGGTCCGAAGTAGTACTTGTAATGCTTTTCAAGAAGGGTGTGCGCGATGATCCCCGGAACTACAGAGGCATTGCCCTCGTAAACTGCCTGGTAAAGATATTCACCCAAATCTTACTACACCGTTTAACTTCATGGTGCGATGATGTCAAAGTGATACCGGAGTCGCAGTCCGGGTTCCGGAAAAATCGCGGATGCATTGATAACGTTTTTACGCTTGCTAGCGCCATACAAATAAATATTCGATTAAGAAAACGCAAGGTCTACGCTGCCTTTATTGACTTAACGCGGGCGTTTGATTCCATTGATCACTCCATTCTCTGGCGACGACTTTTTTGTCTAGGAATTAGTTCCAAAATAATCCGAATAATAAAAAATTTGTACGAAACCGCTACTGTGCAAATAAAAGTCGACAATGCCTATACCAAAAAATTTGATATCACTGCGGGTGTGCTCCAGGGTGAATCTTTGAGTCCTTTACTTTTTTCTTTATTTCTTGCCAAAATTGATGATTTTTTTCGCTCGCAGGGTGCCGTTGGTATTGATATCGATGGAACAAGCGACTTACTTATGTTGTTATTTGCTGACGACCTGGTGCTACTCGGAGATTCTGTGAGAGATTTGAACAGGAAGCTCGATTTATTGTACAGGTATCTGAGTGAGAGCAAATTAAAGATAAATATTAAAAAGTCCAAAATCATGTGCTTCAAACGGGGTGGTTTTGCTCGAAGCAATGATGAGAATTTTGTATATGACAATCAGCTGCTTGAGATTGCGAGTGATTATTGCTACTTAGGTATAACTTTTACACCTTCTTCCTTCTTCCTTCAACATACGGGGAGGGCCGTTGAGCGGGCAAATATCGCGATGGGAGCTACGATGAGTCTGATGTCGAAATCGAAACTCAATTCCTGGAAGTCCCGCATGACTCTATATAACTCAACAATTATCAATTCGATAATTCATTGTATTCCGGTTTGGGGCCTGCGTTACTTTGATGTACTCGAGCGTATTCAGCTCAACTTCTTTAAACGTCTCTTACTGTTGCCGAGAAATACACCAAATTATTTACTTCGCCTTGAGACCGGAAGTGTGAGGTTGTGTTACTTGGTACTGAAACACTCCCTCAGGTTCTTGAACAAGGTCTTACTGCTGCCTGACTGTCGTTATCCAAAGATGTGCCTCCTGCGGTTGATAAAGCTCGACGCATCTTTTCCAGGTAACAGCGCCAGACTGAACTGGTTTACGCAGATCAAAGACATACTTTCTGAACTGGGATTCGCTGATTTGTGTAGTTTGGGGAGACTTGACACCTTGAGTACTTATACTGATGAGATTCTACTTAAATATAGAGATAAACTTTTCGATGATGACCTGAACAGGCTAAGTGACTCCGAGTTTACTCAGTTTTATCGTTACTTCACTGTCACGCGGGACCCGGCTGTATATCTCTGCATGAAGTTACCTATCGGCGTAATAAGAATATTATCTCAGCTAAGGATCACAGGAACCAATAAAATCATTAGGTTTTACCACAAGGGATCCTCTTATGTAATTGACACTGAAATAAATTGCTCAATCTGCAACCTCCAAACACCTGAGAACTTGAACCACCTGCTGTTCGAATGCCCTTTTTATAAATTTATTAGACCGCCTTTGTTGACACGGGTTGGGAATTTGATCGACTTTGCGGGTGTCATCAACGGGATTTCGGAGTCGCATGGTGGGGTTGTATTCAGGTACGTCACATCAAGGCTGGAGTTGCGATCGTTTGCCCTCAACGAGTGACAGTCAATGATGTGAATCATTCTTTTTTTTTCAATTTGTAATTCTTGGTATTATTTATTCGCGAGTTATTCGTTATTATTTTGTTCGCATTTTGTTTTAATTTTCCCTGGTATTTCCATTGGTTATTATGTTATTGGTATTTTCACGCATTTTGTCTCGATGTAACTTTATTTTTATATGACTTTGTCTTAATCAAACTTCTTGTTGTAAAAATTGAATATTTTTTAGAAACAATAAATTAAATTGAAATTGAATTGAATTGAATATTTAGGTACCTAATAAATGTCTGGGGAACTTGTTCCCTTACTTTGTTCAGAAAATTCGAAATTTTACAAAACAAAACTATAAAATGTCTCTTTGTGATACAAAAATTAACAAAATCTGCCCTATGTTAGGACAAATGCAGGACTCAATAGCCCTATCGCAAAAGCTCTCCAATGTTACAACCAATTGCCACATCGATTGCGGAACATATGTGAAATAGATGAATTTAAAACCCAAATTACTTCGTAGGTGCATACTGCGAATGAGGAAATGAGGAATTGATGGTGGCCGAAGTCCCCACCTGGCTGAATCCTCCACCCGCTCCCCCAATTGGGATTTTTCCCTGAAGAGGGAAATATTTTGAGATATTGATATTGTATTGCTCTACCTTACCTCTGTACTTTATTATTAGCAACTTGAGGACTTGACGAATGAACAATAATAAGGGTTCTATATCCCATACACTCTTCATTCTCAGTAGAATGACTTTTTGGAGCAAAAATGAAGTGACAAGCTCAGGGGCTACGTCTACGGCTGATGGCACCTGAAACGTTTTGGAGCGAAACTATCAGCGGCCATCAGCCGTATCCTCCTCCTAGCGCTCCAGCTTATTACTTTATATCCTGTACACTTTTTACTGTGTTTTATTTTGTTTATATTTTGTCATATTTTATTTATCTTATTAATTTATTGTATTGTGACACGTTCTACACCTTAAAGGTAGCAATGTACGATGTACGGAACAAATAAAATATAATAAAATATTTCCAGTAGAATGACTTTTTGAAGCAAAAATAAAGTGACAAGCTGGAGCACTGGAAGACTACGACCGATGGCCTCTGATAGGTTCACTCATAGGTTCCACTCCAAAACTTTGCACATGCCATCAGCCGTAGCCGTAGCCCTCCAGCTTGTCACTTTATTTTTGCTTCAAAAAGTCATTCTACTGAAAATAGAAAGTGTATGTATGGAATATAGAGAGAAGTCACTAGGGACTGGGAAAAACCACTACACAAACATTAATAGCGCGAGTAAGCGCCATCTCTGCGCATACCGGCCGAATTTTCATTTGTCAAGCAAACGTCCAGCGACAACGGTAACGTGTCTGCAACATATCGAAAGTCTCCCTCTCAAGTTCTCGGTCTCCTTCGATGAATAAGTGATGGCAAGAAAGAACGACCGGCCGACGACGGCGTCCGTCAGCCACCGGCGGCGTCGTCGTCTCGCGACGCCTAGCGCCGGGTCCGCCGCCGCCGTTGCCACCGCCACACAGAACGACCATTGCGCAGGGCCCCTGCGCTCCGGGTGAACGCCTAACAGTCCCATAAAATAGGACAGGGGTGATAACTTGGTTGCCTGGATAGAGAGAGGCACCGTGCGTCGTGTGCGTATGTGTGTGGTGCAGAGCAGCAACACACATACATAATATACAAAATCTTTGAATTCTTTACATAACATTACATTATATAGAATGCGAGACAGAACATACATATTATAAATATAAAACCGAATCGACGCCCAGCGAATATTCAGTGCCTCGTCCGCGCGAAATCAAAATATTTACAACAGCCGCTCTTTATAATACAAAACTATGAGCAGCGGCAGCAGCAGAAGATCGACATCATCAATTATCCCGCCGCGAAAAAAAGTGTGATCCCGTTGAAAAATTCAATAATAAATAATGGATAAACGGTCGGCGATGTGTGGTGAGTTTACCTATACGTAGTTTAAATTTAGCCGTACTACCACCCCGTGCATGTGCATGAAACACTATGATAGTCTGAATTTAAAAAGGCCCAAGATCCTTCCGAATTGATTCCGGGTGACAACCCCGCCGGCTGATCCAATTAAGCTTTTTTTGGCGTGAAATTTTACAAAGTTTGTGTTTAGCAAACGCAAACACCACCTGTGATTGGATTGCTTTGTCCTGGGCAATATCCAGAGCTGATAATCTAATGAAGATTATCGACAAGGGGGTTGAAGGTATATGACTTCATCGTCGTCGATCACCTCATCCAGCCGCCCCCCTCCTCCAACCTACTCCCACATCAAACGACATTTGCTTGATATTTGGTGTAAATAGGTCAAAAACAGGTGCCGAGGGATTCCAAAGGGAGCAGGACTGATGGAGGAGGGTTGCTAGCCGACTCCGGGGATAGTGGTGGTGTGGGTCGGTGGTTTGCCCCTTTTGATCCGGATCGTGTAGTGGAATAGGAAAAGGTTGTTTGAATCACCATATTCTTCCCTCGATTCTTCCTGCCTAGCTGCTCCAATTACCGGCGCTTGCTGGAACGTTTAATAAAACATCAAAACGGAAGTTTTTTTTTGCAGCACTTACAGTCCTGTTCAGCGCCAAGCATGAACTCGCAGGCAGTGGTGGTAGTGTTTTATTTTTAAACTCTACCGGGATATTTCAAGAAAATAATGATGTATAGTCGACGCGCCGTTTCTCCCCCTCATACCTACCTATCACCTCCATTTCTCGTTTTGGATGGAGATGGAGCAACAGCACGCGAGAACAAAATTGCTCCTCTGTGTGTGCGGAATGATGGAAACTGGAATTTTCCAGAAAACAGATTTTCTTTTTCTTTATTGTTGAAAAATGAACGCTTCGCCACACCTGTAGGGTGGAAGCTGGAAATAGTGGAAATGAAATCCAAAAGGTTCCGCCGCACGAACTTCGACTTGTACCTGTGTGATTAGATGGAGAGCACTAACACAGGCACCAGTAAACAATTTCGGACCTGAGCAAACCAGCCATCATCCGTTGATTGAGAGTGTTGGTCGTCCAAAGTAAACATTTGATCTGCAAGTGTGCCGTCCTATAGGTATCTACTCATCTACAAATTGTCTTCTCTGAGCTCTGAGCCGTCCACCACAAAATATGTTCACATATCCAGATTAGTAACTTACGTATCGTTTGATAAAGGTCTTGATCCTTCTGGAGGCTGGCGGACGTTGCACTTGATGAAACAATTACAATAAAGAAGTACAGCAACTAGACTAGGTACTCATTGAAATAAACTGCTCCACAATGAAGTTGACGCCACCAAAAAAATAGCTTGAAGGCGCTTGTTGCGTTTACTAGCCCAATATATCCTCAACACATCCTGTTATTATGAATTCAAGGAACTGCATGTACAATTTATACAGGGTGATATGGTAAAAGGTGAAGAATTGTGACGACTTCATCGAACCTTCACTGCATTTTTTTTTCAAATTCTAATGTGAAAATCATGAAGTATTGAAGTGTGATGCCTTGTCTCCAAACGGTTTTGGAATTACCGAGATTGGAGGTCTTACACAGAAGATATGAATTTTCATATGGAATGTAACAGATTTGCCCTATTTTTTTTCAAGATTGAATCACTCCCAATAAATGGGTGGTTGACATTAAGCATGATTGTTCCTGCAACCGTTCCGGATAACTTGAACTTAAGGCGAAAGTGGACGATAAAATAGTGTGTTTCTGGACCGCTAGATGGCGTGAAAAATAATCCCCTATTGAAAAATCAATCTATTGTACAATTTGAGAAATAATAACGCTGTTGTATGCTAAAAATTAAGTTACTTTTCTGCTGTTTGATACATTTTTGAGAATAATTTTTTTTAGATTTTTTTTTATTTCTTAATCAATTTTGGACTTTTTTCAAAAAATCACATTGTACATATACAGGGTGTACTGAGGGAATCAAATCAGATCAGAGAAATTTTACATATTTCTTCGATTTAGCCTATATGCGACACTCTAAGCACCTAACACGAGTCCAATATCAATATGGATTTGCTCTATAAGCTTCACTTAATACACTAAAGAAGTGGTCAGCTCACAGCTTCACTGTAAAATGTTTTAAAGGCCCTCTGAAATCATCAAAATATTGAAAATTTACAGTACCAAGGAATGTATATAACAGTATATTATATACCAAGGGACCAAAGTGAATTTTTAATTTGGGGATTTGGACTCAGAGGGTCCTTGAGCAACAAACTTCACCCAAGGGATCGAAAATTCACTTTGGTTCCTTGGTATATAATCGAGTATATAATATACTGTTACATACATTTCTTGCTACTGTAAATTTTGATGATTTCAGAGGGCCTTCAAAACATTTTACAGGAAGGCTGTGAGCTGACCACTTTTTAAGTGTATCAAGTGAAGCTTACAGAGCAATGCATATTGATATTGGACTCGTAATAAGTGCTTAGAGTTTCGCATAGGCTAAATCGAACAAATATGTCAAATTTCTCTGTTCTGATTTGATTCCCGTAATACACCCTGTATATGTACAATGTGACGTTTTTGACTTTTCAATATTCGTAATGAACGGTTCAAGTGGAAGAGTTTAAGACCATAACCGCAACTATAGCATTAAGAATTCTCGAGTAATCTCATTTTGAATTTTTTTTTGTCACATCGACATTTTAGTTTTTCGAGTCAACTGGCCATGGAGCTTTCACGACAATGACTCTCGCTTCCAAAAGCTCTATCTCAAAGATCAAAGGTCGCAGAAAATTGATTGAAAAACCAAACTGTAGGGAATTTCATAGGCTTCAAAATGACTCCTTACATCTTTCGCTGTCAGATGACCCAAAATCAAGATATTCGGCAAAAACCACGCTGGTGCACTTCTTGTCGATGATGGCGACATGACGCCGACATTTCCGAAAGGGGAGAAACTAGTATGTCAAAACCTAAGCTACACACAGATCGTTACAAACCAGTTTCCAGCCAGGAAACAATTATTTTCTTATTGTTTTCCCTGGCGCCTGGGCTATAATTAATTGAAGGATAAACAAATGGCACCTGTCAATAATTGATAAAAGATCATAGTACTCATCTACCAAAGAAAATCAATCACATTTAGTACTGTTTTCAGTCTTCAAAAGACAGCCCTTGATATTGCAAACTCATAGGAAGTTCTTCCAAAGCTTTTGTATGGAGTTTAAATGTCCGTATTGCAAAGAAAAACAGTAACAAGTGCCCGTTTCCTTGAAAAAAGAAGCCAAGAATGTAACTCCTAAAAAATTACCATATAGGTAAAAAAAACATAACCAAGCAACTTTTTTATACATGGTATTAAATTGTATAGTTGAGTCTGCTCTGCGGTCATAATAATCTGGGAGAACTGACATCTACAACGGGAATAATTCCCATCGAAGAAAAAAAATCTAAAAATGGAACAACGTTCAATGTTATTGGACTTTCCTTCTCATTCGAATTCATTAGAGCGATTTTTTTAGAGTACAACAGTGTTTTTTTTTTTTTTAAATATACAATCGGTTGATTTTATAATAGGGGATTATTTTGGGCATGTTTTCTCTCTGTCGCACATTTGGTAATTCATCTCAGTCCACTTTCGCCTTAAAAACAGCCCGAAACTTTGGTGTGGGGCCAGACAGGGGGCACTTTTTGAAACACTAGTCACTGTCTGTTTTTGCCACGTTAAGGACGGATAGGAGTTCAATTGGTAAAATAAACGTTGCGAAATCAATCCGTCTGAGTTTATTCCTTGACGGATTCTTACCATTTTGGTCTCTTTTGAAAGCTACAAGGATGTACTTTGGTTTGAGCCCATAGGCATTTCCAAAATCCAGAAATAATTTTTTCAAATGTCAAAATTTGAATTTTTTTTTTGGATTTCGGAAATGCCAATGGGCTCAAACCAAAGTACATCCTTGTAGCTTTCAAAAGAGACCAAAATGGTAAGAATCCGTCAAGGATTAAACCCAGACGGATTGATTTCGCAACGCTTATTTCACCAATATGACTCCGTCCTTTAATTTCATCAATATTTCAGCTGTAGAACATGTTTTTTTGCAAGTTTAAACCCCTGAATATGGTAGAACTTCATTTCCCGTGGAAGGGAGAGCTCCCTAAAAGTTGACTTTACTAGTCTCAATCGAAAGAGATTAAACTACACCTCTATACCAAGTTAGTGGCATCCCGCCATCATTAAACTCAAGGTCTATACAGTCTTCAGCATCGAGCATTTGGACTATTGTACTTTTCTTGTGTTTTGAAGGAAAAGTGGATTGACGATGAAATATGCAAAAACCTTCATTGTAGACAATAAAATTTCCAGCAATTTCTTTCCTTGTACTGTTTTCCCAAGTGCCAAGTTCATCGTTCACGAAATGAACGGGAAAAACTGATCCTCAAGCTCTTCTCGAGGTCACAACGGCCGAAGCTCACACTGGATACTTGAGGACTTTTAGTATAGATATATTAAACTGCATGCTTGACATAGCTTATAAGAAAAATCCAGCTGGGTTTCATTTTTGTTTGCCTTCAGGTGGGTAGGTATGTACAGGGTGTTCACGATAAAATTCACCCCCCTCCAGTTGATTCCCCTTCAAGATATTTCGAAGAACTAAAAACTTTTTCTTCACGATTTTTCCCAGGGACCTTAAATCGATCCTCTAAAAGTTTTTAATTGGTACCGTATACAGGGTGTGATATGTAACTTTTTTATTTTAAATGCAACACCCTATATTTTATTCCGTTATTTGATTGAGTTTTTTTTTCTGATTACAAATATATATGACACTTATGATTTATTTTGACAAGTAAGTTTTCGAAAAAATAATTAAATAGGTAGTCACATAATTTTGTTTCGCGGCAAGATGGCTTTGGTTTCTACAGTTCACTTAAAAAAAGTTATTCTTGCAGCATTTTATCTGCGGAATTCAACTTTGCATGGAAAAATGGTCCAATTCGTTCCTAATACAGGGTGTAGCGTAATTTTTAATTTTTGATTTATTTGACTACCTATTTTATATTTTTTTTGACAGCCTCTTGTCAAAGTAAATCATTATTGTTATATATTTTTGTAATCAGAAGGAAAGGCTTCATCAAATGACGTATTAAAATATAGGGTGTTGTATTTGAAATAAAAAAGTTACATGTCACACCCTGTATACGGTACCAATTGAAAACTTTTAGACGATCGATTCAAGATCCCTGGGAAAAATTGTTAAGAAAAAGTTTTTAGTTTTTCAAAATATCTCAAAGGGGAATCTCCTAGAGGGGGGGTGAATTTTATCGTGAACACCTTGTACATACATTGGAATAAAATTCCGATCGCATAATTTTTTTACTACCAAGTTTCCTTCTCTGGTATTATTTTTCTGGATGCCCATTCTTCAGCCGTATATTTTAGGAAGCGGAGAGCAAGTTCTGTCAAATCCCTGTTTTCTATAAGAAATATGGAGCGTACCCATCTACCGGGACGTTAATATTTTATTGTCGTACTTCAATCTTCCCCTGAGAGGTTAGTTTTCTCGGAAATTCTATTTTGTTCGTCGATCGAGTTTCTCCAATAATTGTGCTTTTAGCGCAGACAATAATGCGTGTTCTCGCGTAATTTGTGGCTATTGTTGATTCCAGGAACCCTATGATTATGTTTTCTTCTTACCTCATTCTCAGCTTGTCCGCACTGTTTCTTGCTTAATTCTGAAACATTTGTTCCACTTGCCCATTGGAGCTTCAATTCACATAATGTCGATAGTTATTCAGGGTGAATACTTTTGAAATTAACACGCTGTATGCAGGGCGGTCTAGATTTTAGCAGAAAAGATTTCACAATCGATAGAGCATCGAAAAGTTATTAGAGCCCCCCCCCCCCCAGAAAAAGTATTCCAGAAAGACAATAAAACGAAGATTGGTATTGTAGCTAGTCGAAGTTGGATTCGAATTTTTTCATCATAACTTCTTCACCGTTTAACTGATTCAGTCCAGATGCATAGATAGTTCTGTTGTCAGATAAATACCTATGGACTGTCAATAAAAATTTCTGTTGAAATAATTCACTAGCGTGGATGGTGGGGAAGCTCGACCTTCCACCACCCTATTTTCTTCTCCACTGGGAATTTTTGGAAATTCATCACGTTCTTAAATTTTGCGTTCAATTTTTAAAAGGAAACTTACGCGGCTTACTGAAACTTCCTAGATCGAGCCGTTACCAAGATATTTTGAGTTTGAAAGTTTAAAAACAGTCCAAGAAAAATTAATTCAAGAGACTCTACATTTTAATGTCAGATATTTCAACGAGCTGCTTACTAAAACGAGTAGTTTTTTGGTTCTTCTGAATTACAAAACTTCTATTTTTGAAGGAATTAGGTACCAGGTTGAGGAGCTTGTGGTGTGGTAGTGAGTGCGTTCGACTGCCACTCCAGAGGTCGCGGGCTCGATCTCCGCCGGGGACGGATTTTCGGCCTCGAAAACAAGCTTCTTGAGTTTAGTTGGAATGCTTGCTAAATGCAAGACGTGCCGTGTGTCGCATAGCACGTGAAATACAAACGATGGTGCCGACCCCATGCGATGTTGGTGGTCGTTAAAAATCCCTACCTTGTGTTGGAACATACAGGGGTTCGGCCAAATTTCCGGTATAGTGGAGAAAAGCATTCACCGGCGTCGGTGTTAGGCCTCGTTGCGGAAATAGGCCGACGTTAAATAAACGAATAATAAAAAAAAGGTCCCATGTTTTCTCGAATTTTAATTTTCAGTCGTAGTTTGAAATCGGTGTTTTTGACCGGCTTTTGAACTTTCAAACTCAAAATGGCTTAGAACCTCGTAGAACCGCTTCTCCGTTTAAATTATTGGTACGACAGTTTCGTCCTCAAAAACTAACATAAAAGCCAAAAGTCAAATACATTTTTCAAATTTATATTACCAGTGCCGTAAAAAATATAAAGGGAAAGAGCGACCTCTCGTATATTTACACCACTGGACTATTTAGACAAAATTTGGCACCGACAGTTCATAAGAGGGTATCTGACAACTTTTATGTGTTGAACGGTGTAAAAGCTATGATAAACAGAATTTAAATTTAACTTTGACAGTCTATATCTTTACCAATATGCATTTCTGAATTACGTTCTCCGAAGGAGGTCCTATTTCGATGTTCTATTGATTGTAAAAAAAAACCTTTCCACTAAAACCTGAACCACCCTGCGTAATCATTCTGCCTCTCAAAGGTATAGGGTTCTCTACTCCTCAAGTTCTCAATCATTCCGAATTGTCTTTTTCGGTGAAATTCATTCTAAAAAACTCATTCCAAGACAATCGTTCGGGTGATGTCAACGGTGAAATCATCTCCGAAAAAGTTCTGACGGAATTTCCAGGCCATAGCATGTCAATCTGCGATTCAACTTAATGGGGCCTTGCAATTGAAAAACTCAACGTGAGGTCGCCACTACTGTAGGGGGCGCCTACTTCGATTAAGCGGCCGTAACGACGCGAAAAACAGGGGAGTTTGAGTGGTTTGACCAGTTACTAACAGTGACTGGAGACGTCGAGCAAGAAACAGAGGTTATACAAATTTCAAATCAAGACATAAAATGACGGACGTCGGTCGCTGAAGCGTCAACGCCGTCAAAATTGTCGAATTTGCCCCCAACGGTCGTGGCGCCCTCGGTGTGTAAAAGTGGCAGTGCAAGGCCCCATTTTCCCCGCCACAAGATGGCCAATGATTGGTTGCCATTTTGTTATGTCACTTTAATGTCACTGGCAGTTCTGTTGTCACTAGTCACTACTTATTACACTACACTCCGCTTTTGACAGCCATCTTGTGACGGAAAAACTTGAATTAAGTCGAGAAGATTTACTGCTGCAGAGAAAAATATCAATTTTCAACCTGATTCATGCTAGTCGGTAAGTTATCGATAATAATATCACAAGTGCTTAGATTTTCACGATAATTTTGACCTATAGCGATCGCGAGTGCTGGCTGTAGCGATAAATGCCCGACTCCGTAGGAGAAGGGCATTTATCTGGGACAACCAGTCCGAGGGAAACGCTTGGCCAAAATTGTCTTGGAAAATCTCGAGCACGAGTGATATTTTGATGATTATTACCAAAAAGAAGTCCAAAGTGACAGCTGTCAGAGTTTGTTGTTCACATCTATCTTATTCCGTTGCCATCGACATTGGGATTTAGATAAGTTAATATTATCCTTGTAGCTCTAATAATCAAGAGCGTTGTATTTAATAATCAGCACTATTCTGTTCGTTGATTGTTACCTAGCAGTCTTGCTGTTGAACAAGTTGTTCTGGCTACAACCAATGAAAAGACCCCTCATTGCAGCTCCTTCACTGGCAAACAATCTATGAGCAGAAGAGCAGAATAAGGCTGATTGACTATCAAGTCACGAATGTCCTGTCCATGCTATTTATCTATGATTATTACATACAACACCCTTGATTATTAGACCTAGAAGGATAGTATTCACTTATCTAACTCCCACTGCGAGGGGTTAACCACTTGGCATTTTTGGTGTACGGCCGTGAGCAAATTTCTGGCAATTGTGGCAATTTTCTAGCAATTGTGTGGCAATTCTCTAGCAATTGTGTGGCAATTTTCTGGCAATTTTGTCAATTTTCGAGCAATTGGCGATTCTGGTGTACACATTTTTCTCAGGTGGTCAACCCCTCGTCCCACTGCCAATGGTAACGGAATAAAATTGATGTAGACGACAAAATCTGACAGCTGTCACTTCGGATTTTTTTTTTTGCAATAATAATCGAAATATCACAAGTGCTTAGATTTTCACGATAATTTTGGCCGCGCGATCGCGAGTGCTGGTTGTAGCGATAAACGCCCGACTCCGTAGGATACTGTTGATTATCAACTTAGCGTGAAATTAGTTGGGTCAGGTCCTGCTTTCTCCGTTTGCAACTACTGGGGAATCCTTTCATAATCACAACCTTTCCTGATATTCCTTTCGTATTTTTGGTCGTCGACTTCTTCTTCCCATTTCTTGTTCCCAGGACACTTCTTCGCCTCCGCAAACTTTCTGGATGAATAAACATTTTTATAAAGTGGAAAAATCGTAAACAGATACAGTAGGTTTTTGGAACATCGATTACGCATAGGCACCAATATTCCACGTAAAAAGAGAATAATTTAGTACCTACCGACAGAAATTATTGCTAGGTACAACGAACTGAGTATGAACACACGACCATCAATCATTACTCATTAGTATACCAGTCACGTTACTCGCATTATACGAAAAAAATGTCATTATAGTAACAGTTGCAGTTCCGGTTAGGTGCTACTAACCACAGGCCATTTTTTGTGCGTTCTTCAATCGCAGTCTCTAAAAAATAGTGAATATGTGCCTATTATGGAAACCTTATCAACCACAACAAACATTATAGATTTTATACTCGATTTTATATCGCTATATGTGAGTGTTGAGTGTTGGAAATTTTTCGTGGGTAAGTGAACCTTTTGTAATATTGTAAAACGTACTTAGGTACTAAATTATTTCCTGGGAATAAAAAAATGGTTCGAAATAAAAATATTCTAGCGTAACACAAACCCGGAAGTTAGGTACGAGGTTCGAATCCGGTCGGCAACAAGAGGGTTTCTCTTTGAGAATAATTGAAATGCAACGCGAGGTGAAAATATTAAAGCTGTGTGAAATTGGCACGAAAATTGTAACAAACTTGTGGAACAGAAAATATTTTGAAGAACTTTAGTAAGATTTGAAATGGAGGAACTGATCATTCAAATGCTTGTGGAATTATATAAATTATGATTGGGTATTAACTTGAATAATTTATATTAAATTCAATATTTGGGTCCATGACACTTAACGGCTACGTTGTAAACATTTTTTTTACCACGAAACAAACTCTGTTGCCTTCTACGCACGATGATCAGTCCCGACCGAGGGGGAAATCACGATCACACTTATAGTTTATTTGCAGTTGAATTGTTTACGTCGTACCACTCTTCTTTGCGGTGCCCATCTCAGACCTACGCACAACGTTGCGCAACATTTTTTTGTTGGTAAGTCATGAGTCACTGTACCCCGTACCTGTTCCAATTTTCCACTGAAGTGATGTAGGCAACCAACAATACAACAACATCCGGAGACTTACACTGTTCTTTGAACGCGTTGTTCCTTCTTTATTTTTTTGCAAAAATTTCTGGATAGTCCTTAAATTTTATTTAAGATTATCATTCCACACGCCATTCTGAGTGATTTACCTATTTTTTCGTTTCGATTTGCGTGTGGCCGTTGAGTGTCATGAACCCCAATATTTGATTAGATAATACCTCTGCCAACGACATTAGGTGACTAGGTGCTTACGAGAAACCGTTTTCAAGCTTTGTCATGTCTAGACTTATAAAATATCTAAATAACCTCTAACCGTGGGTTCCACAAAACAGATAATTTGAGATTAGTTGATTTGCGATTTTTGTTTGTCAATTTGTAGCTGACTGATCAATAGAAATGCTGGTTTATCCCCCAATGATGAAAATATGATGGGTCTAGTATAGATTCTAGGCCTTTTTTGTGGGCAATCACCCAGCATTCAGCAGAAAAAAGTCCAGTCAATCTGCAATCAGCATTGATCGCTGATCATCTTTTTTGTGGAACTGACGGTAAAGCCTCTGTCACACGATCAATGGAATCATACTTGTCATAGAAAATCTAGGACGAGATCAATTATGAAAACAAGTATACTCGCAGGTATACTCGCAAGTATGCCAGAAATCTATGATGAAACGCATTCTATTTCAAATCTTTGACTTCATCTTGATCCAGTCAGATTACACTTTCCACCCTGCATAGGATTGATGACCGTGTGGAAACTTTTATCCCAGATTTCTGGCATACTCGCAAGTATACTCGTTTTCATCCTCGTTTTCATCATTGATCTCGTCCCAGATTTTCAATGACAAGTATGATTTCAATGACCGTGTGACAGAGGCTTAAGACTGGAATTTTCAACAAATTCAGCTAAAATAGTTAAGTTCGGTGGAAGCTTTGACTAAGTTCAGAACTTAAATGGCCTTTCAACTAAATAGTATCAAAGTCGATGGAGCACCTTATTCATAAAAATCAAATTCTATTCTGAATTCACATTAAAGTCCCTTCCAGGCTTTCGAATATACGGGGTGATTCTATGTTGATGAACAAACTCCCTACTCGATAAGTTAGTCATCAGTTGTAGACTCTAAGGGCTCGATATCAAGTTGGGACTGAGACCGCCGTAAGTGCAGTTACCATGGCAACGGCGGATAGCAACCAATCAGACCGCTGTATTTGGCGAGTTACGCCGTCCCAAACTTTGCGCCTGCAACTTGGTTTCGAGCCCTGAGTCATCAGAGTCAGGAACAATTTGTTACAAGTTTCGTTCAAACCGTTCAGGCCAAGATGGCGGGAGAGTTATTGACTTGATTTGGACTTATGAGATCCGCCATAGCCTCTGATGCATTGGTTCGTTTCTTGGCCTATTGTTTTCAAGATTGTTACAATATTCCTCCCCTCACAACAATAAACTCAATCGGTAAACACATGTGTCGTTCTCGAGCTCCAGAATTTCGCGAGTTTTAGTGGCTACGTACTGTTTTTCTCGTTTTTTTCTGTGACCAGTCGACGTCCTAGGACCCCATGCTGTCATCCTGTGCCAGGAATCCTGCAAAGAGGTTCAGACTTGACCAGATAAGCCATAATAATAATTAATATTTAATAATTTTACGAACAAGCCATATCGCATCAACAAAAACTTAGTGCGATAACAAGGCACGTGAAATCACCTGGGCACGTATGTGCCCAAACCACTTGATAAACAAACAAATAATTATAGATCCTGTTGTTTTCTGACTACAGAGACAACATGGAATCGAATCCAATCGAACCTTCACCATCTCAACAGTCAAGCCAAATTGCTACCGCTCAAAAATCTTACTCTAACGCAGCAAAAACTCGCCCGAGTGTTAATTTTCCAAAAAAAGATCAAGCCGCCATTCTTAATGTAGATGAAAGATTGAAACGCGACGATTACATCAGGGCCATAGCCAACTTAGTCGGACCCAAAAATATTCATTTCGCTTCCAGAATCTCGAACAACAGAGTCTGCATCTTTTTATCAAACTCTAAAATGGCCGACGAAATAACAACCCAACACAAAACAATAAAAATCGACAACATTGAAATTGGACTACGGAAGCTTATCACTCCTGCCAAAAGGCTTATAATCTCCAATGCATATCCGACGATTCCCCACTCAGTTATCGAAGAAGCGCTCAAAGAACTGGGACTTACTCTGGTTTCATCAGTCTCTTTCTTGAGAGCGGGCTCTCTGGAGGAGGATTTCAGCCACATACTGAGCTTCAAGCGCCAGGTATATGTGGCTGCCAATGATACCCTTGAGCTAGCGTCATCCATACTTGTCAACGATGAAAACACAGATCAAAGAATTTTTCTATCCTATGATGAATTTAAATGTTTTTTGTGTGGGGAACAGGGACACGGCGCTGCGGACTGCCCCTCCCCACAAAATAACACTTCCTCCCAAAATAAAACCTCCTCACAGAATACACTAAAACTGAACCCAACTACAATAACGACCTCAGCCATACTTGAAAACACCAACAACAAAGGCAAACGGCCTCCTCCTGAAAGCCTAGACTCACCCCAGTCACAAACTACTCAAGAACCACCCTTCACAAATTTCGTTAGGCCCCAAACCAAAACAAAGAAAATAAAAATCGATAAAGCCGCACCCCTAGACCCATCATTGAAAAGATCGGAATCCACCGAGTCTATTGATTCAGTGACTGCACTGGAACCCTTACAAGAAGAAATCAAATCCAATCCAAAAAAATATCCGTTAGACTTCGATTCATTCGCAGCCTTTCTAGCGAATACGAAAGGTTCTCCAGACTACTATCTTGAATCGCTAAACTTCACAGATGACACACAAAGTCTCATAAACATGATGTCCACTCTCCACCTTCTCTTGACCAACCGAGGCCTGAAAAGCAAATTCACCCGGATAAGAAGAAAGCTACAACATCAACTATCAAAGTCACTCGCCAGCCAATCATTAGCAAGTTCACAAGAAGACATAGTCTCTTTGGCTGAATCCGAGAATGAATTATTTTAGACTCAGACCACAAAATCTTGATCAACACCTCTTTCGACAAAAATCATCCCACAAAACACCAGATTTGGAACAAACATGTTCATTTTACAGTGGAATTTGAATGGGTACTATTCCCATCTAGAAAAATTAAAACTTATGATAACTGAAAACAACCCCCCCATAATTTGTCTGCAAGAAACCCACCTCAAGAGCGATCCCAATCTGAAAGGATATAAATGTTACTCCAAACATAGAATTGACAGAGAGAGATTCAGTGGTGGAGTATCTTCTTTCGTCAACCTGAGTTTCACTCTACTCAAGAAATCGATCTCGACACAAATTTAGAAGCGGTTGCGTTCTCCATCCAACTGAAAACCAAATTCTCCATTTGTAACATTTATATACCCCCAAACAAAGACATCTCTCAACATGAACTCAAAAATCTGTTGAATCAGATACCTGCGCCATGCATAATCTTGGGAGATTTCAACGCACACAACACCTTATTTGGCTCCGTGTCCACAAATCAAAGAGGACAAGCTATAGAACAGTGGCTTAACTCTTCCAACCTAATACTTCTAAACACGGGATCGCCTACCAGATTTAACTCATTCAATGGAAATTTCAGTGCCCTTGACCTAACAATATGCAGCCCTACAGTCACACCTTACCTGACGTGGGAAACTTACCCTTATCTCTACGGTAGCACAGACTACCAATACAGACGGTCAACTGCATCTTACAAACATCACCAGTAGGTGCCGCGGCGTGTTATGCTCGTGAAAACTGAGAATCGGTGCGCCGCAGCAGTCACATGCTATCGCACTGCAGGGCAATAAAAATCGGCGAGCAGCGGCATGTTTGTAAACATCGCTTATTCAACAACTATAAATACAAGCACCACTACCGACCTTTGTGATAAATCCATGTTCTTATGATAAATCCATGTTCCTCCCTAACGGTGCTAGGTAGGTAATTTTGATCACAATTTACGAATTTTGTTTGAATGAGATGGAGTGGTTATTGTTATAACGAGTGATTGAATACATTTCTTCTCCAGTCACCTGTGATTCCTGAAAATCTGGCGAAAAACCGTGGCTACCAAGAAGACCCCTCGAGGCCTACTTTGAGGAAAAAATTCGATCACTTTTTAGTTAATATTACATATTCTGGAGACTATTTTTTCTATGTCCATCTATGTCCGTTTTGATTGATGTTCATCTTATTTTCGATGGGAAATACGACTCATCCATTTGATCAAAATTAAACATAGCAATAGCCGATTTGCATCTTATTACGTTCTGGAGCTCGTTCTGGAACGTAGCTATAGGTACCATCTGAGGTTTTCATCGGAATTTCACCAACAATATTCAAAACAATAAGGTGTAACATTTTTAAAGTGCAATGTTTTGATTTAAATTGCCATGATAAACTGACATGCGGTGTACTGGCCACGCACTGGGACGTCAACCAAAAATCGACTTTTTTATTTAATTCAATCAATTAAGTCCAATTTTGCATCAAAAAAACATTTATCTCTTAACTCTTCTGCGTAAATAAGCAGAAATCAGTTTAGAAGCAAAAGAACAATAACTTGATCACAGGCTGTATCTACGACGGAATTTTGTGACATGAGTAATATTACTTGCCTGTAACAAAAAAAATATATACAATATACAGGGTGTCTCAAAATTCGCGCCCCACAGCTCCACTCGGTATATGGAATCTTCTATGAAGACCCCAAAAGTTGCTAAAATTTTTTTTCGAGTTTTATTTTTCAAGTTATGGAGGGTCAAAGGTTGGTCATTCGAACCCTTCTAGTTTCGTTATTTTAGAAGATTTTTCTGAACTGTTTATGGCATAATATTGAGTAAAAAATATCAACCACTGAATGTGTACTAAATTTCCATTCACTACACAGGGTGGAGTCATACACTAAAAAATCCAATTTCGGTAAAAAACTTCTCCGAAAAAAGGTTGTTCGAAATATTAATATATACACCTTTATTTCATACATCGAAAAAACAGAAACTTTTCAAATTCTCCAGATTCTAAAATTTTGAAAAAGAATCCAAATAATCAATTTTTTACTTTGAATAGAAATAATATCAAAATCAATTCATGGCTATCAAACATTTCAATTATTTTCCATCTTAATTATTGTCGACCAATCCTAAAATTTCTCAATTACCATAACATGCCCTTCCAAAAATTCACAAACCTCATAATCCAATGAAAGTCCGTTGTTGTCTTTAAAAATTCTCGTGTCTATAAACTATCAAAACTCCTTAGTAGAATTTTACCAGATGTCTTGAATTTCAAACTAAATTTTAGTGTCAAAAACACAACAGAGTTGATCAACAAAATTAAAAACATCACTCCACCATTAAATTCATTTCTGATTTCTTCTGATGTCACAAATTTTCAAATTTATTCCCATCTGTTCCAATTACAGAATGTCTACTTTTGATAAAAAATATCCTTTCCAATTCCTCTCTTTCTGACAATTTTGCAGATAGCTCACAAGCTATCTCTATCTTAGATAGATATAGAGATAGATATAGATTCTAAGATAGAGCACACTCTATCTTAGAAACCGCTGTTAGGAACCCCACACTTTGACAAACACCAATTTCTACACATTTATTGCTTTGAAGATGACTCTTTATCCCAAATTGTAAGGCCGAAACGCGTCGCAATATACTTTTTCAATTTACGTGGAGAGACAGATTTATTGTACAGGGTGGCCCAACAAAATAAAAACAGAGGGGTTTTTTGGTCATTTCACCTCATTTTTCTTTTAAATCGGACAGGTCGACTCTAATATCAAGGGGGACATCTGGAACATACATTAGCGCAACTTTCAAATGACATTATCTACTTTACGATATCTACATCAAATCAAAGAGAATCAAATCCTCTTTTTGAAAAATTTTTTTTTCAAATTTCCAACCCCACCCCCTATTCTCCTAAGATTCTGAGTGTCCGATTTGATATTCTTGACCTCTCAATTTTCTTCATTGCAGTCAACGTCATCCTGCACAGCATCAAAAAAGAAAATTTTCTATGGAAGAAGTGCCACCCAAATTCACCCCTTCTAATTGAAAAATGATACTACCTACGTACTTTGCGATACATCAAATTGAAAGGACTTGAATTTGCTCCATGAAAAAAATATTTTAAAATTTTTTAAAAACCCCTCTTTCCCTCCTCAAATAGTTTGAATGTTCAATTGATTGGGGGAAGGGTTGAAAATTTTCAAAACATTGTTCTCGGAAGAAGAATTCAAATCCCTTCAATTCGATGTATCACAAAGTAGGTGGTATCTTGTTGAATTTTTAAGCTGGGTAGGGGAGAACACTTTCTTCACTGAAAATTTTCTTCTTCGATACTAGCTGGAATGACGCGGACCAAGTTGAAAAAAATTTGGGAGTCGATAATATAAAGCGGGACAGTCATAGAATTCCAGGAAGAAGAGTGGTAGGATCCAAAATTTTTTTTAAATATTTTTTCATAGAGAGAATTTAATTCTCTTAAATTTTTTTATGTATCGCAAGATGGGTGGTGTCCTTGGAAATTTCGAAGTTGAAGTGGGTGGGGTTGAGGGGTTTTGAGATAGAAATTCGCCAATGTATATTTCAGATGTCCCCCTCGATATAAAAATCGACCTGTCCGAGTTTTTTTCAAAAAAATTAGGTGAAATGCCCAAAAAGCCCCTCCGTAGTATTGTCGTTGGGCCACCCTGTATGCACCTTTATTTCCAATATATTATATATAGAAATTTTATTGAAAAAATTACACCTTCTCAACATTTTGAGCTGCAAAAACAAAGGATACTCAAACATAGGTAACTTTTGTAACAATAATAATCTAAAGAATATAATTATAATACAATATTATATAGTGAGAAAACAGTTAACAATATAACAATCATCAATAATAAAATATAAGTGTAGAAGTGTAAGTTTGTAATGTAAAGTGTAAAATGTTGTGTATATGTGTGAAAATCTCAAGAATATAGATGGTTACGTAAAATATAAATGGAGTCTTTCATAACAGAAGAAGCTATTGTTTTCAATAATTTTGCTGGCAACCTGAATTCTGTACAAAAATCCCTCAAAAAAGTTGAGATGGTCCCCCTCGCGCCTACAAAAATGCCATAGATCTCGATGTTCTCTAAGTCATATTTTTCTTTGTAGAAAGCTACCGTTGGCTGATATATTTGTTTCTTTTCTTCATGTACTTCTTGTGGCTGACTTTCGCTGATCTCGAAGCGCACACTTGGGTCTACTATTATTCCCCGCTTTCTTTTCCTATTTATACCAATCATGTCTATCCTTCTAATGCTTCCATCTTCTGCATATCCACTGACTTCCTCGTGCACTTCTAAACCTGTCTTCCTTAAAGCCTCAGCTAACATTGTTCTGACTGTATGGTGTCGCTTGTTCCGTAGTAGTTGGCCAAAAGGACAAGAGCCAAGGACATGTGGCAGTGTTTCTGAAATGAAGGTCTCGGCAGAGGCGCAACGCCTACACCGGGTGCCGTCCTTGCTCCTTCCCGGGATTACTCTTACAGGTGCTACATTTCCGATTATTTTGAGCGCCATGTTGTATTCAGACAGGGTGAAACCAATGCCTTTGGCTATGATCGTATTTGGAGGAGTATATTGTTTGAATAGCTCTACTCCTTTGCCCTTGTTTTGCATTTTCGTCCAGTTTACAAATTCTCGTTCTCTCAACATCTCTCGTAGTTTCTTAGTCGGCTCATTTCGTAGTTCCTCATCTATTTCCACTTTTCTCAGACAAAGTTGTTTTTCACTTTCCAGATTACGTGTTTGATTTATATAATCATTGTCTGCTTTAGACAACGAGATACACAAATTGTAGTGACAAAGAAAAGCTTCCCACTCAGCTTTAAAAATTTGTAGACCTTTATACTTTGACGGGGAATAAATTATTGATGTTGGAAAATCTGATGGCAGGTCTAAAATGTCTTTCAATGCTGATCTTATGATTCTATCAATGTCTTGGAGAAAACTCTTTGTAAGTTTATGTAAAGGAGCAGTCTGGAAGGAGTACACTAAAGTTGGCCATACACAGAAATTTAGTATATGAACTTTCTGATCTGCTTTCAGATGAGGATATTTCACGAGATTTTCAACTTTTTCTCCAAATTTTCTTATTAAAGATTCCTGTTTAAAGACAATTTCGTTCGAGAAATTCACCCCAAGATACTTGATACATTCTTGATTATCGATTGATCTTATAGTGCTATCGTTTAGTGCTAACAAAGAGAAAACCAGCTTCAAAAAAATGGTTTGAGTATTTTTGCGAACTACTAAAATATTCACATTCTTTGGATATTACTGTGTGTATCACTGAATGTAACAAAAAGTTCAAATGAATTTCCCATTGGCCATGAAGAACAGGCTGTTGATTTCTTGATTTTTTTTCAACCTTTTTAGAATTAATTTGCATAATGTGGCTGTCAAACGTCGATCGCCCCACCTCTTCTTTATTGAAACTATGTCAAAAGACAGTTTTCTAATTTTTTTTTCATAATATTTGAAGGAGTCTTCAAATCGCATATGTTTAATGACGTTCCATGATTTTTTTTTAGTATCAATAATTCATCTTCCTTCGTTAGATTTGCATACCCCAATAATTTTATTGTGCAATTGACAATGGTATTTTTGCAAAAGTTTTTTCACCAGATAAGGTGAATATTCCTAATTTATTGGGCCCCCTTTCAATATTCCTTGTAAGCCTCTAAGAAAATTTAGAAGTGCCTAAATGAAAACGGTATATAGGTCCATGACCTATACCTATCCTATTATTAGCTGTGGCTTTTGGTACCTTATGAAATTAATCTTCCACATGAGAATGAAAGATTTTTGGATGGAGTCTTGATTTAAAAATGAGTTACTTGAATGAAGAGAAATAAATGATGATGTAGGTCAAGATCTGCATTGAATAACAATATAAATAACAGGTCGTGGTAGGAATGGTAGTAAGCGTATGATGCGATAGTAAAGTGTGATAAAAACACAGCAACTGTCGAATTTCACTTGTTTGGGCAGGTATCACGTTCCGCTCTAGAGGTCGGCGGTTAGAATGTGACGCGCGGTCTCGCGCACCGCGGAGCGACACTTCGGGACGAACGCCACCTGGCAGTGGCAACCCAGAAACACATCGCCCTGTTCGCCGGTTGACCGTCTGTATTGGTAGTCTGTGACGGTAGTGATCATTACCCCATCAGAATCCAAAACCACCAACTAAACCCCAAGAAATATTCGGTGGTCTACCCTAAATGGAATCTGAAAAACGCCAACTGGTCATCATTTTCCGAAGAAGTGGACCATAAACTTGAATCATTTTTACCTACTGACAACGACATCGACCAAACCGTACAAAACTTCTGTCAAATTATACTTGATTCAGCACACAACCACATAGGCAAAATTTCCTCCAATCCCAAAAAGTTCACACCTGTTCCTTGGTGGAACAAAGAATGTGCCGAGGCTATAAAAGCAAGTAAAAATGCCCTCAACAAATTGAAGAGAACAAACTCCGTAGAAAATCTCTTGAGTCTTAAAAGGTTGAGAGCTAAAGCCAGATATGTTGTGAAGAAAAGCAAAAAAGAATCATGGGAAAATTATGTTTCTACTATCAACCCCTCGACGCCCATGACTGAAGTCTGGAACAAGGTAAAAAAACTCAAGTCCATCAAACGTCCCCGAATCACAATAATAAGAGACAGCAACCAAATTTTTGACTGTGAATCCGATATCGCTGAGGTTCTAGCTGAACAGTTCCAAGCAAATTCAAGTGATCTAAACTTCGACAAAGATTTTTTACAATTCAAAAAACACAAAGAATCTCAGGAGATAAACAAACAAAACAATAATTTTCTCTCCGTCAATTTGTCTCTCACTATCTCAGAACTCGAAGAAGCATTCAAATCAGCCAAGGATTCTCATCCTGGTCCAGACGACATTCCTTACTCTTTTCTGAAAAATCTGTCCTTCAAAGCCAAGCTCGTCCTGCTCAATATCTACAACATAATCTGGCAAACACATGAATTTCCTAGCCCTTGGTCAAGCTCCATTGTCTCTCCAATTCTGAAGCCAAACAAATCAAGCGATGACAAAGCCTCCTATCGGCCAATATCCCTAACTTGCACCATGTGTAAAACTCTTGAGCGTATTATCAATAACCGTCTAGTTTGGCACTTGGAAAAGTCAAACTTACTTCATCCTTCCCAAAATGGCTTCAGAAAGCACCGATCAACAACTGACAACATAGTTCAACTGGAATCTGAAATTCATGAGGCTTTTGCGATCAAACAACATCTTCTGGCAGTCTTCTTTGACGTAGAGAAGGCCTATGACATGACTTGGACCCGTCCAATAATTGAAAAGCTAGTCGAATGGGGTCTTAAGGGAAACATCTTGGCGTTTATCCAAAACTTCATTCACAACAGATCTTTCAAAGTCAGAATCAACGGTATCTTGTCTCACAATAAAAAACTAGAAAACGGACTTCCTCAGGGCGCAGTCCTCAGTGTAACACTCTTTTTGATCGCAATAAACGAAGTAATAAAAACCATCAAAGCGCCAGTTCGTTGTAGCCTTTTTGCTGACGACCTACTTATATACATAAAAGGAAAAGATGTCTCCTCAATTCAAAAAATTTTACAAACTACCCTGAAAAAAATCGAAAACTGGGGGAAAACATCGGGATTTAAGTTTTCCGTTCCCAAAACCAACTGCATGCTTTTTAGCAAAGCCCGCCAACTCAGTTCGCCTCTTCTTCGTCTTTACGGAAAAAGCCTGAAATTCTCTGAGTCCACAAGATTCCTAGGAGTAATTTTCGACCAAAAGTTATCTTGGCGGCAACACATTTCCTATCTCAAGAAATCATGCAATCACGGTTTAAACCTAATGAAGATTCTATCCAACCACTCTTGGGGAGCGGATTGTAAAACTCTGCTATTGATCTATCAAAGTCTCATCAGATCTAAACTTGACTACGGAGCAATTGCCTACATGACCGCTAAGAAATCCTATCTCAAAACCATCCATTCCATACAGACAACAGCCATAAGAATAGCCACCGGAGCTTTCTGCACTACACCAGTTGAAAGTCTACTAGCACTTGTAAATGAACTGCCACTCGAAATTCGCGCCAAGCGCTCCACATTAAATTATGCTGTAAACGCATCTTCCAATCCGAAAAGCATTTGCCACAATTTAGTCCTCTCTCAAAGGTTCGAGGGCAGGTTCAACTCAAACACCACACCTACAATACATGAAAGGGTTAGACGTATCCAACAAGAGCTGGACATCGAAATTCCAAAAACTCTTCCTTGGTACAACTGTTCAACTCCTCCTTGGAAACACTCAAAAATTCGGACAATACTCAATCTAAAAAAATATAACAAAAACGAAACTAGCCACTCTCTTATTAGAGCAGATTTTCACGCCATAGTCTCCAGTCTCCCAGACTACAACCTTATTTACACAGACGGCTCAAAAACTGAAAACAAAGTGGCTTCCGCTCTATTCACACCATCATCAAAACAGGCCTTCAGACTCCAGAATTACAACAGCATTTACACAGCCGAACTTTACGCAATTCTACAAGCACTTCTATTCATAAAACTTCAGCCAGAAGAAAGGTACATAATCTGCTCAGACTTACTAAGTTCTCTTCAGTCCATCAACCATATATACCCCCGCAACCCCCTAGTACAACAAATAAGAGAAGAAACATTTGACAAATCCGATAGAATCATCCTGATGTACACCCCTTCTCATGTTGGCATTCATGGTAACGAGGAAGCAGACCGCTTAGCAACAGAGGCCACCTCTTCACATGACCTTCCAATATACAAAATTGACCCCCCTGGAGATTTTTAAGCTGCCATAAAATGCAAAACCACATACTTCTGGCAGCAAAAATGGGAACTAAAAGACACTTACCTCAGGGAACACAAACCTTCCATCAGTGCCATGCTTTTGAATCCCGAAAAGAGAAGGGATCAAATTATACTAAACAGGTTACGACTCGGCTACACCAAACTAATAGTGCAGTAAAGATAGGTTTTGAGGTTGAAATAATTATTTCATGAAATTTTGAAGCTGTTATCGATTCAGAATTTCATCCTCTACCATGTACTCAAAATCCCCGAAAATCCCACTCGAGCATTTTTCTTGCGCCGCTGTCAAAGTATATCATGTTTGCTGCAGCAAGTCCAAAAATTGTATCCTTGCTTTTGTCACATTAGAGCTATATTGTTAGCTCAGAGCTGTTGGTATATACTCCAGGGCATGACCAGAACGTCATCTGAACCGTCGACATCCTATTTCCCGCAAAAAAAAAACGTAACTTGCTTTAATCTGCAATTACCAGTGGTAACGAAGTGTAGTTCGGGGATTAGTGACCAAATTTGATAAAATCTGTTCTTTTTGTGATAAAGGCATAAAATTTCGTATGAGTGGTCTTCATGGTCCCTTTTTCAAATGTAGGCATGACGCCTCGTCATATTTTGGTTGGGGGGGCTCAGGGGCCCCCTTGAAAATTGAAGTTGCAGATACTCATTCAAACCACCATTAATAATCGTCACGCATCTCAAAAAGTAATCATTTGACTCTACGTTAAATCTCAATAAGAGGCAGACCAGTTGTCGCCATGTACGCACTGTTCTTCATAATGAAAAAAAAAATTCTTCGGAATGTCAAAAAAAAAATCAGATTTTTATAATTTTTTCATGTAATAGAAGAGTAAATTCATCTTCCGCATACTATTATCCACTAATTCGTATCTGCCGAAGCCGTTGATGGAGTCAATTTCTTGATATTGACATCTAAGAAGCAACAATTCCAGATGAAACCAGCCAATTCAAGTGCTCAGTTCAGCAGCGTTTTTCCCAATTTTACCAATTAATATGATGATAATTCATTATTGGGTGGATAGCTTCAACTGTTTCGTAATTTTAATGAGTATAACTAAATGATAAATGATGCGCGAAAGCCCCAAAAGAAATATTTTAACCGCCACTTGTCACTGTTAAAATTGCACCAAATTTCATGCTACTTTGGCGAAACAACAGCAAATACAGACTAATGAGTGTAGACAAACGTCAATACGATCTGCAGTTGTCAAGTAGAAGGCACAAAGAATCAAGATTAAGGCGTGAAATACTTCAGAGCTTTGAGATCGAGTTAATACACGGTACAAAAATATTGTCAACACACCCTAGGGACACAAATTTTATGATGGTGGGCGACGTAAAAAACATTTTTTCCTAGGCTTTTGCGCTTGGTTCCGCGTGTAGTCAAAAGGAATCAAGTTACAGAATAGTTTCAGCTATCCATCCATTCATAAATTGTCAATCATATTGATTGGGAACAATAAAAAAAACGCTGTTGAACTTCACACTTAAATTGGCTTATTTCTTCGGGAGCTGTCATTCCTAGAATGACAGTATTAAAAAACAGATTTCATGAATAGCTTCGGGAAATACAAATTAGTGAATAATGGTACACAGCAGATCAATTCACATTTTCTTAGATGGAAAAATCATTAAAAACTGTGCTTTTTTTGACACTCCGAAGAAATTTTTTTTTAACCCAAAGAACAATGCGTACATGTCGACAACTGTTGTGTCTCTTGTCAAGATTTAGTGTAGAGTCAAATGATTACTTTTTGAAATGTGTGACGATATTTACCGATGGTTTGTGGGAGTTCCTGCAACTTCAAACTTTTAAGGGGGTCCTTGGGCCCCCCTAACCAAAATATGGTGAGTCGTCGTGTTTACATTTGAAAAGAAGACCATGAAGACCGCTCATACCAAATTTCATGCCTCTATCACAAATCAAACAGATTTTAATTAACTTGGTCATTAACCCTCGGATTATCTTTAATCAACACTGTTAATTGGGAATTAAAGCGACTTACGTGTTTTCTTTTCGGAAAATACAAGTTAAAAGTTTGAACGAAGGTCTGGTCATGCCCTGCAGTGTATATCAACAGCTCTGAGCCAACAATGTAGCTCTAGTGAGACAAAAACGAGAAAACAATTTTAGGACCAGTTGCAGCAAACATGATATACTTTGACAGCGCCGCAAGAAAAATGCTCAACTGGGATTTTCGGGGATTTTGAGTATGTGGTGGAGGATGAAATTTTCAATCGATATCTGCTATAAAATTTCATGAATTAATTTTTTCAAGGTTTGGGGTCTTTTTTGACTATCTTTACTGCACTATAACTCATTCTTTCTTGATAACAAAACAAGACCGACCAAGCTGTTCAATGTGCAGTGTCATACTGACTGTCAGCCATATTCTACACACATGCCCTGACTACGACACCCAGAGATCGCTGAACAACATCACACACTCTCCAGATATCCTAACAAACCCAGCCAAATACATCAAGGTACTGAAATTTCTAAAAGATATCGGTATATATGAAACTTTATGACGATTCAACACTTAGCTAGATTTGATCCTATGTAAGCCACTTAACCCATCATCCTTTTCCGTGGTCTTATCTGTTTGTATGTTTGAAAGTCGCCAATATAGACCCATTGGCGTGAAAAATGTGTCCCTGTCTGTTGCTGTCCCTATTGTTCGATTGTCCCAACCAGCTGTTCTTAGATCAGGTACTTAAACCTCCTTGTCATCGCTAATAACCCTTTGTGGTTGATGCGAAATCATAAAAAAAAAAATATTCCTCCCATAAACCTGCAGACTTCAACTCGGGGATAAGTCACAAACCAGTGCAATTGGCGGAGGAGCTGTTCGAGAGCTTGCCCGGATTTATAGCCAAGATGCTGGACTTTTATGGCTCTCCTAATTAGACAAAACTTGAGGATTGCATATTTGTTGTTACAAATTGTTTCTAGTTGACCGATCGTCTTTAAATGCAATTGTGTTGAGCCAGATAAGATTTGATTAGCGAAAAAATGAACTCAATATGGTGAACCTTCTGGATTGAAATATATGGAATATTCAGGTACCAAAGCTACCAAGAAAAAATAAGAAACGAGTCACTGATAAAAGTGAAAAATATCATGCATCCTTGAGCCACATTACAGGCATTTTTACGTAGCGTTGTGGAGCCCAGACGGCATAGGGTAGAACTGTGAACGCGATCATTGGTCGTGATTGAACCTCAACTGGAATCAGTTATTCATGTCGAGCGAAAACTGGTATAGGTGAGTGCTAGGTGTCGTCCAATCTGGGACCCACGTTGGACGCCACCTTGAAGAAATTCATCGTCGCTCGCTTGATTTCGCAGGCTCAGGTCACTTTTGGTATGAGTGACGGTGAAATAATGCCACCAAAAAGTAACAGCAACAAAACTAGGCAACTCCTGCGAAATGCAGTTATTTCTACTGTAACGATTTTGGCGATCCACTAAAACGTTCTGAATACTGATATTTGTCAACACTGAGTTGTCCATCGTTATTATATTGAGTTTGTTCTGAATAAACAGAGTATGTGTCTCGCATTAAGCTACTCAAATAAGCGTTGATGTAACATAGCCTAGTCTATTATGAGAGTCCTCTGGCTATTTACGGGTTTAACTAAACATGTTCGATTGGTGAACGTGGGTACTCAAATAAATAAAATATAAATTCCGCGAGTTACGAAGACCCTGGGATTTACGAGGCTGTGTACGTAGTGTACACGGATTTAATCAGGAAATTTAACATGTATTGGAAAGCACCACCATCCATCAAAGCGCAAGTTGAAATACTTGACTACACGTGTTCCGATATTTCTGGATGTCTTCAATAATCCGTGTCGAAATTGCCTATTCGGTGATAAGTACAAATTCTTCTGCGATTTGAATGTATCATGAAAACAAAAATGATGATAACAGCAGCCAAATTGCAACTGCATGCTTTTGGAGGGAATCAGCGTCCTTGCTCACCTAAAAGTGGTTGTAACCGTCGTTACGAAAATTTGAAAAATCACTAGATTTTGTGACGTCCAATTCATTTAATTGCGTCAATTTCGTAAGTTTAGTTTTGAAGAGATTCTCTTGACCCTCAAGCACTTGGTCATCGTCAAAAGAATGACAGAAGGTGGTGTATTGGCTAGAAACATTGCAGTTGTGTTAAAATGCTGAACAAGAACTATCCAAAGAACACTCAACCGACTGAGAAATCCAGTATCGCCCGAGAATAAAGTTGGCGAAAAACAACAACAGTCCAAAACAGGATTATAAGAATTGTAACTGCAACAAACAAGCACCGCCACTTCAATGAAGATTACCAACCCTGAGAAATGGCTGAGTGGAACAGGTGCTTATTGACGGATAAAAGTAAAATAAATTTGTTTTGATTGGATGGGAGGGTTTTAGTATGGCTAAGAAGGAAGGAAAGGAGTGTGATGAAGAAAACGTGGAGGCAATGGTTAACGGTATATAAATTTGTGTATAAGATAGTCGTGATTCATTACGCTCCAAATTCCGGCGACAACATTATTCTTGTTGACTACAAGGCTGGACCGCATTAAGCTCAAATCGTCAATGGGTTTTTGAGAGACCACGGTATTGAGAGAATGGAGTGGCCACCCTTGTCCCTAGACATTAATCCGATAGAGCGTTTATGGAGCAGGATGAAACTGGAATACAAAGAAAGAAAGGAGCAAATGGAAAACTTGGATGAATTGATAACGCGGTTCAGGAAGAATGGGAAGCTATTTCCCAGAAGTTCATCAGCAATTTAATTGTAGAGGTGCTTAGACAAGTTGAAACAATAATTCAAGCAAAGGGCCAAGGGGTGGTTCAACAACATAGTAAATTTTTAGGTACTGTTTGATCAGTAGGAGCGTTTGAGCATTTTTTGCATGAAAAGAAGTTCAATCGAAATTCGCTTTACTTGAGGATGTTTCTTGCTTGTATGAGACAAGAACTGGTCATGAAGGACCACTGGGCTAGACAAGCTAGTGATTATTCCATAAGGATTGTCCCAGCCATTTTCAGGTTTGTGCAAAGACGCTAATTCTCCCAAAAGCGTGCAGTTGTAATTTGGCTGCTGTAGTCAAACATTTTTCATCTCATGTCAGCAAGGAAATTCCTGAAGTGTTCACAAAAAAAAGACTTGTTCGAAGACAAGTTGTGATTTTCATTCAATTGAACATTCAAATTGAACAACATTGAAACCCTCGTCCCGAGGTTGTGATAGAAATGTAAAAAAAGGTACTTCGATACCCTGTATCTTTATTAGGACTGAGTTGTTGTCCACCGAAACTCTTTGAATATTAAGTTCTGTAAAGACTGAGTCGTCAATCGTTATTATATTGAGCTTGTTCTGAGTAAACAGAGTATGTTTCTCGCATTAAGCTACTTAAATAAGCATTGATTAAACATATCCCAGTCTATTATGAGACTCCTTTTGCTATTTACTCATCCAAACATGTTTGATTCGCGAACGTGGGTACTCAAATCTATGCCGATTTATATAGCACACACACACATGCTCGCCAAATGATTTACAAACACGTTCTCTTTACAATGTTATAATGTTGATTTTATTGAGCATCCACACACATACACACATCTTTGCCGGTGGGACATTAGCAAAACTATCTGTGGAAGGAACTGGCTATAAATAAATCCGGGCCAACAATAACGTATACTTTGCCACTGCACACTCCAGGAGGTGAATTACGATTCGGAATTACGTTCCTCTTGCATGTAATTGGAACGGAATTGTCAATTAACTCGCCGGAAAAATTAGCACACGGGAATAATTGCCTGGATCCCATCTCTCCGCGCGACTCTTCACCTCCAACCACCGCTGAAAGCCAAAGGAATTATAACGTTGTCTAATTTATGCCGTAAGTCCGGAATATTGACATTTGCAGCAGCTTGGCGTTTTATTAATAATTTTTTTTTTAATTAAAACCGTACAAATTTCTTTGGCGGAACGATTTTGACATTGGAGATTATTGGTTCCGAATGACGTCACGGGTCCCGGCCCGCGGCTTAATATTCGCGCGTCCGTCCACCTTTTATATATTCTGTGAATAAAAGTGAAAGCGTTTGGGATTAAAAAAAAAATAATCGAATAACCCATGGGAAATGGGCACAGATCTGAATCATACGTAGGTAACAGTTTCTATGACGTCAATCGCGCCTCGCTTGTTTCAAAAACGCGGTAATTTTGTCTTTGCGCTTCCAAAAGCAACGAACCTATGCTCAGTTGTAATTTTTGCATGCCTTGACTATCATAGTGTCACCGACGTAATGCTGTACGCACGACCATAGGTACTTATACACGTTACTAGTTTTTATATAACTTTTACGATCATTTATAACTATTACCAATCACAATTTGCATTATTGAATTTCCCATTCTCTTACTGTTGCAGGAATGTAGTATTCAAAATACTGCTGCAAGACCTATTATGAGTGAGCTGCAATCTACGATAGAATTCTCTGTGGAACTATACAAATTCTACAATGTCGATTTATTCCAAAGAGGGTGAGTTACCACGATTCATTTCTTTTGAACTTTGCATGTCGCTGAAAATAGTTTGTGGTTTATGAACGGCCACGGCGTGTTTCCGTATAGGCTTTTTATTATTTCTTTAGGATTTAAAAAAGTTCTGGTTCTTAGTTTAGTTGTTATTGCTAATCTGATACATTTGTAATATGTAATTGACTTGGAGTATTTATTATTGTTGTTCAACCTTCACGTATGGTCCAATGGTGCTAAAGACGTCACATCCAGCCGGGCACTTCTTTTAAATCTCGAAATCGCATGTATTATGGTAATTCGATTTGAGAAACTAATCCCGCGTTTCGCGATCGGGTGATTGAAACGGCATTGTGTAAACATGCATGTCAATATGTGTGGACGTCCAGAGACCTCAATCATTCGCATCAGGGAGGCACCTACCTAATCAATAAAATAATGGGAATGTAGTTTTGACGTTTTGATTGCTCTGATAGGGCGTCATGCTAAAAATAATTGTGAATTTTGACTTTTCCGACCCTTCACTAGTGGAAGGGGAAGTATTGTGATGTGATCCTGCAGAAAAATTACCTGTCGATGATAGAAAAAAGTCAAAGTTCAACACTTCAACATTATTGTCAAAAGCAACATAAAGAAAGAAACAAATTAGGTTTGCAGTTGGGGTTTTCCAACTTCCCAGTCGAGCGCTACAAATTTTCCATTTTTTTCCTGGCCGTTATCGCCCGAGGCGGCCAATTGGCAAATCACTCAGAATGGGGTGTATAATGATATTCTAAAATGAGATTTGCGGGTTGTCCAAACATTTTTTCAGAAAAAATTGATACTATAAAACACCAGTGAGACCGGGAAGCAAAAAAAAAAGGTGTTGGGTGGGAAGAAGCTTGAAATGACCAGATGTAGTGGTCTCCTGGCCCTCGAAATAGTGCGACAACAAAAGAAAACCGGCTCAATGCAGTAGAAAAGGCAGGAAAATGATGAAATTGAAATTCATTAACGGGACTCAAGAGAAAAACAGAGGTGTTTGGGCAGGGAGATGCTAAACAGGACAAGCCACAGTAGAACCGCCGCTTTCAAAATCCCTCAAAAAAGCCGAAAAATGGCGTTAATTCAATGGAAAATACATTGAAAGAAGGAACAACGCGTTCAAAGAAGGAGCAATGCGTTGAAAGAAAGAACAACTCCAGTCAAAGTTTCTAGATAAACTACGCAACATTGAATACGACACATCGAAAATTCTGCCCCTTTTCACATTGGGATAACTCCTGATTGTTTTGGACGATTTGAAATCTGTGCCGTTGCTTAGCCCAATCTTCTAATAATCCATAACTGTGAATAAGGAACTTGATGCAACTTGAATAAAGTTTATACATGGTGACATGTATAGCGGAGCAAAACTGTCAGGGGTTCAACATGCTCTCATTTAAACAATTCTTTTTTCTGGATTCTGGACGGATAAAAGATAACTCCATACCTCGCTACGTTACTCGATTTATTTCCCCTAGCTTCGTTATTTACAGGGTGGTATCAAAAAAACAATTTTTTGGTTTTTCGGTGATGTCATTTCTTATTCTTGACCGATTTTCAAAATTCAGGGCTCAAATTGAAGCTGAAACGTCAAGTAAGGAGATCCCATGATCAGAATCGACAGGAAATAAACATTGAAAATGTATGGTTTCCTCAAGAGTGACCCGACGTTTCATCAGCCCCGTAATCTGGGGCTGATGAAATTACATCGGCGAATTACAATCAACCGATAATCAACTTTGGTCTTGAGCGAAGCATTCATTCTGAAAATCTTCTGAAATTTAGAGCTTGAATGAGACAAGAACTGTGATGAAGAAACGAAAGTACAACTGCATGTTATCAAGGCAAAATCATCTTTCTTGCTCATATGAAATAGCCTGTTATACTAACGTTACGGGAATGATCGCTCACCTGCAGCTTTTGTAACCAACGTTACGGAAATTACAACAAACAGAATTTTTTGATGCTGATTGTTCTAATCTCCGTAACGTCAGTAATAAGCGATTTCATACGAGCACGAAAGTTTATTCTGCCTTGATAACATGCACTTGTAATCCATTCATTACACCGGATGAATGGATCACTCGATATTTTCTATTTTTACGTCAGATTGTGGTCTCATGCCTCAACAAGGCATGGTGTTTTGAATTTCGTTCCTGCATCATTTTTTGGCATCATAATAATTTTTTCATTGCGCCGTTTTTTGATGAAAACAAATGAAATTTTAGCAGGGGTGTTGATTAAATTAATCATTCATCTATTTGCTTTGGCTGCGGGATGGTTTTTTGGGGAGAATAATTAGCATGGTATGGTTTTTCATGTAGGGATCTTGGGCATCAAGCAAGTATCTCGATGAATTTTCGAAACGAAAAATAGACGGACGGATTGGCCGGTCAACTCTCCAGATCTCAATCCCATCGAGCACGTTTGGGGTGCGCTATGCTCTGATGCAGAGAAAAATGTTGAACCGCTCAGTTCAACCACATTGGGTCGAAAAGTTACGAGAAGTTCTGCATCAAGAGTGGATGGCCATTCCAATTGACATCATGAGATATTGAGTAGGTATGCCGTGAAGATGTCAAGAGTCGTGAGGGCAAAAGACGGTCTTACACATCAATAAAATGTTGATGTTGTGTGGTTCTTATTGCCTTGGAAGCAAAAATGAAACTTTCTTGAATATTTCGAATTTTTATGTCGATCAATAAGAAAAATGATATAATAATAATCAAATTCCTCTCGAAGTCAGCACCACAGTTTATTTATACTCAAAATTACAATATTTCAACCCCTCCAAGTGCAGCCATTCACAGATCTGAAACAATAACAATTAGTTATACAAAGAAAAGAACAACCCACATATCTTGCTGGAAATTATTTAAATGAAATTATTGCATGATTCAAAATGTTAATCGATAAATGTGTATTATCTAAACAAAAAGCGTGCGCCGAAGAGAACGCACGGCAAAGGAAACAAATCTCATGTACTGTCGAAAAAGACGTACTGGGTGACCGGAAACGAGATCAATGCAACGAAGACATGTCAAGGGCTGCAAGATATGTCCACACCCTCAAGCTTCCCAATTCGCGAATTCAGGCACGACTCACTAGGACTGAATTGGCTCCTGGTAATTTCAAGGGATTCAAAAAGGGTTCTCCTGGCACAACACGATTCGTTCATCATCACAAACACTGTAGTGGTGACCAGACAAAACAATATAGTCGGCGGATCTAGAATTGGAGGGCGTGCAGGCAGACATATTCCTCCTTATCTCACTCGAATGCTCACGAATTCTGGCTGAGAAACTGCGTCCAGTCTCACCCACGTAGACAGCATCGCAGTCGGAGCACCTGAGCTTATAGACGCCCGAACTCTGAAGGGATGGGACAGGGTCCTTCGAGCGGCACAAGAGGCCTTGCAACAACTTGTTGGTGCTGAAAGAAACCGAGACACCAGCATCAACATAAGGATTGGCCAGTACAGTGGAGTTGTGGTCAAAGTGATAGAGAGATCTGTGGGTGACTGACTGGGGGGCGGTGAGGAACACGAAAAAAAAAGAGTAGGAATCAGAGTGTTTGATAATAAAAACTTCGAGGATCAAGCTCTGGGGAAACCCGTTGCTGTGGTCCATCTGCAAAATGATGTTGCACTCGCTATTAAGATTGGTCGAATCCATGGGTACACTGAACAAACGATGAAAGTAAGAGTGGAAAGCCGCAAGCCTCGATCTGAGGGTATGGCACGAAGTGGAAGGGATCACGGTATCAGTTAAGTTGGTTTTCGGTAGATGGAGAATGTCAAGGCGTGTGAAACTCTGGTGATATTCAAATCAAGAAAAGGAAGGTACCTCTATGTCCCAGCTCAACCGTAAACTTGAATTGTTATGAATGGAATTCAAAAACTCCGTGGACAAGACAAAGCTGAGTCTTTCTCGTCACCCTTGCAAATGGCTACAACGTCGTCCACGTATCTGTACCAAAGAACAATGTTAGAATGCCAGGCGAATTTTTATAAAAAATTTGGTGCATAAAAAAATGTCAGCTAACAGGGGTGAAAGGTTTGATCCCATGGCCAAACCGATGTTCTGGGAATACATTATTGGAGTTGAACTGGAAACAATTTTGCTGAAGGGCCAAGCCAGAAGGTTGCATAGTCAGTGCTAGCGGTACGCAAAAAAAAGTGGCATTTGATGATACAAGCAAGCCACTTTGTATATTTGTTGTCTACACCCATTAGAAAAATTTGACCCGCAGTTCCTAAAAATTCATCCCTTAGGACTCGAGATTTGGGGAGGGGGAGGGAATACTATAAAAAAATACCAAACTTTTTCATCCAAACCTGCTGAGGCGTGTTTGGTGTCAAAACTATATAACTCAGACCTCCTCGATACAATGACAATGTCAAAACTCTCGTGCGGTCACCGGAAGTCGAGTTAAGTCGTCATCTTTGAAAATTAGAGCTGAAGGTCAAAATTACAAAGTAAGCGTCAATTACCCATATGTTGGGTATCGATTCTTAGGTTTTCGGGGTCGCTGAAGACGTATGAAATGAAACAAAAACGATTGGGTACACCGTTCGCCCATATGGTCTACCCATGGGCCCAGAAGTCAGGCAAGCGAGAAAAATCCTACAAATTTTCGAAAATAGAAGTGAAATAATAATGTGAAATAGCTCCAGTCTGTACTTGGTGATGATGCTGTATCAGCTGTTCTATGAGATTTATGATGTGCACCTGTGAGCTGTCAAAAATCCAAAATGGCGCCCATTTAAAACACTCAGGGGAATAATTTATCGTGATTTCCTTTAGAAAGCTCCCACGTGTCACTAACTAAGCACATGTTGTTCATCAGTGAACAACGACTAAGAAAGGTCCTCACACTATTGGCGGTATCTTGCATCGTTTAAAAGATATCCGCCGCGAAATTGTTTCGGAACCGTTTTTGGACAATAGATTGAACACTTGAATAGGAGGAAAAACTTTGTATGTAGAATTGAAATAACCGACCTAAAGATATTTGCTTTGTTTCATGTAGTCATGTTTTATGGTTTAGATTGCGTGATCTGTCATTCCTGGTATATGGCGAGTCATAAATCCAAGCTGTCCGCCGCTGTAGGGTTATTCAGAAAATTTCATGCTAACTGTGTCCAAAAGCGGAGGGAGGGCGGAAAAACTCAAACATGGAAGGTCTACAAACGATAGCTTAACGCATTTGATCCAAAGTGCAAAATATCGAAAATACAAAAAATCCAAAACGCAAAATATCTGAATTAAGTACAAAAGATTCAAAGTACAAAAATCGACAGTACAAAAGAGCTGAAATTCGAAAGATCTAAAGTACAATTCGTACAATGTAGGAAATTTAAAAAATATAAATGGTTTTGAGTTTCGGTACTCCCTTTTCTTCAAATCCACCAATGAGAAAGTTGCTTTTATTGACTCACCAGTTGAGGAGCTGGCTTTTGACTCAAGTTGCCTCCTCTCCAAACCTATCAAAAGGAGTTGGTTTTTGACTCAGATTCCTCCTTTCCAGACCCACCAGATAAAAATTGTTCAATACACAGGTCAACACCAATTTTGTGCCTGGGATAAGTATACCAAATTTCTGTAGCTTGAGTCAAATCAACCTGAAAAAAAATAATATCCCATGAAAAAGTTTGCTTTTGACATATTTAGAAATTTATGAAAATGTCGATTTTGATAGATTCACTTGTTGAAAAAAATTGAAAAAAAATTTTTTCTTGTTCTTTTTATCAACTTAAACACAAAATTCATACAAAATAAGAAAAAAAAATCAGAAATGAAGTCTTTGACTCTTTCTATTATGATCATGAGAACTTCAACAATTTTTCATTTTTTCCGGCATTTTGAATTTCCTACAAATGTCAAATAAAACACTTGACTATCGTTTTTGCGACTCCAAAGCACTCTACACTTTAATGTAGATGACACATGAACGTCAGAATTTTCCCCCCTCTCCCTATAAACTGATTTTCTGTTTTTATTCATGATATAAAATCTGTTCCATTAGTACCTATCAATATTACAAAAGCAAACTTTAATGAGAATGTGGGTATTTTCCCATTATTTTGACTCATAACATTTAATAAAATCATAAAATAAACCCAGGCACAAATATTTTTTTTCACTTTGTTGACCTGTGAATTCAGGTTTCCTAAATCTTTTCAAACCCTCTAGATATGTCTAGACTCTAGAGTCGTCGACTAAGTCTTGCTTAGTAAGTTTGAACAAAAAGAGTAAACTCGAGTCAAAAAGCAGCTTCTTATATGGTGGACTTAACACAAATGGAGGAAACTCAAGTCAAGAAGCATTTCCTGATCCAGTGGATCTGAAAAGAAGGAGGAAACTTGTGACCCTTCCTATTTTCGGTGGTTTGTATTTATATTTTGGACCTACTGTATATTAGACATACTATAGATTTACATCTTAGGTACTGTAACCTTTTGTATTTTAAATATTTCGCGTTTTGGATAACACATTAGATATTTTCTTAGATTTTTTGCAATTGGATCTTTTTTCCGCCACTCTATTTCCTCCTGTTTTCTGCAACAGTGCAACATTATTTAATAAAACGGTGGCAGAGCGAAAGATTTTCTCATTAGTTTTTATCATGTAGGTGTCATTTTTCAATTGAAATTTCACGTAAGTACATTTTCACTTTAGATAGGTAAATAGGTGGTTGGTATAACTCTCAAATTATTGAAGAACTAAAAATGTGAAGTAATGTACAGGTGCGGTAGATAATTATTATTTATGGAAATCCAACAATAAAGTTGGTATGAAATTTTTAAACTTACAGAGGCGGACATCTTGGATTTATGACCCTCCATACATAGACCAGGAATGACAGATCACGCAATCTAAACTATAAAACATGACTACATAGAACAAAATAAATATCTCTAGGTCGGTTATTTCAATTCTACATGCAAAGTTTTTCCTACTATTCAAGTATTCAATTTATTGTCCAAAAACGGTTCCGAAAGAGTTTCGCGGCGGATATCTTTTAAACGATGCAAGATGCCACCAATAGTGTAAGGAACTTTCTTAGTCGTTGTTCACTGATGAACAACATGTGCTCAGCTAGTGACACGTAGGAGCTTTGTAAAGAAAATCACTATAAATTATGCCCCTGAGTGTTTTAAATGGGCGCCATTTTGGATTTTTGACAGCTCACAGGTGAACATCATGAATTTCACATGGAACAGCTAATACAGCATCATCACCAAGTACAGACTGGAGCTATTTCACATTATTATTTCACTTCTATTTTCGAAAATTTGTAGGATTTTTCTCGCTTGCCTGACTTCTGGGCCCATGGGTAGACCATATGGGCGAACGGTGTACCTAATCGTTTTTGTTTAGTTTTATACGTCTTCAGCGACCCCGAACACCTAAGAATCGATACCCAACATATGGGTAATTGACGCTCACTTTGTAATTTTGACCTTCAACTCTAATTTTCAAAGATGACGACTTAACTCGACTTCCGGTGACCGCATGAGAGTTTTGACATTGTCACTGTGTCGAGGAGGTCTGAGTTATATAGTTTTGACACCGAACACGCATCAACAGGTTTGGATGAAAAAGTTTGGTATTTTTTCAAAGTATTCCCTCCCCCTCCCCAAATCTCGAGTCCTAAGGGATGAATTTTTAGGAACTGCGGATCAAATTTTTCTAATGGGTGTAGACAACAAATATGCAAAGTGGCTTGCTTGTATCATCAAATGCCATTTTTTTTTAATAATCCTGGTGTACCGCTTGCACTACAAGCGTTACAAAAGCGTCAACGTTGTTGCAAAAAGTTTGTCTCAAACAATCTGAATACACTCATCCGCCGGAGCACTCGGGAACAAGTTAGTGACATCCAACGAGACAAGAATAGCACCAGGAGGCACATGGACCGAAGTGAGCTCCCTGATGAGAGAAACGGAAGAAGGTACAGAGTATACGTGGCGGTGAAGTTAGTTGGCTGTTTGGTTTGATTAACTTATTCAAGATACCTAAGTGCCAGCCTGTGGCAGGGGGAATCGATATATGAAACCAAGGGGCGAATGGGACAGACTGGTTTATGGATCTTTGGGAGGCCATAAAGCATGGGGACCAAAGGGTCGTCGCGTCGCGTCTTCTTGTTTTACCCCATTTGTCACATCGAATGATTCAGGCGTTAGATACTTTGTTTTGTACAACAACTTTGGTTTTCAACTTCGTTATCATCATCTCAACTACACCCTCATCAGCTTTTGTCCTGGCTTTTGCGGTACTCCTATTCGCCATTTAAATTAATTTTCCCGCAACAAGATGGCTGCCAACAGTCGCATGCGTTGACAGTGGTTGGCTGCCATTGTCGTGTCACTCTGATATCATTGGCAGTCTGGTTGTCACTACTCATTCCACTTCGCATTTGGCAGCCATCTTGTGGCGGGAAAAATTAGTTTAAATAACAATGAGAGTACCGCAAAAGCTGATGAGGATATACAAATCTATACACGGCTTTCATTTTAAAACGCTTCACCCCCGGATATTTCCTCAAAAAATCTCAGGTCGATTTCATATTCGAGGAAGACACATATGGTTATCACAAAATAAATTTCATTGCTTCATCCCCTTTATACAGGGTGACTACCCTTTCAAAAAATTCAAATGGGAATAGGAGTCGAATAACATAATAGTCGGGCGCTAAGAGCCAAAATCGGGATGAACCTTGCAAATGGTGATGAAAGCATGAAATTCGGTACACGTACTCAGAATGAGCCCCTCTTTCAGATAAGAGGTGGAGCCACGCCGAATTCTCACCGGAAGGGGACTCGGGGGGCTCCTGAAAGTTGAAGGTCTCTTCTCTTCTAGAAACTCTCTTCATTTTGATCACGGAAAAACTGGCCAATCAAAATTAAGAGTGAAATGCACCATAAACAAACCAAGTCGAGCTCTAACGAAAACCAACAGCAGAGAAGTTTTTTTACTTGCAATTCCGGATATAAGCACTCATTGAGCAGATACCACAACATTCCCTCATCGCCGCTAGACGTTAGTCCCGTCCACGAACAATGCTCTAGACTAGGCGTCTTGGCAACATTCGAGTCTTGATGGACAAACATTGAAAATCAAATTTATAGTCAGCATACACCTCTTTAAGCGCTGGCAACACATTTTCAATAATTATTTTGTCGTCCGAATCAGGTCAGTGACGCCGGTATGTCTCGTGTTTTCCCTCAGCAATGACACTTCCTCGCTTTTCGTGCAAAAACCGTTGTCTTGCATTCCATCATCAGTGCTGAAATTACCGATGCGTTTGCTGATTCGGACGGTTCACTTCTTTCTGTGTTCGAGGGATGAACTTTTACCTATGGCCCTTATGTCACCATCGTGACAGTATCATCCGACCGTCATCCTGAAGCCTTTTTGTGTTGTACGTTTCCCTTTTTTGCTTTTCATTTCGATTCACACTTGAAATCCTTTGTCTGATGTTTGCTTTGACAAGCGAATGATCTGAATCACAATTACCTCCAATTACCGCACGTTTGTTACTGCAGAGCTGTGCTTTCCGTCTATCAGGACGTGATCTATTTGATTGGTATTGTTCGTGGCTGGTATTATCCATGTTCCTCCATAAATATTTTTTCTCTCAAAATTAGTACTCTTGATGCATAGATTGTAGAATTCTGCAAAATAGGTCAGTCTATTCCCATTTGCGCTAGTAACTTCGTGCAATTAAGGATGTTTCCCAGCTAGATTTATCGCAAAACCGAAAATTTTGCCTTTCAAACAATCAAAACAATTAAAAATTTGAACATAAACGTTGAATCTTGATCGGCAGAGTTTGATTACTGACCGTTAGTTCCACGAAAAAGATGATCAGCGATCAAGGCTGATTGCAGATTATCTGAACATTTTTCTGCTAAATGCAAGGCGATTAACCACAAAAAATGCCTGAAATCTGTAGGTACTAGACCCATCATATTTTCATTACTGACAGATAAACCAGCATTTCCATTGATCACTTAAGCTACAAATTGAGAAACAAAAATCGCGAATCAACTGATCTCGTATTATCTTTTTTGTGAAACCCAGGGTTACTCATATTTACTTCAACTTAACTTGACGAAATCAAAATTAGCTTGGACTACATTGGACGGATTCAGAGCTGCTTATAGGAGCTGACATAACCCAATTATAACTACTTTTAACTTGACCTGACAGGAACAAAGCTGCAATGAACCACCTGAATAAAACTGCCTTGATCGATTTGAGAAAGTAGCTTGCAAAATGATGAGATAGGCTACTTGTTTGCTAGACATTACTGGAAGATTTACAGTCGTTAGTTTGAAACCGTTCCAAAACACAGAAACGTGATCCAGGTATTAATTTAAATTATATTGTTATCATTCCAGAATGTACCAAGTCCGCTGCTCTCTGCGCGTGTCGTCCAAATTAAGCGTCGAAGTCGAAGTCACTACCCCAGAAGTCAGCGCCGGACTGGGCACGGCCCTCGTCCTCGGCAACTATGGCGCGTGCCGTCCCTTCCAGATCCTATACCGGAACGAAGAGGTGTCCCTCAAGGACGTCGTCCTCTTCCGGTGTCACATGCTGGTCGACGGCAATAACCTGAAGGAATCCTTAGAACGATCCGAGTTCTCGCTGATCCTCGAGCTGTGGTTCAGCGACACGTCGCCGGTGTCCATGATCATGGTGTCGTCGAGAACCCTGCAGCTGAACTTCTCGCCCATTGAAGGCCTGCACTACCACCTGCCGGTTCTCTTCGACTACTTCCACTTGTCCGCCATCTCGCTGACGATTCACGCCGTACTGACTGCCTTACACCAGCCATCGATGAAGTAAGAAACCAATTCAATTCTCCCGAGTGCAGACTCTGAAGCCAAGTTTTTTTTGTTGCAGGAGAGGAATTTTGCGATACATGCAGAGTTGGTAAAGCGACGGTTGATCTGGGAAAGTCGAGCATTGGATTAATTGAGTTTTTTTTTGCAGTGCCCCAAAGTCTTCGAAATCTTGGAGCAAAATTCGCTCGGCACACTGTTCTTCATTAACGGATCCCGTCCTTCCAGTGAGTAGTCATAAGATTTATAGCAAAATAAACGAATCCCCACAAGTACACTTAGAAGCACGTGATGTTCTATTAGATGCTAGCAATAACCTAAAGTCTACTATTAAAGAGTATAAGATATTATTTACGCAGAGAGAAGAGATTTTATCTGAAAATTACGATACTTTAATAACGAAGCCGCATAGATCTTACGATTCGCGAAAGGTGAGCGCTCAGTAATGGAATGAAGTATGATTCTAATTATGGTTAATTTTCAGAAGAAGCAGGTTACTATAGCGCCGAGTAACTCGTGTCTGGCAGAGCTGTGTGCGGACAATATAAGACTGTGGAACTATTTCCTTTTGAATTTCAGTTGCAAAACGACCATACAGCAGTATTTGAGCAAGAAGCATCACATGCTGAGGGTGCGCCGGTTTGCCGAGCTATTTTTCTTAGTGTACAACCCCAGACGGTCGGCCATCGGGTGTTTCGACACCAGCTATCAGAATTACTTGCTGGTGGCCGAGATCGCGAGGCGGTCCAAGTACGTGCAGAACTTGCCGCCGTTGCCGGTGCACTGTTCCATCCTCGACGGTGATTACTTGACCATGCCGATCATCTTCGAGGACCAGTACCAGGATCCCTTCGAGTTCGACAAAAGAGGACCTGAAGATATCTCCATACTGCCCAAACAAGGTAGGCAGACGTTGACAACATTCTCCACTTCACACCTCAGTGCGTACTGTATGTATTAGTGTCAAGAATAACCATGGGAGGGCGTCACTCATGCGTACCTACAAAATTCACCGCTAGGTGGCTACCGGCCTGTTATCGTCCCCAATAGTTTCTCTGAAGAAAAGGGCAGGAGAAAAACAGATGGAGAGTGCTGTAGGCATGATGCACGAACTTGCCCAATAGTGACGTTATACATGAAATCGAACGTGGGTATTAGAAGGCATGGTAATTTCATTTAACGTGATTGATTGCCCATTTCCCATTTGGTACTTTCTATTCAAAAAATATTCCACAATAGATTTATAAAATCTTACATTATGCAAATGTGTAGATACTTATGTAAGTACACAGGATGTAACACTTTTTTTGACAATATTTCAGGAGATAATAGAGCATCGAAGAATAAGAACTTTCGCAAAAAATGAAAAACTTTTTTCTTTAAATAATAATAATAGGTAAAAAAAGCGCCACACATCGGATTCAATGGTAAATTTTAGCCAAATCAAGAACCATTCCTGTCAGGTCATCCGCACGACAACATCTTCGCAATCACCACCAGGGGTCAACACCCAGTCCAGTGGCAACGATACGCATTACGAAAATAAATTAATCATTTTCGATTACAAATGACACTATCGTGAGTTGGAATTCATCGATCAAATCAAATTTTAGTTTATGATGGAAGCTGTTGTACTTAAAACACAATGCAAGCGGTGAAAGAATACTAACTGTAAAAAATAGAACCGAACGCCGCAACAGCTTACTCTCCCATTTCCTGGTACGACGCTGGTCGCCCCAAGGTACGTTACAAGCGTTCGTTACATAGGTTCGTTACATCTACTGATGCGATGAACCGATTTCACTCTGATGTGTGGTTCTGCGTTAGTTGTGTGCTGTGAGCTAGGCGCGAGTATAAAAGTTTCACTTCAAAAACACTGATTGCAAATGCTACAAGTGCGCACTGAGGAGGTATCACAAAACTCAATTTTAGGCAATTATTATGTCTAAATATGTATACGAATTTTTCAGATTCGTTCAAGAGGTCGAAGACTGTGAACGACACGAAGTGCTCTTGTGGCATTGAGAACATGTGGGATATGCGCAAGAGTTCCGAGAAAACCCTGGTCAACTACGACTTGTTCAACTACGAAGACCCGATCTTGGCGATACCAGCGCGGCACAGTAAATCCCTCGATCAGCTCCAGCTGTGTTCGCGGAACAACTTCAATTCATTGGGCAATATCCTAGGCGCTCATAATCACACATACAGGGGTTACCATCAAGACAAATCGAAATTTCACCATAACAATACCAAGAGATCAGAATCAAAACTGAAGAACGTCGCCAGCGAGCACAACATGCGCACGCACCAACGCATGTACATTTTCGACGACGACTTGCGGCTGCTGAACTCGTTCGGAATGCGAAACGAAGAGCCGGCGTGCAATTGCGCGGCGAGGAACGAGAAGAAACAGTTCAAGATCAAGAACCTGAGCGGCCAGAAATCGATCGTGAAGTCAGTGTCGAACCACGCGGAGAACGCCCAGAACATTTTCAGGTCGAATTCCATGCAGTTCGCCTCGCCGAAAAAGGTCAACGGGGTGAGCAAGTTCAATTCGCTGGCGAGCAGACGCAACAGCAAGAGCAAATTCGACGCGTACGTGGTCGAAGTGAACGGCGACCGCCGCCGCGACAATTCAAGTACAAACAAAGAGTATTACAACAACAATCAAAAGAGGAGCAAATCAAAAAGCAAACGGAGCGCCTCCTCGATCAGCGGGCGGCACTTTGAGATCGGATCGAGCACCAGCAGCTCGACCGAGAGCTTATCTTCCGTAGTAGTAAATTGTGGTAGCATACTGAAACAAACAAAGAAAAAAACAGGGTCTAGTAGTGAAGCTTTAGTTAGCATCGTTAGGAAGGTGCGAAGCACGTCGTGCCTGGGAGAGGAGGTCCTTCCGGCGGTGTTGCTCTCCGGCACCGAGTCACTGCCGAACATCACTCCCAAAATGGAGCGGGTGGGGTCCTATCCCGAGATGAGGTACTACAGCAGCTCCACGTCGTCGTCCACCACCAGCGAACAGAGCGGGTGGATCACGTCGCGGAGCAGCTCGGTCGCCTCCAGTACTGACGTAACGAATCCTGCCACAAGTGCTATCCTGACCAACGCCGAGAGCATCCAGAGGAAGATCCTGATGAGCCTGACGTCGACGTCGCTCGACTCAGCGACGGCCAAGAGGAAGGGCAGCGGCAAGCACGACGCCAAATCAAAATTTTACGGCACCCGCGACACCAGCAACGGATTCGCCAACGGGCATCGAGATTTCTATTCAAACAAAGGTGAGGTTTGCCATCCCCATGTTTTCACTTTTTTTTTTGGGAGGGGAATGCTTTTTTACTCACGCCCCGGCTGGATGAACACCGGGGGAGTGTGGGACTCGGCAAGCGTCTTTCGCTAAACGCCTACCCACTCAACCACTCCCTCAAAGACCTCGTAGTTATCCATCCCCTGGAACTGCGCTAGCATCACTTTGAGGGGCGGTTGGTCTTCATTTCTCTCCTCGTTTCCGGAATTATCTCCGTTGTTGCGTCTGTCTTTCGCGTTCATCCATCTCTTTCTTGCTCATCACTTACCCAATCATCATAGACACCTCGTTCCAGCTCTCTCCGTCCCTTGTCATCGTGGTTATCAGGTTACCCACCGTCAGCCTTATTCCTAGTTTGCTTTCCAATCCTTCTTGTTGTTTCTTCTAACCAATACAACCAAACATAGTGTGTTCCGCCGTATCTACATCATCACAGTAGCAGCACTTATCGCTGTCCGCTCTTTTGATTCTATGTAGAAACTCCTGGAAACAGCCGTGTCCAGTCAGAATCTAAGTAACATGATAGTCCACATCGCCAAACTTTCTGCCGATCCACATGTCGATAGTCGGTATAAGCCTCTTCGTCCACTGTGCTTTATTCTCCAATTGGTTCCACTGTTCCTGCCAGACAGTCTCCATCTCACTCCCTATTTCAGATTTTGTCATCCCTCTATGATGCAACATCGCTTTTTCCCTTACCATCATTTCGATTGGTACGGCACTCGACACCACCAAAAGCGCCTTTGTAAAAACGGTCCCATAGGCAAAGCATACCCCTATCTCTATTTGTCTTTGCACCTTCCTAAGCATGTCTCTATATTTCTTCGTCTTCAGCACTTCTTTCCATATGGGAACTCCGTATAGTATTGTTGAATACACAACCGATGCCAGAAGGTACTTTTCTTTTGCTTGTTTTCAACCCCATCATTTTTGGCATCAGTTTTTTCAGGGCTTTTCATCCTCATGTTTCGGTCGAACATGACCCCCAAATATTTTATTGCCTTTCCAGTTTTCATTTTTCATTCCTCAACGTTCATTCTTGGAATGAACCTCGTATTCCAACAGTATAACTACCTCGCTCCTTTGAGGTGCTAGCTCCAAATCATGTGCCTGCATCCACGTGCTTACTCGTCTATTCTTCCATTCGACCTCCTTCGTGCCATACCCGGTCGCAACGTTCGCCAGATCATCAGCATATCTGACCACTTTACTTCCACGTCATTCGGCATCTTTAGTCTGAGCACCCCGTCATAGAAAATATTCCAGTTTTCTGTTGTCAAAATATCTGCTCAGAATGTTTACCAGATATTGCGATATCCTCCTCCCCTTCAGTTCCATCAATATCAGGCTCCACGACGCCGTGCCGTGTTGAAAGCGTTCATCAATAATTTTTGACATGCCTGCTCTAAAACCATACTGTTTTTTGATAGCTCCGCCTTCTCGTCCAGTTCGTCAAGTAATCTTTTATTGATCAGGGATTCCATCAACTTCCCCATTGATTTGATTATCAGTACATATTAGTCTGTACGTGGTTTTTGAGTTTGCTTTCTTTTCTAGTTGATCTAGCAGTACCAACTTGGACTCCTTCTATTTTTCTGGGAATCCTCCTTCCACAATATCAAAGTATATGTTCCTCTTTTCGTCTCACGGATACCGTCTCTGTTGCCACCGTTTCCTTTGTGACTTTCCTTGGTGTTGCCAAAATAGGTTTCTGTATTTCGTAATTTGGATACCATCCTGCCAAATGCTTGCTTCATAAAGCGTTATTGAATTCACTACAAATGCTAGAATTCTGTAGCCTCCCCCCCCCTATCCGTGACATAAATCTTGTCAACGCTATTGCTGTTTTGGTCTGATCCATGGTGCCATGGTGTATATCTCTCACCTACCCCAGACAGACAGGAGTATTACTAACACAAAATATTTTCACAGGCTGTGAATTTTTAATGAACCAAATCGGCGACGACGACAACGACATCGCCTTGCCCCCTCCGAAGCAGTTCCGCGACCTGGACTCGCCGTCGAGTTCCATAACGAACGGCACCACCACCATCATCAGCGACGTCGAGGAAATTAACGCCATCGACAACCTCCTCTACCACGTCGTGGACACGCAGACGACGCTCGAGCGCAAGCCATCGCGCCAATCGAAGAGCAAAAAAGACGAGATGCCGGCCGCCGCCGACCTCCACTTCTACCGCGCCGGCTCCAGGTTCGAATCGGAGAAGGGCTTCAAGCGCGCCAGGCACGAGTTCAAAGGCCAATTAAACTTCCCTGGGATTTTGTACTCGGACATTGGCAATTTCGCGTCGACGGTGCCGTACTTCCACATCAGCGATGAGTTTAGGATATTCTCGCCGGAAGGCATGCACCTGATCGTCTGCGTGCACGGCCTGGATGGCAACTCTGCCGATCTGCGGCTGGTCAAGACGTATCTGGAACTGGGACTGCCGGGGGCCTACTTGGACTTTCTGATGTCGGAACGCAACCAAGGCGATACGTTCAGCGATTTTGATACCATGACTGATCGGTGGGTATAGTTGTAGTTATATCTCAGCCCTACTCTGTTGTAGGTTATTTGCTAGCAATCTTGCCTGATTGAAGAGGTTGATTCCAGGTTGGTGAGCGAAATCTTGCACTACTTGGACGCGAGCAGCATACGACCGACGCGGGTGAGCTTCGTGGGCCATTCATTGGGCACCGTCATCATACGATCCGCACTGACCAGACCCCAGATGAAATTTCTCTTACCAAGACTGCATACGTTCTTATCACTTTCTGGACCACATCTGGGGACTCTGTACAACAGCAGCGGATTAGTCAACATGGGTAAGGCTACTGACAAACACATCCGGGTAATCCTTACATCCAAGCTTTGTCTAGGAATGTGGTTCATGCAAAAATGGAAAAAATCTGGATCGCTTCTTCAGCTTTGCTTGAAAGACCACAACGATACGCGTCAGTCGTTCCTGTACAAGCTGAGTCAGAAAAGCACGCTGCATCACTTCAAGAACGTCCTATTGTGCGGCTCAGGCCAAGACAGGTAAACCCTAAAAGCTCTTCCAGCTCTTTCAATGATACTTTTGACGGCATGAATTGTGTTGTGTTTTCTACTTCTGACACTTTCTACGACTTCTACTCTCACTGATAATTGATTATACTTCTTATAACCGTCGGATCAAAAAAAATTCTTATCAGTTTTTGCTGATCAAAGTGGATGATATTCAAACCTATGGCTTAGATACAAGGGGGACTTTTTCCACCTGACTTGTACCGTGCAACCAGTTGGGTACCCAGGATGATTTGTTGAACATGAGATTGAAATAGTGGCGTTGTTCCAGGTACGTGCCATTGCATTCGGCCAGGATAGAGCTGTGCAAGGAGTCAATCAAGGACACCTCCGACCAGGGCGCCATCTATCGCGAAATGGTGCACAACATAATATCCCCGATAATTGCTCAGAAAGAGGTGAACCTCGTGCGATACGACATCCACCATGCCTTGCCGAACACGGCGAACGCTTTAATTGGCAGGGCGGCCCACATCGCCGTTCTGGATTCGGAACTTTTTATCGAGAAGTTTATGGCCGTAGTTGGAATTAAATATTTCCGTTGATCTATTTATTTATTAAGTTTTATAAAATAAAGACGAATGAAATACATCGACAGACTGATCTTTTATCCACACTCCACACAACATCGTGATTCATCTGTGTTCTGATTTTTTTTGGAAAGTGTTGAATTATTTTAAGTTTGATTTACTCGACTGGATTGGCGTACGGTCTGTTAACAACGGAGGTTACAACTAACCAGATTTCAAAACTCATCGATCAAGACGTGCTTTTTTGTTTTCCGACTCTGCGAGCTAGTATAGCGGCCGGCGATGCAATCCTGATTACTCTTTACAGGATTTTTTCTGGCGGGCGGTCCGTCGCAACTGACCAGATCTCGTCATTCATCGATCACGACGTGATAAAAATTCAGAAAAAAAGGCAACGACACGCGGTGTTCCCAAGCGGTCACCCATCCAAGTACTGACCGCGCCCGACGTTGCTTAACTTCGGTGATCGGACGAGAACCGGTGTTTTCAACGTGGTATGGTCGTTGCCAACAGCATTTGAAAGATTGTGGCTATTTAAGGGTGAAATTGACCTAATTTCTGGACGAGAATTAAAGGAATGCGACCATTATGAGATGTGACGAGATCAGGAAACGCATCAAAATGTTTATTCACTCGCATAACAAAACATCGTTCTTTTTTGTTTTCCGACTCTGTGAGCTAGTATAGCGGCAGGCGATGCAATCCTGATTACTCTTTACAGGATTTTTTCTGGCGGGCGGTCCGTCGCAACTGACCAGATCTCGTCATTCATCGATC